>JAJHSJ010000007.1:40474288-40592758 GCA_021015155.1 Magnolia officinalis
GGGCTATTCGCTTGAGCCGGAGTGAAGTGTATGAGAAACGTGGATATTTTAGAAATAAATATCTAAATTTAAGTAATCTGAGACTTGTCACTTACGGGCCTGATGTAAGCAATCAGACCGTCAGAATCTGACCCAATTACACCCTTGGATCAAGGAAAATTTCCCATACATGGCAGTGCACTTGTGGTCCTGATCGATGGACGACGACCGTTGAATTGAAACTAGTCCGCCACGGTCGATCTGTCAAGCCGATCAGACTAAAAGCTTAACTCGACCTACATCCATAGTCAGTGAGCTTAAGTCCGACCTTTGGCTCAAGGGAGGCTCCGTAAGTGCTCTCCGTTGAGACGGAACAGTCTCTCTTTGGACATAACCTAGGTATAACATGACCCTGGGTCTATTTGGTGAGTTTGTAGCCTATATAAGGACCTTAACCCTCTCTCATTTAGCCCATACGAATTGAGAAAACCTAGGAGAGAGAAGAGAGAAAAGAGAGGGAAAGTGTGAGAATAGTGAGAGAAGCTTCCTGATACTCTCGATCTTATCGATCTACGTGCTTAGCCATCACCTTCTAATCGCTATTTCGACGATTCTGTCGACGTACTTTGTGAGACCCATATCCTAGACCGTATCGATCCATAAGCTCCTGCAGTCTTCCAAGTCGAATTCCGGCGACCCGCGACCTATGGATTTCGCTTGTGATGACCCTTAAGTTCAAACATGTAAGCCCGACCCGGACCGACCCGGAATTAGCGCCATAGCGACCGCCTTGTCGCCGCGGTTCTAACGCCGCGTCTCGTGCGCAATCCGAGTTGTAACATCAAAAGATTAGGCCGCGCTTTATTTAACCCTTAATCGCGTTTGTGGGGACCCACCTATTGCAATGACAACACTTTTCTAAGCATCATGGGGAAATATGCTAGTAATTATTTCATTCTCTTTTCCCAAAAGTCAACACCCCCTTTACCTAGGCATTTATGATGGCCTTACATCATTATGACAACCATAACTCTCCTCTCTCCCTCTTATCTCTCTCCCTCTCTCTTTTCTTCCTCATTCTCCATTTGCAAGAACCATGGACGTCCAACCCATCCCAAGTTCCAACCATCTTCCACCTTAGATCCTCACCAATCCAACCTATATATCATCATCTCCACCGTTGAGGAAGCTTTGTAAGGGCATTAGAGCATAATGGTAGAAGTTAAAGGGGAAGATCTTGAGACGATGTTAGGTGGCAGCAGTGTTAAGCTTGGAGCGTGCGGCGGTCTTCTGGAATTTAATTTTCAATATCATGTATTTCCCTTTCAGCATTGTATTCAAATGATTATATTAGTGGATATGTGATGATGATGTTGCATTTGTGAATTGGGTAATCTTGTGGTTATGCTTATTATGAATTAAATGTACATTGAAAAATCCTCCTTATAAGATCCCAGGATCGGAACCTGGCGTATTGGCGCTAGGAGCCGAGAATGGGGCACTATAGAGGCTGTCGGCACCGGATTCGGCGATCGGGATTCCTGTGAATCCGATCTTCGGGTTTGGGGCATGACAGAAGTTGGTATCAGAGCATAACTTGGGAATACCTGAGATAACATCACATGTCTACTAATAACTACCCTTCATTCTATGATTGTTGAGAACCTAGAATAGTTAGATACCCGATTCGAATAACTTAGAGACTTTCTGATATAGCTCCCTACCGTTGAGATTTGGGGCAGTATTGTATCCCAGTTTCGATCATTTCTGATCCAGGATTCGAGGTTCAGTAGGGGTCACCATAGGGGATGATGCGTCTTAGGGGTGCGAGGTTGGGATTAGAGACCGCCATCTTCATCCTTTTGCAGATTGATTGTGCCTTCACATACATACTAGATGATGTTTCCTCTTCCTTGTCTGTTCCTTAAATTTCGAGGACAAAATTTTTATTAGGAGGGGAGAGCTGTGAGACCCATATCCTAGACCGTACCGATCCATACGCTCCTGCAGTCTTCCAAGTCGAATTCCGGCGACCCGCGACCTATGGATTTCGCTTGTGATGACCCTTAAGTTCAAACATGTAAGCCCGACCCGGACCGACCCGGAATTAGCGCCATAGCGACCGCCTTGTCGCCGCGATTCTAACGCCCGCGTCTCGTGCGGCAATCCGAGTTGTACATCAAAAGATTAGGCCGCGCTTTATTTGAACCTTAATCACGTTTGTGGGACCCACCTATTGCAATGACACACTTTTCTAAGCATCATGGGGAAATATGCTAGGTAATTATTTCATTCTCTTTTCCCCAAAAGTCAACACCTCCTTTACCTAGGCATTTATGATGGCCTTACATCATTATGACAACCATAACTCTCCTCTCTCCCTCTTATCTCTCTCCCTCTCTCTTTCTTCCTCATTCTCCATTT
Organism: Magnolia officinalis; assembly: GCA_021015155.1. Lineage (NCBI taxonomy): Eukaryota > Viridiplantae > Streptophyta > Magnoliopsida > Magnoliales > Magnoliaceae > Magnolia > Magnolia officinalis. The sequence continues at coordinate 40,476,692 of JAJHSJ010000007.1, forward strand.
GCAAGAACCATGGACGTCCAACCCATCCCAAAGTTCCAACCATCTTCCACCTTAGATCCTCACAATCCAACCTATATATCATCATCTCCACCGTTGAGGAAGCTTTGTAAGGGCATTAGAGCATAATGGTAGAAGTTAAAGGGGAAGATCTTGAGGCGATGTTAGGTGGCAGCAGTGTTAAAGCTTGGAGCGTGCGGCGGTCTTCTGGAATTTAATTTTCAATATCATGTATTTCCCTTTCAGCATTGTATTCAAATGATTATATTAGTGGATATGTGATGATGATGTTGCATTTGTGAATTGGGTAATCTTGTGGTTATGCTTATTATGAATAAATGTACATTGAAAAATCCTCCTTATAGGATCCCAGGATCGGAACCTGGCGTATTGGCGCTAGGAGCGAGAATGGGGCACTATGGAGGCGTCGGCACCGGATTCGGCGATCGGGATTCCTGTGAATCCGATCTCCGGGTTGGGGCGTGACATACTTAGGTAAGAAAAACCTAACCCTAATATATTATAGGGTTTCAATTGCTATAAGTAGCGAAGTAACTGACTTAACTCGTGTTATGGGTCGATAAACCGTCGTAGACGAAGGCTTAGAGATTCTAGCGTATTCGTGACGCTTCTACGGCATAAGGTGCGGACTTTAAAACGTATAAGTTATGGTTTTCATCAGGGCTTTCAATGTCAGATAATGATATATTACTGATGTGGATGCTATTGTACATGTACAAAGTGCTATCCGTTTCGTTTTTCAGATATACGTTAACTATGTTGAATATACTATATTCCTCGTATTTGTAAAAAATACCGTATACGTATAAAATATGGATTTATGCTTGCCATGATTAATTGTTGTTCATGTATGCTAGATGCGTGTGTATCAACTTTTGGATGAACGGATTAGCCTAATATATGTTATATCAACATACGTTGCGTATGTTATATTGTGTAGCCTAAGTGTTTGTGAAAATGACCGAATGAATATAGAATTCGCATTCGTGCTCGCCATGACTAATTGTCATGAATATATGATTGTTGTATAGGCGATACCACTTTGAGGAAAGGATTTGCACTAAATCACGCCCCGACCAATATACGCTATATCTGTTAAAGCGTGTAGCCCAAGCGTTTGTGGAAATGAATGAATGAATATGAAACTTGGATTCATGCTTTTCATGACTATCCGTCGTGGACGCACGCGTGTTATAAATGGGGTAACTCCCTAGTGAAAGGATTTGGCCTAATACCTATGTGATCAACATACGTCAGGTATGTTGATGTATATAATCTAAAATGTTTGTTGAAATGTCTGAATGAGTAGGTAGTTAGAAAATTGTAATGTATAACGGTGTTGAGATATGATTTTTAACTCCTTTAACTATGTGTATATTTTCCTCATGCACCGTCTATTATAATGTTTGCTTCTCTATATAATGCATATGTTTAAATCTATGTTTAAGTTGTATTCCATAAAATCCGTTATGGGTGATGGGGGAGTGATATAATGATTTCGTGCAACAACCCTGGCAGCCCTAAGTGGACAATATCGGACTTTGATTGTGTGATTTGAAATCTTGATCCATTATTGCTTTAACTATCTATACTGAATGTGATTAGGGCTATTGTGTAGTCCAGGCAATTGGTAACAGGCCTTGAGTTCGTGGTTGAGATTCATTCGCCAACCCGAGCGTAAGCCGATTGTCGGCAGTGGTTAGGCCACACGTAGTGCTTACGTAGTTCATATCGATCCACTTGATGTGCGCTCGTACTAGTCGAGCTCGTCATGTAACCCGATTGGCCATTGTATGTTTACCATGTTTGGATGCTACTGCTTGAACCTAAGGTTCCGAACTCACCAGTGAAATCCCGTTAACCTTGGTACCTCGATCCGCTAAGACTCATGAGCTGAACATGGTGGTATGGGACACCGTGGTCGAGCTGTCGGCTTAGGCTGGGGCGATGTGCCTCCCCATAGTGACCAGTGAGCAAACCAGACTCGTGAGCTGGGACATTGTATTCGAGCTATCGGCCTACACTGCTTTGATGGGTGATGGGGGAGTGGTGTAACGAGCGCGTGTAACAGCCCTGACAGCCCTAACCGTGCCCGGTGTAGTGACCTCAAGTATACTCTGAATCTACGGTGAGGCGATGAGTCTTCCCATAGTAACAGAGTATAAACTAGGCCTATATTGATAAGGTGATGGGGAGCGGTGGCAATGAGTGCGTGTATCAGCCCTGACAGTCATTTACAACGACCTGGAACCGCATCATCGTATGAGATTATCTAGGACTGACGACCCTAGAATGGATCATTGTTTGGGAATGATATAAGGGAGGTACCTTAGCTTCCCAATACTGTTGTATGAAAAGGGACTAATAACAACTCGGTAATCACGCTCATAACATAGCACTGCATGTGCCTAGAAGATGTGGAGCACTGAGGGATGAAAACATGCTGCTAACGTAAGATGGTGTCGCACGAGGGTGGTTGGCAAGGGCATGCATCATGACTGTATTTCATACTTGCATTAACAAGATTATTTAGGAATGTTTGATTGTACTGCTTTATCATTACTGCTTGACTGAATTGATAACATGTTAACCTATGCTTTATTGTTCCACTGAGTTGATCACTCACTCCCATGTTACGGGACGGTGTTGTACACACCAACCAGACCTTGTTTGAGTTTCAGATGATGGCGATGCTGCGAAGTGGAGCCGGACTTTTATGATGATGAGGAGGATTTCTCCTTTATGCAGTTTTCTGGCGGGTTCCTGTGAGTCGTGTCCTGATTGACGGGGCTTTCTGGGATGTTGACTAGATGACATTACACCTTTGGTATAATTTGGAAATTTACTTATAATTATCTAACCTGGTAACATTATCACACTCTGGAGACTTACCACAGTTTATATATTTTATATATCTATCACAGTCTTTCGCTTGCTTAAACTAATCGTCTCTGGAGTATGATATGTTGTGTTAGTTTAATCTCATTCATGTTTCATGTACTAATACAGACAACATTCAATCATCAGCATATATGTTGCATAAGTGATGCGTTGAAACTCAGGAGTTGAGTTTATGCTCGACCCCCAATTTTCAGGGCGTTACAAGATGGTATCAGAGCATGATTTGGATTAAACCGGACCTGGGTTATGGTCACACGACGTACGCTGACGCATTTTGATTTAGGTGGGTGCGAGAAAATGTAGAAACAGTCGTAGGTTGTTCCCGTTTCACCAATCAGCGAAGTGCATCGAAATCGATCGCCGAGATCGAGTCCGTACACCTCTGTGATCGCATGAGACGACCCCGTACCTTTCCTAAAGTAACTATCGACGGGTTTAGATCACAAATGACCCCATCCCAGCTTTTAGAAATCGCTAAATGCGAATATACATCAGATAGTATCAGAAATGGCCCGAATATACTCGAAACGGAATCGGGGGCCTATCCATACAAATCCAGAGGGATCTAGGGTGGACCCCACATCATTTTAGGGCCTATGGGTCATGAGGACCTCGGCCAAATGGCGAGGCATCGCCGGCTAGTCTAGAGAGTGGCGAGGACCTCGCCGGTTAACGGGCTGGCCCTAGCGGGCCGGTAGGGCCGACGCTCTTTGGGGCCTAGGGTGACCCCCTGGTACATGGTCCGTGGCTTAAAGCCTCCCCAAAGTCTCCTTTCAACCCATTTCCTTCAAAATCTCTTATTTCACCTTTCACCACCTTGTTCTTTAGATGTTTCTGAGTACTTTCATATTAGGCATGAATCCTATAGTTTAGGTAACGAAGAACAATACTTTCAAAATCCGTACAAAGACCCGAGTATCACCTCAGGCAGAAATCATACAAGACTAAATCCTTTAGAAATTAGATGAGTTTAACTAAGTGCTAAACTAGATTAGCTGTGAAATCCGTTTGAATCACTTTAAATATGATCTGCAATACCCAAAACTTGTAGAATCATCACCACTATATTACCCTAAAATCTAGGATCAATCTCATTACCTGGCTGCTCTCGGGAGCATCATAAAACTCCATATCAGATCTGGACCACACATCAAAAGTCCGAATAATACGAAGTTATAGAATTAGGACCACCTTGCTGGGCTTGACAACCATCTCAAAAATCAAATCCAGATAATGTCCCGGGGCTATTCGCTTCAGCCCGGAGTGAAGTGTGTGAGAAACGTGGATATTTTACAAATAAATATCTAAATTTAAGTAATCTGAGACTTATCACTTGCGGGCCTGATGTAATCAATCAGACCGTCAGAATCTGACTCAATTACACCCTCGAATCAGGGAAAATTTCCCATACATGGCAGTGCACTTGTGGCCCTAATCGATGGAGGAGGACCATTGAATTAAAACTGGTCCGCCATGGTCGATCTATCAAGATGATCGGACTAAAAGCTTAACTCGACCTAGATCCATAGTCAGTGAGCTTAAGTCCGACATTCGGCTCAAGGGGGGGATCTGGAAGTGCTCCGCTGAGATGAAACAGTCTCTCTTTGGACATAACCTTGGTATACCATGACCATGGGTCTAATTTGGTGAGTTTGTAACCTATATAAGGACCTTAAACCCTCTGTCATTTAGCCCATTCGAATTTGAGAAAACCTAGGAGAGAGAAGAGAAAAAAGAGAGAGAGAAAGTGTGAGAATAGTGGGAGAAGCTTCCTGATACTCTATCTTGTCGATCTATGTGCTTAGCCATCACCTTCTAATCGCTATTCCAGCGATTCTGTCGACCTACTTAGGTAAGAAAAACCTAACCCTAATCTATTATAGGGTTTCAATTGCTACAAGTAGCGAAGTACCTGACTTAAATCGTTTTATAGGTTGATAGACCATCGTAGACGAAGGCTTAGAGATTCTAGCGTATTCGTGACGCTTTTATGACATAAGGTGCGGACTTTAAACGTATAGGTTATAGTTTTCAAGGCTTTCAATGTCAGATAATGATATATTACTAATGTGGATGCTATTGCGCATGTACAAAGTACTGTCCGTTTCGTTTTTTAGATATACGTTAACTATGTTGAATATACTATATTCCTCGAATTTGTAGAAAATACCGTATATGTATAAAATACGAATTTATGCTTTTCATGATTAATTACTGTTCATGTATGCTAAATGCATGTGTATCAACTTCTGGGTGAACAGATTAGCCTAATATATGTTATATCAACATACGTTGCGTATGTTATATTGTGTAGCCTAAGTGTTTGTGAAAATGACCGAATGAGTATAGAATTCGCATTCGTGTTCGCCATGACTAATTGTCATGGATATATGATTGTTGTATAGGCGATACCCCTTTGACAAAAGGATTTGCCCTAAATCACGCCCTGGCCAATATACTTTATATCTGTTAAAGCGTGTAGCCCAAGCGTTTGTGGAAATGAATGAATGAATATGGAACTTGGATTCATGCTTGCTATGACTATCCGTCGTGGAAGCACGAGTGTTATAAATGGGGCAATTCCCTAGTGGAAGGATTTGGCCTAATACCTATGTGATCAACATACGTCAGGTATGTTGATGTACGTAATCTAAAATATTTGTTGAAATGTCTGAATGAGTAGGTAGTTAGAAAATTGTAATGTATAAGGGTGTTGAGATATGAGTTTTAACTCCTTTAACTATGTGCATGTTTTCCTTCATGTACCGTCTATTATAATGTTTGTTTCTCTATGTAATGCATATGTTTAAATCCATGTTTAAGTTGTATTCCATAAATCCGTTATGGGTGATGGGGGAGTGGTGTAACGATTCCGTGCAACAGCCCTGACAGCCTTAAGCGGACAATATCAGACTTTGATTGTGTGATTTTAAATCTTGATCCATTATTACTTTAACTATCTATACTTGAATGTGATTAGGGCTATTGTGTAGTCCAGGCAATCGGTAATAGGCCTTGAGTTCGTGGCTGAGATTCATTCGTCATGAAGGACGTGTTTGACGAACCTGAGCCGTACGTCGATTGTCGTCAGTGGTTAGGCCACACGGAGTGCTTACGTACTTTATGTCGATCCACTTAATGTGCACTCGTGCTTGTCGAGCTCGTCAAGTAACCCGATTGGTCATTGTATGTTTACTATGTTTGGACGCTACTGCTTGAACCTAAGGTACCGAACTCACTAGTGGAATCCCGTTAACCTTGGTACCTCGATCCGCTAAGACTCATGAGCCGGAGATGGTGGTATGGGACACCGTGGTCGAACTGTCGGCCTACGTTGGGGTGATGTGCCTCCCCGTAGTGACCAGTGAGCAACTCAGACTCGTGAGCCGAATACAGTGGTATGGGACACTGTATTCGAGCTGTCGGGCTACACTGCTTTGATGGGTGATGGGGGAGTGGTGTAACGAGTGCGTGCAACAGCCCTGACAGCCCTAACCGTGCCCGGCGTAGTGACCTCGAGCATACTCTGAATCTGCGGTGAAGTGATGAGTCTTCCTATAGTAACAGAGTATAAACTAGGCCTGTATTGATAAGGTGATGGGGGAGCGGTGCAACGAGTACGTGTAACAGCCCTGACAGCCCTTTACAGTGACCTGGAACCGCATCATCATATGAGATTATCTTAGACTGACGACCCTAAAATGGATCATTGTTTGGGAATGATATAAGGGAGGTACCTTAGTTTCCCAATACTACTGTATGAAAAGGACTAATAACAACTCGGTAATCACCCTCATAACATAGCACTGCATGTGCCTGGAAGATATCGAGCACTGAGAGATGAAAACTGTAACATCCCGGATTTTCGCCAACCTGGAATTAGACGTCCTTAGGCGATGGGTCAATCCTAACACAGGTTTAACTTCCCAACGCTCAATTCAAAGCCTCAAATCCCGTCTTAAACCATTTTCTTCACAAATCCCACCCTTCACTACCTTGTGCTTTCAATTTTTCAAAGAACTTTCGCCCTAGACACTATCTTAAACTAGCTAAGTAGTAAAACTTGGATCACTTTATATACAAACTACAATGGCCTAAGTACCATCTCAACCAGAAAACAATTAGGATTAAATCCTTTAGAAATGTAACAAAGTTAACTAAGTGCAAACTCGATTAGCCATGAAATCCGTTGGGATCGCTTTAAATACGATCTGCAAGACCCAAAACTTGCAAAATCAGTGACTCTAGGTTGCCCTAAAGTTTAGAACCAAACTCATTACCCGGCTGCTCTCGGGAATGAAACGAAACTTCGTATGAGGTCTAGATCGCACATCGGGAGTCCGATTAACACGAAGCTAAGGAACCAGGACCGCCCCACTGGGCTTGACAATCATCTCAAAATCAGGCGATTCCGATGTCCCACGGCCATTTATTTCGATCCGGAGCGAGGGAGTGTGAAAAACACTATTCCCACCCAAATAAAAATATCTGGAATAGTGATCTGGCATCTTTCGGTTGCGCGTCAGTATTAAGCAACCTGACCGTCAGAATCAGACCAAATTACACCCTCGGATTAAGAAAAATTTCAGGAACATTTACATGTACTCAGAATTTCTGATCGTGGCCCACTGACCGTTGAACTGAAAGTGGTCCGCCACGTGCGATCTGGGAATCCGATCGAGTCGAAAACGTAATCCCACGTAGATCCGTAGATGGTGAGCTTAAGTCTGACGTTTGGCTCAAAGAGGGCCACCAGAACATACCTTTTGAGCTTGGAAAGTGACAAACTGCCTACATATGCAGCCACCCTTGAACCTGAGTCTGTTTTAGACATGTCTTTGGCTATAAAAGGGGCTTAGAACAGCCCCTCTCATAGCCATACGAATTTGGGTGCAAACCCTTAGAGAGAAAGAGAGAAAAGAGAGAGAAAGTCTTGGAGATCGAAGCCGATCTTCCTCCTGCTGCTTCCACTCCTCCCACGGCCTACACCGCCCTATTACAGTGGTTTTCCCGGCGGTGTCCATCCCATTTGAAGGTAAGAAACCCTAACCCTAAGTCTGATTTGAGCTTGATTAGTGGTAGGTTATGCAAAGGGTAATCGGATACGCTCTTTAGGCTAGGAAACTCCCGTATACGGAAGCTCCATCACCCTTGCTGATTCGTTGGAATTCCAAGGGCTGAGGTGAGGACTTTAAGCGTATAAGTTACGTTTTTCAACGCTTTCAATGTCAGATAATGATAGATTCATGATCTGCATGCAAATGCACATGTACAAAGTGCTTTCCGTTTCCTGTTTCGATTAGCGATAAAGAATATGGATTTTCACATACTCTAGATATACGTAGAAATACCGTATACGTATTTTTCTTGGGAAAATGTTTGACATGTTTATTTAATGTTTGATTATATCATGTGTGGATAAAATGCTAGTTTGGCGAAAGGGATCGCAAAAATACATGTTCATGTGTAAATGTCATGTATGTTGAAATTGCGCATTCTAGAAATTCCGCATACGTGCGGATTTTGGAAATGTAATTGTCATGATTAATTGTTGTATGAATACGGTATACGCGGATAAAATAACCGCTTAGCGAAAGAATAGCCCTAATACATGTTTGCTAACATACACTATGTATGTTGGAATAGTGTATTCTAAGTGTTTGTGAAAATGGCTGAATGAGTATAGAATTCTCATTCGTGCTCGCCATGACTAATTGTCATGGATATATGATTGTTGTAATGGCGATATCCCTTTGACGAAAGGATTTGCCCTAAATCACGCCACGGCCAGTATACACTATATGTGCTAAAATGTGTGGCCCAAGTATTTGTGAAAATAGCTGAATGAATATGGAACTTGGGTTCCTGCGTGCCATGACTATCCGTCGTGGGTGTACGCGTGTTATGATTGGGGCAACTCCCTAGCGAAAGGATTTGGCCTAATGCCTATGTGATCGACATATGTCATGTATGTTGATGCATGTTTGTTTAAGTGTTTCTTGAAATGTCTGAATGTGTAGTAGTTGGCAAATTGTAATATATAAGGGTGTTGAGATATGATTCTCAACCTCTTTTCACTATGTGTATGATCTCCTTTGATAGTTGTGTGATTAGGATTTGAACATGTACAAACTCATGCTTGTGTTGTGCTTCATAACATGCTCAACTGTTTTATGATTTTAACTATGTAATGCATATGTTTAAATTTATATTTATGTTGTATGATCCGTCATGGGTGATGGGGGAGCGGAGCAACGAGTGCGTGCAACAGCCCTGGCAGCCCTAAACGGATAATACCAGACTGATTGTATGATTTGAATCCTGATCCATTACTGCTTTATATCTCTGTAATTGATTGTGTTTGGGGCTATGATTATAGTCCAGGCAATCGGTAACGAGATTGAACTCGTGGCTGAGATTCATTTGCCACGTGGGATGTGTTCGACGAACTCGAGTCGTGCGTTGCCTGTCGGCAGTGGCTAGGCCACACGAAGTTGTTTATGCACTTCATGTCGTGCAGCTCAACGGGCGATCGTGCTAGTCGAGCTCGTCAAGTAACTCGATCTGCCTTATGCATGTTCACCCTGTTTGGACGCTACTGCTTGAACCTAGGGTACCAAACTTACCAGTGAAACCCCTTTTTAACCATGGTACCTCGATCCGCTAAGACGCATGAGCCGGGCATGGTGGTATGGGACACTGTGGTCGAGCTGTCGGCCTACGCTGGGGCCATGTGCCTCCCCGTAGTGACCATTGCGCAACCAACTCGTGAGCCGAATACGGTGGTATGGGACACTGTATTCGAGCTGTCGATACTTCGGCGAGAGCCGAGTACGGTGAGATCTGTGCTCGTGCTGACGGGCGACGAGTCCTCTGTGGTATCATCGAGTACACTCCAAGGGTCTGTGATTGGCCACGAGTCTTTCACAGCAACTAGAGTGTGAGTTGAGCCGAGTACGGTGAGACCTGTACTTGAGCTGACAGCTAGTGATTGAGCCGAGTACGGTGAGACCTGTACTCGAGCTGACGGCCAGCAATTGAGCCGCATACGGTGAGATCTGTATCCGCGCTGACGGGTGACGAGCCCTTTGCGATGCCTTCACTACGCTTCTCAAACCATAATATCGTATGAGATTATCTAGGATTGACGACCCTAGAATGGATCATGTTTGGGAATGATACAAGGGAGGTACCTTAGTTTCCCAATACTGCTGTTTGAAATGGACTAATAAAAACTTGGTAATCATGAGCATCATCGCACCGCATGTGCTTTGTAGATGTGGCGCACTGAGGGAGTTAGCATTCGCGAACGTAAGATGATGTCGCTTGAGGGTGGTTTGGCAAGGGCATACAGCATCATGTCATATCATTTTTGCACTTAACAAGAGTAGTTAGAAATGCTTGATTTGTACTGCTTTATCATTACTGCTTGATTGATTTGATAACATGTTAACCTATGCTTTACTGTTCCACTGAGTTGATTACTCACTCCCACGTTACGGGACGGTGTTGTACACACCAACCAGATTTGTTGAGTTTCAGGTGGTGGCGATGCTTGTGAAGCAGAGTCGGACTACTTCTATGTTGATAGGAGGAATTCTCCTATCTGTATCTCTCTGGCAGGTCAATGAAGACCTGATATTGTATTGACGGGGCTATGGTACATGAGATAGGAGGCATTATACTTCCTCACATTTGGTACATTTTAGAACTGCACTTGTATTTATTTAACCTGGTAATGTTATCACACTCTGGAGACTCATCATAAGTTATATATTTTATCTATCTATCACAGTCTTCCGCTTGCAAATTTAACTGTCTCTGGAGTATGATATGCTGTTTTGGCTTAATCTCACTCATGTTCAATGCACGAATACAGTCAACATTCAATCATCATTCATTTTGTTGCATAAGTGATGTTCTGGAACTCGGGAGTTGAGATTATGCTCGACCCCCGATTTTCAGGGCGTTACAAGATGGTATCAGAGCATGATTTTGATTAAACCGGACCTGGGTTATGGTCACACTACGCACTCTGACGTACTCTGACTTAGGAGGGAGCGACGGGATGTAGAAACAGTCATAGGTATCCCGATTCGTCAATTGGCGAAGTTCATTGAAAACAAACGCCGAAATCGAGTATGTATTCAACCATGGTCGCACGGGTCGACCTTAAAACACTTCTAGGTTGTCTAGTGAAGGGTCTAGATCATAATCCACCTCATCCCAATCATTGAGAATCAGTAAAATGTGCGATAAACGTGATGAGGATAACTACCCCGAAGCCTTGGAGCTTCTCTGGACTCCTCCCAGAGACTTCTCGAATCTACAAGAGGAGAAAGCAGAAAATAGAAATAAATTCTAATAAATTCGAAACTGATTAATGAATGACTAAAAACGAGTTCACAACCCTTTAAATAAGGATACCAGGTAATGGGAAAGAAATCAGGAACAAACTACAACTAAAACTTCTAGAATTCGCGACTTACTATGGGTCGTGATGTCTACTAGTGGGTAAGGTTTTCGGTCAAAAAATAGTAAGTGTCCTAAACGACTTCACCAAACTGTTCTCCTAATTATTCTAAACTCTTTTCTCATTGGGCACAACTCCTAAAGCCCAATGGATGAAGGGAAATAAACTAAAACTACTACTTTAGCAAAACAAAATTGAAGCGTGGAAATAACCGTCAATCGGTGGGTTTTTTCGTAATTTCGGGCTGCGCAACCTGGTATAACAGGGTTGGTTGGCTTCATTAGCTCGTTCTACCCCAAATTCATATATTTTACGTCAGATAACTCATTCCGGATTGCAAGTTACGTCCGGTTTAACCCGAAACTATCCGAAATTGAACGAACCGGAGTCGGGGGCCTCCCCACTTAAATTACTAAGACCCAGGGTCGAACCAGGGTGTTTTCTGACACCTTGGGACCACAGAGAACAGGTCCCCACCGCGGCGGCGCGGTTCCGGCCAAGTCCGGCCGCGGCGGCGCCGCGGCTCGGGCGGCGGACCGCGGTCCGGTGGGCCATCTCAAGTGGGGCCAGGGCTGGGGTTGGTCGGCCTGACCTCCCCTACCCCCTGGCACGTTCCATTTGTCCAATGGATTGGGATTTTGGGGGCTGGAGCTCCCCTCTCTCTCAAATACACCTCCAAGCTCTCCGTTGCTCCAAAAATTATTGTTTTCGCTCTCAGACCTCTCTCTCAATCGCCCAATCCCTCATTTTTGGGCATAACCCATCCACATCCATCGTTCACAGCAACACCTACCCTCTACCTTCTCCGTCTTCTCTCATTTGGACTCCCACACGCCCACTTGGAGCTTAAAAAAAAATAATAAAAAAATAAATAAAAAAATAAAAAAATCAGGCAAGCCCTCTAACCCATCCATTTTCTTCATTTTCCTTTTTTTCTTTCTTGTCAGTTGGGCCTCTACAACCCCTGATGAGAACCAAATCTATGGAGAACAAAACCTCCAGCCCTACCTCTCTCTCTCCATCACTTTTCATTCGCTTTTCCATGGCTCTATCCGAGCATGTACGGCTATTCCCTTGGATGTCTAATCATCCATACTGTTGCCTCGTAGTTCACATGGGTTACTGTCTTAGGGTGCTTATGACTTCATGTTGATGGTTGTAGTTTGGGTAGAATATTTTAGATATTTGAGGACGTTTAGGGCCCGTTCGGCCAATTACATTAGGTGAGTTAGGGTGTATAGAATTGAAAAGGTAACAATAAATGTATGTGTAGGTATGGCCCTAGATTGGTTGTATCCCATGTTTTCCAATACCATGTTTGGAGTGTGTGCAATTAAAAGTAAATTCCGAGATTTTCTTTCGAATAACACTTAGTAATTCTGCTTCCTGGGATTTGGAAATCCCATCTCACACTTTCCGACACCAGGCTCATTTTCTAAAGCCTATACCAATGATTTTGATCCCCACCCACCCTCCTACCAACCATGTCACTTCCAATCCCGAGGTAGGATTAGTAATGCGGTCCCATTCAATACCACTTAAGACCACTGGCCAACTAGTGTTGAAGTGATAAAGTCCCTTGATATACATTAACCTACTGCACTCTGATAGCTTAAGCTTTCTGAGTAAATGGTTGTTTGACAAATAGACCCTCAGAGTTTTGGACCTAGAGCAGTGCTTCAACAGACCTGACAGTATAGGAAATCCAACCAATTAAGAACGTGAACTCTAGAACCCCCCTTGTGGTTGGTTTGAGCATGTGTGACATGCTCGGGCATAGTTAAATTCAACTTTAGGCAACTCAATTCCAATTAGACAACTTTGATCCTAAGTGATGAAACCCTTCCTTGTATTAAAAATGAAGTGAAATCATCTAATGCATAAGCATCGACTTTGGACTCACCTATGGATTCCCGCTACTCCTCAATTAAGATTAGGCTACTGGTTAGGCTAAGGAGAGTACAAGACTAATTAATTATGCTAAGCCAATTGAATAATAGACTTAGTTATTCGGCTTAACCGACTCAGACCCACTACACAATTTTCTTTCCGTGTTGGCCCGACCATTTACAATTAAGAGTTTATAATTTTGTCCTTGAAAAGTGTTAGGAGTATATTGCTGATAGAGACTTTGTCTTTTAGGCCTAAGGAATTGCCCAAATGGGCAACAGACAGTTAGGGATTAGGTCCCAAATCGCATGCCATGTTGGCATACATATTGTGTTTCTGAACGTAAAAAGATAGCCTGCCTATTAAGCTAGACATAATTAAATAGGATAAGTCTGGACCGCGACAACACTCCTTGGTAGAATTAGGCATCTTGCCTCCAACTCACACCCATCCGTGATAGCCCCTTTCTATAATCCTAGGTACCAAGACTGATGTAGGGGCAGACCGCATTTCATTTCATGACAAGGATAAGACTTAAATTACACCTTGTTCCGACATACGGAGCAGGACATAAATCTTGAGCCTTAAGGGCGAAAATAAAATTTTAAGGGGGGTAGAACATGATGAGCCCAATCTAGTTAGGTCACCTAATCCACCTCTTTGATCTGGGTGACGCAGCGGAAATGTGGTGGACCCTACTCCACTGACCTAGGATCGAAACGGTGTTTGTTAACATACGAACATTATAGAAGCCCTAGCCTGCCCTACTATGAGAAACCGTTTTAGGATGATCTAGTAAGATTTGATTCACCATTTCCTTGGATATAGATAATAAAGAGGACTCTCTTAGACATGGACAATTTGAGCTTTTCAATGATGGACATTCCCTACGTTCCTAGAGTGATCGGACTACGGAGTTACTGAAATATACAACTGCGAAACATTCGCGGCTTGACCCAATTCTCAATCCTGGGTGACTAGCAATGGACTCACTGCTTGGCCGAGCAGAAGACCAGGATCCACCAGGATTCAGAAGGGATACGATGAGCTTTCTACCCTGGCCCGGTAGATGATCGATGTATCGGGATTAAGCCCACCAGAAACGTCTCTCCGTGTTGGTCAAACAATGAAAACAGCTATCTTACTCTAAATTGTTGGGAATTGTCGTCGAGACTCCAAATAGGTAAAGAAATAAATTGTAGCAAACCATCAGGGTATGAGCAATGGATAAACAATTAAGTTTTAAGGGGGGTAGACTAAAATGAACCAGCTGGTATATACCCTACCACGCATGGAAACTTGGAATCAATAAGTCTTAGGCGAATGAAATAATAGAAATCTTCCCTTATTACCCTTAGCCAATTTCGGGGACGAAATTTTGTTTTAAGGGGGGTAGATTGTAACATCCCGGATTTTCGCTAACCTGGAATTAGACGTCCTTAGGCGATGGGTCAATCCTAACACAGGTTTAACTTCCCAAACGCTCAATTCAAAGCCTCAAATCCCGTTTTAAACCATTTTCTTCACAAATCCCACCCTTCACTACCTTGTGCTTTCAATTTTTCAAAGCACTTTCGCCCTAGACACTATCTTAAACTAGCTAAGTAGTAAAACTTGGATCACTTTATATACAAACTACAATGGCCTAAGTACCATCTCAACCAGAAAACAATTAGGATTAAATCCTTTAGAAATTAACAAAGTTAACTAAGTGCAAACTCGATTAGCCATGAAATCCGTTGGGATCGCTTTAAATACGATCTGCAAGACCCAAAACTTGCAAAATCAGTGACTCTAGGTTGCCCTAAAGTTTAGAACCAAACTCATTACCCGGCTGCTCTCGGGAATGAAACGAAACTTCGTATGAGGTCTAGATCGCACATCGGGAGTCCGATTAACACGAAGCTAAGGAACCAGGACCGCCCCACTGGGCTTGACAATCATCTCAAAAATCAGGCGATTCCGATTTCCCACGGCCATTTATTTCGATCCGGAGCGAGGGAGTGTGAAAAACACTATTCCCACCCAAATAAAATATCTGGAATAGTGATCTGGCATCTTTCGGTTGCGCGTCAGTATTAAGCAACCTGACCGTCAGAATCAGACCAAATTACACCCTCGGATTAAGAAAAATTTCAGGAACATTTACATGTACTCAGAATTTCTGATCATGGCCCACTGACCGTTGAACTGAAAGTGGTCTGCCACGTGCGATCTGGGAATCCGATCGAGTCGAAAACGTAATCCCACGTAGATCCGTAGATGGTGAGCTTAAGTCTGACGTTTGGCTCAAAGAGGGCCACCAGAACATACCTTTTGAGCTTGGAAAGTGACGAACTGCCTACATATGCAGCCACCCTTGAACCTGAGTCTGTTTTAGACATGTCTTTGGCTATAAAAGGGGCTTAGAACAGCCCCTCTCACAGCCATACGAATTTGGGTGCAAACCCTTAGAGAGAAAGAGAGAAAAGAGAGAGAAAGTCTTGGAGATCGAAGCCGATCTTCCTCCTGCTGCTTCCACTCCTCCCACGGCCTACACCGCCCTATTACAGTGGTTTTCCCGGCGGTGTCCATCCCATTTGAAGGTAAGAAACCCTAACCCTAAGTCTGATTTGAGCTTGATTAGTGGTAGGTTATGCAAAGGGTAATCGGATACGCTCTTTAGGCTAGGAAACTCCCGTATACGGAAGCTCCATCACCCTTGCTGATTCGTTGGAATTCCAAGGGCTGAGGTGAGGACTTTAAGCGTATAAGTTACGTTTTTCAACGCTTTCAATGTCAGATAATGATAGATTCATGATCTGCATGCAAATGCACATGTACAAAGTGCTTTCCGTTTCCTGTTTCGATTAGCGATAAAGAATATGGATTTTCACATACTCTAGATATACGTAGAAATACCGTATACGTATTTTTCTTGGGAAAATGTTTGACATGTTTATTTAATGTTTGATTATATCATGCGTGGATAAAATGCTAGTTTGGCGAAAGGGATCGCAAAAATACATGTTCATGTGTAAATGTCATGTATGTTGAAATTGCGCATTCTAGAAATTCCGCATACGTGCGGATTTTGGAAATGTAATTGTCATGATTAATTGTTGTATGAATACGGTATACGCGGATAAAATAACCGCTTAGCGAAAGAATAGCCCTAATACATGTTTGCTAACATACACTATGTATGTTGGAATAGTGTATTCTAAGTGTTTGTGAAAATGGCTGAATGAGTATAGAATTCTCATTCGTGCTCGCCATGACTAATTGTCATGGATATATGATTGTTGTAATGGCATATCCCTTTGACGAAAGGATTTGCCCTAAATCACGCCACGGCCAGTATACACTATATGTGCTAAAATGTGTGGCCCAAGTATTTGTGAAAATAGCTGAATGAATATGGAACTTGGGTTCCTGCGTGCCATGACTATCCGTCGTGGGTGTACGCGTGTTATGATTGGGGCAACTCCCTAGCGAAAGGATTTGGCCTAATGCCTATGTGATCGACATATGTCATGTATGTTGATGCATGTTTGTTTAAGTGTTTCTTGAAATGTCTGAATGTGTAGTAGTTGGCAAATTGTAATATATAAGGGTGTTGAGATATGATTCTCAACCTCTTTTCACTATGTGTATGATCTCCTTTGATAGTTGTGTGATTAGGATTTGAACATGTACAAACTCATGCTTGTGTTGTGCTTCATAACATGCTCAACTGTTTTATGATTTTAACTATGTAATGCATATGTTTAAATTTATATTTATGTTGTATGATCCATCATGGGTGATGGGGGAGCGGAGCAACGAGTGCGTGCAACAGCCCTGGCAGCCCTAAACGGATAATACCAGACTAATTGTATGATTTGAATCCTGATCCATTACTGCTTTATATCTCTGTAATTGATTGTGTTTGGGGCTATGATTATAGTCCAGGCAATCGGTAACGAGATTGAACTCGTGGCTGAGATTCATTTGCCACGTGGGATGTGTTCGACGAACTCGAGTCGTGCGTTGCCTGTCGGCAGTGGCTAGGCCACACGAAGTTGTTTATGCACTTCATGTCGTGCAGCTCAACGGGCGATCGTGCTAGTCGAGCTCGTCAAGTAACCCGATCTGCCTTATGCATGTTCACCCTGTTTGGACGCTACTGCTTGAACCTAGGGTACCAAACTTACCAGTGAAACCCCTTTTTTAACCATGGTACCTCGATCCGCTAAGACGCATGAGTCGGGCATGGTGGTATGGGACACCGTGGTCGAGCTGTCGGCCTACGCTGGGGCCATGTGCCTCCCCATAGTGACCATTGCGCAACCAACTCGTGAGCCGAATACGGTGGTATGGGACACTGTATTCGAGCTGTCGATACTTCGGCGAGAGCCGAGTACGGTGAGATCTGTGCTCGTGCTGACGGGCGACGAGTCCTCCGTGGTATCATCGAGTACACTCCAAGGGTCTGTGATTGGCCACGAGTCTTTCACAGCAACTAGAGTGTGAGTTGAGCCGAGTACGGTGAGACCTGTACTTGAGCTGACAGCTAGTGATTGAGCCGAGTACGGTGAGACCTGTACTCGAGCTGACGGCCAGCAATTGAGCCGCATACGGTGAGATCTGTATCCGCGCTGACGGGTGACGAGCCCTTTGCGATGCCTTCACTACGCTTCTCAAACCATAATATCGTATGAGATTATCTAGGATTGACGACCCTAGAATGGATCATGTTTGGGAATGATACAAGGGAGGTACCTTAGTTTCCCAATACTGCTGTTTGAAATGGACTAATAAAAACTTGGTAATCATGAGCATCATCGCACCGCATGTGCTTTGTAGATGTGGCGCACTGAGGGAGTTAGCATTCGCGAACGTAAGATGATGTCGCTTGAGGGTGGTTTGGCAAGGGCATACAGCATCATGTCATATCATTTTTGCACTTAACAAGAGTAGTTAGAAATGCTTGATTTGTACTGCTTTATCATTACTGCTTGATTGATTTGATAACATGTTAACTTATGCTTTACTGTTCCACTGAGTTGATCACTCACTCCCACGTTACGGGACGGTGTTGTACACACCAACCAGATTTGTTGAGTTTCAGGTGGTGACGATGCTTGTGAAGCAGAGTCGGACTACTTCTATGTTGATAGGAGGAATTCTCCTATCTGTATCTCTCTGGCAGGTCAATGAAGACCTGATATTGTATTGACGGGGCTATGGTACATGGGATAGGAGGCATTATACTTCCTCACATTTGGTACATTTTAGAACTGCACTTGTATTTATTTAACCTGGTAATGTTATCACACTCTGGAGACTCATCATAAGTTATATATTTTATCTATCTATCACAGTCTTCCGCTTGCAAATTTAACTGTCTCTGGAGTATGATATGCTGTTTTGGCTTAATCTCACTCATGTTCAATGCACGAATACAGTCAACATTCAATCATCATTCATTTTGTTGCATAAGTGATGTTCTGGAACTCGGGAGTTGAGATTATGCTCGACCCCCGATTTTCAGGGCGTTACAAAAACATGCCGCAAATGTAAGATGGTGTCGCACGTGGGTGGTTTGGCAAGGGCATGCATCATGACTGCATTTCATACTTGCATTAACAAGATTATTTAGGAATGTTTGATTGTACTACTTTATCATTACTGCTTGACTGAATTGATAACAAGCTAACCTATGCTTTATGGTTCCACTGAGTTGATCACTCACTCCCACGTTATGGGATGGTCTTGTACACACCAACCAGACCTTGTTTGAGTTTCAGATGATGGCAATGCTGCGAAGCGAAGCCAGACTTTTATGATGATGAGGAGGATTTCTTCTTTATGCAGTTTTCAAGCCGGTTCTTGTGAGCTGTCCTGATCGACAGGGCTTTCTGGGATGTTGACTAGATGACATTACACCTTTGGTATAATTTAGAAATTTACATGTAATTATCTAACCTGGTAACATTATCACACTCTGGAGACTTACCACAGTTTATATATTTTATATATCTATCACTGTCTTCCGCTTGCTTAAACTAATTGTCTATGGAGTATGATATGGTGTTTTGGCTTAATCTCATTCATGTTTTATGTACTAATACAGACAACATTCAATCATCAGCATATATGTTGCATAATGATGCGTTGGAACTCGAGAGTTGAGTTTATGCTCGACCCCCGATTTTGAGGGCGTTACAAAGAATCTGAGGGGTCTTATGCATGGTTGGCCTATTTATGGACAATGGCAAAAGAGCGCACACTGCAGCCCACATTTTCTTCGTCTGCAAGGTCGGACCCATTCACAGGAGGGCAATTTCATCCTTTCCTTGTGACGCTGTTGGAAAGCTATACAGACGGCATGGGTGTTACATGTGATTGGTTGTTGAGGACTTTTTGGCCCTTTAGGGCTTTTAGTCACTGGCTTCATCCACTGCCCGCATGGGTATGTGTACGATGACCTTCTTGGGCTTTTTAGGGCCACTGACTTCTCACCCCTGCCCGAATGGTGATGAGATAGGCTTTATGCGTAGTTGGTCGTATAGGCTTGGCTAGGATGCCTTAAATGATGATAAGCTCTCATCATTGTCGTAATAATAATAGGTGTCTTGATCAATATATCACCACTGCTGAGAATGTTGACGATATTCGCGCTATGCTCATAATAATATATCGGCCTGGTGATGATACCAATTTCGATGAGTTTCAACGGAGCTTATTTAATAATGACAACGATGGTTACTCTCTTTTAAGAAACCACTGACATGTAATCTTTGACGATATATTTGGAATTCCTCCTTTATTCAATCATCTGACAAAGAATATATGAACATGACTTCACTTGTCTTGGCCCCCTTTTGATATAGAAGCATTATGGCGATAATCTTCTGGATCAAAATCGGAACCATCTTCAGGGACGATATTTCTTGATGAAGTGTGCATTGACGGGTATACTGATACCCCGTCCATCTTGATCAACCACTATTTATGCTCTGTTTGAATATGCTTCTTTTATGATGTACGACCCATCCCATTTGGGCTCAAGCTTGCCCCCTATTCTGTGGGTCACCACTATTGGTCTTTTCAACATTAGTACCATATTCCCTTTCTTGAAAAAGTGATATTTCAATCGTTTATCAAAGGCGGCCGATGTTCTTGCTTGATACAATTGTAATCGCTGTTGGGCTGCCAGACGCTTCTCATCGAGTAGGTCTAGTTCTTTTAGCCTTATCTTTGGATTTTCATCATTTGTAATTGACTGATGCACTGCTACTCTGAGTGACACAACTTATGTTTTAATCAGAACGACCGCCTCTATGCCATAAACTAGTGAATACGGTGTTACACTTGTTGTCGTTCGGTGAGTAGTCCTGTATGCCCATAATCCCTCTTGCAATCTTTCATCCCAGTTGCGCTTATTTCCAATCACCGTCTTCTTCAGTATTTTCCCAATCATTTTGTTAAATGCCTCTGCTAATCCATTTGTCGGTGGATAGTAAGGTGTTGAAAATGAATGATGGATACCAAACTTTTGGTACAGTTTCTCCATGCCTCTGTTCTTAAAAGGGGTACCATTATCGGTAACAATCCTCTTTAGAATGTCGTGACGATATATTATTGCATGTCGAATGAAATTGACCACATCTTTCTCTTTAACATTAAGCAATGCGATCACTTCTGTCCATTTGGAGAAGTAGTCTATTACTGCTAGAATATATTGTTTTCCTTTGGATGAAGGCTGATTTATGGGACCGATAACGTCGAGTCCCCAAGTGGCGAAGGGCCAAGAAGCAACGGTTTGATGGAGATCTTCAGGGGGTACATGCATGACATCTTCGTGGATCTGACATTTGTGGCACCTTTTTGTATAATATATCGCATCTTTCAACATTGTGGGCTAGTAATACCCCATTCGATGTATCCGATGAAATAAATTTCATCCAGCCTGGTGTGCCCCGCATTCCCAAAGGTGAGCTTCTCATAGCACATGACCTGCTTCTTGTTCACCAAGACAACGTAGCAGCACCCCGTTGTAAGATTTTCTGTAGAGCTTTCACTACAAATGATGAACCTGCTTGATCTTTGTCTGATTTACTACCTTTGTACTGGATCTTCCTGCAAGATATCATATTTGAGATAATCTATGAACGACTGTCTCCAATCATCTGTTGTCACTTCTAAACACGATATGGGAAGCGCTTCAATGACTTCATCGATAACTTCGGAAGAAGGCAGGAATCTTCTTTCTTCTATAGTCACTTGGAGTGGACTTCGGTTTGAACAGGACAGGGCTGCTGCCAGACTAGCCAAGGCATCTTCCTTTGCATTTTTAGATCGAGGTATGTGCTTGATTTCAACATGGCAGAATTGCTTTAGCAACTGCTGGACTTTTCGATAATATGGCAATAGTTCTTACTTTCTTATTTCAAACTCAATCGTTAGCTGATTTATAATCAGCTTGGAATCTCCTAAAATCTGCGACGTCATTATTTTCATTTCTTAGGCGATTTCCATTCCAATGATGAGAGCTTGATATTCGGCTTCATTGTTCGTGCAAGTGGTGCCCAATGTGAAGGAATAGGGTAATAAATCACATTGAGGTGTGATGAAATAACTCCTGCCCCCGCTCCTGACATTCGAGAAGCACCATCGAAATACATCTGCCATTAACCATGTGACTCAATCATCATTACCGGCTCATCAGGAAAATCATCGCTAATTGTCTCACTTTCCATTACGGGATGCGCTACTAAGAAATCTGTCACTACTGTCCCTTCACTGCTTTTGCCGGCTCATAGGTGATTGTGTATTCTAAAAGCAACAACATCCATTTGACCAATCTTCCTGATAACATTAACCTTGTCATTAAAAACTTTATCGGATCTGCTCTTGAGATCAAAGTTATGTCATGGGAGAGACAATAATGTCTCAATTTCTGTACTACAAATATTAGTGCCAGATAGTCTTTCTCGATCGGAGAGTAGTTACATTCTGCGCCTATCAAAGTTTGACTCAGATAATAAAGAGCAGTTTCTTTTCTATCTTCATTCACCTGTGCTAACAGAGCTCCCAGCGAGTTTTCAGTCGCAAATATGTACAAAATAAGTGGTTTACCTTTTATAGGAGCTGTCAATATCGGAGGCTGTCTCAGCAATTCCTTTATTGAATCGAACGCATTTTGGCAGGCTTTATCCCACACGAACTCTATTTCTTTCTTCATCAAATGGAAAAACGGCTAACATCTTCCTGCTAGATTTGAAATAAAATGGTGAATATATGCCAATTTCCCTTGCAAGCTCTTCAATTCCTTCAATGTTTTTGGAGGCGGCATATCTTCGATGGCCTTGACTTTCCTTGGGTCAATTTTGATACCCCTGTGCCTGATGACGAAGCCAAGAAATTTTCCTGATAACACTCCAAAAGCACATTTAACCGAGTTCATCTTTAGTTGTTTCTTTCTGAGCCGATGGAAGACTGATGTTAAATGCTCGCGATGTTCCTGATGAATACCCAACGTAACCACCAGGTCATTAACATAACATTCAACATACTTGTGCATCATTTCTTGAAAGATACTTTGCATCGTCCTTTGGTATGTTGCCCCAGCATTCTTAAGACCGAACGGCATAACCTTATAGCAGTAAATTCCTAACGAGGCTCTGAACGCTGTTGTTTCTTCATCTTGAGGAGCCATTCTAATTTGATTGTAACCAGCATAGCCAATCATGAAAGACATGATAGTATATTGCGTCGTATTGTCAATCAACAGCTCCGTTATTGGGAGGGGAAAGTCATCCTTCGGGCAAGCCTCATTTAGTCCCTGAAATCTACGCACACCCTGATTTGTCCACTTATCTTCTTCACTAGAACAATATTCGATATCCACTTGGGATATTTGACCTCTCTGATAAATCTGACTTTGATCAGCTTGTTCACTTTTTCTTCTATCAGAGGGACCAAATTTGGATGAAATAGCCTTTGCGCTTGCGTAATCGATCTCTTATCCTTGGAAATATTTAATCGATGTACTACCACTGAGGGTTCCAAGCCTGGCATTTCCGCATATGTCCAGGCGAAAACATCTTTATTTTCTTTCAGTAGTTGGATATATTCTTCGACTTCTTGTTCAAGAAGACCAGTGCTTGTGAATGTATTTCTCGGCTCTTCTTCTGTGTGCAAATTTACTTCTCGCAAACAGTTGATTGTCGACTGCCCCCCGTCTTCTATCTGCTTCGGAGCCGTCTCAGGATGTTTGACTATTTCGGGATCTGCCTCTGATGGATGATTAACTGTGACCATATTTACTGAAGACTCTGCCCCCAACCTTGAAAATTTTCTCTCCTCTTCGGACCGACTCCAATAGGGACCTGAATTCCTTTCCCCTGATTTAAACCAGTCGGTTCTTCATCATCAAAACCCATTCTTTTCATAATTCTTCTGCTTACTGGACTGTATTTCTTGAGATCGCGAGATGTCAGCTTTCCGTGATACACATTATTCTTGGCCCTCACTTCTATCTTTACTTCCGAAGAGGCATAAAATTCAATCGGTTCTGGATATTTCGCATTGGCTTCAACATGAAACTTCCCCAGAATAGCCAGGAATGGCTTGTTTCTTTCAGCATATGGCAATGGTAATGTATAATTTGACTGCAGGATTTTTAACTATTCAGGCTACAGTAACGTTAAAGGCGGTTGTCATAGCTAGCTCAGATGTCTCAACACAAAATAGAACTTCTTCTTTGCTTCTGAAGTTTCAGACGATCCTGCCTTTTCGAATTCTCCTTTTATTGCTTTCACACGAGCATTTTTCAGGGTTTTGCTTTCATCATTCTTTTTCTCCTCCTCTGGTAAATCCATCGTAATAACTGGCATCTTCAAAGAAGGCTTTGACTTCTGTGTATAGTCTTGCGTCGGCCATTACTTTATATTGTAATCCATCCTTACAATATTTGAAACATTGATGAAGGGTAGAAGGTATAATACCGTACCAATGTATCCACGGTCTTCCCAAGAGAAGATTATATGTCGTGACTATGCTAATTACATGATAAACAACATCAGTAGTTAAGTCTCCTATTTCCAATGTCATTGTAATTTTGCCGAGTGCACGCTACCCATCTTGATTTAAGCCCTGTATCATCATTCCACTAGGGCACAAATCGGAATGACGGTAACTCAATTTATTCAACATTGTTAATGGTAACAGGTTTACCACAGATCCATTGTCGAGTATAATCTTTTTTACCTCTTTGCCACGAATATGGCCTAATATCATCAATGGCCTATTATGCCCTGTTTCACAAGCTAGATCATCATCAGAGAAGGAAATTACTGGCATACAGTCTTCCTGCTCTTTTCGTTCTTCATTTTCCATTTTCACTAGCAACGTTTCTCTGACATTGTGGTCGGATAGTGCTTGAATTAGACTTTGCCTGAAATCTTTTGATAACTTTAACATGTCATAAATGCTTAATCGAGCTGGTATACCTTTCAAATGATCCATGACATCGTAGGTCACTTTTGTTGTTTCATCCTTCTCTTCTCTCCTATCATTGTCACGCTGATCCCTGATGGTTCCGTTCTTGTCGTTCCTACTTTTTGCCTTGGGGGACTTGCCATTCTTTTTTCTGACTATAGCATAATTACCACGGCTTTCCTTGTTATCTCATGATTTTTTTTCTCTGCTCTTTCATGAGCACTTTCTCAAACCTTCAACACGTTCACCGTCACCTTTACGTCCCTTTCCTTTTCTTTTCTGATCACTATTTTGCCCCTATTTATCATTTTCTGTATTATGCACTTTAATGTATAGCAATTTTCTATCGGATGCCCTATCAGACGATGGTAGTGGCAAAAATCTTTCTCTTGATTTTCCTGCATCTTCAAGGCACTTGGACGCGGGTAATTCTATCGTACCGGCTTTCAACAACTGGTTCATCATAGGAATAACGACTTCTCTATCGAATGCAAACCCTTAGTAAGAATTAAGTGATCTGGGCCTTTTCCTAGTGAACCTGCTTATAGGACGGCTTGATTCTTCCTTCCGCTTTATCCTTTTTTTTTTCTCCTGAATCCCTCATTTCCTAACTCCTTTTTTCGTGGTCCACAGTATTTGTGATTAATCTACTGGGTCCTCTTTTGCCCATTTCATAGTGAAATGCTGGCATTTTTCAGGTCATCAGCTCTAAGGTGTGGGCTTTGGTGGCTAAGTCACGGAAAGTTTTAATATCTGTGCTAGTGAGCCCGAATGCAATTCCCATTTTCATGGAATTTAGGCACATCTTGACTTGTTATTTTTCCTCTAGCAGCTGCCTGTATGAGACTCCCAATGTCTTCCATCTGTTTATAAACTTCTCCACTGGTTCCCCTTATCTCTTCCATACTAAAGCCAATTCTGTGATGCTGACATCACGCTTTGAAGAGAAAAAGTTTGACATGAAGGCATCTTGCATCTGCTCCCACGTGTGTATCGATCTTGAAGCCAGACTAAAATACCATCGGAACGCTTTACTTGTTAGGGATGATCCGAACAAACGTAGGCAGTACTGTGGTATCATGGAGAAATTCCCCATGCTGGTAATAAAGTGCATCAAATGCTCCTCTAGCGACCCCTCTCCATTAAACTTTCGAAAATCTAAGTGATTGAAGTTGACTGGGAACGGGATTTCTTCTACCTCTCGTGGGTACGACGTTTGATATCTGAAACGATCGACGTTCTCACTCTCCCTTTCTACTCTGACAGCTTCCTCGACAACTTGCCATACTTCCTCTTGAGTTATGTTTCTCACTGCTGGAGCAGATCCGAGTGATCTTGCCCCCTGCGGCTGGAAACCTTTTGGTTAGTGTTCTTGTCCGTTCATCGTGCCCATCATCGGAGGAGCTGCTATCTGGGGTACGTTGTGCGCGAGAGTTGTTAGACCCTCTCTGAGATTTCTACATTCTTCCATTAGTGTCCTTTGTTCTTGTGTTATTTAATTCATACGGTCCTCCATAGTCGGCATACTCCCTTGATCTGTTCTGGCCATGTGTACTGTAACTTCCCCACTTCTTGATGAAGTTGTACTCAGAGTAGGATAAGAATATGTTGACGTAATGGGGCTTACGAAGAGGGGAGTCCCATTCGATTTTCCCATACTTCCACTGTGAATGATTGATCGAGATGATACAGAAGTAGGTGATCCCATGAGTAACGCCTTCCCCTTTTGTTCTTTTGTCCATCGAACTCCCGGAGCAGTCAGAGTCGGGAAGTCACCTGACGCTAACTGCGGAATCGTTTGCCCAGGATATATAGTAGGAGGGGCCAATTCGGGATTCTTTTTGGTAGCGTTCCGCATTATTGGTCCCCTGGTTCGTGGCGATGGTAGGCTTATTCTGAAGCTCCTTGCATTTCGAGCCCTAGTTCTTCAAGATGTCACGACAGTCCAATTCTCATCGTCTTTGGAGTCTAGTAATCGAGGTGAAGCAGACACGACTCCAACCATTGTTCGGGTTGAGTCATTTTTGCTTACGGGAGACTGGGTTTCATGCCTCGGAGGCTGATCCAGCGCATATTCCGCCATGAATCCAGTTGTAGTGAAGTAAAAGTTTACTTTCATCACTAAGTTTGCCATTTGATCGTAGTTCACAATTTTATCTTTTTCACCTTCAGAAGAAGACACAAAATTGTAATTATTATTTGAATAACGATATAATTTATCTGAGAGATGAAGGGGAGGATGTTCCCACAGAGGGTTGCCATTTTGGAGTAAGAAAGATGCCAAACTACAATGAAAGTCTTGTAACTATCTCAATGTTAACAATAACTAAGATAAAAGTCCCCAACAGAGTCGCCATTTTGTTTCGAACAAGAAACAAATGCATTCAATTTGGGAGATTATCTTATTTAAATATAACAGAGAAAGAGTACATAAAGAACAATCATCGTATTATTAATTTGGAGTTCATTTACATCCTCAGGTGTCCCTTGATTCTGAGATAAATTATCTAGAACATAAAAATTGACAAAGTTCAAATATCGAAGCCGGATGTCAAATTCGGTAGCACTTCGACTCGTGATTTGATAATCACTTTAAGAGGAATATTATGCGGATCCGATCAGCTTGTTTCTCTTCTTGAAGCTTAGACAGAAGAGGAACTGGAGCTTAATCATTTTCGCAGCATTTCACCCTCTCATCATTACAGACTGCATGGCGGTCTGGTTGCGTGGACCCACGCAACCAACATGATTTGCGCTGGTCCGCGCAAACCATGGGCTTCTCTTCAGTCCTACCTTCGGTCTTCTTTGTACTTTGCACTTCTTCTGAAATTTTCAATTCTCCAAATGAGAGGGGGAGGGGGGTATTTATAGGCCTCCACATGTGTGAAACCTCGATCTTGGTGCTAAGAGACCCACCCCTCATTGATTCTGAACATTCATGAAAAATAAGTCCAGAAACCAGTTGCACGACCCCGCGTAATTGTCATTACTGGTTGCGCGAACCCACACAGTCAATATGGTTTCGCGAACTCATGCAAACCCACTTAAAGATACTTTTTCTTCTTCTTCATTTTCTGTTTCCTTCCATCTTTTTCATATTTATCTTCTTTTTCTTTCTTCAATTTTTTCTTCTCTTTTTTATGCCTTAACAACGATTATCTGTTTTTTTTTTTTAATTATCTTGGGCTTATTAGAAATGTCGCTTGACAAGCTTTTCAATGGAACTGAAATTACTTTAATCTGACCCCGTTTGACTAGTATAAAATGCAACAATAGTTTTTATGGATTTGGCTACTCGACAATGCCATGCCCGTTTTGGTAAATAAGCGGATCTTTCTCATCACAACCCGAATTGGAGGAAACTAAAGTTCGTTACAAAGATCATTTCACAACCTTTCATCCAACCATAAATAATCCTAATCGGTCAAAACTTTCTTTTAATAATACCATGACCACTTTGTGAACAAGAACAACCATACTTTCCTCAATCTCGAAGATGTGACCTTTCATACCTCAACAGAACATTATTCAGGAAGACTAAGTAATAAAGATAGTGATCCTTGGATATCAAGAGTTCATTTTATCCTTTTCACAAATCAATTGCTACGTGAAAGATTTTCTGGGGTTTTGGAGTTCAAGTGCATGAGCATGGATGGATCGTTATCGAATTTGACATTAGTTGATCGGGTCTATTGTTGTCCTGGGATGTGCCAAGGATGTTCCCTATTTAACCCGTTCGGATTTTCAATGATTTCTAAGCCAGTAGGAGATAATTTTATTGAAGTCAAGTTGAAGCTCAAAGAGTGGCTTATCCTCATTTTAGGTGGGGTGTCTACAATCTTTCGCGTCAATCTTCACTTCCACACTCATGAATTTGCAAAGTATCTTATTAAATGCGCTGATGTGATCATTAAGATCAGAACCCTCTATCATTTTCAGATTATAAAATTGCTTCTTTAGATATAGACAATTCGATAATGATTTCGCCATGTACAAGCTTTCTAACTTTATCTAAAGTCAGCAATCGCCTTTTACTCAAGGATATTATACATAAGCTTGTCGGTCAGGAATAACTGAATTGAGACTTTTTTTTTCGCTCATCCAATTCCTCCCACTCTTCATTTCTTATAGAAGTTAAACGTTTTACTACACTTAGGAGTGTATGTTGCAACCCTTACTGAACTAGAAGGTCTCTCATCTTCACTTTTTATAGTTCGTGAAATTACGTGGTAGAATGTCACGACTATGAGGGGAAGCTTGGCAAAGCTAAACAATGAAGTCTATGCCTTAGAGGGGGTGATTAGGATCAAATAAGATTCTTTATCTTTTAAACACAATTACCTACTTAAACTAATCTTCAATTAAAGTTATAAGTAGAGCAATTTAACACTAAGGCTTCCAAACCATTAGTGGGTCTAATCACATTAACTACAAATGGTATAACATTCAAGCAACTACTTTATAAAT
This sequence comes from Magnolia officinalis, assembly GCA_021015155.1. NCBI lineage: Eukaryota > Viridiplantae > Streptophyta > Magnoliopsida > Magnoliales > Magnoliaceae > Magnolia > Magnolia officinalis. The sequence continues at coordinate 40,505,910 of JAJHSJ010000007.1, forward strand.
GATGGTGTACATGTGTGTATGGGATGTGCTACCTATCAACTCTTAACATCCATCTAATAATACATACATATAATTAAACATTCAATCACATAAGCATAATTAAACAAGTACTCAAAGACAATCTCAAACACAAGCATGTATAATAGTTCGGTTTTCCTACTCCACTCCCGACGGACGCACTCAACCCATGAGTGTACCAGATTTCACTATTGTATGTTTTAAATTAGGTTTACCTCTAACCTTTACAACCCTTCTTGAGGACCCTAACATACACACCCATTGGAGGCTCCCATAAGAGAATTGAGTCATTTTTCTATTAGCTAACCAACAACCTCGATCCTAATCCAAGGACCTACGTTTACTCGTGCTAAAGGATTCATCAAAGACTAACATGTACCTAGCCGTATTCAGTGGCCTACATAAGGACTTTGATTTAGGTCTGACACAATAACCAAGGTCGTATGCAAGAACCTAATCGAGTTTAGAAATTCAAATTCTACACTCAATCCTATACAATGAATGTACATAGACTCTTATAAATGATAACTTACTTGTCGAATTTAGCTCATTTTATAACTCCTTATCGGGTTGCTTGATCAATGCTCCCCTGTACTTCAATCAGCTCCCCTTGCTCTCCCAATCATAATGCCGATGCATCGCCAATGCTTCAGCTCTAAAATTAACCACCTTGCACATGATGCTCCTTTTGGTGACCAAGGTGATGGGATGTTGGGTGAATCTCCCACAACTAATGGAAGGTTGTAATTCTAGAAAATTCACCTAGATGAGTCTTCTAGAATATTTAGACAAGGAAACACTTATAGAGGTTGGGTGTAAACTCTAGAAAATGGTGGAGTTCAAACACATCTTCAAGGTGAAGGTTACAATCCTCATTAGAGTGTTAATCTCAAGGAAGAAGACTTATACTCATTGGTTTAAACGCTTAGGATGAGGGATATGATCATGGAATCACCTAAGATTTTATTGCACAAAAAACTCATCAAAATGCCCAAAGTCCGGATCTTCTATATAAAGGTGTCGAGTTTGAATGGTAAAAAATATGACAGAAATGACTAGTCTTCGGTAGCACCGAATTAAGGTTCGGTCGCACCGAATGTATCTTCAATCACACCAAACATGGTCTTCGGTGGGACCGAATGTGCCATTCAGTTGCAGCCAATTTACCTGAAATTATACCAAAGCACACTGTCATATTCCAGCCGATTTTAAGCGGGTTTGGTAGGACGGAAGGTTGATGAAATTGTGCAAATTTTTCAGCAAATTGAGAACTCTAAAGCCAATCTAAGGATGATCAATTAAGGCTTTTATAGCTTAAAGGATGATCAATAAAGGTTTTACCTATTAGGTTTAAGATCATCTAGTGGTTTAGGTTAATTTGGGTCAAAGATTAAGGTCACCAAGGCACCTCATATACATGTTCTTTACTCCTTGATGCTCCACCTCCACTTGTGTTGTTGATCTTCAACTTTTAAGGGCTCAACCAAATACATGACATAATGGACTCTTGTGATTAACAAATAAAGTGCATAAATCAATGCACTAACAATCTCCCCTTTTGTAATTATGCGATAAAAACCTAACCTAGACCATGTCATGGTCCAAACCAATGACATAGAAAAACAACTCAAAATATTGCATGTTAAATTATGAAATATTTACAACTCGATATAAATAAGACATATAACACTTGCATTGCTCCTTTACAATTGCTCTCCTTATCTCATCAATTCCTACAACAATAAACAAACCCTGTAAAACAGAATTCATTATTTTGGTGGGACTTAATTTTTCTCCATCTTTTGTTAGTTTTTGATAAAGAGTTAGTTTCAATAAATATACAAATAAAAATATAGCATGGAATAACTTTATAAGTCATAGATTGACCAATTATAAGACACATATTAAAGCTTAAAACTGTCAATAGAAATGAACTCTAATCCTCGATTTGTCAATAAATTGCAAGATGTGGTTAAAATCCTCAGATTTTTCCTATATGCTCACCATGAGGCTTAATTCTTTGATTTTAAAAATTAAACCCTTATAGACCTTCTAAGGTCACCTATTCCTCTTCACAACCCACATGGGTGTGAGTTTTCCAGGACCCAAACTATATTTGGGAGGGGAAGTCATTTTCTAGATTTATTTTCTTTAGGTCATTTCCTAGTTGGAGATATATGTTTAGTAGGTGATTTATCTATATTAGTCCTACCGTGATTATCATTGACTTGGCCTTTTCATTAAGCCAAAAAATTAGTTTCACCAACACCTTCATCCGGTTGGTCTTTTTAGAAAGGGTTGGCAACTCTCTCTTTTCCGGTGAACTTTTAGGATGCTTCTCCATTGATGTGTCAATTTATCAGTTATGAAGAATGTACCACTATGGTTTGAAACTGAGGTGGATTATACCATTTTTAAGATATCACATTCAAATTTAAAGTTCCCAACATTTTCACAAGTGTAACACGTAAGAGAAGTTCTTAGCCTTCTTTCAAAAGTGGACAATTCTACTTGGATTACCGGAGGAGTAGACATAAGGATATGACCATCAGTTTCGAATCCGCTAAAGTCCCCAACAGGCTTACTCATACTAGATTTCTAAATAAGTTTTTATTCTTAAGTAACCTTATCTTTTCCCTTATAGGTAGACCTCATTCTTAAGCTCATTCAAAACTCACTTAGGGCAGTTATCCTTTTAAAAGGAACCACTCTGATACCAATTATAATTGCATGGTGGGATGCCAGATGTAGGCAAAAGCTGGCGGAGCTAAGGAAAGAAGGTTGTCCTAGTGCTTAGGGGGGGGGGGGGGGGGGGGGGGGGTTGATTAGATCAAATAAAAAATTTTCCTTGGAAACTCAATTGCATACTAAATAATTTTTTTATTAAAGCAACTGAAAAGTAATTTAATAATAAGGCTCCACGCCATAAATGGTCAACATCTCATAGACTAAGGACATGACATTCAAGCAATATTCTATAAATGATGTATAAGTGTGTGTGGGATGTGCTACTGTAACGCCCTGAAATTCGGGGGTCGAGTATGAACTCAACTCCCGAGTTCCAACGCATCACTTATGCAACATACACAATGATGGTTAAATGTTGTCTGAGTTAACGCAATAAACATGATTGAGATTATACCAAAATAGTAATTCATACTCCAGTTCAATTGTATAAAGGCAAGCGGAAGACTGAAATTTTATATTCAAAGTATGTAAAGTAACAAAATTTTATGAACTCCAGAGTATGAGTACTAACTGAGTACCAATATACATGTATTGTTTCTAAGTCAAAAACAAAATACAACTCTCAAGAGAAGCCCTGAAAACCCCGCGATGCAGCCGGCCTAAGCAAAGCCGTCAGAGTACTGCATAAAGGAGAACTCCTCCTGATCCTCATCGAAGTCGGGCTCCGGCTCCTGAACCGAGGCGCCATCTACACCTGCGACAGAGTCTGGTGGGTGTTGCAAACACCGTCCCGTAACGTGGGAGTGAGTAGCTAACTCAGTGGAACAATAAAGCATAGGTTAACATGTTATCAATTCAATCAAGCAGTAATGATAAAGCAGTACAAATCAAACATTTCTAACTACTCTTGTTAAGTGCGAAAATGAAATGACATGATGCTGTATGCCCTTGCCAAACCACCCTCAAGCGACATCATCTTACGTTCGCGAATGCTTACTCCCTCAGTGCGCCACATCTACAAAGCACATGCGGTGCGATGATGCTCATGATTACCAAGTTTTTATTAGTCCATTTCAAACAGCAGTATTGGGAAACTAAGGTACCTCCCTTGTATCATTCCCAAACATGATCCATTCTAGGGTCGTCAATCCTAGTTAATCTCATACGATATTATGGTTTGAGAAGCGTAGTGAAGGCATCGCAAAGGGCTCGTCACCCGTCAGCGCGGATACAGATCTCACCGTATGCGGCTCAATTGCTGGCCGTCAGCTCGAGTACAGGTCTCACCGTACTCGGCTCAATCACTAGCCGTCAGCTCGAGTACAGGTCTCACCGTACTCGGCTCAACTCATACTCTAGTTGCTGTGAAAGACTCGTCGCCAATCACAGACACTTGGAGTATACTCGAAGATACTACGGAGGACTCGTCGCCCGTCAGCACGAGCACAGGTCTCACCGTACTCGGCTCTCGCCGTAAGTATCGACAGCTCGAATACAGTGTCCCATACCACCGTATTCGGCTCACGAGTTTGGTTGCGCAATGGTCACTACGGGGAGGCACATGGCCCCAGCGTAGGCCGACAGCTCGACCACGGTGTCCCATACCACCATGCCCGGCTCATGCGTCTTAGCGGATCGAGGTACCATGGTTAACGGGATCGCCACTGGTAAGTTTGGTACCCTAGGTTCAAGCAGTAGCGACCAAACATGGTGAACACACAAATACATTTCGGTTTACTTGACGAGCCTGACTAGCTCGAGCGCACCACAAGTTGAGCGATATGGAGCGCAAAAGCACTCCGTGTGGCCAACCACTATCGCCAACCGAAGTACGACTCGGGTTCGCCAGACACATCCTTTGTGGCGATATGAATCTCAGCCACAACCGCAAGTCTGGTACCGAATGTTTGGACTATAGACATAGTCCCAAACTCAAACAGTTCTCATCAATAGCATGTGGAGTAAAGCATGATAAACAAGCAATACAAGCATGTTAGCAGGCATGTTATAAAGCATGAAGTAAAGCATGTTGTAAAGCATGTTATAAAGCACTATACACATAGGGATACAATTACATACACATCACAAGTGAGTGGTTATAGTGAACCACCGCATGGAGGGATCCTACATGTCTCTAAGGAGTCGGAATCCCATATCAGCACCTATCTAAGGCACTAACATCAAGCATTTACACACACAAGCATTTACACAAACACTTAGAGTACGCTATTCCAACATACATGACGTATGTTAGCAAAACGCGTATTAGGGCTATTCTTTCGCCAAGTGGTTATTTTATCCGCGTATACCGTATTCATACAACAAATAATCATGACAATTATATTTCCAAAATTTGCACATACGCGGTATTTCTAGAATACACAATTTCAACATACTTGGCATTTACAAATGAACATGTATTTCAGCGATTCCTTTCGCCAAACTAGTATTTTATCCATATATTATATAATCATACATTAAATAAACATGTCAAACATTTTCCCAAAAAAATACGTATACGGTATTTCTACGTATACCTAGAGTATGTGAAATTCCATATTCTACAACGTTAATCGAAACAGGAAACGGAAAGCACTTTGTACATGTGCATTTACATGCAGATCATGAATCTATCATTATCTGACATTGAAAGCGTTGAAAACGTAACTTATACACTTAAAGTCCTCACCTTTGCCCTTGGAATCCCAACGAATCAGCAAGGGTAGTAGAGCTTCCGTATACGGGAGTTTTCTAGCCTAAAGAGCGGAATCGGTTAGCCTTTACATAACCTACAACGAACCTACATCAAATCAGACCTAGGGTTAGGGTTTCTTACCTTCAAACGGAATGGATACCGCCGGGAAAACACCTGGAATGAGCGGTGTAGGCCGTGCGACAACCGAAAGCAGTAGGAGGAAGATCACCCACAAATTCCAAGCTCTTCTCTCTCTTCTCTCTCTCTCTAGGGTTTTTCTCCCAAATTCGTATGGCTGTGAGAGGGGCTGTTCTAAGCCCTTTTATAGCCAAAAACATCCCTAAAATAGACTCAGGTTCAAGGGTACTGCTATATAGATTTCGTCACTTTTCCAGCTCAAAAGAGAGGTTCTGGTGGCCCTCCTTGAGCCAAACGTCAGACTTAAGCTCACCACACATGGATCTATGTGGGATTACGTTTTCGACTCGATCGGATTCCCAGATCGCACGTGGCGGACCACTTTCAGTTCAACGGTCAGTGGGCCACGATCAGAAATTCCAAGTACATGTAAATGTTCCTGAAATTTTTCTTAATCCGAGGGTGTAATTTGGTCTGATTCTGACGGTCAGGTTGCTTAATACTGACGCGCAAGCGAATGGTGCCAGATCACTATTCCTGATATTTATTTTGGGATGGGAATAGTGTTTTTCACACACCCTCGCTCCGGATCGAAACGAATGGCCGTGGGACATCGGCCGGAGCTGATTTTTGAGATGATTGTCAAGCCCAGTGGGGCGGTCCTAGTTCCTTAGCTTCGTGTTAATCGGACTCCCGATGTGCGATCTAGACCTAATACGAAGTTTCGTTTCATTCCCGAGAGCAGCCGGGAAATGAGTTTGGTTCTAAACTTTAGGGTAACCTAGAGTCACTGATTCTGCAAGTTTTGGGTCTTGCAGATCGTATTTAAAGCGATCCCAACGGATTTCATGGCTAACCGAGTTTAGTACTTAGTTAACTTTGTTAAATTTCTAAAGGATTTAATCCTAATTGATTTCTGGTCGAGGTGGTACTCGAGCCAATGTACGGAAATTTACGGGTCGTTACAATCTACCCCCCTTAAACAAAAAATTTCGTCCTCGAAATTTATACCTTTTCGTAATCCTCGAGAATCTGAGGGTAGTTCTTCCTGACCTCGGCCTCAGTCTCCCAGGTAGCTTCCTCCTCGGAATGATGTGTCCAAAGTACCTTCACAAGTGGGATGACCTTGCTACGTAGTACCTGCTCCTTCCTATCAAGGATACGCGTCGGGCGCAGCTCGTACGTAGCATCCTCACTCAACTGTACCTGCTCCCATCTGATGATATGCGAAGGATCAGGAATGTACTTCTTCAGCATCGATACATGAAATACGTTGTGTACAGAAGCAAGTGGTGTAGGCAAAGCGAGACGATATGCCACATCACCCACTCGATCCAGTATCTGAAATGGACCGATAAACCTCGGTGTGAGCTTCCCCTTCTTCCCGAACCGAAGGACTCCCTTCATAGGAGAAACTCGAAGGAACACATGATCCCCGACCTCGAACTCCAGCGGTCGCCGCCTCGTATCGGCGTAACTCTTCTGCCTGCTCTGCGCTGTGAGTAATCGACGCCTGATAATGTCTACCTTCTCTGTAGTCGTCTGTACCAACTCCGGGCCAATCAGGCTACGCTCGCCAACCTCTGCCCAACAGTGCGGTGCCCTACAAGGTCGACCATATAGAGCCTCATATGGGCCATGCCAATAGTCGCCTGGAAGCTGTTGTTGTAGGCGAACTCTGCGTACGGAAGACAGTCATCCCAGCTGTCCTTGAAGTCCAACACACATGCTCGCAACATATCCTCCAGAATCTGATTCACCCGCTCTGTCTGCCCATCAGTCTGAGGATGAAACGCTGTACTGAACTTCAACTTCACACCCATCGCCTCCTGGATACGAGTCCAGAAGATAGATGTGAACCGCGTGTCTCTGTCCGACACGATCTCTAAAGGAACCCCGTGCAGACGGACAATCTCCCTGATGTACAATCTAGCCAGCTCGTCTGCAGAGTTCGTAACTCGATAGGGAGGAAATGGGCCGATTTGGTCAACCGGTCCACAATCACCCAAATGGAATCGTGTCCCTTCCTCATCTTCGGCAGCCCTGATATGAAGTCCATGGAGATGAAGTCCCACTTCCACTCCGCTATAGGCATGGGCTGAAGTAGTCCAGGAGGTCGGCGATGTTCTGCCTTGACCTGCTGGCACGTCAGACATCGAGATACATACTCAGCAATGTGGGCCTTCATGTTATCCCACCAATAATCTGTCTCATATCCTGGTACATCTTCGTGCTACCAGGATGCATCGCAAGCTTCGAGTTATGGGCAGACTCGAGAAGCTCGCGTCTCAAGTCAGCCACATCAGGAACACATAGGCGGCCACGGAATCGTAAACCCCATCAGAACCAACTCTCCACTCGGAGTCCACGGCGTCGCTAGCCTGCTCTCGAAGCTCAGACAGCCGATATCACCCTCCTGGGCCTCAACAATCCTGTCGTCAATAAGTGGCCGCACCCGAACGTGCGCAACACACTCAAAAGGCTCCTCGACAGTGAGTCTCTGCTCGAAGTCCCGCACAAACTCCATCATGTCCCACTCGGCTATCATCAGCGGTGCCGCAAATGCAATCGCCTTCTTGCGGCTCAACGCGTCTGCCACAAGGTTCGCCTTGCCAGGATGGTAGGAAACCTCGAACTTGAAGTCCTTCAAGGTCTCCATCCATCGGCGCTGTCTCATATTCAAATCCCGCTGTGTGAATATGTACTTAAGGCTCTTGTGGTCGCAGAAAAGCTCGAACTCCTCACCATAGAGGTAATGTCTCCAGAGCTTCAATGCAAAGATGACAGCTGCCAACTCCAGGTCATGTGTAGGGTAATTCTCCTCGTGCTTCCTTAATTATCTCGAGGCATACGAAATCACCCTATCCTTCTGCATCAGTACACAACCCAAACCAACGAGAGACGCGTCAGTATCTACCGTGTATTTCACCCCTTGCTCTGGCAATACTAGTACAGGGGCGGACGTCAACTTGTCCTTCAGCTCCTTAAAAGCTGCCTCCGCCTTCTCGTTCTAAGCGAACTTCAGGTCTTTCCGAGTCAACTGAGACAATGGCCTGGCAATCTTCGAGAACCGCGGCTACTTTAGCAAGGTCCACTGCTATCCCATCCTTGGACACTACATGTCCAGGAACTTGACTTCCTCCTGCCAGAAGTCGCACTTCTTGTATTGTGCAAACAACTGGTTCTTCTCCAACGTACCCAATACTGCTCGCAGGTGCTCCTCGTGGTCCTCCCGACTCGTGGAGTATATCAAGATGTCATCGATAAAGACGATGACGAATCGGTAAAGGAAGGGCCGAAATACCCGGTTCATCAGATCCATGAACACGGCTGGTGAGTTCGTCAGACCGAACGACATCACTAAGAACTCATAGTGCCCAAAACACGTCCTGAAGGCTGTCTTCTGCACGTCCTCCTCTCTCACGCGCAACTGGTGGTACCTTGACTGAAGGTTAATCTTCGAGAAATACTTCGCCCCCCTCAACTGATCGAACAGATCATCAATCCTGGGCAAAGGATACTTGTTCTTCACCGTGACCTGGTTCAACCTACGGTAATCAATACACAACCGTAGCGACCCGTCCTTCTTCTTCACGAACAACACAGGTGCTCCCCAAGGAGACACACTAGGTCGAATAAAACCTTTCTCTACGAGTTCGTCAATCTGTTTCCGCAGCTCCTCCATCTCACATGGAGGCATATGATAAGTCGGCAACGAGATGGACGTCGCACCAGGCGTAAGATCAATCGTGAAATCAATCTCGCGCCGAGAAGGTAAGCCATGAATAGTCTTAAAGACACCAACAAATTTCTGAACCACCGGCGTACCCTCTAGTGTCGGACCATCAATCGGCACAAGTAAAGCAGCATAACAATCAACTCGACAGGGCCAACTGACCTACACTGGAAACATAAAAGCTGTGCCATCAGGTCCATAGGCAGTCACGATCCGAGCATCGCAATCTATCTCCGCCCTCATCTTGGCGAGCAATCCATGCCAAGGATAACGTCGTAGTGCCATAGCGAAGCAACAATAAGGTCGACGAGCACTGTGTTGCTACCCAAAACTATCGAGTAACCCTCGCATAACCGTGTGACATCCGAACAGGTCCCGGTAACCGTAGTGAGTCTCATTCCCTCAGTGGGAATCGTATGCAAAGATAGACGTTTCACCGCCCCACAAGAAATAAAAGAAGTAGTGGACCCAGTGTCCACCAATAAAGAAACAGGAGTATCACGAATATAAGTCGTACCCTCAAAAGCCGTCGGTGCCGAAATTGATGTCTCAGGTGCCTCGGCAACAAGCGTATGTACACGAGCCTGCTGCTGGCGGTTCGGCTGAGGAGCCAAGGGTCGCTGTGGCGGCCTGAAGGGCGACACAGGAGGTCGGAATGGCCTGTGGATAAGGGCGACCCAATCTCTGCGGTGGTGCAAATCCGCTAGCCCTCATGCGCGAGAAGCAGCTCTCAGTAGGGTGTCCTGGTTTCCCACAAAACGTGCAGGTTACCAACGGGCGTCTCATAGGAACAACTGGCGCTACGGCCCTGGGGAGAGAATCAGCCCGAGGCCTCTTGCCTAAGATAGGCCTGCTCTGTAAATCCTACCGTGGTCTCACAACCATAGTACCACGCGATCGGGCCAAATGGTCCACATCCTGCTCGGCCGTCATAGACATGTGGACCAACGCCGCATACGTAGGGATACTGAGGCAGCATAGCTTCGACCGTATGTCAGGTCTCAAGCCTCCAGTGAATCGTCGCATCCTCATCTGCTCATTGACGAGAATGGTTGGGACAAAGCGGCCCAACTCAGTAAAACGGTGCTCATACTCCGTCACCATCATGCCTCCCTGCCTGAGGCGCAGAAACTCATCCTCCCGCTCATGTCGATACGTCTGCGGGTAATACTTCTCATGGAACCGAGACTCGAAAGCCTCCCAGGTCCACACGAAGTCTATTGCGACCGTGCGTAGCACACTGTCCCACCATAAGCTGGCCTCCCTCTCAAACATGAAGGTAGTCAACTCAACCTACTCTGCCTAAGAGCAATGTAGCATCCATAGCATCTTGGAGATGCGGTCTACCAGAACTCCGCCTCCTCGGGTCTGTGAGAACCCACAAATGAAGGAGACCTCAACCGCTGAAATCGCTCGAGTAAACCACGAGTACCGACATCTCCAGTAGGAGGTGCGACGGGTGTAGGCAAAGGCGTATCCTCAAACCGAGCAGGAGGCTCAGAATCCTCATCAGGATGCGCAGATGTCGTAGGTGGAGTCGCACTACCACCACGGGACAAGGCCTCAGCAATAGTGGCCATAAGCTGCTGGTGCTGCTGCTACTGTATCTGCTGCTGCTGCTGCTGCTGCATCTGCTGCTGATACATCATCATCATTAGCTGCTCAAACCTATCAGGCGGCGGAGCAGCCTGAGAATCATGCTGCGCAGAAGATGATGGTCGATACTGCTCACTGACCGGGGGCGTATAAGGTGGCTGTCCACCGGTAGGACCAGTAGGAGGCTGATCAGATCCCAACCCATGGTCCGCGGACCACTACTACCAAAAGGAGTCTGGTCCATAGAGCCGGTCAGAAGAAGATGTGTCGTGCTCAGTGTGTACTGCCACGGCATGCCCTATACAACATAAGGAAGATCACTTGTGAGAGAAAGCACATCACACTTCATAAAGCACTTAAGCATTCCACACATCATCAACACAAAAGAGGCTACATGCTTTTCATTTACCCAAAATTGTCATAATACATGGACTACATAGTTAAATCACATGATAGCCAATACATCTACTACATCAAACACCTAAAACATGCTACTACCTAATACAACATCTGCCTGAAAACACAAATCGCCTATCGCGGTAACCAAAGCAAACACAACATATAACAACATGGATGATTAAGCATCCGAAGCAGGCGGTGGAGGAGGAGCATTCTTGTCCTGCACACAGCACAGAATGACCTTCAATGTACGGGACATCTTCTTAAAACTCTTCTTCATGTAAGCTTCATTCTCTTCAAGCCTGGCTCGAACTTGACCAATCTCTTGTTGCAGGGCGGCTTGACCCTTCTCGAGACGGGCCAAACGTGCATCCAAAGCATCTCTATCCATACCCTGCTCCTGAGCCGCAGGGGGTGAACTCTCCTCAGTGTCCTGAGCCTTAGGTTCTTCTTCCTGTATGTCATCACCACACTCCTCATCACTCTCTGCCTGGAGGTCAACACTCTCCTTGCCGGTGCTATCCGACTCATCTCCAGACTCGTCGAGTCGGGCTTGCCGCTGTTGAGGGCCGATCTTCATATTCTTGAGTATCGCTTCACTTATGACTCGGACTGGTGCAAGATCCTCCATATTCAATCTGTACCCTACATCACGAGCCATCTTGCAGATCAAACGGCCAAATGGGAGCGAAAGATTGTTCCTGGCAGAACGAACCACATGAACTATCTGGGATAGGATGAATGTGGGCAGGCATATGTCATCCCCATGGCCCATCTTATACAAAAAAGTCCACCATCAACCGGGTACATTTCGTGCGGTTACCCGACCGTGGGTACACATTGTAGGTAAAATGTGATGGAGTAAACTGAAATCCTCGGTCATCTTTGTTGCCGCAATGTAATTTCCTCTCTTCCAAGTAACCCGGTGACCACAGAGATATCGCGTGCGGCGATCCCTTTCCCGCGCACTTCTGGAGAAGTTGTCACTAGGGTGTACCTGACCAAGCGGTAGCTTCGTGATTCGAGCTACTTCATCCACCGTAATTGTGCGCCTTATACCCCTCACCGAAACAGTAAACTGAAGAGGCTCTACTGATGCGCCCACGATGTGGGCATAGAAAGCGCGAACCGTGTTCTCACATGTAGGGGACTCGCCATCAAACATAGAGTTCCATCTGATGTCCACCGGGTGATCCATCAGTGGGTGTAGCCCGAACACCCTTTCATCCACATGAGCTTCAAACACAACCTTGTGGCCCGCGAAGCGCCAATATTCAATGCCTATCGGATAAGCATTTCCGACGGGATGGTCAGGATCCAGGTCTCGCTTCGACCTAAACTCCCGAGCGGTGCTAGTGCCAGCCCCAACGTCGGATCTTCTTTGGGAATGGGTTGGCCTACTTGGGCCGGTGTCATCGGCCGCGGTTTTCCTCTTTCCCATGAGAGATAGGATGGAGGAAAAGGAGAAAATATTAGCCACCACACCAAGGAGGGCAATGGAAAATTGCCAAAATGGGAGAACAAGGGGCTGATCTCTTTGATCCTCCATAAACAACAATCCAATAGGTGTGGAAGGAGCACTAGAGGTAGGAAATGAAGGACAAACAAGAAGAAAATGGAATGGGTTAGTAGATTACCCGATTTTGAGCTCCAAGGAGGGGTATGAGAGCTCCAACTTGAGAAAATGGGGAAAGGAGGAGGCTAGGGCTATTGTAGAAGGTTGGGGTGTATGAGTTATGAAAGAAAATGGAAGATTTGAAGGTTTGGAGGGATGGATTTTGAGAAAAATCGAAAATGGGTTTGGAGGTGCTTGAAAATGGGTGAAATGAGGAAGAAGGGTGTTCCAGCCCTTTAAAACCCAACCCATTGCCAAAATGGCACATGCCAGGGGGTGTAGGAGGTTGGGCCGACCAACCTGGGCCATGGACCCACGCCCGAAAACCGGCCGGACCGCGGTCCGCCGCCCGAGCCGCGGCGTCGCCGTGGTGGGGTCCTGTTTCCCACATGCCCAGGGTGCCAAATGCACCCTGGTTCGATCTGGACCCTTAATGGATTAACGTGGGGGGCCCACGAACTCAGTTCAGCTCCAGAACGGTTAGTTCCGAAAAATTTCTGAACTAATCTGATTTTTCCTGATTTTTAAAGACTGATTTTGGGTGGATAGTGACTGGACACGTCAATAGGCGGTCTAGGCGCGACTTAGAGTACGTACGTGCGGTCAGGATCGAGAACAAACTCGATCAACGTGTCCGTTTTTAATGAATTTCGCCGAACGTCAAAATCGGGAGACCCTAAGGCTGTTTCTATATTTTTGCGCACCCTCCTAAGTTGTAACGCGTCAGCGTACGTAGTGGGGACATAACTCAGGTCCGGTTGTAATCAAAATCATGCTCTGATACCAACTTGTAACGCCCTGAAATTCGGGGGTCGAGTATGAACTCAACTCCCGAGTTCCAACGCATCACTTATGCAACATACACAATGATGGTTAAATGTTGTTTGAGTTAGCGCAATAAACATGAATGAGATTGTACCAAAATAGTAATTCATACTCAAGTTCAATTGTATAAAGGCAGGCGGAAGACTGAAATTTTATATTCAACGTATGTAAAGTAACAAAATTTTATGAACTCCAGAGTATGAGTACTAACTGAGTACCAATATACATGTATTGTTTCTAAGTCAAAAACTAAAATACAAATCTTAAGAGAAGCCCTGAAAACCCCGCGATGTAGCCGGCCTAAGCAAAGCCGTCAGAGTACTGCATAAAGGAGAACTCCTCCTGATCCTCATCGAAGTCGGGCTCCGGCTCCTGAACCGAGGCGCCATCTACACTTGCGACAGAGTCTGGTGGGTGTTGCAAACACCATCCCATAACGTGGGAGTGAGTAGCTAACTCAGTGGAACAATAAAGCATAAGTTAACATGTTATCAATTCAATCAAGCAGTAATGATAAAGCAGTACAAATCAAACATTTCTAACTACTCTTGTTAAATGCGAGAATGAAATGACGTGATGCTGTATGCCCTTGCCAAACCACCCTCAAGCGACATCATCTTACGTTCGCGAATGCTTACTCCCTCAGTGCACCACATCTACGAAGCACATGCGGTGCGATGATGCTCATGATTACCAAGTTATTATTAGTCCATTTCAAACAACAGTATTGGGAAACTAAGGTACATCCCTTATATCATTCCCAAACATGATCCATTCTAGGGTCGTCAATCCTAGCTAATCTCATACGATATTATGGTTTGAGAAGCGTAGTGAAGGCATCGCAAAGGGCTCGTCACCCGTCAGCGCGGATACAGATCTCACCGTATGCGGCTCAATTGCTGGCCGTCAGCTTGAGTACAGGTGTCACCGTACTCGGCTCAATCACTAGTCGTCAGCTCGAGTACAGGTCTCACCGTACTCGGCTCAACTCATACTCTAGTTGCTGTGAAAGACTCGTCGCCAATCACAGACACTTGGAGTATACTCGAAGATACTACAGAGGACTCTTCACCCGTCAGCACGAGCACAGGTCTCACCGTACTCGGCTCTCGCCATAAGTATCGACAACTCAAATACAGTGTCCCATACCACCGTATTCGGCTCACGAGTTCGGTTGCACAAGGGTCACTACGGGGAGGCACATGGCCCCAGTGTAGGCCGACAGCTTGACCACGGTGTCTCATACCACCATGCCCAGCTCATGCGTCTTAGCGGATCGAGGTTCTATGGTTAACGGGATCGCCACTGGTAAGTTTGGTACCCTAGGTTCAAGCAGTAGCGACCAAACATGGTGAACACACAAATACATTTCGGTTTACTTGACGAGCCAGACTAGATCGAGCGCACCACAACTTGAGCGATATGGAGCGCAAAAGCACTCCGTGTGGCCAACCACTATCGCCAACCGAAGTACGACTCGGGTTCGCCAGACACATCCTTTGTGGCGATATGAATCTCAACCACAACCGCAAGTCTGGTACCGAATGTTTGGACTATAGACATAGTCCCAAACTCAAACAGCCCTCATCAATAGCATGTGGAGTAAAGCATGATAAACAAGCACTACAAGCATGTTAGCAGGCATGTTATAAAGCATGAAGTAAAGCATATTGTACCGCATGTTATAAAGCACTATACACATAGGGATACAATTACATACACATCACAAGTGAGTGGTTATAGTGAACCACCGTAGGGAGGGGATCCTACATGTCTCTAAGGGAGTCGGAAATCCCATATCAGTGCCTATCTAAGGCATTAACATTCAAGCATTTACACACACAAGCATTTACACAAACACTTAGAGTGCGCTATTTCAACATACATGACGTATGTTAGCAAAACACTTATTAGGGCTATTCTTTCGCCAAGCGGTTATTTTATCCGCGTATACCGTATTCATACAACAAATAATCATGATAATTGTATTTCCAAAATTTGCACATACGCGGTATTTCTAGAATACACAATTTCAACATACTTGGCATTTACAAATGAACATGTATTTCAGCGATTCCTTTCGCCAAACTAGCATTTTCTCCATATATTATATAATCATACATTAAATAAACATGTCAAACATTTTCCCAAAAAAAATACGTATACGGTATTTCTACGTATACCGAGAGTATGTGAAATTCCATATTCTACAACGTTAATCGAAACAGGAAACGGAAAGAACTTTGTACATGTACATTTACATGCAGATCATGAATCTATCATTATCTGACATTGAAATCGTTGAAAAATGTAACTTATACACTTAAAGTCCTCACCTTTGCCCTTGGAATCCCAACGAATCAGCAAGGGTAGTAGAGCTTCCGTATACGGGAGTTTTCTAGCCTAAAAAGCGGAATCGGTTAGCCTTTACATAACCTACAATGAACCTACATCAAATCAGACCTAGGGTTAGGGTTTCTTACCTTCAAACGGAATGGATACCGCCGGAAAAACACCTGGAATGGAGCGTTGTAGGCCGAGCGACAACCGAAAGCAGTAGGAGGAAGATCACCCACAATTTCCAAGCTCTTCTCTCTCTTTTCTCTCTCTCTCTGTAGGGTTTTTCTCCCAAATTCGTATGGCTGTGAGAGGGGCTGTTCTAAGCCCCTTTTATAGCCAAAAACATCCCTAAAACAGACTTAGGTTCAAGGGTAACTGCCTATATAGACATTTCGTCACTTTTCCAGCTCAAAAGAGAGGTTCTGGTGGCCCTCCTTGAGCCAAACGTCAGACTCAAGCTCACCACGCATGGATCTATTTGGTATTACGTTTTCGACTCGATCGGATTCCTAGATCGTACGTGGCGGACCACTTTCAGTTCAACGGTCAGTGGGCCACGATCAGAAATTCCAAGTTTATGTAAATGTTCCTGAAATTTTTCTTAATCCGAGGGTGTAATTTGGTCTGATTCTGATGGTCAGGTTGCTTAATACTGACGCACAAGCGAATGGTGCCAGATCACTATTCCTGATATTTATTTTGGGATGGGAATAGTGTTTTTCACACACCCTCACTCCGGATCGAAACGAATGGCCGTGGGACATCGGCTGGAGTTGATTTTTGAGATGATTGTCAAGCCCAGTGGGGCGTTCCTAGTTCCTTAGCTTCGTGTTAATCGGACTCCCGATGTGCGATCTAGACCTAATACGAAGTTTCGTTTCATTCCCGAGAGCAGCTGGGAAATGAGTTTGGCTCTAAACTTTAGGGTAACCTAGAGTCACTGATTCTGCAAGTTTTGGGTCTTGCAAATCGTATTTAAAGCGATCCCAACAGATTTCATGGCTAACCGAGTTTAGTACTTAGTTAACTTTGTTAAATTTCTAAAGGATTTAATCCTAATTGATTTCTGGTCGAGGTGGTACTCGAGCCAATGTACGGAAATTTAGGGGTCGTTACAGCTACTTATGAACTCCTAGCATTCATCCAATCATGCATACATATAATTAAGTATTCAATTGCATAAGCTTAATTAAATAAGTGCTTAAAAATCATCCTAAACACAATCATGTATAGTGGTTCGGTTTCCCTACTCCACTCTCAGCAAATGCACTCAACCCATGAGTGTACCCAATTTCACTATCGTACGTTTTAAATCAGGTTCACATCTAACCTTTACAGTGCTACATAAGGACCCTAGTGTACACTTCCACTAGAGGCTCCCACAATAGACTTGAGTTGGTTTTCTATCAGTAAAGTAACAACCTCAGTCTTAATCCAAGGACTTACATTTACTCTAGTAAAAGGCTCCATCAGAGACTAATGCGTACATAGCTGTGTCCGGTGGCCTACACAAGGACTTTGATTTAGGTCCTATACAAGAACCAAGGTCATACAGAAGAACCTAATATAGTTTGACAATTCAAACTCTACACTCAATCCTACACAAATTAGTGTACATGGACTCTTACAAATGATCATTTACTTGTTGAATTTAGCCTCTTTTGTAGCGCTTTTTTGCGTTGCTTGACCGATTATCTCCTATGCTTTAATCAGCCCACCTTGCTCCCCCGATCATGATGTTGAGCATCATTAATTCTTCAACTCTAGGGTCAACCACCTTGCATGTGATGCTCCTTTCGATTACCAAGGTGATGGGAAGTTGGGTGAATATTTTACAACTAATAGAAGTTATAATCCTAGAGGATTCACCTAGATGGGTTTTCTAAAGGATTTACATAAGGATATACCTATAGAGGTTGGGTTTAAACTCTAAAAAATGGTGGAGTTCAAGACAACTTTAAGGTGGGGGTTGGAATCCTCATTAGAGTGTTAATCGCAAAGAAGATTACTTATAACTCATTGATTTAGAGGCTTGGGATGAGGGATATGATCATGGAATCACCTAAGTTTCTATTGTACCAAAACCCATCAAAATGTCCAAACACTGGATCTTCTATATAAATGAATCAAGTTCCAATGGTTAAAAAAATGGACAGAAATGGCTAGTCTTTGGTTGCACTGAATTAAGGTTCGGTCGCACCGAATTAGAAGGGAAAACGGCTAGATGGACTTGGGTACTTTTGATTGCACCGAATGTGTCTTTAGTCGCACCAAACATGGCCTTCAGTGGGCTCAAATGTGGCATTCGGTTGCAGCCGATTTACTTAAAATTCTGATAAAGCACATTGTCATGTTCTAACTTAGGTTTGGTGGGATAGAAGGTTGTTAAAATTGTGTAGATTTTTCAGCAATTTGGGACCTCTAATGCCAATTTAATGATGATCAATTAAGGATCTTACGGCTTAAGGGATGATCAATAAAAGGTTTACCTATTATGGTTAAGATCATCTAGAGGTTTACGTTATTTTGGGTTAAGGGTTATGGTCACCAAGGCACCTTATATACTTGATCTTTGCTCCTTGATGCTCCACCTCCACTTGTGTCTTCAGTCTTCAGCTTCCAAGGGCTCAACCGACTACATGACACAATGGACTTACGTGATTGATAAATAAGGTGAACAAATTAATGCACTAACAGATCAAAGTTACTTTTACGGGTGAACTTTTCAGTCTCATACTTAATGTTCAATCCTTTCATCGGCATGTTTCAGATTCAAAATCGAATCCCAACACTATCTCTGATAACACTTGTTGGGAATCCGCAGAAGCAAACCCGAAATTCAAATAAAACAATCAAAAGATAAATGCAACAAAGCATGAACAAAAGACACATGAATTTTACGTGGAAAAACACTCCCAAAAAAAAACCACATTACAAAGTGACATTAATCACGAAGAGAATGAAAATGTACAAGAGATAGATACACTTACAATTAACAAAACTCTCATTTTCTCCTCTCAAAACCCTAGAAATGTTTTACTCTCGATTGTTCTACGCTAAACATGTAATTATACCCATATATATATATATATATATATATATATATATATATATATATATATATATATATATATATATATATATATATATATAGTAACACTTGGAATAGGAAACAAATTGCGCAATTACACAGAACCGCGTGCACTATCGATTGATCAACATTGATCGATCGACTTGAGATCCACATGTTCGATTGCTCGAAGATACCCAAAAGTGTCTAGAGAGATTATAAATATTTTCTAAATATTGTCAATCACTCGAGCCTCCAG
Organism: Magnolia officinalis; assembly: GCA_021015155.1. Lineage (NCBI taxonomy): Eukaryota > Viridiplantae > Streptophyta > Magnoliopsida > Magnoliales > Magnoliaceae > Magnolia > Magnolia officinalis. Next base: position 40,525,289 of record JAJHSJ010000007.1, read on the forward strand.
GTCGATCGATCAAATTGTCCAAAACCATCCAAAGAACAATCTGTATAATTCGGAGCTCACTCGATCTATCAACCAGGCCAATCAATCGATGAAGACCTCTGTTTCATGTACAAATTGAACACATCAGAAAACATAGATTACATGGTATATATCTTTTAGATCTCAATCTACATGTATATATACTAGGGAGGCGAAGAACAATTTTCTACAGCATCTCACTTTATTTGCAACTCTAGTATTCTAGTTTATATAATGCGAGTGGTGTTTTGGTCAATTTTATACCTTCAATTAGTGGTATAAAGTAGGTTTTTCCATTGATTTCTTGGTTTTAATAATAGAGATAAAGTATAAAATAAAACTTTATAGACAGATTATTAATAGATAAAAACTTGGACAACTAGTGTATGTTATAATCACTAATTTAAAGATAAGTTTATTCTCATAAATATTAAATCCTTAATGTATTGGGTCTTAACACCCCTATCTCTGAGATACAACAACTTTCCTTGTCAATGGATTAGATCAAATGCACCCATGGTCATTGTTATGAGTAAAAATGGATTGGCCAATAAGACATGGTCAGGTCGAACATCCGTGCGCATCACGAGCTCAGCCGCCAAAACATGAAGTACCCACTTCCATTAGACGTCGAGCTCTTCCACAATCCCATACATTTTGAGCTACCGCTCGAATAATTTCTTGAGAGCAATTCGCCCCATGTGATAAGATGAAGAGGATGGTCACCCCCGATTCCATCCACATTTCGTTAAGGAAAGGACATCGACCTCTCTGCTTGGACAAAGGCAGGTTGGTTGGTCGACCATCTACTTGATACCAAGGGAAAACCCGACCACGATTCACTAGATAATTCAGGTCGGCAAACCGATCTCAAAACTAACTGTATAAGTCACCTCAGCCTCTTGCCGCTCACTTCTACTAGTTCTGACCTGGTACCGACTGTTGAGATATTACCAAAACTACTTGTCCGAGATCTCAGCCAAAGATATCAGAAAATAACTGCAACACAAGTCTGTCCGAGATCTTTGCTGAAAATCTCGGAAGATCATTACAATGCACCTGGGATCCGAATCCCTCTACAATACACTCCTGCTAAATAGGGAGATCATCCCCTACGCCATCGCCATCTCTCACCTATAAGTAGGAGTATCTCTAATGGTGAAAGGTACACACAATCTAACCCAGAAAATTAAAAAAAAAAAAAAAACTTACGTTCTAGTAGACCTAACTTGCCTATCTAACTTTGGCATCAGAGGTTCCCCTGCTGCAACCGGGGTATCCATTTTTGTCTTCTTTTACAGGTCTCAAGTGGTATAAGGAGGACGTCCAGATTTCTGGATCAACAGTTTGGCGCCGTCTATGGGGACGACATTGGAAGCTATTCTCATGACTTATAGTGATTCAACAATGGTGAAGGGGAGAAAGAAAGCCTAAATCACTATTGTTATGCCTATCCCTGTGCTGCTTGAGTAGTCTGTAGATCATCGGGACTCGTCTTCCCAATCTCAGGCTGATTCTGCATTCATAGGCCCGGCGCAGCGATCCTAGAATCAGGGAGTTCAGCTTGTCTCTCAGGAGCATCAAGTTGAAGCCTTAACCAGCAACATCGATCAGATAATGCGAATGCTTGAACAAAAAATGCTTCCTTCTGACCTAGGGGCTGAGGAAGTTATTGCTCGAATAGCCATGGAAGTTTCTGCACCAACTCAAGCACCCACCGGATCCCGGAGGAACTGACAGGTCGACAAAGCACCGATACAAGCACCTACCCACGTTTCGGGACTGCCACGCTGGCTGCCTCCGACTTACGTCAAGAGTTGAAGAAGAAGAGGCGTGACAAAGCTCCTGAGATCATGGTCGAGGCAATACCTGAGAACGAGGACCGCTGGGAGGTCGACCTCAACGAGTTATGACGTCAGATCAGCGACATACGGCAAGTCTACTGCACGCACACTCTCCGACCTCGATAGAAGCCATATTGGAGGAAACTAAGCCATCACTCACTACTGAAATCATACAAGCTTAGCTCCCACCTAGATTTCGGAAGCCACAGATCACCCCTTATTAAGAGGCCACTGACCTAGCCAAGCATCTAGAATCTTTCAGAGCGTAGATGGAGGTTCATGGTGATCGACTGTGGAAATGTGTTAAGCGTTCTCCTTAACCTTGACTGGGGTAGCTCGAAAATGGTTTCGGTAATTGAAACCACAGTCCATCAGCTTATTCACACAGCTCAATAAAGACTTCATCACTAACTTCATCGAAGAAAAAAGGTTGAAACTAACAACTCACCTCCTCACCATCATCCAGAAAGAAGATGAGTTGTTCAAAGATTACATCAAACTCTTCAACATGGAAGCGATGTAAATGGAGGCTATTCAAATCAAATTACCCTGACCGTTATGATGGCCGGTGTAACGCCCTGAAATTCGGGGGTCGAGTATGAACTCAACTCCCGAGTTCCAACGCATCACTTATGCAACATACACAATGCTGGTTAAATGTTGTCTGAGTTAGCGCAATAAACATGAATGAGATTAAACCAAAACAGTAATTCATACTCCAGTTCAATTGTATGAAAAGCAAGCGGAAGACTGAAATTTTATATTCAAGTATGTAAAGTAACAAAATTTTCTGAACTCCAGAGTATGAGTACTAGCTGAGCACCAATATACATGTATTGTTTTTAAGTCAAAACCCAAAATACACTCCTCAAAAGAGGCCCCGAGAATCCCGCGATGCAGCCGGCCTAAGCGTAGCCGTCAGAGTACTGCATGAAGGAGAACTCCTCCTGGTCCTCATCAACGTCGGGCTCTGGCTCCTGAACCAAGGCGCCCTCTATACCTGCGACAGAGTCTGGTTGGTGTGTACAACACCGTCCCGTAACGTGGGAGTGAGTAGCTAACTCAGTGGAACAATAAAGCATAAGTTAACATGTTATCAAATCAACCAAGCAGTAATGATAAAGCAGTACAAATCAAGCATTTCTAACTACTCTTGTTAAGTGCAAAATGATATGACATGATGCTGTATGCCCTTGCCAAACCACCCTCAAGCGACATCATCTTACGTTCGCGAATGCTAACTCCCTCAGTGCGCCACATCTACAAAGCACATGCGGTGCGATGATGCTCATGATTACCAAGTTTTTATTAGTCCATTTCAATCAGCAGTATTGGGAAACTAAGGTACCTCCCTTGTATCATTCCCAACATGATCCATTCTAGGGTCGTCAATCCTAGTTATTCTCATACGATATTATAGTTTGAGAAGCTTAGTGAAGGCATCGCAAAGGGCTCGTCACCCGTCAGCGCGGATACAGATCTCACCGTATGCGGCTCAATTGCTGGCCGTCAGCTCGAGTACAGGTCTCACCGTACTCGGCTCAATCACTAGCCGTCAGCTCAAGTACAGGTCTCACCGTACTCGGCTCAACTCACACTCTAGTTGCTGTGAAAGACTCGTGGCCAATCACAGACCCTTGGAGTGTACTCGATGATACCACGGAGGACTCGTCGCCCGTCAGCACGAGCACAGATCTCACCGTACTCGGCTCTCGCCGAAGTATCGACAGCTCGAATACAGTGTCCCATACCACCGTATTCGGCTCACGAGTTAGTTGCGCAATGGTCACTACGGGGAGGCACATGGCCCCAGCGTAGGCCGACAGCTCGACCACGGTGTCCCATACCACCATGCCCGGCTCATGCGACTTAGCGGATCTAGGTACCATGGTTAAACGGGAATCGCCACTGGTAAGTTTGGTACCCTAGGTTCAAGCAGTAGCGACCAAACAGGGTGAACACACAATACACTTCGGTTTAGTTGGCGAGCCTGACTAGCTCGAGCGCACCACAAGTTGAGCGATATGGAGCGCAAAAGCACTCCGCGTGGCCAACCACTATCGCCAACCGAAGTACGACTCGGGTTCGCCGGACACGTCCTTTGTGGCGACATGAATCTCAGCCACAATCACAAGTCTGGTACCGAGTGTTTGGACTATATACATAGTCCCAAACCCAAACAGTTTTCATCGTTAGCATGTGAAGTAAAGCATGATAAACAAGCAATACAAGCATGTTAGTAGGCATGTTATAAAGCATGAAGTAAAACATGAAGTCAAGCATGTTGCAAAGCATGTTGTAAGGCATGTGATAAAACTATCCCCATAGGGATACAATTGTGTGCGCAATACAATTAAGTGGTTGCGGTGAACCACCGCATGGAGGGGATCCTACATGTCTCTAAGGGAGTCGGAAACCCATATCAGCGCCTATCTAAGGCACTAGTACATACACATGTACACATACATGCACTTACACAAACACTTAGAATACACTTTTCCAACATACATGACGTATGTTAGGCAAGTTCGTGTTTGGGCTGTCCCTTCGCCTCGAGAGTATTTTTCCCGTGTATATCGTAATCATACAGCAAATAATCATTACAATTACATTTCCAAAATCCGCACGTATGCGGAATTTCTGAATACACAATTTCCACATATATGACATTTACACATGAACATGTATTTTTGCGATCCCTTTCGCCAAACTAGCATTTTATCCACACATGATATAATCAAACATTAAATAAACATGTCAAACATTTTCTCAACAAAAATACGTATACGGTATTTCTACGTATATCAAGAGTATGTAAAATTCCATATTCTTTATCGCTAATCGAAACAGGAAACGGAAAGCACTTTGTACATGTGCATTTGCATGCAGATCATGAATCTATCATTATCTGACATTGAAAGCGTTGAAAACCATAACTTATACGCTTAAAGTCCTCACCTCAGCCCTTGGAATTCCAACGAATCAGCAAGGGTGTTGGAGCTTCCGTATACAGGAGTTTCCTAGCCTAAAGAGCGCATTCGATTAGTCTTTCCATAACCTATCACTAATCAAGATCAAATCAGACCTAGGGTTAGGGTTTCTTACCTTCAAATGGGGTGGAAACCGCCGGAAAATCCCCTGGAATAGGGCGGTGTAGGCCGTGGGAGGAGTGGAAGCAGCAGGAGGAAGATCGGCCTCGATCTCCAAACTTTCTCTCTCTTTTCTCTCTTTCTCTCTAAGGGTTTGGACCCAAATTCGTATGGCTGTGAGAGGGGCTGTTCTAAGCCCCTTTTATAGCCTAGAACATGTCCAAAATAGACTCAGGTTCAAGGGTGGCTGCATATATAGGCAGTTCGCCACTTTCCAAGCTCAAAAGGGTGTTCTGGTGGCCCTCTTTGAGCCAAACGTCAGACTTAAGCTCACCCTCTGCGGATCTACGTGGGATTACGTTTTCGACTCGATCGGATTCCCAGATCGCACGTGGCGGACCACTTTCAGTTCAACGGTCCGTGGGCCACGATCAGAATTTCTGAGTACATGTAAATGTTCCTGAAATTTTTCTTAATCCGAGGGTGTAATTTGGTCTGATTCCGACGGTCAGGTTGCTTAATACTGACGCGCAACCGAAAGGTGCCAGATCACTATTCCAGATATTTTCATTTGGATGGAAATAGTGTTTTTCACACTCCCTCGCTCCGGAGTGAAAACAATGGCCGTGGGACATCGGAATCATCTGATTTTTGAGATGATTGTCAAGCCCAGTGGGGCGGTCCTGGTTCCTTAGCTTCGTGTTAATCGGACTCCCGATGTGCGATCTAGACCTCATACGAAGTTTCGTTTCAGTCCCGAGAGCAGACGGGTAATGAGTTTGGCTCTAGACTTTAGGGTAACCTAGAGTCACCAATTCTGCAAGTTTTGGGTCTTGCAGATCGTATTTAAAGCGATCCCAACGGATTTCATGACTAACCGAGTTTAGTACTTAGTTAACTTTGTTAAATTTCTAAAGGATTTAATCCTATGTGATTTCTGGTCGAGGTGGTACTCGGCCCAATGTACGGAAATTTTCAGGTCGTTACAATCTACCCCCCTTAAACAAAAAATTTCGTCCTCGAAATTTATACCTTTTCGTAGTCCTCGAGAATCTGAGGGTAGTTCTTTCTGACCTCGGCCTCAGTCTCCCAGGTAGCTTCCTCCTCGGAATGATGTGTCCAAAGCACCTTCACAAGTGGGATGACCTTGCTACGTAGTACCTGCTCCTTCCTATCAAGGATACGCGTCGGGCGCAGCTCGTACGTAGCATCCTCACTCAACTGTACCTGCTCCCATCTGATGATATGCGTAGGATCAGGAACGTACTTCTTCAGCATAGAGACATGAAATACGTTGTGTACAGAAGCAAGCGGCGTAGGCAAGGCGAGACGATACGCCACATCACCCACTCGATCCAGTATCTGAAATGGACCGATAAACCTCGGTGTGAGCTTCCCCTTCTTTCCGAACCGAAGGACTCCCTTCATAGGGGAAACTCGAAGGAACACATGATCCCCGACCTCGAACTCCAGCGGCCGCCGCCTCGTATCGGCGTAACTCTTCTGTCTGCTCTGCGCTGTGAGTAATCGACGCCTGATGATATCAATCTTCTCTGTAGTCGTCTGGACCAACTCCGGGCCAATCAGGCTGCGCTCGCCAACCTCTGCCCAACAGTGCGGTGCCCTACAAGGTCGACCATATAAAGCCTCATATGGCGCCATGCCAATAGTCGCCTGGAAGCTGTTGTTGTAGGCGAACTCTGCGTACGGAAGACAGTCATCCCAGCTGTCCTTGAAGTCCAACACACATGCTCGCAACATATCCTCCAGAATCTGATTTACCCGCTCTGTCTGCCCATCAGTCTGAGGATGAAACGCTGTACTGAACTTCAACTTCACACCCATCGCCTCCTGGATACGAGTCCAGAAGATGGATGTGAATCGCGTGTCTCTGTCCGACACGATCTCTAAGGGAACTCCATGCAGACGGACGATCTCTCTGATGTACAGTCTAGCCAGCTCGTCTGCAGAGTTCGTAACTCTGATAGGGAGGAAATGGGCCGATTTGGTCAACCGGTCCACAATCACCCAAATAGAATCGTGTCCCTTCCTCGTCTTCGGCAGCCCTGATATGAAGTCCATGGAGATGAAGTCCCACTTCCACTCCGCTATAGGCATGGGCTGAAGCAGTCCAGGAGGTCGGCGATGTTCTGCCTTGACCTGCTGGCACGTCAGACACGAGATACATACTCAGCAATGTGGGCCTTCATGTTATCCCACCAGTAAGTCCGTCTCATATCCTGGTACATCTTCGTGCTACCAGGATGCATCGCAAGCTTCGAGTTATGGGCAGACTCGAGAAGCTCGCGTCTCAAGTCAGCCACATCAGGAACACATAGGCGGCCACGGAATCGTAAACCCCCATCAGAACCAACTCTCCACTCGGAGTCCACGGCGTCGCTAGCCTGCTCTCGAAGCTCAGACAGCCGTAAATCGCCCTCTTGGGCCGCAACAATCCTGTCGTCAATAAGTGGCCGCACCCGAACGTGCGCAACACACTCAAAAGGCTCCTCGACAGTGAGTCTCTGCTCGAAGTCGCGCACAAACTCCATCATGTCCCACTCGGCTATCATCAGCGGTGCCGCAAATGCAATCGCCTTCTTGCGGCTCAACGCGTCTGCCACAAGGTTCGCCTTGCCAGGATGGTAGGAAACCTCGAACTTGAAGTCCTTCAAGGTCTCCATCCATCGGCGCTGTCTCATATTCAAGTCCCGCTGTGTGAATATGTACTTAAGGCTCTTGTGGTCGCAGAAAAGCTCGAACTCCTCACCGTAGAGGTAATGTCTCCAGAGCTTCAATGCAAAGATGACAGCTGCCAACTCCAGGTCATGTGTAGGGTAATTCTCCTCGTGCTTCCTTAATTGTCTCGAGGCATACGAAATCACCCTATCCTTCTGCATCAGCACACAACCCAAACCAACGCGAGACGCGTCAGTATATACCGTGTACTTCACCCCTTGCTCTGGCAATACTAGCACAGGGGCGGACGTCAACTTGTCCTTCAGCTCCTTAAAAGCTGCCTCCGCCTTCTCATTCCAGGCGAACTTCAGGTCCTTCCGAGTCAACTACGACAATGGCCTGGCAATCTTCGAGAAGTCTCGAATGAAACGCCTGTAATACCCAGCCAGACCAAGGAAACTCCTCACCTCAGTAACCGACTCAGGCTGCTGCCAATCCTGAACCGCGGCTACCTTAGCAAGGTCCACTGCTATCCCATCCTTGGACACAACATGTCCCAGGAACTTGACTTCCTCCTGCCAGAAGTCGCACTTCTTGTATTGCGCAAACAACTGGTTCTTCTCCAACGTACCCAACACTGCTCGCAGGTGCTCCTCGTGCTCCTCCCGACTCGTGGAGTATATCAAGATATCATCGATAAAAACGATGACGAATCGGTAAAGGAAGGGCCGAAATACCCGGTTCATCAGATCCATGAACACGGCTGGTGCGTTCGTCAGACCGAACGACATCACCAAAAACTCATAGTGCCCGAAGCACGTCCTGAAGGCTGTCTTCTGTACATCCTCCTCTCTCACGCGCAACTGGTGGTACCCTGACTGAAGGTCAATCTTCGAGAAATACTTCGCCCCCCTCAACTGATCAAACAGATCATCTATCCTGGGCAAAGGATACTTGTTCTTCACCGTGACCTGGTTCAACCTACGGTAATCAATACACAACCGTAGCGACCCGTCCTTCTTCTTCACGAACAACACAGGTGCTCCCCAAGGAGACACACTAGGTCGAATAAAGCCTTTCTCTACAAGTTCGTCAATCTGTTTCCGCAGCTCCTCCATCTCGCATGGAGGCATACGATAGGTCGGCAACGAGATGGGCATCGCACCAGGCGTAAGGTCAATCGTAAAATCAATCTCGCGCCGAGGAGGTAAACCAGGGATAGTCTTAAAGACTCCAACAAACTCCCTAACCACTGGCGTACCCTCCAGTGTCGGACCATCAATCGGCACAAGTAATGCAGCATAACAATCAACTCGACAGGGCCAACTGACCTGCACTGAGAACGTGAAAGCTGTGCCGTCAGGTCCATAGGCGGTCACGATCCGAGTATCGCAATCTATCTCCGCCCTCATCTTGGCGAGCCAATCCATGCCAAGTATAACGTCGTAGTGCCATAGCGGAGCAACAATAAGGTCGACGAGCTCTGTGCTGCTACCCAAAACTATCGCGCAACCCTCACATAGTCGCGTGACATCCGAGAAGGTCCCAGTAGCTGTAGTGAGTCTCGTTCCCTTAGTGGGAACAGTATGCAAAGATAGGCGTTTCACCGCCCCACAAGAAATGATAGAGATAGTGGATCCAGTGTCCACCAATAAGGAAACAGGAGTATCATGAATATAAGCCGTACCCTCAAAGCCGTCGGTGTCGATATCGACGTCTCTGGTGCCTCAGCAACAAGTGTATGCACACGAGCCTGCTGCTGGCGGTTCGGCTGAGGAGCCAGGGGTCGCTGTGGCGGCCTGAAGAACGGCACAGGAGGTCGGAATGAAGGATGTGCAGGAGCGGTCTGTAGCGGCGGAGCTGAAATGGCCTGGGGATAAGGGCGACCCAATCTCTGCGGTGGCGCAAATCCGCTAGCCCTCATGCGCGAGAAGCAGCTCTCGGCAGGGTGTCCTGGTTTCCCGCAAAACGTGCAGGTCACCAACGGGCGTCTCATGGGAAGCACTGGCGCTGCAGCCCTGGGGGGAGAATCGGCTCGAGGCCTCTTGCCTAAAATAGGCCTGCTCTGTGTATCCTGTCGCGGTCTCGCAACCATAGTACCGCGTGATCGGGCCAGACGGTCCACATCCTGCTCGGCCGTCATAGACATGTGGACCAGCGCTGCATAAGTAGGGATAGTGTGGCAGCATAGCTTCGACCGTATGTCAGGTCGCAAGCCTCCAGTAAATCGTCGCATCCTCATCTGCTCATTGACGAGGATGGTCGGGACAAAGCGGCCCAACTCGGTAAATCGGTGCTCATACTCCGTCACCGTCATGCCTCCCTGCCTGAGGCGCAAAAACTCGTCCTCCCGCTCATGTCGATATGTCTGCGGGTAATACTTCTCGTGGAACCGAGACTCGAAAGCCTCCCAAGTCCACACGAAGTCCACTGCGACCGTGCGCAGCACACTGTCCCACCATAAGCTGGCCTCCCTCTCAAACATAAAGGTAGCCAGCTCAACCTGCTCTGCCTCAGAGCAATGTAACATCCGTAGCATCTTGGAGATGCGGTCCAGCCAGAACTCTACCTCCTCGGGTCTGTGAGAACCCGCAAATGAAGGAGGCCTCAAGCGCTGAAATCGCTCGAGTAGACCTCGCGTACCGACATCTACAGTAGGAAGTGCAACGGGTGTAGGCAGAGGCGCATCCTCACATCGCGTAGGAGGCTCAGAATACTCCTCAGGATGCGCAGACGTAGTAGGTGGAGCCGCACCACCACCGTGGGACAAGGCCTCAGCAATAGTGGCCATCAGATCCTGATGTTGTTGCTGCTGTATCTGCTGCTGCTGCTGCTGCATCTGCTGCTGATGCATCATCATCATCAGCTGCTCAAATCTATCAGGCGGTGGAGCAGCCTGGGAATCATGCTGTGCAGCAGACGACGGCCGATACTGCTCTCGGACCGGGGGTGTGTAAGGTGGCTGTCCACCACTAGGACCAGCAGAAGGCTGATCAGATCCCAATCCACGGTCCGTAGGACCGCCACTACCAGAAGGAGTCTGGTCCATAGAGCCGGTCAAACGTAGATGTGCCGTGCTCCGCGTATACTGCCGCGGCATGCCCTATACAACATAGGGTAGATCATTTGTGAGATATAGCACAATACACATCATGAGGCACTTACGCATTCCACACATCATCAATACAAAGAGGCTACATGCTTTTCATTTACTCAAAATTGTCATAATACATGGACTACAGAGTTACATGAATCACGACAGAAAATCACATGATAGCCATTACATTCATTACATGAAAACATACAAAACATGCTACTACCTACTACATCAACAACATGAAAACATAAACCGCCTAACGCGGTAACCAACACAAACAACAACACACAACACGTGGATGACTAAGCATCCGAAGTAGGCGGTGGAGGAGGAGCATTCTTATCCTGCGCACAGCACAGGATGGCCTTCAACGTACGGGACATCTTCTTGAAACTTCTCTTTATATAGGCGTCAGTCTCTTCAAGCTTGGCTCGAACTTGACCAATCTCTTGCTGCAGGGCGGCTTGCCCTTCCTCAAGACGGGCAAATCGCGCATCAAAGCATCCCGATCTATACCATGCTCCTGAGCCATAGGAGGTGAACTCTCCTCGGTGTCCTGAGCCTCAGGTTCTTCTTCCTGTATGTCATCACCGCCCTCCTCATCACTCTCCTCGCCGGCACTATCCGACTCATCACCAGATTCGTCGAGTCGGGCTTGCCGCTGTTGAGGGCCGATCTTCATATTCCTGAGTGTCGCTTCACTTATGATTCGGACAGGTGCAAGATCCTCCATATTCAATCTGTAGCCCACATCACGAGTCATCCTGCAGATCAGACGGCCAAATGGGAGCGAAAGATCGTTCCTGGTAGAACGAACAGCATGCACTATCTGAGATAGGATGAACGTGGGCATATGTCGTCTCCATGTCTCATCTTGTACAAGAAGTCAACCATCAACCGAGTACATTCCGTGCGGTTACCCGACCGTGGGTACACGTTGTAGGTGAAAATATGATGGAGTAAACGGAGGTCCTCCGCCATTTTTGTCGCCGCAATGCTGTTTCCTCTCCTCCAAGTAACCCGGCGACCACAGAGATATCGCGTGCGGCGATCCCTTTCCCGCGCACTTCTGGAGAAGCTATCACTGGGGTGTACTTGACCACGCAGCAGCTTTGTGATCAGAGCCACTTCATCCACTATAATCGTCTAATGCCCCTCACAGAAATAGTAAACTGAAGAGGCTCAACAGATGCGTCCACGATGTGAGCATAGAAGGCGCGAACCATGTTCTCACATGCAGGCGACTGGCCATCAAACATAGAATTCCAACCGATGTCCACCAGGCGGTCCATTAGTGGGTGTAGCCCGAACATCCTTTCATCTACATGAGCTTCAAACATAACTTTGCGGCCCACAAAGCGCCCATATTCCATGCCTATCGGGTAAGCATTTCTGACGGGATGGTCGGGGTCCAAGTCTCGCTTTGACCTAAACTCCCGCACGGTGCTTGGGCTGGCCCCGACGTTGGATCTTCTTCGGGAATGGGCTGGCCTACTTGGGCCGGCATCATCGGCCGCGGTTTTCCTCTTTCCCATGAGAGATAGGATGGAGGAAAGAGAGAAAATGGTGGCCACCACACCAAGGAGGGCCATGGAAATTTGCCCAAAATGGGGTTTAAGGGGCTGATCTCTTTGCTCCACCACAAATAACAATCCAATGGGTGTGGAAGGAGCCCAAGAGGTAGGAAATGAAGAAGAAACAAGAAGGAAGTGGAATGGGTTAGTATCTTACCCGATTTTGAGCTCCAAGGAGGGATATGAGAGCTCCAACTTGAGAAAATGGGGAAAGGAGGAAGCTAGGGCTGTTGTGGAAGGTTGGGGTGTGTGAGATATGGAAGAAAATGGAAGATTTGGAGGTTTGGAGGATGGGTTTTTGAAGAAAAATCGATTGGGGTTTGGTGGTGCTTGAAAAGGGATGAAATGATGGAAAGGGGTGCTCCAGCCCCATTTATACCAATCAAATGCCCAAACTGCACGTGCCAGGGTGTGTAGGGGGTTGGGCCGACCAACCCCATGCTTGGAAACTCATCGAAAAAGCGACCGGACGGCGGCGCGCCGCCCGAGCCGCGGCGCCGCCGCGGCCGGACTTGGCCGGAGCCGCGCCGCTGCCGCTGCTGTGGGTTTGGCACGTGCCCAGGGTGCCAATGCACCCTGGTTCAGTCTAAAAACTTAACAGATTAACGTGGGGGGCCCACGGACTCCGTTCGGCTCCAGAACGGTCAGTTTCCGAGAAATTCTGAACCAATCTGATTTTTCCTGATTTTTAAGGAATTATTTTTGGTGGAGTGTGACCCTGACACGTCAATAGACGGTCAAGGGGTGATTTGGAGTCCACGTGTGCGGTCAGGATCGAGTACAGACTCGATCAACGCGTACGTTTCTAACGAATTTCACCGAACGGTGAAATCGGGGGACCCTAGGACTGTTTCTAAAATTTTGCGCACCCTCCTAAGTATAGTGCGTCAGCGTACGTAGTGGGGACATAACTCAGGTCCGGTTTTAATCAAAATCATGCTCTGATACCAACTTGTAACGCCCTGAAATTCGGGGGTCGAGTATGAACTCAACACCCGAGTTCCAACGCATCACTTATGCAACATACACAATGCTGGTTAAATGTTGTCTGAGTTAGCGCAATAAACATGAATGAGATTAAACCAAAACAGTAATTCATACTCCAGTTCAATTGTATGAAAGCAAGCGGAAGACTGAAATTTTATATTCAAGTATGTAAAGTAACAAAATTTTCTGAACTCCAGAGTATGAGTACTAGCTGAGCACCAATATACATGTATTGTTTTTAAGTCAAAACCCAAAATACACTCCTCAAAAGAGGCCCCGAGAATCCCGCGATGCAGCCGGCCTAAGCGTAGCCGTCAGAGTACTGCATGAAGGAGAACTCCTCCTGGTCCTCATCAACGTCGGGCTCTGGCTCCTGAACCAAGGCGCCCTCTATACCTGCGACAGAGTCTGGTTGGTGTGTACAACACCGTCCCGTAACGTGGGAGTGAGTAGCTAACTCAGTGGAACAATAAAGCATAAGTTAACATGTTATCAAATCAACCAAGCAGTAATGATAAAGCAGTACAAATCAAGCATTTCTAACTACTCTTGTTAAGTGCAAAATGACATGACATGATGCTGTATGCCCTTGCCAAACCACCCTCAAGCGACATCATCTTACGTTCGCGAATGCTAACTCCCTCAGTGCGCCACATCTACAAAGCACATGCGGTGCGATGATGCTCATGATTACCAAGTTTTTATTAGTCCATTTCAATCAGCAGTATTGGGAAACTAAGGTACCTCTCTTGTATCATTCCCAACATGATCCATTCTAGGGTCGTCAATCCCAGTTATTCTCATACGATATTATAGTTTGAGAAGCTTAGTGAAGGCATCGCAAAGGGCTCGTCACCCGTCAGCGCGGATACAGATCTCACCGTATGCGGCTCAATTGCTGGCTGTCAGCTCGAGTACAGGTCTCACCGTACTCGGCTCAATCACTAGCCGTCAGCTCAAGTACAGGTCTCACCGTACTCGGCTCAACTCACACTCTAGTTGCTGTGAAAGACTCGCGGCCAATCACAGACCCTTGGAGTGTACTTGATGATACCACGGAGGACTCGTCACCCGTCAGCACGAACACAGATCTCACCGTACTCGGCTCTCGCAGAAGTATCGACAGCTCGAATACAGTGTCCCATACCACCGTATTCGGCTCACGAGTTAGTTGCGCAATGGTCACTACGGGGAGGCACATGCCCCAGCGTAGGCCGACAGCTCGACCACGGTGTCCCATACCACCATGCCCGGCTCATGCGACTTAGCGGATCTAGGTACCATGGTTAAACGGGAATCGCCACTGGTAAGTTTGGTACCCTAGGTTCAAGCAGTAGCGACCAAACAGGGTGAACACACAATGACACTTCGGTTTAGTTGGCGAGCCTGACTAGCTCGAGCGCACCACAAGTTGAGCGATATGGAGCGCAAAAGCACTCCGCGTGGCCAACCACTATCGCCAACCGAAGTACGACTCGGGTTCGCCGGACACGTCCTTTGTGGCGACATGAATCTCAGCCACAATCACAAGTCTGGTACAGAGTGTTTAGACTATATACATAGTCCAAAACCCAAACAGTTTTCATCGTTAGCATGTGAGGTAAAGCATGATAAACAAGCAACGCAAGCATGTTAGTAGGCATGTTATAAAGCATGAAGTAAAACATGAAGTCAAGCATGTTGCAAAGCATGTTGTAAGGCATGTGATAAAACACTATCCCCATAGGGATACAATTGTGTGCGCAATACAATTAAGTGGTTACGGTGAACCACCGCATGGAGGGGATCCTACATGTCTCTAAGGGAGTCGGAAAACCCATATCAGCGCCTATCTAAGGCACTAGTACATACACATGTACACATACATGCACTTACACAAACACTTAGAATACACTTTTCCAACATACATGACGTATGTTAGGCAAGTTCGTGTTGGGCTGTCCCTTCGCCTTGAGAGTATTTTTCCCGTGTATATCGTAATCATACAGCAAATAATCATCACAATTACATTTCCAAAATCCGCACGTATGCGGAATTTCTGGAATACACAATTTCCACATATATGACATTTACACATGAACATGTATTTTTGCGATCCCTTTCGCCAAACTAGCATTTTATCCACACATGATATAATCAAACATTAAATAAACATGTTAAACATTTTCTCAACAAAAATACGTATACGGTATTTCTACGTATATCAAGAGTATGTAAAATTCCATATTCTTTATCGCTAATCGAAACAGGAAACGGAAAGCACTTTGTACATGTGCATTTGCATGCAGATCATGAATCTTCATTTTCTGACATTGAAAGCGTTGAAAACCGTAACTTATACGCTTAAAGTCCTCACCTCAGCCCTTGGAATTCAACGAATCAGCAAGGGTGTTGGAGCTTCCGTATACGGGAGTTTCCTAGCCTAAAGAGCGCATTCGATTAGTCTTTCCATAACCTATCACTAATCAAGCTCAAATCAGACCTAGGGTTAGGGTTTATTACCTTCAAATGGAGTGGAAACCGCCGGGAAATCCCCTGGAATAGGGCGGTGTAGGCCGTGGGAGGAGTGGAAGCAGCAGGAGGAAGATCGGCCTCGATCTCCAAAACTTTCTCTCTCTTTTCTCTCTTTCTCTCTAAGGGTTTGGACCGAAATTCGTATGGCTGTGAGAGGGGCTGTTCTAAGCCCCTTTTATAGCCTAGAACATGTCCAAAATAGACTCAGGTTCAAGGGTGGCTGCATATATAGGCAGTTCGCCACTTTCCAAGCTCAAAAGGTGTGTTCTGGTAGCCCTCTTTGAGCCAAACGTCAGACTTAAGCTCACCCTCGACGGATCTACGTGGGATTACGTTTTCGACTCGATCGGATTCCCAGATCGCACGTGGCGGACCACTTTCAGTTCAACGGTCCGTGGGCCACGATCAGAATTTCTGAGTACATGTAAATGTTCCTGAAATTTTTCTTAATCCGAGGGTGTAATTTGGTCTGATTCCGATGGTCAGGTTACTTAATACTGACGCGCAACCGAAAGGTGCCAGATCACTATTCCAGATATTTTCATTTGGATGGAAATAGTGTTTTTCACACTCCCTCGCTCCGGAGTGAAAACAATGGCCGTGGGACATCGGAATCATCTGATTTTTGAGATGATTGTCAAGCCCAGTGGGGCGGTCCTGGTTCCTTAGCTTCGTGTTAATCGGACTCCCGATGTGCGATCTAGACCTCATACGAAGTTTCGTTTCAGTCCCAAGAGCAGACGGGTAATGAGTTTGGCTCTAGACTTTAGGGTAACCTAGAGTCACCAATTCTGCAAGTTTTGGGTCTTGCAGATCGTATTTAAAGGGATCCCAACGGATTTCATGACTAACCGAGTTTAGTACTTAGTTAACTTTGTTAAATTTCTAAAGGATTTAATCCTATGTGATTTCTGGTTGAGGTGGTACTCGGCCCAATGTACGGAAATTTTCAGGTCGTTACAGCCGGCCTGAGGGAATAGAGATTTCTCTTTTTGCTTGGCAAGAATCCCCTGACGACATTGGCCGATCTCCTCAATCGAGCCCAAAAATACTCCAATGAGAATGAGCTTTTTTGTTCATGAAAAGCTACTGGAAATAGGGGAAGCTCGACTAAGGAGAATTGACCTAAGGAAGAACAAGTGTCAACTTCCAGCAACAAGTGAGGAAGAGACGATGATTCGACCAAAGGTCAACGTTCGAGTAGGTGACCCAAGAGCAGGTTCAGCTCTTACACTCCCCTCAATGCAATGCCCGAGCAGGTTCTCATGGATGTTCGGGAGAAACGACTCCTCAAATGGCCAAACTGAATGAAGATCGATGCCGATGAGCCAGACAAACTGAAGTACTACCACTTCCATCGCGACCATGGCCACTCCACCAGCGATTGCTTCGACTTTAAGGAATAGATTGAGGCCCTCATCTGCAATGGACATTTACGAGAGTATGTTAACAGGAGGAAGGAGCAATCAGATAAAGAAATGAGCAACCCAGTAATGATAACAAATATGACGTTACTGAGGAAATCTGCACCATCTTTGGTGGCTCTGTGGGACGTAGAGACTCAAACTGAGCACGCAAAGCTCACACTCAAAGCATCAGCAAAGGTAGCTTGGAACATCAGGTCCACCTCACATCCCAACCTCCGAAGGAGCAAAGGATGGTTTTCGAAAAACTGACCTTCACCAAGGAGGGCGCCCGAGGCATCCACCATCCCCATGACAACGCACTAGTAGTGGCCATGACCATAGCCAAACGCAAAGTATTTCAAATTCTGGTAGACACTGACAGCTCAGCTGACATCCTCTTCCCCAACGCCTTCGATAAGATGGGGGTCAGAAGGTCCAAACTCCGACCTATCAAAACTCCTCTACTCGGATTCGCATGGGACAAAGTAACCTCCGAGGGATCTAAACTGCTCCTAGTCACCGTGGGAAAAGGACGTAATCAGATGATGATGATGATGATCGACTTCCTTATAGTTGACTGTCGTTCTGTCTAAACTTCATCCTTGGACAACCATCTCTCAACACTTTACGAGCAGTGGTATCGACATACCATCTTACAATGAAATTCTCTACTAAGCATGAGGTCATGCAGGTCGGAGAAGATCAACAAGAAGCTCACCAGTGCTACTCCATGGCTTTGATGATGCAACACCTCACGATGAACATTACTTTCCTCGATCCCCAGGAAGAATCGGTCAAAAGAGGGTCTCTAATAAAAGATCTCATAGTTGTTCCCCTTAGTGATTCTGACCCGATCCGAAAGTACAGTCGGCTCATCACTAGCTCCAGCTCTGCGGGAAGAGATCATGGACCTCCGACGATGACACGCTGACTTATTCACCTGGTCTCACCGAGACATACCCAACATAAGCCCAATAACGTTGGTCCACAAACTGAACGTCGACCCCGACCACCCACCAGTGAGATAGAAGTAACGAGCGTTAGAACTAGAACGCTATACCATTATCAATGAGGAAGTCAGCATGCTGCTCGAAACAGGTTTTATCGAAGAGATCTATTATCGTGACTGGATCACCAACATCGTCTTGGTGAAAAAGTCCAATGCGAAGTGGTGGGTCTATGTTGACTACATTGACTTAAACAAAACTTACCCCAAGGACAATTTTCCCCTTCCACGGATAAACCATCTGGTCAACAGTACGATCGGGCATGAGCTCCTATGCTTCATGGATGCTTATTTGAGCTATAAACAAATCTTCATGCATCCCAACGACAAGCAAAAGATGACCTTTGTCACCAACAGGGGGTTCTACTACTACAAGGTCATGCCCTTCGGGCTAAAGAACATTGGCGCCACATATCAGCGACTTGTCAATAAAATGTTCTCTTAGCATATCGGACATTTCATGGAGGTTTACATCGACAACATGCTCGTCAAAAGCATCAAAGCTAGAGGCCACACCACTGACCTCAAGGAGATGTTCACAATCCTGCGAAAATATTAGATGAAGTTGAATTCGAGCTAATGTGCCTTCAGCGTTAGCTCGGGAAAATTCATCGGCTTTTTGGTCAGCCAAAGGGGGATAGAGGCGAACCCCGATAAGATCCGAGTTCTACTAGTCATGAATTCGCCCAAAACAACGAAGGAAATTCAGTGCTTCACAAGGAGAATTACCGCCCTCAACCGTTTCGTCTCTCGAGCCACTGACAAGTGTCTTTCTTTCTTCAAATAGTTAAAAGGAAAATAGAAAATAAAGTGGACCGAGGACTGCGAGCTGGCCTTCCAATAGCTCAACCAGTACTTAGGTTCAGCCTCGCTACTCTCAAAGCCCGAGCAAGGAGAGCCGCTATTATTATACTTGGCAGTCTCGACATCAGCGGTCAACTCGACTCTTATTTGGGAGTAAGAAGGGAAGCAGCTACCAGTGTACTACGTCAGTAAAGCCTTGGTCCTGACTGAGACCAGGTATCTAGTCATCGAGAAACTCGCCCTAGTTTTGGTCGTGTCATCCCGCTATCTCCGACCATACTTTTAGGCCCATACAATCATAATCCCGACCAATCAGGCTCTTCACCAAGTGCTCCAAAAGCATGAGTTATTGGGAAGACTCATAAAGTGGGCAATCGTGCTCAGTGAATTTGACATCAAATATCAACCCCAGACCGCCATCAATGGTCAATCGGTGGTCGATTTCATTATCAAGCTTGCATGTTACCAATATCCAGAAGCTGATCCAAGCAGCAAGACCGATCAACCAATTAAGGTCGATCAGGTGGTCGGGCTTAACCTATTGACTTGGACATTATAGTCAACAGCTCATCCAATTCTAAAGGCAGTGGGACCAGAGTAGTCCTTGAGGCTCCTGATCAGACGTGCACACAATATGCCTTAAGATTTAGATTTCAAACATCGAACAATGTGGCAAAATATGAAGCATTGGTCACTAGACTTCGAATGGCAGCGGCAATGACAACTCAGAACCTAAAAGTCTACAGTGATTCACAACTCATTATCAACCAGGGTAGAAGCAAGTACCAAGCCAAGGACGAAAGAATGATCGCCTACTTACAGAAGGCTCAGGAACTTATCAGTAAATTCTCCGAGTGCAACATTAGCCTGATCCCCAGGTCAAAAAACTCTAAAGTAGATAAACTAGAGAAGCTGGGCACAACAGCCGAGGATGACATCCGAAGGACTATCCCAGTCGAGTTCCTAGCCGAGCCGAGCATCAACAAGCTGGATAGACCCAATAATCAACTATCTTTAGGAAGTTAAGCTGCCCAAAGATAAACTCGAGGCAGGTAGGCTTTGATCCAGGTCAGCTCGCTACACTATGATCGGGGACATTGTAACACCCCGCACCTCTGGTACATGGGTGTTACCACTTAAACCTACATCACTGGAAATCACGAGTTAAGCAACCAAACAACTTATACTCAATGTGTGTAGGATGGAGCTTCCAATCATCGTTAAAGCCACCTATCAGGGGGCCCTAGAAACTGAACTGCACTCTACATCAGTCAAGAAGGTAACCTCGATCAAGCACTTTAAGTCAGGATGGTTTCTAAATCAACTAGTTGTAGCGACACTCTAAAGGTCGATCTTCTAGGGCTAGCAGATAACTAGTCAAGCACCATTGTGCCTTAAACCCATGATTAGAAAATGGAGTTAAGAGACGAGCTGATCCAGCCATTGGATTAGCATACTGGAAGCTAAATAGAGCCTGGGGCATGTGATACAGCCCACCTAGGCCTCAGCCCCGCCCCCAAATTAGGTTGGAACCCCAAATTGGGGCCCCCAGGATGATTGGACGGAGTGGATCCAACACAACCATCACAATGGACCCCACATAGTGTGCGGGTGCACCTCGTGTACTCGTGCACGAAGTGTACTGGACGGCCGCGGTGGTCAAAGCACCGCTGACCCAACGAACTATTTAAAAAAAAGGAGAAAATCTCCCGCTGCAGCGAGGGAGACCAAACTCAGTGTATTCACATGAGATGTGGCCCACCTCTGGCCACCTTCCTCGAGATCCAAACTGTTCATCAATCTTAAACCCTCCAAACGACCCCATTCATGTTGATCATTCCGGCTCACGCAATCATGATCATGCACGGGTAAGGGATGATAGGAAAACGTCCACTTGGTACAAGTTGTGGCTCCTTTCAAGCCATCCTTCGGAAAATCCAAATCGTCCATTAGTTTAGAGTGCTCCGGACGACCAGTTCTATACCGGCCATCAAAACCAATGTATGTGTGCATGCATGCGGCATCGGACCCGTGCAAAGTATATGATGACTGCATGGAAAGTGATTTTTGTCCCACATCGCTGAAGTCAAGATTTCACATGTGTGACATGTCTATAAATACTCCACTCCCTCTCTCATGGAGGGGTTCAAAGATTTTGGAGTGAAAGAGAAGCGAAGGAGAAGACTGAAGGTGTGGAGCATTGGCCTCTAGCAGATTGCGCGGACCCGCGCAAATGAGCATTGAGATCCTATAGTTTGTGCGGGACCCGCGCAAACCGACTGCCCTGCAGTCTATAATAGCAATGAGCTGTTGTGCTGCTGAAATGGCCAGGGTCTTCAATCTTCAAGTTCTTCTTATTTAAGAGAAAGAAGAGTCATCGACAGAAAGGCGTATTCCTCCTAAGTCTCAGGAGATGATCGAAATAGCGTCAGAATGCTGCCGGAATCTCTATTTCTCTTGAAGACTGTTGATCGATTCATCAATTCCTCCTATGTCCTAGGGGATGATTGGAATCATTACCGTTATACTACCAAAATTTACATTTAACTATGATAGTTGAACTTATAATAAATTCTTTGTAATCTATCTTAGAATCAAGGGATATCAAAGGATGTAAATGAATTCAGAATCAATAAAATGTGATGATTGTCTTTATACATTTATATTGTTATGTCTGAATAAGATAGTTTCCCCAAATCAAATACATTTGTTTCCTTGTCGAAACAAAATGGCGACTCTGCTGGGGAAATTATCTTATGTAACATTAACTTGGGAAAAGTTGTAAGACTCTTATCACTTTTTGGAGTCTCTTAGACGCCAAAATGGCGACTCTCAGTGGGAACATCCTCCCTTTCATCTCTAAGATAGTTTACATATTCCCTCGCATACTAACTTCGTGTATGTTTCATTATCGAAGGTACCCGAATTCAATTACATAATACTACTGATGGCTAACGTTACGAGAAAAGTGAACTTCCGCTTCATCCCCACTGGGTTTGTAGTCGAATACGTGTCAAGCCGAACTCTGGAGCATACGAATGCATGCACTACAAACAGGCGCAAAGTGACTCAAGTAACAGCGGGAGTCATTTCCGTCTCACCTCAGCCACAGGAAAGTGACGGGAACTGGACTGTGGTCTTGTCTAGGAAGACAAAAGCAAAGAACTTAAAGAGCCTCAAGGCAGACTTATCTTTATCAAGAGCTGAGGGACCAATCACGAGCAGTATAGCAAGAAGACAACCTGAGCTAGCTCCTCCTGCGATATACCCCGAACGAATAGCTCTACACTTCGCATCGTGCGATTTTCCGGCTCTAGTCGCCCCAAGGACCAAATGGATAGAAGCACAGAAAGGTAAACACTAATGATAGGATCACCGATGCCTGTATCACCCTCGACAAGTTCGTCCATAACTGTATCGCCCCGATCGATCAACAGCACGGGAAGCGTACAAAAGTCGAATGAGAATCCGATCTCTACTCTCTTTATAAGCCCTGTTACGTCAACATACTCTCGTCTTACTCCAACAACGGCCTCGACAAACAGTAAAGAAGCCACAATGTACATGGCAGGGACGGGTCAAGAAAATAGGCCAACTACTGAAGAACGTGTTGACCAAATGGCAGAGGCGCAAAGAGCGCTAATGGACGAGTGCCGGAACCTCAGAGAAGCTCTGGCAACTCTGGCGCATAATGTAGCCCAGATAGCTACTCCACCTATGATGGGAGCGATAAATGGACAGGAGAGCCAACCTGAAGGTTCCCGTCCATAGGGGATAAGATCGCGAGGATCCGTTCCAACAACAAGAGCTATAACACAGGATGACGTAAGGCAAGTTGTCGAAGAAGCAGTCAGAATAAAGAAAAAGCACACGAATACCGGCCATTTCAGATACCGGACGCCGAACTCAAGAGAAGTAGAAGACGTCCCTTTTCCGGCTAATTTCAAGCATCCAGACTTTCAGAAGTTTAATGGAGAAGGGTCACCTGAAGAGCACTTCATGCACTTCATTACCAGCATGGGGAATTTCTCCACGATACCTCAATACTGCTTATGATTATTCGGGTCATCACTGACAAATAAAGCTTTCCGATGGTATACAAATTTAGCTCCAGGATCTATACGCACATGGGAGGAAATGCAAGACGCTTTCATGCCAAACTTCTTCTCGTCAGAGCGCGATGTTAGCATCATGGAATTAGCTTCAGTACGACAACGAGAAGGAGAACTAGTCGAAAAGTTCATAGACAGATGGAAGACACTGGGGGCATCATGTAGACAATTACCGGAAGAAAAGGAACAGGTCAAGATGTGTTTGAACTTTATGGAAATAGGAATCGCGTTCAGACTCACCAGCGCCGATGTCAAAACCTTTCGCGATTTGGCTACCAAAGCCCATGCGTTGGAATTAATGACTCGTAAGATGCCAACATTTCATCATGAAACTGTCAGAAGGATACCCGACAGAACGACCGTCAATACCATCGATCGTGATAAGAAAAATCAAGATGCGAGGGGCTCAAGAGACAAAAGATCAGAAGGAAAAGAAGGCTGAAATCAATCAAGGGATAAATACGGCGGAAAAAGGCTCAGAATGCTCGATTCTCATGAAGGATTTGAATTCGATAAAGAAGACGTAGTTCCTATGATGCAGTTGTTGTTAAAAGCTGGTACCCTGGAATTACCAGAGCCCAAGCGCCCTAAAGATGTGATGAAGACCGGGAAAGAAACTTTTGCCGTTATCATCGCCTAGTGGGACATCCGACGGAGAATTGTTATGCATTGAAGTGCATCATACAACGAATGATAAATAGGGGCGAAATAATAACCAGTGAAAGCAAAGAAAAGAGTAGGAGGGCGACAGTAAACGTATTTTCAGTCCAGGAAAAGGGCCGAGAAATAAAAGGGAGAGAAAATTGAAAGTCAATAAGGAATGCAACAATGATTATGTTGTGATCGGGGAAACAGGTAACGAGTCCGGTGAAGTAAAAAGCAGGAATTACGAGAAAAGAAGTTACCGAAAGACAAAACAGCGAGGATGGAAGTAATAACAGGAATGGAGCGACGAAAGTGGCTTATGACGTAGTTAGCCACTCGAAGGGCATATCGGCACGTCTAAGCATCTATGATGCACTCAAATTATCAGAAGAGTTTCGACAGAGTTTGATCCAAGCGTTGTCTGATCACAATGTGAGAGAAGATTTATTGACAGAAATGAAACATGAAAGACACAATGAACGGGCAAATTGTCTACCAGTAATCTCGTTCTCTAATGATGATTTAATTGGTGAAGCAGAACATAATAGACCACTAATGATAGAAGGATATGTTTGTGAAAAGAAGATAAAACAGATTATGATGGGCAATGGGTCCGCAGTGAATCTTTTGCCACTCTCCATGATAAACAAATTGGGTTATCGCCTTTCTGATTTGCGCCCCAGCGGAATGATGATACAGGGGTTCAATCAAGATGGGCAACGGGCGCTCGGTAAGATTACAGTGACATTGGAAGTGGGAGAATTAATTACTACTGTTCTATGTCATGTTACAAATGTTGTGACAACGTATAACCTTCTCTTGGGAAGGTCGTGGATACATCAGTACAGTATTGTACCCTCTACTCTACACTAATGTTTCAAATACTATAAGGACGGAATGCAGTGCAAGGTGATGGCTGACGCGAAACCATATACGGAAGCTGAGTCTTTCTTCGCAGACGCCGACTATTATAAAGGATTCTTCGAAGGGGTGGGAAATAATGATGAAAAGAGAGTCTTAAAAGACGTCCGAATAAACAATGTTAGAGAAGAAAGGGCGGAATCTTCTGGGACTGCAGAAGCAAGAAAGAAGTTCTATTTTGTACACAAAAGTCTGAGACAACCGGGGTAGCCGCCGTTGACATTGTTATCGACAGAACAGTTGAAAATCTTACAGTCCAATTATACGATGCCCTTACCCAATATTGAAAGGTGTAAGCCATTTACAGCCGCTCCAGGAAGATTTCAAGTTAGGGCTAGTACTAAATACGCTGAGAAGATAGAATTCCATGCCGCAGCGAAAGCAAAGGATGAGATCACAAGCAATGTATATCACAGAGAATTAACACCACAAAATTTGAAAAACTGCAGTGCAGTATGCAAGAAAATCATGAGAAATATGGTCTTTGATTGTAACAAACCCACTGGACTGAATAACGGGAAAGGAATTCAAATCCCTCTCAGGGTTAATCAGGAAAAGCGGAGAAAATTCCAGGGGCTAGGTGCAGAGTCATCAGTGAATACGGTATCAACAAATATGACGTCAGCCACACAAATACCAGAACAAGATCCTAAGGTAGTCGAGTATCCTGAAACAACTCCAAAATAAATAGAAGACGGGGGGCAACCGACAATAAATGGCTTACGAGAAATAAATTTGGGAACAGAAGAAGAGCCAAGGAATACATTCATCAGTGTCAGTATTTCTGAACAGGAATTCGA
Organism: Magnolia officinalis; assembly: GCA_021015155.1. NCBI lineage: Eukaryota > Viridiplantae > Streptophyta > Magnoliopsida > Magnoliales > Magnoliaceae > Magnolia > Magnolia officinalis. Next base: position 40,550,785 of record JAJHSJ010000007.1, read on the forward strand.
GAAATATGGCCAACTTCTCAAAGAAAATAAAGACGTCTTCTCCTGGACATATGAAGAGATGCCGGGACTGGAACCCTTCGTAGCGATGCATCGATTAAACATCTCTAAAGAAAAGAAATCAGTAAAGCAAGCACAAAGGCGATTCCACCCAGACCTGATTCCGTTAATCGAAGAGGAAGTAAACAAACTGATAAAGGTTGGCTTCATCAGGGAAGTTAAGTATCCCAAGTGGATATCAAACATCGTTCCTTTGAAGAAGAAGAATGGGCAGATCAGAGTATGTATTGACTTCAAAGATCTGAACGAAGCATGTCCAAAGGATGACTTCCCTCTCCCAATAACAGAGTTATTGATTGATAGTACTACTCAGTATGCTATTATGTCTTTTATGGACGGTTATGCAGGTTATAATCAAATCAGGATGGCGCCTGAAGATGAAGAGGCAATGACATTCAGAACACCGCTCAGGATTTATTGTTACAAAGTTATTCCTTTCGGTCTTAAAAATGCCGGGGTAACATATCAGAGGGCGATGAAAAATATCTTTCAAGATATGATGCATAAACATGTTGAATGCTACGTTGACGACTTGGTGGTTAGGTCAGGAGATCATCAAGAACACTGTGAACATTTGGTAGCAGTCTTTCGTCGACTCAGAAAGAAACAATTAAAGATGAACCCAGCTAAATGTGCGTTCGGAGTATCTTCGGGCAAATTTCTTAGCTTCGTTGTACGGCATAGAGGCATCGAGATCGATCCAAAAAAAATTAAGGCTATTGAAAATATGCCGCCACCGACAACGCTAAAGGAATTGAAAAGCTTACAAGGAAAACTGACGTACATTCGCCGTTTCATTTCAAATCTCGCAAGAAGGTGTCAGCCATTTTCTCGACTAATGAAGAAAGATACAGAATTTGTATGGGATCACGCCTATCAAAATGCATTTGATTCAATTAAGGAATTGCTGAAACAGCCGCCGGTGTTAACAGCTCCAGTGAGAGGTAAGCCACTTATCTTATATACATCTGCAGCTACAAATTCTTTGGGTGCTTTGTTGGCACAGGTAAATGAAGCCGGAAAGGAGACTGCTCTTTATTATCTAAGCCGAACATTGATGGGGGCAGAATGCAATTATTCCTCGATCAAGAAAGAATGTTTGGCGTTGATATTCGTTGTACAAAAGTTAAGACATTATTGTCTCTCCCACGATATAACTTTGATCTCAAGAGCAGATCTGATAAAATTCTTGATGACCAGGCCATGTTGTTGGGAAGATTAGCCAAATGAATGTTATTGTTATCATAATATACTATTTCGTATAGGCCGACGAAAGCAGTAAAAGGGCAGGCCATGGCAGATTTCCTCGTAACACATCCTGTGGCAGAAAGTGAAGAAATTAATGATGACTTCCTGGACGAGCAGGTTATAATAGCCGAATCCCAGAGCCCAAGGCAAATGTATTTTGATGGTGCTGCTCGAACATCGGGAGCGGGGGCAGGAGTGATATTCATTACTCCTCAAGGCGATTTGTTATCATACTCCTTCACACTGGGCACTACATGCACGAACAATGAGGCTGAATACAGAGCCCTCATTATCAGAATGAAAATAGCTCAGCAAATGAAAATAAAATTATTGCACATCTTCGGAGATTCTAAATTGATTATAAATCAATTGACAACAGAATTCGAAGTAAGGAAACAAGAGCTCTTGACTTATTGTCGGAAAGCACAACAGTTACTTAAACAGTTTTGTCATGTGGAAATCAAACATATACCACGATCTGAGAATACAAAAGCGGATGCTTTAGCCAGTCTGGCAGTGGCTCTGTCTTGTACAAATCGAAGTCCTCTCCAGGTAACTATAGAAGAAAGAAGATTCTTGCCATCCGCAGAGGTTATCGAAGAAATCGTTGAAATGTTTCCTATATCCTGTCTGGAAATAACGACAGATGATTGGCATCAGCCTTTCATCGATTATCTCAAATACAACATCTTGCCAGAAGATAATGCGCAAAGACAACAGATTAAGCAGCGATCGGACAAATTTGTCATATGCAGTGAAGTATTGTATAGAAAATCTTATAATGGAATGCTGTTACTGTGCTTAGACAAGCAAGAAGCAAATTAAATGCTGCAGGAAGAACATTCAGGAGAATGTGGAGCGCATCAAGCCGGTCGAAATTTATGCCATAGAGTGCATCGAATGGGTTATTACTGGCCTACCATGTTCAAAGATGCGATAGAATATGCGAAGCGGTGTCATGAATGTCAAATACATGGGGATATAATACATGTTCCTCCAGAAGACTTACATCAATCCGTTGCTTCTTGGCCTTTCTTAGCTTGGGGACTTGACGTGATTGGCCCTATAAATCCACCTTCGTCTAAAGGAAAACAATATATTTTGGCAGTGACAGACTATTTCTCCAAGTGGACCGAAGCAATTGCTTTGCACAATGTTAAAGAAAAGGACGTGGTCAATTTAATCCAGCATGCCATAATATACCGTCATGGTATTCTGAAAAAGATCGTCTCGAATAATGGCACCCCTTTTTAAAATAGAGGCATGGAAAAGTTGTGTCAGAAGTTCGGCATCCAACATTCGTTTTCAACACCTTACTATCCCCCGGCCAATGGATTAGCGAAGGCGTTTAACAAAACGATTGTCAAAATAATAAAGAAAATGGTAACAAGCAATAAGCGCGATTGGGATGAAAAGTTACAGGAAGCATTATGGGCCTACAGAACTACCCATCGTACAACAACAGGGGCGACACCGTATTCATTAATCTATGGCATGGAGGCAGTCATCCCAATCGAAATACAGGTGGCATCGCTCAGAATAGCGGTACATCAGTCTGTAACAGATGATGAAAATGCAAAAATAAGGCTTAAAGAATTAGATCTGCTCGATGAGACACGTCTAGCAGCTCAGCAGCGGTTGAAGTCATATCAGGCCAGGATATCGGCTGCCTTTGATAAACAAGTTAAATACCGCTCTTTCAAAAAATGGGATATGGTACTAATGCTGAAAAGACCTATAGTGGTCACTCGCCGGACAGGAGGCAAGTTCAAGTCTAAATGGGACGGTCCATATGTGGTAAAAGAAGTATACTCCAATGGGGCATATAAAATCGCAAATCAGTGGGGCAGGGTATCAGTATACCTGTCAACGCCCGCTTCATTAAAAGATACTACCCCTGAAGAGAAACATGCTGATTTTGACCCAGAATATTATTGGCATAATGATTCTGTATCAAAAGGGGGTAAGGATGATTATATGTCACCAAAAGAAGCTATGAAGAAGAAATTCACGAGCAAGTCAACTATGTTAGCAAGCATTAATTCTAAAAAAAATATATGGATCATCGTCATCACCAAATAAGTTTGACAAAGTCAATATCACCTTGAAGATTCTCTTGAAGATATTGATTCTCTTAAAGATATCGACAAGATTGATATATTGCCTTACAAGGCACGGATCCTCTTAAAGATATTATCAAAAAATAGTCGGAAACGTCTATTATGCTGGCAATGACAAAGATCATAATTATTATTGCCCTACAAGGCACGGATCTTCTTAAAGATACTATCAAAAGCAAGGATATATCAATCTCAGTCAAAGAGGCAGTCTAGCTAAGCCAAATCCTAAAAGAGCCAAATCAAAAAGATCAAGCTCTAAGAAAGAACTAAAAGCTCTAAAATAAATTTTTTTTTTAAAATTTTTTTTAATTTTTTTTAAAAAAGGATCAAGCTCTAAAAGGATTAAATCCTCAAAGGATCAAATCCTCAAAGGATCAAGCTCTAAAAGGGTCGGCCAACTACACATAAGACCTATTAAGATCGCCATTCGGGCAGTGCCGAGGAGTCAGTGGCCCTAAAAAGGCCGCGAAGACCATCGTGCGTACTCATGCGGGCAGCTGACGAAGTCAATGATTCAAAGCCTAAAAGGCCATAAATCCGCGAAGACTAGTCACCGTAACTCTCATGCCGTCTGTATAGTTTTCCGGCAGCGCCACGGGGAACGGATGAAAGTGCCCTCCCGTGAATGGGTTCGACCTTGCAGACGAAGAAAACAGGGGCTGCAGTGCGAGCTTTTAGGCCAACCATGCGTAAGACCCTCCAGATCTAGGGTTTGATTTCAGTAGTAACTCATGAGGAAGGGATTAAGCCTACTCATTGATGGACTGGCGACCCTAGATTTGGTGCCCAAAGGTAGCCTTACGAGCCCTGCGGACTCTAGAGAGTTACTGTGGCCAACCCTGTGCGTAAAACCAACAGTTCACCACCCGGTAGCGTCAATGGGCCCCTCTGATGGACCGTGGCCGTGAGCTCAAGGTAGTGAAAAGTCTAAGAGAACTCTAGAGAGTTACAGAGACTATCACATAAGACCAACAAGTGCTCCACTACTCAAGAGTTTAAACTGTGTGCGCGCGCGCTCCACTATTCATGAGCTTAAACTGTGTGTGGCTAATTAAATTGAAACTTAGCACCACCAATTTAATACTCACATAGAGAATCTCACACTAACAAAGCATAAAAGGCTTGAAAATTATAATTAATAATATGATAAAATTATTGTGTGAAAATAGGGTTGCCATAATATGATGTGATAAATGCCAGCATAAATGTCATTAATATGCGATGTGGAAAATGCCATCATAAATATCTCAAAATGCTATCATAAAAGCATATGTTAAATAAGTTACCTGTTCAAAAGCATGTAAACAAAGATTACATGTTCAAAAATCGCATGTTTAAAGTTCTTCCGTAACCCATACTGCTTCTATATATTTGCGTAAATCCTCTTTTAATTGTGCCTGAGCTGCATCATGCTTGGATTTTTCTTCAAGAATAAGTTTCACCTGATCAGGAACACCAGCTATCTTACTCTCCAAAGATGCGATCATTTCTCTACCTTGAAGTAGTGCAGATTTTTCTATATCAACGGATTGAACATTCGCCCGCATCCTTTCTTCAACATCCTGAATGGATAATTCTTGCTCATGATTCCTCTTCTCCAGTTGAGAGATTTCTTCTTTCAGGGTTGTAATGTGATCTTGAGTAGTCACTCTCTCATCAGTATGAATCTTTAATTGATCTTGAAGAACCAGATATTCTTGCTCAAGTTTGGAGATAGATGAAGCCTTCAGAGAAACTTGTTCTTTAGATACAGCCAGCTGCTTCCCATATTCTAAAATCTCAGGGGCTATTATAGCATTTTCTATCAACGCCAATGAGATTACTGAATCACGAAATTTAAGGAGCGAATCGCGCAAAGGAGATATGTTAATTCTAGCCATCCTGGCAGAACTCTCCAAAATTTCCATAGCAACATCCAAGTCCAACCATTGATCAGGGTTTCTGAAGATATGGGCTATCGTCAACAAAGAGTGTTTCACCATAAGCATCTTATGGATAGGGACTTTTGCAAAAGACGATAGTTCAGATGTAGTAGCCACATATTGGAACTGGCCGCACCACTGCGAGAAGGGGTTCCTATAGCCAAAGAAGAAAGACGTTCAGATATATTATAAGATATGCGATTCTGAGTAAAATAACTAGTGCACATATATACCTGTAGCTGGAATACGATTAACAGAACGAGAAGCTCCCTGAGTCATGGAAGGGCCAAGTCCCACCATATCAGCAAAAGATGGTGCTCTAGCCTTCGTACTTGAATCTCTGGTAGTTGGAGTTGGCAAGTCAGTGGTTTCTGTTGAAAATATAACTTCGCGAGCTACTACTTTCTGTACCACCAATGGAACTACAGGAGCTCTTGGTGAAGTTACTGCAAGAGGATTCGCTGAAGAAATCGCGCCTATCTCAGCGACCTGAGCACCTAAAAAAGGGAGACATGATAATTATAAATAAATAATTGCTGTTAAATATGTAGATAAATATATGCATATGAAAGTTAAATCTCCTTTACCTGGTGAATATCCGTATTCGCCATAATCTAAATGCTCCTCCTCATCTTCCTTAGTTGCAGGAGATTTAGCAGGAATATTAATGTTAGGAAGAGCTTTAGATGTTGTAGGAAGAGGTTCCATTTCAACGCCATTTGTAATTGCTTCCTCTTCTCCGCCAATATCGACTTCGCCTTCTTCAAAATCATCATCTTTATCATCATGGCTTTCACTGTCCTCGTCATCTTCATATTGCGAAGAGGCAGTAGTCTCTAATGATGAGGCTGAACTCTCATCTCCCAAAATCTCTTCGTCAACTTCTTCAATGACAGCTTGCTTTCCTTTACAAGAAGCAACCTGACTGCTCTCTGGTGCGGACTCTTTGATTGTAAGGGAGACAGATGCTTGTCTGGTCCCCTCTGAAAGAATAGGAGATGATGCCTGTAAACGTGTTCTCGATCTAGTCATCGGGGAAGATGAACTAGGACAAAGGGGTTGTGAAGGAGGTATAGGAGCATCATAAGCTGGTTCTTCTTGAACTGCTGCAGTCTCTATAGGAACTGGGGAAGATGCACCTTCAGCGTCGTTTGCAGCCTAATCTGTAAAGCCCCGACGAGATTGATCAAATTCTCTTAAAACTCCATAAGCAAACTAGCCATACAAAGTGTTAATAGGTTTTATTTCACGGATGGGATCTTCTAATGATATCTTGCTGTAAATTTCTCCGCGATGAGACGAATGGCTCTTTTCTAGGACATAGCCAACCCCACTTTCTAGCTGTCTGCCTTTCAGCCTAGGCGGGTGGAGAAAGATAGAAGAATCCACAGGCAAGCACTTAGTGACCAAATATGATTGATGGTCCCACCATCGCATTCAGCCGTATGATGTGCGAACTATGCGATTACAGCCTGAAATTATGAAGGAAGATCCAACACAGCCGTTCAGTAGTTGCTTCCATATCATGGCCCAGTTGAGAGGACCTGTTCCATAACAACGCATTTTCTGAGTAACTAGCCTGCAGTCTTTTGGTATAGTTTGGTCGTAACCAAATTGATGAGCGAAATGACTGGGGTAGTAAGGTTCCCTCTAGAACTCTGTCCCTTCCCGGAGGCGTAGACTGCAAGAACAAATGGAAAAGAAGAAAGCTCTTTCTGCTGCAGTAAGTGTTTCTTGGTCCACCATGTCTGTATCCTCAGTGTGACGATGAAGGCGAAATTGAAAAAAGTTTATTTGGTCATCATCCCGAATTTTATTTGCAACCCAATCATAAGCTCTTTTGACCATCGTTCTTTGTTGGAAGAACCATAGTGGAAGATGAGAAGGATGAAAGTATGCTTTTTCTGGAGCTTCAAAAGTCCATGGGAAGTAAACCCCTAGCCACCCTATGATATAATGCCAAGAAGTATGTGCAGACGAAACGCCAAGAGTAGGATTTTTCAAGTGGGTGGCTACTTCCCCAAGAGCTCTGTAAATAGAGCATAACACTGGAGGAGCGAGGGAATATCTGTGGCCTTCCACTAGAGCGCCAGCTATGACAAAAACAGTGGGACGAACAACATCTGCCCACTTAGAACTGGGAAGTACGACTGTGCTCAGCTAGTAGGCCAAGAAAGCTGCAAGCTCTCCGAAGGAGCTATATTCTGGTCTCTCCTTCATTGTGTCTCAGAGCTTTGTTAGCTCCTTAGAGTGACAATCACGAAATCTTCAAAGTAAAAAAGGGGGGTAAGTGTACAGAAATCGCTAAACAACAAGGATATAAAGAGAAAAGTCGATTTTCGGACTGATAAATACCTGAGGCCTCTGGAGAAATGTGTCAGCCATTGCAAAGGGGGAATCTTGTGAAAATTGGGAAATTTACTCATCTCTTTGAACAGTTCGATGGTGGTTTCAGAAATAGAAGGTTTGCGATCGGGAGAGGATACAAAGGCCAGCTCCCTATTGGTTGGAATAAATTCATCGTAGAATTTACCTGTTATCGGGATAGCAGCTATGCGGTGAAGATCCCAAAGTGTTATACTCATCTCACCGTAGGAGTTGTCCCCGATCTCAGAAACGCTGCCGAACCGTCTCATAAAAATGTGAAGGAAAGAGGTCGTGAGGGCTGTGGAAAGGAACAAAGAAGATCATGGGATGAATTTCTCCTATCTTTTGTCGCGTCTTCTGCATTTGTATTACTCCCTCAAGGATCTGGAGTTCTCTTGTGGCCCACGATTCAGTATACCTCAATCTTTCACCATGAACGTAATCCTTGGGTTCACAGTTGAGCAAAGACTGATGGCGGTAGACATTGATGGGAATTATTCTCATGCCTTCTGCATGATGGTTGTCGAACTTCATAACGCCCTCAATAACTCGTACTGAATCGCATGAGTTCTGAAGTCTCTTCTTCTTATGTTCATTGATCCCGGCGAATCTTCTTCGAACGGGAGGCTGGGGGAGTGTCTTCACAAAAAGGTGGTCTTTCACTATCAGTACGAATGTGAGCAGTAGTTTTCAACCATTCGTCCTAGTCGTACTCTCTTCCGTTCTTCGGAGGACACTTGATATCTCCTAATGATATGGATCTATGAATGGGAGATGACAGAGATTTGATGCGGTCATAGAAGTCAAAGGTGGGAAAAACGGGCTATTTAAAATAAGCAGGAGTGCTGGAGGTAGGCTTTGTTTGTTTAGCAGGCGGTTGATCGGGAGAAGGTTGGTCAGAAGGAGTCACAGGACGGGCTGTTTGCTTAATACGGGCCATAGTGAAGAAAGGAGTTAAGAAGAAGTAAATAAGTGTCATAATGAAAATAGAAAAAGGTGAAAATGGCCAAGTGTTGGAAGGTTCAAAGATGAAAAATCAGCTAAGTACGGGACGCTTTGCGCGGGTCCGCGCAAAGCATATAGGTTGTGTGGTACGTGGTGGACTACGGAGGAACTTGCGCAAATAGCAAAGGTTTGCGCGGGACCGCGCAAAGGTTATCGTTTGTGCGTGACTGCGCAAAGGTTATCGTTTGCGTGGAGGAGAATTGCAGCAGCAGAGTTTTGCCAGAGCACAGAAGGTTTGTACAAATGACGAAGTAGCTGGGTAATTTATAGGGCACATGAACGAGTACGGTACTCGAGTTGGCTTTGCGCGGGACCGCGCAAACCCTAAAGGAGGGAATTGTTTGATCATTTTCTTTGATTTTCTGGAAAATAAAGAACGGATCAAGGGGGCATTTGTTGAGGCATAAAAAAATAAGAAAAGAATTGAAGCAAGGAACGAGCAAGACATAGAGGAGAAGAAAAGAACAAGATAAATAGTTCAGAAGAATGCTTTGCGCGGACCCGTGCAAAACATATCGTTTGCGTGGACCCGCGCAAAGCAATATCATTTGCGCGGACCCGCGCAAAGTATATGATGACTACATGGAAAGTGATTTTTGTCCGACATCGCTGAAGCCAAGATTTCACACGTGTGACATGTCTATAAATACTCCACTCCCTCTCTCATGGAGGGATTCGAAGATTTCAGAGTGAAAGAGAAGCGAAGAAGAAGACTGAAGGTGCAGAGCATTGGGCTGCAGCAGATTGCGCAGACCCGCGCAAATGAACATTGGGCTCGTATAGTTTGCGCAGACCCGTGCAAACCAACTGCCCTGCAGTCTATAACAGCAATGAGCTGTTGTGCTGCTGAAATGGCCAGGGTCTTCAATCTTCAAGTTCTTCTTATTTAAGAGAGAAAGAAGAGGCATCGACAGAAAGGTGTATTCTTCCTAAGTCTCAGGAGATGATCAAAATAGCGTCAGAATGCTGCCGGAATCTCTATTTCTCTTGAAGACTGTTGATCAATTCATCAATTCCTCCTAAGTCCTAGGGGATGATTGGAATCATTGCCGTTATGCTGCCAAAATTTACATTAAACTATGATAGTTGAACTTGTAATAAATTCTTTGTAATCTATCTTAGAATCAAGGGATATCAGAGGATGTAAATGAATTCTGAATCAATAAAATGTGATGATTGTCTTTATACTTTTCTATTGTTATGTCTGAATAAGATAGTTTCCCCAAATCAAATACATTTGTTTCCTTGTCGAAACACCCACCATCACATCCTGGGTCCCAAAATGGTTAAAAAACTACTTTTCTTGTGGGCCATAACACCAGGAGTCCATCCCTAGGAACGGATGGATCCCATGCCTGCTAAAAATCCAGAACGGACATTTAAAACCAACCGTTAAACCGTGGCCGTTGGATGGAATAACCCACACGTGTCTAGCCCTATAAAAGCTAACTGCTGGCCTCAGGATTCGCACCACTGTAAGAGAGAGGAGAAAAAGAGAGGGAAAGAGAGAGAAGAGAGAGAGAGAGAGTCTATAAGCGAGTCCACAACCACTCAGCTTGACTCGACCCATCTCCTACTTGACTCGGTCAAGAGTCGAGTTGTTGCTTCACTATGTTCTAAAATCCGTAACCCGTCAGGAAAGGGTCCCTAAACTAATTGGATCAGCCCCCCGTTCCAAGTATTGCACTAATCCAATGTGCACATTGCAGGTTTTCATCATTGTAGCTACAATTGAGTCAAGTCGACTTGACTGACAACTGAGCAGGCCAGGTAACTCGTAATTCCACTTGTTTTCTTACCATCTAACAACACATTGCTGATGGAATCATGATCTGTAACATCCCGGATTTTTGCCAACCTGGGATTAGATGTCCTTAGGCAATGGGTTGCTCCTAACACCTTATTATTTCGTCAGAACTGAACCCCACAGTCTAAAATCGCTTCGGAACCCATTTCCTTCACAAATCCCACCCTTCACTACCTTGTGCTTTCAATTTTTCAAAGCACTTCCGCTCTAGACACTAACTTAAACTAGCTAAGTAGTAAAACTTGGATCACTTTATATACAAACTACAAAGGCCTAAGTACCATCTCAACCAGAAAACAATTAGGATTAAATCCTTTAGAAATTTAACAAAGTTAACTAAGTGCAAAACTCGATTAGCCATGAAATCCGTTGGGATCGCTTTAAATACGATCTGCAAGACCCAAAACTTGCAAAATCAGTGACTCTAGGTTACCCTAAAGTTTAGAACCAAACTCATTTCCCGTCTGCTCTCGGGAATGAAACGAAACTTCGTATTAGGTCTAGACCGCACATCGGGAGTCCGATTAACACGAAGCTAAGGAACTAGGACCGCCTCACTGGGCTTGACAATCATCTCAAAAATCAGATCCAGCCGATGTCCCACGGCCATTCGTTTCAATCTGGAGTGAGGGAGTGTGAAAAACACTATTCCCATTCCAAAATAAATATCTGGAATAGTGATCTGGCACCTTTCACTTGCGCATCAGTATTAAGCAACCAGACCGTCAGAATCAGACCAAATTATACCCTCGGATCAGAAAAAATTTCAGGAACATTTACATGTACTTGGAATTTCAGATCGTGGCCCACTGACCATTGAACTGAAAGTGGTCCGCCACGTGCGATCTGGGAATCCGATCGAGTCGAAAACGTAATCCCACATAGATCCATGTTGGTGAGCTTAAGTCTGGCGTTTGGCTCAAGGAGGGCCACCAGAACCTCTCTTTTGAGCTGGAAAAGTGACCAAATACCTATATTAGCAGTAACCCTTGAACAGGAGTCTATTTCGGTGAGTTTTGAGACTATATAAGGACCTTAAACCCTCTCTCATGGCAGCCATACGAATTTGGGTTTTGAGAGAGGGAAAAGAGAGAGGAAGTAAGGGAGAAGTGGGAGAATTTCCCTGCCGTCGTTCCCTGCCACCACACGGGCTGCACCATCCCTTTCTTGACGCTTTTCCGGCATTTTCGGCGTCGTTTCTAGGTAAGAAACCCTAACCCTAATCTGTTTTGGGGTTTAGACTGTTGTAGGTTGTGAAATAGCTAACCTATTTCGTTCTCTAGGTTGCCAAACTGCCAAATACGGAAGCTTAGCAAACCTATCAACTCCGTTACGATTCTACGACAAAAGGTGCGGACTTTAGGTGTATAGGTTATGGTTTTCAACGCTTTCAATGTCAGATAATGATAGATTCATGATCTGCATGCAATTGCACATGTACAAAGTGCTGTCTGTTTTCCGTTTCGATTAAAGATGAAAAATATGGAATTCTACATACTATAGGTATTTGTAAAAAGTACGGTATACGTATTTTTTTTGGAAATGTGTTTGACATGTTTATTTGTTGTATGGATATACGATATATGGATAAAATACTTATTTGGCGAAAGGATTCGCCTAAATACATGTTTTACTTATATACACTATGTATGTTGAAATTGCGTATTCTAGAAAATACTGTATCCGTATAATTTTTGGAGATGTATTTATCGTGATTATTTGTTGTAATAATATGTTATACATGGATAAAATACTTGGTTGGCTAAGGGATAGCCCTAATACATGTTTTGCTAACATGCACCATGTATGTTGTAATAGTGTATTCTAAGTGTTTGTGAAAATGACTGAATGAGTATAGAATTCTCATTCGTGCTCGCCATGACTAATTGTCATGGATTCAGGATTGTTGTATTGGCGATACCCCTTTGACGAAAGGATTTGCCCTAAGTCACGCCACGGCCAATATACACTATATATGCTAAAATGTGTGGCCCAAGTGTTTGTGGAAATGACTGAATGGATATGGAACTTGGATTCCTGCTTGCCATGACTATCCGTCGTGGGTGTACGCGTGTTATGCTTGGGGCAACTCCCTAGTGAAAGGATTTGGCCTAATGCCTATGTGATCGACATATGTCGTGTATGTTGATGTATGTTTGTTTAAGTGTTTCTTGAAATGTCTGAATGAGTAGTAGTTAGCAAATTGTAAAGTATAAGGGTGTTGAGATATGATTCTCAACCTCTTTTAACTATGTGTATGATCTCCTTTGATAGTTGTGTGATTAGGAATTGAACATGTATAAACGCATGCTTGTGTTGTGATTCATAACATGCTCAACTGCTTTGTGATTTTAACTATGTAATGCATATGTTTAAATTTATATTTACGTTGTATGATCCGTCATGGGTGATGGGGGAGCGGAGCAACGAGTGCGTACAACAGCCCTGGCAGCCCTAAACGGATAATACTAGACCATGACTGTATGAGTTGAATCTTGATCCATTATTGCTTTATCTATCTGCAATTGATTGTGTTTGGGGCTATGATTATGGCACAGGCAATCGGTAACGGGATTGAACTCATGGTTGAGATTCATTTGGCACGTGGGATGTGTTCGACGAACTCGAGTCGTGCATTGCCTGTCGGCAGTGGCTAGGCCACTTGAAATTGTTTATGCACTTCATGTCGTGCAGCTCAATGGGCGATCGTGCTAGTCGAGCTCGTCAAGTAACCCGATCTGTCTTATGCATGTTCACCCTGTTTGGACGCTACTGCTTGAACCTAGGGTACCAAACTTACCAGTGAAACCCCCTTTTAACTATGGTACCTCGATCCGCTAAGACGCATGAGCCGGGCATGGTGGTATGGGACACCGTGGTCGAGCTGTCGGCTTACGCTGGGGCCATGTGCCTCCCCGTGGTGACCATTGCGCAACCAACTCGTGAGCCGAATATGGTGGTATGGGACACTGTATTCGAGCTGTCGATACTTACGGCGAGAGCCGAGTACGGTGAGACCTGTACTCATGCTGACGGGCGACGAGTCCTCCGTAGTATCTTCGAGTATACTCCAAGGGTCTGTGATTGGCATCGAGTCTTTCACAGCAACTAGAGTATGAGTGGAGCCGAGTACGGTGAGACCTATACTCGAGCTGACGGCTAATGATTGAGCCGAGTACGGTGAGACTTGTACTCAAGCTGACGGTCAGCAATTGAGCCGCATACGGTGAGATCTGTATCCGTGCTGACGGGTGACGAGCCCTTTGTGATGCCTTCGCTAAGCCTCTCAAACCATAATGTCGTATGAGATTAACTAGGATTGACGACCCTAGAATGGATCATGTTTGGGAATGATACAAGGGAGGTACCTTAGTTTCCCAACACTGCTGTTTGAAATGGACTAATAAAAACTTGGTAATCATGAGCATCATCGCACCGCATGTGCTTTGTAGATGTGGCGCACTGAGGGAGTAAGCATTCGCGAACGTAAGATGATGTCGCTTGAGGGTGGTTTGACAAGGGCATACAGCATCATATCATTTCATTCTCGCATTTAATAAGAGTAGTTAAACTTGTTTGATTTGTACTGCTTTATCATTACTGCTTGATTGAATTGATAACATGTTAACCTATGCTTTACTGTTCCACTGAGTTGATCACTCACTCCCACGTTACGGGACAGTGTTGTACACACCAACCAGATTTGTTGAGTTTCAGGTGGTGGCGATGCTTGTGAAGCAGAGCCGGACTACTTCTATGATGATAGGAGGAATTCTCCTATCTGTATCTCTCTGGCAGGTCAATGAAGACCTGATATTGTATTGACGGGGCTATGGTACTTGGGATAAGAGACATTACACTTTCTCACATTTGGTATATTTTAAAACTGTACTTGTAAATATTTAACCTGGTAATGTTATCACACTCTGGAGACTCTTCATAGTTTATATATTTTATCTATCTATCACAGTCTTCCGCTTGCAAATTTAACTGTCTCTGGAGTATGATATGCTGCTTTGGCTTAATCTCACTCATGTTCAATGCACGAATACAGTCAACATTCAATCATCATTCATTTTGTTGCATAAGTGATGTTCTGGAACTCGGGAGTTGAGTTTATGTTCGACCCCCGATTTTCAGGGCGTTACATGATCGGTTGGGATTGGAAATCAAAACTGGACTGAACGTCCCATCCCTGCTGACAAAAATGGGCCGGGAACAGCCATAATCTGGACTAGGGCCCATTTAAAGGAAGAGATGGAACCAGCCTTCCTGTTGGGCCGCAAACCACCTCCAGATGGACTGTTGTTGGGACTGGACAGTGTCACGATTTGAGGCTGATTTGGGTCACCAGCAGGGCCACATATTAAAACAAAACCAGCCTCCAGCTGGGCTCAAAACGACCTTTTAAATGGGCCATGGGACCAGGCCCTCGTCAGACCTTGAAGGGAGCCGATAACAGGCCTCTATCAGGCTTGTCTTAGGCCACAAAAGTCCAGCTCATGGGCCCTGTTTCTAACTGAAAGTGGACCTTCAACTGGGCCTCTACATGGTCCCTAAACGGACTAAAAATAGAATGTCTTCTGGGCTGAGATCAGACCCTTTTCCAGTCACAAATCTGACGTCCATTCTCAGCCAAAACCACCTTAGGTGGGCCGTAAGAATGTCCTGCATGCTGGTCACAAACCCTGAAGTGGGCCTTATCCAAAAAAATGCAGCAGTGGGCTGCACCACATCTGGAAGTTAGCTGGGCCGCACACTGTATAACTTAGGTGGGCCACACCTGAGATATATCTTAGTGGGCCACACCTCACAAGGCAATGGGTTGCACCTCATAAGGCAGTGGGCCACACTTGGTCTTAACGCTGGTGGGCCAGACAATCAGCCACCACTCATACATGGGGTGGGCCGCACCTTCTCAGTGGGCCATGCCTCAAATCACAATGGGCCACACCATAGATTCCAGTGGGTTACACTTAAGGCCTACTGATGGGACCGGACAAGCCAGCCCAACTCCCTGTGTTTTGGGGAGTAAATGCAAAATGCTCGGCCGGGATATCCCATTCCAACCTATTAACTCTTCAAAGCAACTGTTGGGCTAGCAACCGTCCGGCCCAGTCCCCATTGGCCAGCTAGGCCAACCGTTATTAGACCAGGGACGCTTAGCCCAGCCCAATCTTGGGCTCGTTTTGAACCTAGCAGATTAGGCCTAGTTGGCCCAGTTCGAGCCTTAGAATAGGGCAGTTCGAGGCCCAATTTGGGTTGCTTGTTGGACCAAAAAAAATCTAGTGGGCCTGACCACCTGGGTGCAGGCCCAATTTCCATATTGATGGATCCTTACAATCCCCACACAATTTCAATAATTTAGATGGACAAAAGCCTTGGAAATACGTGTCTAATACGAACTTTGACTCTAGAAAATTACATGTGTGACTTTGGGCTGCAAGATACACATGGGAATTCGGATCAAGGTTGGGACTGGAATTCAGGTGATGATTTTCTTCCCCTTGGGCTTTCCATCCCCAACTAGACTAAGAGTAGTTGTTATAATGATCTAGAAATGTAAAGACATTTAATGGCTAGTTAGACTTATGGTGGATTGTTTTTAAATTGGTTGCCTAGACACTGCTTCAAGGAATGATTTAATAGTTTTGAAATAGATTG
This sequence comes from Magnolia officinalis, assembly GCA_021015155.1. Classification (NCBI taxonomy): domain Eukaryota; kingdom Viridiplantae; phylum Streptophyta; class Magnoliopsida; order Magnoliales; family Magnoliaceae; genus Magnolia; species Magnolia officinalis. The sequence goes on from JAJHSJ010000007.1 coordinate 40,566,975, forward strand.
CCTTTATTTGGTATAATTGTTTAGATTAATGATTCCCATGATGTAGAAATAATTGACTTACCTGATGAGACTATTTAGTACAATTGATTGTTGGGATTGAAAGCATGATCTAGAGTCACAATTATACTTGGTTAGCTTGCTTGATTATGCTTATTAAATTTATCCAAATAATTCAACTAGTCATTCATTACATGCGCGATGTGTTAGTTCACTTAGGACATATTTTGGATTAGAAACTCATGATCACGTGACTCGTAAGAGTACATGCAATGCTCTCTACTTCTTATTCATAAGTAGGTTCCATGTTATTGCTTATGATGCACACATCGTTGAAATCTCTCCATGGGAAACTCTAACTATGGAGAGACCGGGCTTGGGGTGTAACTAGACTAGTTGTGACGTAAGTAGACCCTTAACATGGAGGTTGTAGTTAGTGGCATTTGATTATGGGGTTTACTATCCATGTGTGGTTTCACTTATCCGACTATGAAATGAACCTTGCAATATTCACAATTACCGCTGTTTACTCATCTTTGAATCATACATGCTGTCATGTTTTAATTGTCGTACTTAACAATTTCGATATTTCATTCCAAGTCAGCATATGGTGGTGGCCCCATTCGCATTGGAATTGATTGACCACTTTTTGGTGGGTTCTACACACACCCTAAGGAGGTAGTCTCATGGGCCGGGGATGGTGGTCATGAGACACTATGCCCAAGCTGTCGGCCTACGCTGGGCCATAAGCTCCCCATGGTGATTGTGATCTCATTTAAATTGGTTGGGTGTAATTGGACTAATAACGGGTTAGTTAATCATGCATACATCGCATTCGGGCGATGACGGATGACTAATTTTATATACTGTAGCATGTGCCTAATAGGATTTAGTCGGGGTATCTGTTTCGAACAAGAAACAAATGCATTCGATTTGAGGGGAATTATCTTATTAGAACATAATAAAGAAAGAATATACAAAACAAGCATTGTATTAATAGTGTTGACTTCATTTACATTCTCTAATATCCCTTGATTCTAAGATAGATCATTTGAAATGCATGAATTGAAATTGATAAAGTTCGAATGTCGAATCTCAAATTCGGCAGCATTTCGACTTGTGCTTTGTTCATCTCCTTAAGAGGAATGTTGTGCTGATTTAATCATTTTATTTTTTCTCCTTTTGAGCTTGTCTCTTGTACAAAAAGAGAGCTTGGAGCGACAAGCATCGAACTGGACGATTTCGGCAGCACTTTGGCCCTTTTTGTAACTGACCATATAATGACCTAGTTGTGCGACCAACGCAACAAGTTGTTGTTTGCGCGACCCGCGTAACCAATTTGCTGGTTGCACGAAACTGCTTCCCCTTCTCACCTTCGATCGTCCTTCAAAGCTCTGCTCCTCTTTCGAAATTCTTCTCTCTCAAATGAGAGGGGGAGTGGGGTATTTATAGGCCTCCACACGTGCGAACCCTCAATCTTTGTGCCATGGGGCCCACCTTGCATTTGATCTGACCGTCCATAACAATCTGCCTCTGATCTTGGTCGCGTGATCCGCTCAACGGGGAAGTCAACTGCGCGGTTTGAGTAGCGGAGGAAATCCATTGAGTGGCCCGTTTAATGAATGAAGTTGTTTGCGCAATATGTGCAACCAGTATTTGGTTGCGCGACCTGCGCAGCTACTATACATGATACTTAATTTGCTTCTTTCTTCCTCATTCCTTCAACTCCCTTTTGATCTACTCCTTTTTCAATCTTTCTTCATTGTTTTCATGCCTTAACAAATGCCCCCTTGATCCTTTTCTTTGTTTGCAAAAAAAATCAAAGAATTAGGATAAAAAAATTCTGTTATCTGAACATGTTGCGCAGCTCGCGCAACAGCTGCCCGAGTACTATACTCGGCCCATTTTCGTATAAATAGTCGGTTGTATTTCATTTCTTCACATTTCATTTTTACGGCAAAACTTTGCTTCTCTTTTTCATCCCCATGCAATATTTTCACGTTCGCGCAAGAGTTTTTTGCATTGCGCTGCTTGCGTAACAAAGGACCAGTTGCGCGACCCGCACAACCGATTCTTTACCATCTTTTGGACTTAGTCAGTTTCTGAACCCCTGCAATTCACTATGGCCTACACGAAAAGAACCTACATCCTTGTCAATCCTCCCACTGATCAACCTTCTCACTAAGAATTGCCAAACCCTACATCTTTTCAAGCTGTGGAATCTCAAGCCGCAGAATCTCCAACATCCCCCGTCCAACCTTCGTGCAAGTGCTTTAAGACAATCGTTACGCGCCCTGCCTATACTAAGAAGCCGGTGCTCCCTACTTTTGACTTCACCGAAGGCATCAACACACTACCATCCCCTATCCACGTAGCCATTACAATGGACGATCTTGAAAGACCTCCCAAACATGGTCGTGAATGAAAGTACCCTGATTTGTCAATTAGCGTGAGTGTTAAGTCAGCTAGACTGCAGAGCCTCATAGGAAGATCAATTCAAAGCATCTGCCTCAACCGGATGTGTGCAAGCTCGCCACAAGTAAATCTAAGCCTCACATCCCATGTCCCAAAACACCAGGTAAATAAAACCGTTAAAACAAGTTAGAATATCATAGGGTTTTTGAGTAAGAAAACTTTTTCAAAAGCAGAAAATCTCTAAGTTTTCTTGCTTTGTCGATTTTATTGAAACACATCTCAATATGATCGACCTACACTGTAACAGCCCACTCCCACACTGTATGTTATTGTCCACTCTGGGCACAGCGCGCACGGTTTTGTTCTCGGAGTTTTCCCCAAAAAGCCTCATACAGTATAGGGTGACAACTCTACATATAACCACCACAACTTCAGACGACACTTTCGATGTGGGACAAAGCTTCACCTTCATTGTGTGCATAGTAGCCTGCCAGCACAGTAGCCTGTCAGCCACACAGTAGCCTGCCAGCCATCCTTAGGGCCTGCCCATGTGTGCCTGCCCACATGTGACCATAGTGACCTGGCGTCACAATATCCCCCACCGAGGGTAGAGCTGTCCTCGGCTCTGATACCATTACCATTTGTAACAGCCCATGCCCAAACTGTATGATATTGTCCGCTCAGGGCACAGCCCACACGGTTTTGTTCTCGGAGTTTTCCCCAAAATGCCTCATACAGTATACGGTGACAACTCTAAATATAACCACCATAACTTCAGACGGCACTTTCGATGTGGGACAAAGCTTCACCTTCACTGTGTGCACACTAGCCTGCCAGCATAGTAGCCTGTCAGCCACACAGTAGCCTGCCAGCATAGTAGCCTGTCAGCCACACAGTAGCCTGCCAGCCATCCTTGGGGTCCGCCCACATGTGTGCCCGCCCACGTGTGCCTGGCCACATGTGACCACAGTGACGGGGCGTCACATACGTTGTCGATGTCCTCGATGATAAATCAATTTCATCGGAATGAGGACAAAAGTGTCCAGCAACCACATATACATCTAGACGGATATATCGATGTATCGATATACCTATCGATATCATCGATATTTGAATCTCGAGTCCATCAAAGGTGACTCGATAATATCGACAGGCAGATCTCCAGTGCCCCTGTTTTATATTAAGAATATCATATGTGCATCGATATATCGAAGCCCCCTCGATACCATCGAAATTTAAATCTCGATGATATCAGAAGGTTCTCAATGATATCAGTCATGGGCACTAAGTTTTCCATTGTTTACCTATGATCGAGGGTCACTCGATAGAATCAAAATTCAAATATTGATGATATCGGTATTGTTTCAATGACATCAAACAAGGACATAAACTGTCCAGCAAGCTTAATGAGAAATCCGTTGGATTTATCGATGCCTTGACATAGTTATCGATATCATCGACATTCAAATTCCGTTGATCTCGAAGGTCCCTTGATCATTCTTGTAAACCTGAAATATTTCAAGTCAAGTCTCTCTCATTTTCAAATGTCGATGAATCAATACTAGTATCGATAAAATTGAAGATCGAAATCTGATGACATCGACACCTGTTTTGATTCGATCAACCAGCTGGTAAGAGGTTTCAAAAGCATATGACATTTGAGTTTGTGTCATCGAGCGGACCATCGATGCTATCGAGAGTATACGCTCGATGATATCGAACCCGCTCAATGATATCGAATTTTGTCATAAATGTGACTGTTTTATATTTGTTGAAACCTTTTTACCTATATAAAGAGGACTTGTCTGAAATTGCGGTGAAGACCGCTTTAGTTGAAGCCGGGATATGCTAATATGTCCTAAAGGGGGGTGAACAGGACTTTTAAAAGTTTTTATGATTTATTTAAAATCCTATTACACTAACCCTAACAATAGTCACATATTAGGATTACTCAAAAATAACTCTACTGGCTTCCAAGCCCGGTAAAGGATCCAATCACAAACTGTTAAAGAAGTAAACATTATGTAAACTAGTTTATGACGGATATGACTGTGTAAGTGTGTGAGGTGTGATCTCAAATATTCAGATATGCAAATATTAAAGTAAATCACATAATTAAAAGAATAACAATCTCAAACACAGCCATTTTTATAGTGGTTCGACGACTTGTCTACTCCACTCCCGGTAATCGCACTCAACCCTTGAGTGTACTGGATTTCACTAAGGATGTTTCACAGCGGTTCACCTTAATCCTAAGGTTTTAAATCAGGTTCACTTTCAACCTTTATAACCTACACTGAGGCTGATTGTTTATGCTCTCACGAGCAAGGGTCAACATAACGCACCCACTTTTAGGCACTTTGGCCAAGGATCTTCCATAAGACCCTACGGAGGTTTCTACACGGTTCTCCTCAAACCCGAGGTTTCACACGGTTCATCTCAAACCTAAGGTTTTACTGGTTTACCTTTAACCAGATGTTTATGCTCTTTATAGAGCAAGGGTCCACACAACGCACCGACCACGTACACTCCTGCCGGAGGCCTCCTACGAGGGCTTCAAGGGTGGGAAACACTTAAGACTCAATCCTACAAAGGAATGATCACAAGTATCTTCTGGACTCTAGATACTTACAAATAAACTGATGAGTCCCATTAAGCATGTTTGACAAAGATCTCCTCCTTTGTTGACGAAGACTCTTCGATCTCCTTGATCTGCAACTCAAAAGATATACTAATGCATGGTGACGGGTTGGGTCAAGGTTATGATGAAATCGTACTCTCAAAAGATTTTTCTATAAGGAAGATAGAGCGATTTCAATCATCTAAGCATTTAAGGCATCCCAGCTTAATGATTTGCCATTAAGATGGTAGCTGGAGGATCCTTGAATGCGGAAGTTCATTCCCCAATCCACTCTATTGAATATCAATGGTGAGGGTGGATTGGAGGATGAACTTCGTTGAGAGAAAGGGCTTTGGGTATATGATATATGGTAAAACACACAAAAGCACTCTCTTCTTTCTCTACCAGCAATAAAGACAAGTCTCTCTTTAAATATGCAAAAGGTTCTAATGGATATAAAATAGTCACATTTATGACAGAGTTCGATATCATCGAGCGTATACTCTCGATAGCATCGACTGTCCGCACGATGACACAAAATCAAATGTCATACGCTTTTGAAACCTTTTGCCAGCTGGTCGAGGGCATCGATACTCGTGATGTCATTAGATTTCGAACTCCTATTCCATCGATGTGAGGATCAATTCCTCGACATTTGAAAAATGAGAGAGACTTGACTTGAAATATTTTAGGTTTTAAAGATATGATCGGGGGTCAATCGATGTCATTGGAATTTGCATATCGATGATATCGGAGGTAGTGTCGATGCATCGGTAAATCCTATGGATTTTCAATTAAGCTTGCTGGACTGATTGTGTCCAGAGTCGATGCAATCGACACGGCCTCGATATCATTGACATATGAATATCGATTTCTCGAGAGGCCCGCCGATCAAAGATAATAACAACCCGAAATAATTACTGGAAGAAATTTGCGCCCATGATCGATATCATCGATGACCTTTCGATATGATCGAGATTTGAGTTGAGATTATATCGAAAAGGGCATCGATATATCGAAGAATCTTATGATTTTCTTATAAAAACAGGGGCGTCCGAAATGTACTTATAGATCTTATCGAGCCATCCTCGATGGACACGAGATTAGAATATCGATGATATCGATAATTCCATCCAGATGAGTATGTGGTTGTTGGACACTTTTAGTCCTCATATCGATGATATCGTTAAGGCATCGAGGACATCGACAGAGCAAGTCGATCATATCGAAAGTGTTTCGATAAAATCGATAAGGCAAGAAAACTTAGAGAATTTTCTTATTTTGACAACATTTTCTTACCTTAAACCCTAAGATGTTATAGTTTGTTTTTAAGGGTTTTAGCTTACCTGGTGATTTGGGACAAGGGATGTGAGGCCACTACAACAAATTAGACTTTTTGCAACGATTTTTTTAGCGACGAGTCTAATTTCATTGGGAAATGCAATTTTTTACAACGACATTTCAAGTCGTTGCAAAAATATAGATTATTTACGATGACAGTTTAAATCGTCGCTAATAGTTAACTTTTTTGCAACAAGCCTCAATTATCGTCGTAAAATTTGTCGCAAAAAGGTTTCGTATGAATTTTTTACAACGATCTTAACTAGTTGTCGCTAATAGCCACTTTTTGTAACAAATTAGGTGTCGTAAAAAAAAAAGTTTTTTACGACGACACAAAAGTTGTTGCAAATAGTAGCTTTTGCAACGACTAGTTCAACCCCATTGCTAAAAAATCGAATTATACTTTTTGCGACGAACGTAGTTTTATTACGAAATATTAGAAGATTTGCAATAACATTGTAAATCATCGCAAATAGTCAACGTTTTTACGACGAGCTATAATTATCATCGCTAAAACATTTCCCACCAATTTCTTCTGAGAAAATTACATGGCGGGAAAGACATTTCGCCACGCATTTCTATGGTCATCGCTAATGTCCACTTTATGCGACGAATTGAGTATTGTGGCAAAATATTATTTTTTGCAACGACACGAAAGTCGCTACAAATAGTTTGCTTTAGCGATGACCAGGTTAACTCGTTGCGACAAATACAAAATAAAACTGTTTGCGACGAACATAGTTTCATTGTAAAATGTTTAGAGTATTTACAACAACATTGTAAATCATCGCAAATAGTCGCTGTTTTTGCGACGAGTTATAATTATCGTCGCTAAAACATTTTCCACCAATTTCTCCCAGAAAATTACATGGCGGGAAAGACGTTTTGCCACGCATTTCTTTGGTCATCGCTAATGTCCACTTTATGCGACGAATTGAGTGTTGTAGCAAAATATTATTTTTTGCCACGACATGAAAGTCGCTGTAAATAGTCTATTTTAGCAACGACCAGGTTAACTCGTTGCGACAAATACAAACCGAAACTTCTTGCGACGAACGTAGTTTCATTGCAAAATATTAGAGTATTTGCAACAACATTGCAAATCATTGCAAATAGTTGACGTTTTTGCGACGAGTTATAATTATTGTCGCTAAAACGTTTCCCACCAATTTCTCCCGGAAAAATTACATAGCAGGAAAGACGTTTTGCCACGCGTTTCTATGGTCATCGCTAATAGCCACTTTATGCGACGAATTGAGTGTCGTGGCAAAATATTATTTTTTGCCACGACAGGAAAGTCGCTGCAAATAGTCTGTTTTAGCGACGACCAGGTTAACTCGTTGCAACAAATACAAACTGAAACCTTTTGCGACGAAAGTAGTTTCATTGTAAAATGTTAGAGTATTTACAACAACATTATAAATCATCGCAAATAGTCGACGTTTTTTCAACGAGGTATAATTATCGTCGTTAAAACGTTTCCCACCAATTTCTTCCAAGAAAATTACATGGCGGGAAAGACGTTTCGCCACGCGTTTCTATGGTCATCGCCAATGTCTACTTTATACGACGAATTGAGTGTCGTGGCAAAATATTATTTTTTTCCATGACATGAAAGTCGCTGCAAATAGTCTATTTTAACAACGACAGGTTAACTTGTTGCAATAAATATCAACTGAAACTTTGTACGACGAATGTAGTTTCATTGCAAAATGTCAGAGTATTTGCAACAACTTTGTAAATCATCGCAAATAGTCAACGTTTTTGCGACGATCTATAATTATCGTTGCTAAAACCTTTCCCACCAATTTCTCCCGGGAAAATTACATGGCGGGAAAGATGTTTCGCCACGCGTTTCTACGGTCATCGCTAATGTCCACTTTATGCGACGAATTGAGTGTCGTGGCAAAATATTATTTTTTGCCATGACATGAAAGTCATTGCAAATAGTCTATTTTAGCGACGACCAGGTTAACTTGTTGCAACAAATACCAACTGAAACTTTCTGCGACGAATGTAGTTTCATTGCGAAATGTCAGAGTATTTGCAACAACTTTATAAATCATCGCAAATAGTAAACGTTTTCGCGATGAGTTATAATTATTGTCGCTAAAACGTTTCCCACCAATTTTTTTCAAATAAAATTAAATGGTGGGAAAGACGTTTCACCGCACATTCCAATTATCATAACTAATGTCCACTTTATGCGACGAATTGAGTGTCGTCGTAAAACATTATTTTTTGCAACAACACAGAAGTCGCTGCAAATAGTTTGTTTTAGCGACGACTAAGTTAACTCGTTGCAACAAATACCAATTGAAACATTTTGCGACGAATATAGTTTCATTGTGAAAGGGTAGAGTATTTGCAATAACATCGTAAATTATCTGCCTGTGTACTCTTATGAATAGTTTTTCTTCATCTGTCTGTGTGCTCATCAATTAAACAGTGGAAACCAACGTATATTGCCTCATTAAGTTCCTGATCGATGATCGAATAGTGCACATTACTGATGATCGATCGATCGACTTCCTAATTAACAAATCGGACGACACGAAGTGTTGTTGAACATCTAATGAACCTCCAATTAATGATTGAACGGTACAAACCAACATAAATCTTGTTATCAATTCCCCTATTGACGATGGAATGGTGCACATCGACAATCGCTTGATCGATCACCAATCAACAATCGAACGATATATAGAAAGTGTTGTTGACCATCCGATCAACCTCCAATCCTTTCTCGGATGGTGGAAATCATCGTGCATCACTTCATTAAATCTCCAATCAACAATCGAATGTTGCACATCACCGACAATCACAAGATCAACCTCCCCATCAATGATCGTACAACACAAAGTGTTTTTGACTATTAAATCAACCTCCAATCATCGATTGAATGGTGGATGGATGGGATGGATGGATGGTTGGATGGATGGATGTTTGGATGGTTGGATGGAATAGTCAGATGAATGGATAGATGGGATGGTTGGTTGGATGGATGGTTGAATGGGATGGTTAGATGGATCAATATGTGAATAGATGGGATGGATGGACTGATGAATGAGATATTTGGATGGATTGATGGGATGGATGGATGTTTGGATGGGATGATTGGATGGTTAGATGGACGGATCTGATGATTGGATGGACGGATGGATAGATTGATCGATGGGATGGTTAGATGGACAAATATTAATAGATCGATCGATAGGATGAATGGTTGGATGGATGTTTGGATGGGATGGATAGATGATTGAATGGTTGGGATGGGAATGGATGGGTGGTTGTTTAGATGGATAAATGATACGGATGTATGAATTTATCCACACCGCCCGTCTTTGCACGACATGTATCTATACACTAGCTGCATGCTACAACTTACAGCCCATAAGCTATTGTAAATCGAATTGCGTACTGAGTTACTCAGTAGTCAGTACGCTCTCATCGTACTGAGTAAACTCAGTTGGGCCCACCTTGAATGTATGTAGTCTATCCAAGGCGTCTATCCGTTTTTCCATCTAATTTAAGGGGTTGATCCCAAAATTGAAGCATATCCAATGATCAAGTGGATCATACCACTTGAAACAATGGAGATAATGATTTCCACCGTTGAAACCTTTTTAGGCCCACAGTGATGTTTATTTGTCATCCAACCTGTTCATAACATCATAAATACATGGATGAAGAGAAAACACAAATATAAGCTTGATCCAAAACTTCTGTGGCCCTCAAGAATTTTTCAACGGTAGATGTTCAATTCAACTGTTTAATATGGTGTGGTCCATTTGAATATTGGATATCTTTAATTTTTGGGCTAAAGCCCTGAAATTATTTTGTAAAATGAATGAATGGAGCCGATAAAATACATAAATCATGGTGGACCCCACAAACTTCACTCTGTACGCTAAGTGTAGTGAGTTACTCACTATGCAATCCGCTTCGAAGCTGCTAAGCTGTGTTGACGACTTGACGTGCACATCACAAAATTTCTCAGTGGGCTCTTATCGTACTGAGTAAAATCCGTTGGGGCCCACCGTGATTAATGCATGTGGTTTATCCACGCTGTCCATCCATTTTTCTAGATCATTTTAGTGGTTGAACCCAAAATTGATGCATATCCAAAGCTCAAGTGGAGTACTATACCACAGGAAAAAGTAGCGGTATTGTTTTTTACCACTGATAAATTTATAAGGCCCCAGTGATGTTTATTTTTCATCCAACATGTTCATATGATAAATATATGTGATAAATATTCATACGAATAACTCCGGATCGGATCGGTCTAATCGGATTCATTCAGTTCAGATCGGTCCGGATTAACCACGATTCGAACTTGATTCGATGAACGGCCTTCGGTTCGAATTTGTTCAGGTTGGATTGGGGTGGATGGGATCGGATCTGCTGGATCGGTCCCTTTCTGTCCAGCTTTAGATACAACACATGCATCGTGGTGGGGTCCACAGAGCTTGGTAACGTCACTTCAGTAGCGATTTGGCTACTAACATCCTATTTGCACCCATATATATATGATATAGAGGGGAAACGGATTGGCTACTCCCCCTGCCACCAGCCAATGACTGGTGGTCGGTGCTATGTGGGCCCCATTATGATGTCCTTGTTTCATCCATGCCGTCCATCTATTTTTCCAGATAATTATACTATCAGACCAAAAATGAGGTATATCCCAATCTCAACTAAGACCACATTACAGGAAAGTTAAATGAGCATGGACCGTTAAAAATCTTTTCGGGGCCATAAAAGTTTGGGATCAAGCCTATCTTTGGTTTTTCCCCTCATCTGGTCCTCTATGACCTAATCAACCAATTGGATGTCAAATAAACAGTACAGTGGGCCTTAGGAGGATTTTAATGGTGGATATCCAATCACCATTGTTTTCTTATGGTTTGGTCCACCTAAGATTTATATCCCTCTAATTTTTGGTATAAAATTTTAAAATAATTTATAAAGATGGATGAATGGAATGGAAGAAACACATACATCATAGTGGGCCCACGAAGCACCCACCACGGTTTCCCATATATGGCAGGGAGTAGCCAAACCGTTTCACGCGAATTTCCTGCAAAAGCCTCTCAAAGGAAGCGGATTGCGTACTGAGTAAACTCTTTGGGGCCCACCATAATACATACATTTTATCCACTCCGTCCGTCCTTTTTACCAGATCATTTAAGGGACGTATTCCGAAAATGAAGCATATCGAAAACGCAAGTGGAACACACCAGCACAAAAAGTTTTAGATTAAGATGATTTGACTGTTCATATATATATCGCATTAGTCAAGTAACCAACCCTATCCATCTGATCGATGGTCCTTGAATGTACATGTAAATCCAAAGATGGTCAATGGTCCGCATTTGACAGAGAAAATAAGGCAGATAGGATTGTCCATCAGGGCGATTTTTGTAACAGTTGAACATCAAACAGTTAAGCCCAACAAGATCATCCGACAATCCGGCCATATGGGTTCCACTGTGGATGGACCAAGGGTGATCAGACATCCAGCTGGAACTTCTATTCTGGCGGCAGCCCTCGAATGGATGGGTTCAATGAAAGATTGTCAACAGTTCACATTCAACAAGGAAAACCAGGTAGATAGGATCGTCCATCAGAGCGATTTTGTAAAGTTGACCATCAAACAGTTAAGCCCCACAAAATGGAGAGTCCTGATCATATGACAGTACAGCCATGTAGGCTCCATTGAGGATGGACTAAGCGTGATCAGACATCGCGGCAGCAACCAAAGATTGTCAATGATCCACATTCAACAGGGAAAACCAGGTGGACAAGATCATCAATTGGCATGATTTTGTAAATCTGACCATCAAACAGTTAAGCCCCACAAAATGGACAGTCCAAATCATCCGACAGTACAGCTATGTGGGCTCCACTGTGAATAAACCAAGGGCGATCAGACAGCTAGACGGAACATTTATAATGATCATCAGCCATCAAATGGAGGGATCTCAACCAAAGATTGTCAACTGTCCACATTCAACATGAAAAAAATCAGGCAGATAAGATCGTCCATCGGAGCGATTTTTATCCAATTGACCATCAAACAGTTCAGCCGAACAAGATGGACAGTCCAGATCATCCGACAGTACGGCCAGGTAGGCACCACTGTGGATCAAACAAGGGCGATCGGACAGCCAAATGAACTTCTATGCCTATAATTTCCAGCAGAATTTCTAAAGAATTCTCGATAGGAATTTCCCTGCTCACATTTTCTTTTAGTGAGGCCCATTTGATTCTTGGATACTGCTCAATTTTGGCTTCAAATCCTAAAATGATCTCAAAAAATAGATGTACGGGTTAGATTTCTCTCAAACTTCACGGTGGGCTCCACCTAGTTTCCAGCGCAGGAACTTCCTGTGAAAGGCTTTCGCAGGAAATCCGCGTCCGCTGTACTGAGTTACTCAGTACGCAATCCAATTTCTTTTGGAAATAATATTAAACTATGTTGGGCCCACTGTTAATACATGTGGTTTATCCACGCCGTCCATTCATTTTTCCAGATAATTTGAGGGGTTCAACCCAAAAATGATGCATGTACAATGATCAAGTGGACCATACCACAGGAAATAGTGGAATTATTAATTTCCACTGTTGAAAACTTTCTAAGCCCCAGTGATGTTTATTTGTCATCAAACCTTTTCATAAGATCATAAACACATGGATTAAAGGAAAAAAAAATATCAGCTTGATCTAAAACTTCAGTTGGCCCCAAGAATTTTTCAACGTTAAATGTTCAATTCATTTTGTTTCTGACGGTGTGGTCCCCTTAAGGTTTGGTTATACTCCATTTTTGAGATACAACCCTAAAATCATGTGTTAAAACAGATGAACGGGATGGATTTCGCATAAACATTGCAGTGGGCCCCACTTAGATTTTCAGCGCCGAAACTTCATGTGAGCTATTTCCAAGGAAATCCCGCGTCCTTGATATTGTGGACGCGGATTGCGTCCTACCACCGCTTGGACGGGGCAGGGCTCTCTAGGGCCCACAGTGATGTAAGTGTTTAATCCATACCGTTAATCGCATTTCTCATATCATTTTAAGGTATTAGCCCAAAACTGAGACAGATTTATATCTTAAGTGGACCACAACGTGAAGATTGAATGTATACCATTAAAACCTTCTTGGGAGCTGGAGAAGTTTTGGATCAAGCTAATATTTGTGTTTTCACCTCATCCACCTCTACATAGCCTTATGAATAGGTTGAATGGTAAAAAACATCACGGTTGCCCTTAGAAAGGCTTCAACGGTGGGTGTCAACGGTGGGTGTCATTAACACACTAGCTTTATCTAGTGTGGTTCATTAGTGTTGTGTCCCTGCCTTAGTTTTTTATTTTTATCTTAAAATGATTTGATAAAATCATTTAACGGCTTGGATAAAACACTTAGATCACGGTGGGCCCCACAGATCCCTGACATAATCAATGTTTGTGCACTGCCAAAGAGAGAAACTCTAACGGAAAGAGCATCTATGGTAAGACAAGAGACTCTTCCGCTTCCCGAGTTTGAGTAGACGTTATTCCTTATACTCCCTAAAATTAAAAATATTCATCAACTCTCCATCCTCCCTAAAATGAAAAGTATCCATCCAACTCTCCATATCCTCCTGTAAAGAAGATAAGAAGCTTTAAACGGTAGAGTGCAAAGGGAAGGCAACATTAAAGCGGTGGTCAGGTTCAATTGGTGATCTCTGTACGTGTTTCTGTTCTGAATTATATTTATATTTTGAGGCAGGTATGTTCACAAGACCCCACTATATAAATGATTTGCCCTTTTTTCTTTTCTTTTTTTTTTTTTTTTAGTGATGTGTGGTCCATCCGAACGGTTTGTGTAGTGGGGCGTAGCGTGGATGAGGCTCGAAAATTGCACCGATCGGATGATTATAACCGTCTGATCGGTGGATGTTATGCATGTTAAATTCTGACGGTTTTTTTTTTTTTTTTCATTCATCCTCTTTTCATGACCACCGACAGTTCTACCTTGTAGTGGAGACATGAGCTCAATCTGAACCGTTCCAAGTATGGGGCAGAATGTGGATGAGCCATTGGCTGCAAACCATGCTAAGAGAATGATCCTAACCGCTGGATCAATGTTCATGAATGACTGATGTTAGTTTGCCTCTAGAATTTGGACCGTTGATGGGTCCTCGATCTCGTCGGTTCCCATCAATTGAATCGTTAGGATAAGTGGGTTATCGGTGGCAGCAAGCGTGGATGTATTAGAAATCCAAAAACAACCAACCTACTGGACGTTTGTAGTGAATTTCATCATTGACTTCAATTACAGTCCATTCAGTGGCCAGTAATCAGATGGTTAGAATTAAGTCAGTGTGATATTTTCGGCCGTGCAACATCAACAATAGGACCACCTGATTTATTTATTTTATCCACTCCTTCCGTCCATTTTAAAAATTAATTTTAAAGCTGGAGCTTAAAAAGAAACTATATATAAAGCTCAAATCTACCACACTACAGGAAAAAGTGTGGATTGAACATTTACTGTTGAAAGATTTTTGAGGGCCACAGAAGTTTTTGGATCAAGTTGATATTTATTTTTTTATCTTCATCCATGACTGTGTGATCTTATGAACGGATTGGATAACAAATAAGAATCACCATAGGCCCTGGAACGCTTTCAACAGTGGAAATCATTATTCCCACTGTTTCCTTTGGTGTGGTCCACTTGAAGTTTCGATATGCCTAAAAAATTTCTTCAACCCTTAAAGTCACTATCACTAAAACCTCTTATCTAACTGTTCAACATGGTTCTGAGCATGGGTTTGAGATGGACTTATTCATTGGTTTGGACAGGCATGCAAACAGGTGCTTTTGATCCTACGGATCCGATTGAATCTTATTTAGATATGGACTCGCGTCGTATCATAGAGTTGACTGAGACGTTCAAACTTATCAATTTTAAGGTCTCATTACTTAATTTTTAAGTCAAATTGATGTACGATTCATGAAATATAATTATTCCGTCATCCAACACATTCCATACACTACAAGAATAACAGATGAGTCCAATGGGCCTTTGATCAAAGTGGGCCATCATCTTGAAAAGTCTTGATTGCATGATCATCTGTGCCATTCGAACCCCGCATGCCATTTAACGTGGCTGGACATGTGGTGCCTTTACCATGGAAGGCCTTGGCAGGTTGCCCTTACATGTCTCACACGTGTGGGCATCAATGGCTAAATTCTCACCATATTGACAGGCTCGCTAAATACCAAAAGATGAGAGAGGCTTTTAGAGAGAGAAGGAAAGTTGTCCAAAAAGAGGAAGGAGGAGAGGAAATGACTCTTCATCTCCCATGCATGCAAGTTGCACGTGTGCATCTATATGGCTATCTTATTTGAGGTCTGTCATGTGGGCTGATGAAGAGTCATTTCCATCTACCTTTCTACTGCCAGAAATCACTTTGATCAATTCATCCCCTAGCCATTTGTTAACTGTCTGGAAAAAGGAATGGTCCTTATTGATTATTATAGAGACCTGATCATTAATCTAGATCGTCCATCATGTGGGGCTACCTTTGGTTGCCAGTCCCTCTTAAAAATCGCTTTAGGTTTGATGATCCTAACCATCTGTCATGAATAGAAAATCTACAGTCATTATGGATTTTAATAAAGGTCCGATCAGTCATTTGGACCATCCATTATTTAGGGCCACCATTGATACCTTCACCCTTAACTTTTTTTATTTCTTAAAAAATAATAATAATAATAATAATAACACACGCGCACACACCCCACACATTTTTCCTTTTCCAGCATGCCTATGGCTCAACCTTGAGGTTTACCGTATAGATCCAAATCCCAGCTCCACTATACCAGTAAAAATTCCTATGGCCCATCCTAATGTTTATTTGCCATACAACCTGTTGATAAGAATACATGGACATGGCTGAATGGAATATCTATATATATATATATATATATATATATATATATATATATATATATATATATATATATATATATATAGTTGATTCAAAACTTTTGTAGCCCACAAGAAATTTTTAACAGTGTGTTCATCACCACTATTTCTTATGGCGTACATTAAACACATACATCTTAATGGGCTCACATAGCACCGTCTGTAATCTGCGTCATGGTTAAAGGCTCCACCCTGGTGTATTAAGACTCAGATTGGGTACTACTAGGTTTACAGCCAAGTAGCACTCCTTCACCATACACGGTTTGGACTTTGACATAGATGGGCAATGTATATTCGTACAAATAATTACTTCTGATGCATCTATGTATTCTACCTGTATTCTATACGTACCACATGCACAAATAAAAAGTAGAGTATTCTTCGTGCTCCACCGGCTATGCTACATATGGACCATTAATCTCACATGATGCCATATATATGTACAAATGGTGGCCCACCTCTCCACAACTGATTATAATATTGCTAAATCTTATGTGCCTCATTTAATTCCTCACCGTTTGTAGTAATAAATGGCCAAGAAAAATAAGATACTTGAATTTCTTGAGAGACTGCATGAAGGGCGGTACCCTTCAACAAAGGGTCTAGGGTGTGTGGTGGGAGAGAATCATACCCACCTTGATATACATATGCCTTATATCCACACCATCCATCCATTCAAAACTCATTTTAGGGCATGATTCCAAAAATTAAGTAGATCTAAATCTCGGGTGAACCATAAGTGATAATTTATCATTAGAAACTTTTTTGTGGGCCGCAAAAGTTTGGGATCGAGCATATATTGTGTGGTCTCTTTGTCTAGGTCTTTGTGACCTTATCAACAAGTTGGTGGGAAAATAAACATTTTAGTGGTCCACATGAAGTTTTAATGGTGGGGATTCAATCACAAGTATTTCTATGGAGTGGTTCACTTATGGCTTTGGAATTATATCCTAAAATGTAAAAGCGGATGGACAGAGTAGATGTAAGGAACATACATCACAATGGGCCCCACAGTTAGGAATCTACCGACATAGGTGGATTTGGCGATCAATCCACCGAAGGTGCAACTGGGTTTCAGCAGTATATAACTTCTATCACAGCCTAGATCATGGGATCAAGCGCCTATATATGTCGGTGTAAAAAAAGAATAAGAGAATGGAATAATTGGATTGGGAAGACTTGTTCTCATTTCACATTTGGTTAAACATGTGTAGAATTCCACATATGTAGGGACTAATGTATTTATTCAACTTGTGATAGGAAGACAAACATGGATAAGAGTTGGATACAAATTAGAAATAGGGCTTCAAAAGAGTATATAGAAGGAATCGAGGAGTTCATGAAGGTGGCAAGACGTCATATAGGCGGACTTAATAGCACCCGATGTCCGTGTCGCAAGTGCAGCAATTTGTACTACAAAGCTATAAACGAAGTGCATGGCATTTATATGATAATGGGATGGATAGGACGTATACTCGGTGGTATCATCATGGTGAAACTGATGAAGCTCTAATGATTGAGGATGATAATGATGGTATGGCGGGAGATGAAAATACGTGTTCTAATGCTATGCAGGACGTCATAGAAGACTTGCACACAGGAACATTTATGGATGCTGTAGATGCGACAATAGGGGAAGGGGAAACAAATAAATTTACATACTTATTGAGAGATGCTAAGTGTGAACTGTATCCAGGTTGCCACAAGTATACAAAGTTGTCATGCTTGATAAAGTTGCTACACATGAAGATAATAAATGGTTGGAGTAACAAATCATTCAACATGATGCTTGAGTTCATCAAGGATATACTTCCTGAAGGAGAAACATTACCAAAGTCCTATTATGAAGCTAAGAAGGTTTTGCGGGACCTGGGACTCGGATATGAGTCCATACATGCCTGTAAGAATGACTGTATACTTTTCTGGAAGGAGCACGAGAAGGATATACGTGTCCAAAATGCAAAGAGTCCAGATACAAACGAGTAAATGTTAGGGGTAAAAAAATCCCGCACAAGGTCCTGCGTTACTTCCCATTAAAACCAAGGCTGCAGAGATTGTTTATAAACAGGAAGACAGCTTCTGAGATGAGGTGGCATAAAGAAAGCGCACCATGGACCCAGAGGAGAAGGTATTAAGGCATCCAGCAGATTCTGAAGCCTGGCAAGAATTTGACAAGAAGCACGGTTGGTTTGCCGACGAACCTCGAAATGTACGGCTTGGACTGGCCAGCGATGGTTTCAACCCATTTGGAAACATGAGTACCACTTATAGCATGTGGCCAGTTATACTTATTCCTTACAATCTACCGCCTTGGAAGTGTATGAAAGAGCCATTCTTTATGATGTCCTTGCTTATTCCTGGCCCAAAGTCTCCTGGAAATGACATTGACGTGTATTTGCGCCGTTGATAGATGAGTTAAAAGATTTGTGGGAAGATGGCGTAGAGACATATGATGCGTCGAAGAAAGAAAATTTTCAATTGCATGCAACATTGTTATGGACCATTAATGACTTTCCTGCCTATGGGAACTTGTCCGGATGGAGTACAAAAGGCAAGATGGCATGTCCGACATGTAACAAGGAAACGACTTCTTATTCATTAAAGAATGGGAGAAAGATATGTTATATGGGTCATCGTCGCTTCCTCCCTCCACAGCATAGTTGGCGGAAAAGAAGTAAAGATTTTGATGGTAAGCGGGAAATGCGGTTGGAACCTAAGCATCTATCCGGGGACGATATATTAAATCAAATGGAGGCAATTAAAGATGTAGAATTTGGAAAGAGACCGAATACTAAGAAAAGAAAGGTTAATGTAAATGAGTTGAATTGGAGGAAGAAAAGCATTTTCTTTGAGTTGCCATATTGGCGAACGTTGAAACTAAGACACAATCTAGATGTGATGCATATCGAGAAGAATATTTGTGAAAACGTCCTAGGAACAATAATGAATATTGAAAGAAAAACAAAGGACACCCCAAAGGCTCGCATGGACTTGCAGAATATGGGGATCAGAAATGAATTGTGGCTAGTTCTGAATGGTGATAAATATTTGGTACCACCAGCTTGCTACACATTGTCTATGGATGAGAAAAAGAGTTTATGTCAATGGTTGAAGGATGTAAAGTTTCCAGATGGGTTCGCATCAAACATCGCGCGGTGTGTAAACGTCAATGATTGTAAGGTATCGGGCATGAAAAGTCATGATTGTCATATTCTTCTTCAACAACTACTACCAGTGACAATTCGTGGGTTCAAGCATAAGAATGTCTCCAATGCATTAATTGAGTTGAGGTTTTTTTTTCAAAGAGTTGTGTTCCAAGATGATGCATTTGAAAAGATTAGAGCAATTGGAATAGGACATCCCAATAATACTACGCAAGTTCGAAAAGATATTTTCGCCCGCATTCTTTGATGTCATGGTACATTTAGCTGTGCACCTTCCTTGTGAGGCGATCATTGCCAGACCTGTGTCATTTCGATGGATGTATCCCATCGAAAGGTAATATATAAATTTAAATTTAATCGTTAATCAATTGTTATATTAATAATGATTGTATATTAATTAATTATGTTTATGGGTTTGATGATGCATGTCAACAGAGTCTTATACACTTTGAAGAAGTATGTGAGAAATAAAGCAAGGCAAGAAGGTTCCATAGCAGAAACCTATATAGATAACGAGTGTATGAATTTTTGCTCGATGTATTTTGAAGATGTTGAGACAAGATTCAACCGACAAGAACGAAATTATGATATTGTTCAAGGAAAAGAACATGGAGGATTGTACGTCTTTACACAAAATGTACGCCCTTTAGGAGCTGCAACACATGATGAGATGGATGTAACTGAGCTTGCAAAAGCACGAATGTACGTGCTAAATAATTGCCCCGATATCAATAACTATCTAATGTAAGTGTGTTATTTTGAATTTTACTCATAATTCATATGTTTTGCATTTAATTTATAGCATTTATCCACTTTATATGTAGGGAACACAAGCAATATATTGAGAGACAATGCACTACCAATGTGCAACAGAGGCACGAACAACAATTTTCAAATTGGTTTGAGGAACGTGTAAGTGATCAACATAGTGTTTACTTGAATATTCTTATAAATATTTATAATTTTTTATTATAATTTATTAACTATACTTTTACACTTGTTTTCAATAGATGAAACGATTACGCGAAGATAAATCGCTTGAAGCAACGGATGAACTGTATTCATTAGCATGCGGTCCTGATTCACGAGTTATTCGGTATAGTGGTTGCATTGTCAAGGGCATTAGGTTTCATACCAACGAGCGCGATGAAAATCGTAAAACTCAAAATAGTGGCGTGGTTGTGAATGGAGATCATGAAGAAAACTTACATTTTGACTTCTTTGGTATATTAACGGACATTATTGTTTTAAACTACTGTGGAGGAAATCGAGTCTTCCTTTTCAAATGCGACTGGTGGGATGTTAGTAATAACAAAACGGGAATACAAAGAGACAATCATTTTACAAGTGTAAATTTCTCTCGTAAATGGTATAAGGATGACCCGTTTATACTGGCTATTCAGGCTGAGCAAGTTTTTTATCTCAAGGACACTAAATTGAAAGGCAATTGGCATGTCGTTCTGAGGGCACCTCCTAGAAACTGGTATGATATTCCAAATTTGGAGGAAGATGTACAAGTTGAGGAGGAAGATGAAGATCCACTAACATCATATAGGGTTGATGGTATTATCCAAGATGACCATCATAATGTCGACATGTTGCTTAGGGATGACATGGGCCCAGAGTATGTTGATGCCAATTTAATAAATGTTGAAGTAGATAAAAATTTCATCAATGATAATGAAAATGATAGTGGAGATGACTGGGATGACGATGTACAACTTCTATATAGTGATCATGATACATGAAATGGTCATGTAAGTTTTAGCTTATATAATATTTTAAAATTATAAATAAAAGTTATTTTTTCATGTTCAATATTTTCTTCGTATGGTATCATTTTTTATTTACGTACTTTGAATTGTATTATTTGTAATTTGAACCTCCAACTCTAGCAGTCATGGCACCCGGCGGTGGTATTAAGAGACGTAAACTGTTCTCCTCCCAGTCTTCCCCTAGTGAGCCTTCCACTGCAGGACATTCCTTACCCCAGTTACGCTTGAACGAGACTCCCACCGCCCAAACTCTCTCCTCCGAGGCTTCTGTCCGTCTTTCCTCTGCCCAACAGTCACCATCAACTGTTGTAGGTAAGATTTACATATATTTTATTCCTATGTTTATATTTAAAGACAATGTTGTACAGATGCTTAAGTTTTCGTTGATTTTTTTTTTAAATGCACTTTTAAAAGTACGATTTTGCTATAGTTTAGCGAAAACTTAAGCGTATATAAGGCATTGTCTTTTACATTTAATTAATATTCGATTCGTATATATTAAATTGTATTATTTCCATTTTACAGATGAAACTTCCACCACATCTAGAAAAGGACGTGGCCGGTCAAGGGGACTTGCTCTCGCTAAACATTTGCTGATTACAGGCGAGCGACCCTCTATCACTTTCCCACCAGGGAAGTATAAACCGATGGGGTCATGGGCAGCCATTTTCACAACCGAGGTGGGGGTGATATGTCGACAGTGGGCGCCCCTTACTTGTGAGTCTTGGCAGTCTGTGCCTGATAATGACAAGGCAGTCATACGCAGTCGAATATTGGTAAATGAATACTATGTTCCATTTTATTTTATTTTTTCTTTTAAATAATTATGTCATTAAATTTATTTACAATTTATTGATTCATGTAATATATTATTTATCAGGATAAATTTGACATTGACATGGAACTTAGTAATGTTAAAAAGGGGGTCGACATGTATTTGGGCAACCGATTCAGGCAATATAAGAGTCGGTGCCATTCCTACTATAAAAAAAATGGAGGTCGTGAGGGGACACGACAACACCCTTACGATGGCATCTCTCTCGAAGATTGGGAAAAAATTTGCAGTATCTTCGAGTCTGATGCATTCTTGGTGAGATCTAAATTTCATTCATGTTTTATTTTCAATAACTTTATTATAAGTATTGCAATAACTTGTTTGTACTTTTAATGCAGAAAAGGAGTAAAACAAATACAGAGAATCGCTCCAAGCTTATGGTGAATCACACGGCTGGTTCGAAGCCGTTTGTCAGACTTCGTAATGAGATGGTATAATTTACTCTTTTTTTTTATCTTACACGTATTAATTTAATTTATTTATCACATTACTTATTAACATTGAAAATATGATATTTCTTGTTTAAATGGAATAGTGTGACTAAGAGACCCAGCAAGAGTCTGATCTCATTACTTTTTATAAGAACACACACATTAGGAAGATGACAGGAACTTGGGTGACTCCGCGTTGTGGGAGCTATATGTGAGAATCATTTAAACTTATTTTAAAATTGTTTTATTACTTATTCATTTCATACTAATAATGTTTTATTAAAACTACAGAACGAAATGCTACAAATCCATACTAAATCTCAGTCGGAGGACACTACACCATTGACAGCAGACGAAGCATGTTTTAGGGCCCTTGGTTCTAGATCTGGCTACGTCCGTGGTCTTGGGCATGGGGAGGTGCCTGCATCGACCCATCGTATCCATGTTGATTTGGATAAGGCTACTAGGAGGGCCGAGCAGGCAGAGGCAACGTCAGCTGAGCTGCGAGAAATGATAAATGATATGAAGACACGACAGACTCAATTGGAGGAAATGTTGCATACCCTCATGTCACAGCAACCCCAATCACATCCTCAGTGGTAAGTTGAATGCCATATTTAAAATATGCAAGTAGTATAAAATAGTCACTAATAATATTTTATTTTAATAATTTTGCAGATTTTTCTACAGATTGGTGTTATCTTCCCAGGCCGCACCACATTATCGATAACGCACATTTCTTTTTTTTATTATTCATTTTTATTGGACAATTTGGACATGTGCATTTTTTTTTATGTTCTGGATACTTATAAATTTAACTATTTGGTTGATCTCATTACTTTTTATATTTCAATGGATGATGATGAATATTGATTAATACAGGTTATTTTGTTTGATTAAGTTGGTTCAAACAAAAAAAAATTGATGCCATTTTGTGATATTTAATGGTGACGTGTTAGCTCATCGCTAATATTTTGTGACAAGTTGTTAGTTCATCGCAAATAATTAAATCATTAGCAATGACTTGTTGTTTTTGTCACTAAATAGAATTTATGACATCGTATTTGTGATATAATTGATGACGATCAACAATCGTCGCCACAAAGGCTTTTGCGATGACTTTATGATTTCTTAAGTAATAAGTGGACTCGTCGCAATACGTCTTTATTCGCGACGAGTTTTATGTTTAGCGATGTTTTACGATATGCAATGACAACGTGTAAACTCGTCGCAAATAAGCTTTATTTAGTGACAATGTATTTAGTCGCAAATAATTATTATTTGCAACAACATCGGCGACAAGCAACACTCGCTGCAAAAATAAATTGTGACAAATTTTGAGTTTGTTAGCGACGATGAGGACTCGTCGCAACGCGTCTTTATTCGCGACGAGTCTCATATTTAGCGACATTTTACGATATGCAATGGCGACGTGTCAACTTGTCGCTAATTAACTATATTTTGCGACAAGTTATTAGGTCGTCATAAATAATTGAGTTATTGGTGACGAGTGTCGTTTCCCTCGCTAAATAGAATTAGTGACGCCGTATCTGCATCAAACGTGGCGACGAGCAACACTCGTCGCAAAAAACTTTTTGTGACAAATTTGAGTTTATTAACGACGACGAGGACTCGTCGCAACATGTCTTTATTCGCGACGAGTCTCATATTTAGCGACGTTTTACGATATGCAATGGCGACGTGTCAACTCGTCGCTAATTAACTATATTTTGTGACAAGTTATTAGGTCGTCGCAAATAGTTGAGTTATTGGCGACGAGTATCGTTTCCCTCGCTAAATAGAATTAGTGACGCCGTATCTGCATCAAACGTGGCGACGAGCAACACTCGTCGCAAAAACCTTTTTGTGACAAATTTGAGTTTATTAGCGACGATGAGGACTCGTCGCAACATGTCTTTCTTCGCGACGAGTCTCATATTTAGCGACGTTTTACGATATGCAATAGCGACGTGTCAACGCGTCGCTAATTAACTATATTTTGCGACAAGTTATTAGGTCGTCGCAAATAGTTGAGTTATTGGCGACGAGTTGCCATTTCCGTCGCAAAATAGAATTAGTGACGCCGTATCTGCATCAAACGTGGCGACGAGCAACACTCGTCGCAAAAACCTTTTTGTGACAAATTTGAGTTATTAGCGATGATGAGGACTCGTCGCAACATGTCTTTATTCGCGACGAGTCTCATATTTAGCGACGTTTTACGATATGCAATAGCGACGTGTCAACTCGTTGCTACTTTACTATATTTTGCGACAAGTTATTAGGTCGTCGCAAATAGTTGAGTTATTGGCGACGAGTTGCCGTTTCCGTCGCAAAATAGAATTAGTGACGCCGTATCTGCATCAAACGTGGCGACGAGCACACTCGTCGCTAAAAGTTTTTAGCGACAAGTTTGTTTGGAGGTTTTAGCGACGAGTTGACTTGTTGCAAAAAGACTGAATTGTTGTAGTGATTAGTCACATACATCTATGGTTGTAACATCTTGAATTTTTATTAGAATTATTTTATTTTATCATCTAGTGATATTTAATGCTCGATCTTATCTTATACACAGGTGTTACTGGTAAAGAACCTCACAAATTTGATTAATTAATTGTAGGAAGCTAACGAATACGATCAATCACCAAAATCTAAGGCCTAGTCCTATGATCTATTAGTCAATGGTTAAGATCTAGGAGACTCACCGTTGATAAATCAGAATAAGCATAGCTTAATAAAGATCTACTTAAAATTGAGATAACTATGGATCATATCTTGATTATCTCATGTACACAAATCAAAATGATCGCATTACCCTTTTAGCCTAAAAATCAATGATTTAGGATGATTAGGACTAAATCACCATTTTCGCTAATTACGAATAGGTCACGCCATAAACTTAAGTAATCCCAACTCTAATCACGCGCACAAAAAAACCTCACTATCCAATTTATTCTAGAAATGGCTGGATAAACTCAACAGGCTCTAAGTTGCTGGTTAGTGAACCACTGAATTTGAAATTATAAAAAGATGTTTGTCTTAATGGGCTTGACGTCTATCGTGAGACATTAAGCCAAGATCACACTGTTGAGACTTAAATATTGCATAATTTTCTCCATTTATATCTTGGTTTTATAAACATAAATCATCTTAATATTCTATTTTACTCATGTATGCGTTGCAAGGTGAATTCAAGTGCTTGGATTGAAAAAGGGTGTTAAAAGTAT
>JAJHSJ010000007.1:40592858-40835034 GCA_021015155.1 Magnolia officinalis
ACTATAACGCCCTGAAAATCGGGGTCGAGCATAAACTCATCTCCCGAATCCAGAACATCACTTATGCAACAAAATGAATGATGATTGAATGTTGACTGTATTCGTGCATTGAACATGAGTGAGATTAAGCCAAAACAGCATATCATACTCCAGAGACAGTTAAATTTGCAAGCGGAAGACTGTGATAGATAGATAAAATATATAAACTATGATGAGTCTCCAGAGTGTGATAACATTACCAGGTTAAATAATTACAAGTACAGTTCTAAAATATACCAAATGTGAGGAAGTGTAATGTCTCCTATCCCAAGTACCGTAGCCCCGTCAATACAATATCAGGTCTTCATAGACCTGTCAGAGATTACGTGTAGGAGAACTCCTCCTCAATATCATAATAGTAGTTCGGCTCAACTTCATAAGCATCGCCAACACCTAAAACTCAACAAATCTGGTTGGTGTTGCAAACACCGTCCCGTAACGTGGGAGTGAGTGATCAACTCAGTGGAACAGTAAAGCATAAGTTAACATGTTATCAACTTAGTCAAGCAGTAATGATAAAGCAGTACAATCAAACATTTTTAACTACTCTTATTAATGCAAGTATGAAATGACATGATGATGTATGCCCTTGCCAAACCACCCTCATGCGACATCATCTTACGTTCGCGAATGCATACCTCCCTCAGTGCTCCACATCTACTAGGCACATGCGGTGCGATGATGAGCATGATTACCGAGTTATTATTAGTCCATTTCAAACAGTAGTATTGGGAAACTAAGGTACCTCCCTTGTATCATTCCAAAACATGATCCATTCTAGGGTCGTCAGTCCTAGTTAATCTCATACGATATTATAGTTTGAGAGGCATAGCGAAGGCATCACAAAGGCTCGTCACCCGTCAGCACGGATACAGATCTCACCGTATGCGGCTCAATTGTTGACCGTCAGCTCGAGTACAGGTCTCACCGTACTCGGCTCAATCGCTGGCTGTCAGCTCGAATACAGGTCTCACCGTACTCGGCTCAACTCATACTCTAGTTGCTGTGAATGACTCGTCGCCAATCACAGACCTTGGAGTATACTCGAAGACACTACAGAGGACTCGTCGCCCGTTAGCACAAGTACAGGTCTCACCGTACTCGGCTCTCGCCGTAAGTATCGATAGCTCGAATACAGTGTCCCATACTACCGTATTCGGCTCACGAGTTTTGTTGCTCAATGGTCACTACGGGGAGGCACGTGGCCCCAGCATAGGCCGACAGCTCGACCACGGTGTCCCATACCACCATGCCCGGCTCATGAGCTTAGCGGATCGAGGTACCATGTTAAAAGGATTTCACTGGTAAGTTTGGTACCCTAGGTTCAAGCAGTAGCGTCCAAACATGGTGAACATACATAAGACAGATCGGGTTACTTGACGAGCTCGGCTAGCTCGAGCGCACAACAAGTTGAACGACATGAAGTGCATAAGCACTTCGCGTGGCCAACCACTATCGTCAACCGAAGTACGACTCGGGTTCGTCGAACACATCTCACGTGGCAAATGAATCACAGCCACGAATGCAATTCTGGTACCGATTGTCTGGACTATAATCATAGCCCCAAACACAATCAAGTGCAGATAGATAAAGCAGTAGTAGATCAAGATTCAACTCATACAATCAAGGTCTGGTATTATCCGTTTAGGGCTGCCAGGGCTGTTGCACGCACTCGTTGCTCCGCTCCCCCATCACCCATGACGGATCATACAACGTAAATATAAATTTAAACATATGCATTACATAGTTAAAATCATAAAGCAGTTGAGCATGTTATGAATCACAACACAAGCATGAGTTTGTACATGTTCAATTCCTAATCACACAACTATCCAAGGAGATCATAACATAGTTAAAAGAGGTTGAGAATCATATCTCAACACCCTTATACATACAATTTGCTAACTACTACACATTCAGACATTTCAAGAAACACTTAAACAACATACATCAACATACATGACATATGTCGATCACATAGGCATTAGGCCAAATCCTTTCACTAGGGAGTTGCCCCAATCATAACACGCGTACACCCACGACGGATAGTCATGGCAAGCAGGAATCCAAGTTCCATATTCATTCAGTCATTTCCACAACACTTGGGCCACACATTTTAGCATATATAGTGTATATTGGCCGTGGCGTGATTTAGGGCAAATCCTTTCGTCAAAGGGGTATCGCCAATACAACAATCATGAATCCATGACAATTAGTCATGGCGAGCACGAATGAGAATTCTATACTCATTCAGTCATTTTCACACAAACACTTAGAATACACTATTACAACATACATGGTGTATGTTAGCAAAAATGTATTAGGGCTATCCTTTAGCCAAGCGAGTATTTTCCATGTATAATATATTACTACAACAAATAATCATGATAAATACATCTCCAAAATTTATACGTATACAGTATTTTCTAGAATACGCAATTTCAACATACATAGTGTATATAAGTAAACATGTATTTAGGCGAATCCTTTTGCCAAATAAGTTTTATCCATATATCGTATATCCATATAACAAATAAACATGTCAAACACATTTCCAAAAATATACGTATACCGTACTTTCTACAAATACCTAGAGTATGTAGAATTCCATATTTTTCATCTTTAATCGAAACTGAAAACAGACAGCACTTTGTACATGTACAATTGCATGCAGATCATGAATCTATCATTATCTGATATTGAAAGCGTTGAAAACCATAACCTATACACCTAAAGTCTGCACCTTTTGTCGTAGAATCGTAACGGAGTCGATAGGTTTGCTAAGCTTCCGTATTCGGCAGTTTAGCAACCTATAGAACGAAATAGGTTAGCTATTTCACAACCTACAATAGTCTAAACCCCAAAATAGATTAGGGTTAGGGTTTCTTACCTAGAAATGACGTCGGAAACACCGGGAAAATGATGAGAATCAGACAGTGGAGCCCGAATAGCGGCAGGGAAGAGTGGCAGGGAGATTTTCCCACTGCTCCCACACTTTCTCTCTCTTTTTCTCTCTCTCAATCTCTCTCTCAATCTCAAATTGTATGGCTGCCATGAGAGAGGGTTTAAGGTCCTTATATAGCCTAAAAATTCACCGAAATAGACTTATGTTCAAAGTAAACTTACATAATAACCAAATCGGTATTGTTTCAACTCAAAAGAGGGTTTCTGGCGGGCCTCCTTGAGCCAAAGGTCGGACTTAAGCTCACTAACGCTGGATCTACGTTCTATTAATTTTTCGTTTCAGTGGATTTCCAGATCACGCGTGGCGGACCAGTTTCAGTTCACGGTCAGCGGATCTCGATCGGAGATTCCGAGTACATGTAAATGTGTATGAAATTTTTCCTGATCCGAGGGTGTAATTGGTCTGATTCTGACGGTCTGGTTGCTTAATACTGATCCGCAAGCGAGTTGTGCCAGATTACTATTCAAGATATTTTATTTTGAATTAATTTCACATTTCTCACACGCTTCACTCCGAGCTCAAGCGAATAGTGCTGAGACACTATCTGGATTTGATTTCCGAGATGATTGTCAAGCCCAGCGAGGCAGTCCTAGTTCCTTAACTTTGTGTTAATCGGACTTCCGACGTGCGGTCCAGATCCGATACGGAGTTTCGAGATGCTCCCGTGAGCAGCTGAGTAATGAGATTGATCCTAAGTTTTAGGGTAACCTAGCATCAATGATTCTACAAGTTTTGGGTCTTGCAGATCGTATTTAAAGCGATTGGTGCTAATTTCACAGGCACTCTAGTTTAACACTATCTAAATCTCGCTTAATTTCTAAAGGGTTTAGTCTTGTAAGATTTCTGTCTGAGGTAATACCTGGGCCTTTGTAGTTTGTATATAAAGTGATCCGAGTTATACTACTTAGCTAGTTTAAGTTAGTGTCTAGGGTGAAAGTACTTTGAAAAATTAAAAATCAAGGTGGTGAAGGGTGGAATTTGTGAAGAAAAGGGTTCACAAGCGATTTTAGCCTTTGGGACTGAGTTTGACAAGTTGATAAGGTGTTAGGGTCGACCCATTGTCTAAGGACGTCTAATCCCAGGTTGGCAAAAATCCGGGATGTTACAATCTACCCCCCTTAAAAAAAAATTTCGTCCCACAAATTGGTTAAGGGTAATAAGGGAAGATTTCTATTATTTCATTTGCCTAGACTTATTGATTCCAAATTTCTATGCGTAGTAGGGTATATACTAGCTGGTTCATTTTAGTCTACCTCCCTTAAAACTTATTTCTAGTCCGATCACTCTCTAAGAGTAGGGAATGTCCATCATTGAAAAGCTCAAATTGTTTATTCTGAGGTTGCCCTTTAGGTCTTAGTCTAAGAGTCCTCGATATTATCTATGTCCAAGAAAGGGTGAATCAAATCTTACTAAATCATCCTAAAACGGTTTCTCATAGTAGAACCTACTAGGGCTTCTATAATGTTCGTATTTATCAAGCACCGTTTCGATCCTGGGCCAGTGGGGTAGGGTCCACCACGTTTCCGCTGCGCCACCCAGATCAAAGAGGTGTATTAGGTGACCTAACTAGATTGGGCTCATAATGTTCTACCCCCCTTAAAATTTTATTTTCACCCTCAAGGCTCAAGAGCTATGTCCTGATCTGTATGTCGGAACAAGATGTAATTTATAACCTATCCTTGACATGAAATGGGAAATACATTGGTCTGCCTTTCATCGACGATGTGTACTATGGCATTGATACCTATGGGTATCGAAAGGAGTTAAAAATGATGGGTAATTTGGTTGATGTCAGGGGCAGGTGTGAGTATGAGGCAAGATGCCTAATTCTACTAGGGGGTTTTGTCGCGGTCCAGACTTATCCTATTTAATGATGTCTAGCTTAACAGGCAGGCTATCTTCTACTTTCATAAGCACAATATGTATGCCGACATGGCATGCGATTTGAGACCTAATTCCTAGCTAATTGTTGCCCATTTGGGTAATTCCTTGGGCCTAAAAGACAAAGTCTCTATTGGCCATATGTTCTTAACAGTTCTCGAAGACGAAGTTATAAACTTTTAGTTGTAAGTGGTCGGGCCAACACGGAAGGAATGTTGTGTAGTGGGTCTGAGTCGGATACATGGACCTCCTGCCTAGCTAGAACAAGAAGTTGCCATATCATTTCTTAATCCTAGTCGATCCCGACCTTCTGCTTGATCAGAGCATAGGGTTCATTGGTCACTACCAGGATTGAGAATTCGATTCAAACCGCGAATACCTCGCTTATATGTAGTTTCTCTACTCCGTGTTCCCGATTGTACTAAGTCTTCGAGAAGGAAATTCTAAGGAATGTATTGATTGGGCCTAACATTGAATCCAAGGGATATATAGGTTTTCTCTAATCGTGAATAGTTTCTACGTCAAACAAGTTCCCTAAGAGTTACTAAGGAAGCCTAAAGTATTAAGGGGATTCAATCAACGGAATGGGGTCTCGCTCCAACCTATTCAAGCCAACTAACCGTCTATCACTCAATTATCTTAGCATTGTTGGTCGTTTACATTTCTCAGTCTAATCAGCAGCCTAGGCTCAACTTATGAGCAGCGGTAATCCACTAGTTGTAATCTAAAGTCTATGCTTATACATCAGATGATTTTATACCCTTTCTAAATAAAGAAATTGTTTATCGCCTAGGGTCAAAATTGTCTAATTGGAATTGGGTTGCCGGAACTCGAATTTACTACACACGAGCATTTCACACATGTTTATGCTAGCT
Source organism: Magnolia officinalis (assembly GCA_021015155.1). Lineage (NCBI taxonomy): Eukaryota > Viridiplantae > Streptophyta > Magnoliopsida > Magnoliales > Magnoliaceae > Magnolia > Magnolia officinalis. The sequence goes on from JAJHSJ010000007.1 coordinate 40,598,619, forward strand.
AAGAAGATCCTGGGGTTTACATTATTAATTTGCTGGATTTCATATACGGTCAGGTCTGTCGAAAACTAGGAGTACCACCCTAGGTCCAAAACTCTAAGGGTCATATTTGTCAAACAACCATTTACTCTAAAAGCTTAAGCTATCAGAGTGTGGGGGGTTAATGTATATCAAGGGACTTTATCACTTCAACACTATTTGGCCAGTGGTCTTAAGTTGTATTAAATGGGACTGTATTACTAATCCTACCTCAGGATTGGGAGTGACATGGTTGGTAGGAGGGTGGGTGGGGATTAAAATTATTGGTATAGGCTTTGGAAAATAAGCTTGGTGTTGGAAAAGGGTGAGATGGGATTTCCAAATCCCACGATGGGGAATTTCTAAGTGTTATTTGAAAGAAAATTTCAGGATTTACGTTTAACTGCATACACTCCAAATATGGTATTGGAAAACATGGGATACACCCAAACCCCATGAAAATCGAGAAAATGGCCGTAATCAACTCGACAAGGGCTATGAAAATGAAGGAAGGAGGGAGAAAGGGGGGCTGTCTTCTTTGATACTCCACGGACAACAGCCCCAACAGGTGTTGAAGAGACACAAAGGACAAGGAATGAAGAAGGAACAAGGGAGGAATGGGATGGGTTAGGCAGTTACACGGTTTTGAGCTCCAACTGGGGGATGTGAGAGCTCAACGTGAAAGAAAGGGGTAGGGTAGGTGGTTGGGGTTGCTGTGATCGATGGAAGTACGTGAATCATGGCCGAATATGGTGGATTGAAAGATTGGAGGGAGGATTTGAGGAAGAAAAACCGAAAATGGAAGGGGAGGGTGTTTGGAAGGAAAGATGTGAGAGAGAGGGGAGCTCCAGCCCCCAAAATCCTAAACCCCAGCCCAAATCGTACGTGCCACGTGATAGGGGAGGTTGGGCCGACCAGTCCCAGGCCCGGCCCCACATCAGATGGCCCACCTGACCGCGGTGCGCCGCCGTGACCGCAGTGGGCCGACGCCGTGCCACCACGGTGGGGCCGTGTTCTCCATGGTCCCAAGGTGCCAAATGCACCCTGGTTCGACCCTGGGTCCCATTGGATTTAAGTGAGGAGGCCCCCGACTCCGTTTCGAGTCGTTTCGGGTCAAATCGGACGTATCTTACAATCTGGAATGAGTTACCTGACATAAAATATATGAATTTGGGGTAGAACGAGCTAATGAAGCCAACCAACCCCGTTACGCGGGGTTACGTAGCCCGAAATTGCGAGAAAATCCTCCGATTGACGGTCATTTCCCCGTTTCAATTTCGTTTTGCTAAAAATGGTAGTTTTAGTTTAATTACTCTTCATCGGTTGAGCTTTAGGAGTTAAGCCCATCATGTAAAGGACTTAGAATAATTAGGAGGACGGTTTGGCGAAGCCAAATAGGACACCTATTATTTTCTGCCGAAAACCTTGCGCACTAGTAGACATCACGACCTTATAGTAAGTCGCAAATTATAGGAGTTTTGGTTATAGTTTGTTTCTGATTTCATTCTCATTACTTCGTATCCCTATTTAAAGGGTTGTGAACTCATTTTTAAGCATTCATTAATTGATTTCGCATGTATTAGAATTTATTTATATTGTCTGCTTTCTTTCCTCATGGATTCGGGAAGTCTTTGTGAGGAGTCCAGAGAAGCTCTGAAGATTCGGAGTAGTTATCATCATCACTCTTATTCCGTATTCTACCAATTTTCAACGGTTGGGGTTAGGTGAATTCTAATCTAGAAGCATCTATGACGGTCTAGGAATGTTTTAAGGTCGACCCGTGCGACCATGGTTAAATACGGACTCGATTTCGGCGTTCGACTTTAGTGAACTTCGCCGATTGGCGAAATCGAAATACCTATGACTGTTTCTATGTTCTGTCGCTCCCTCCTAAGTCAGAGTGCGTCAGTGTGCGTCGTGTGACCATAACCCAGGTCCGGTTTAATCCAAATCATGCTCTGATACCATCTTGTAACGGCCTGAAAATCGGGGGTCGAGCATAAACTCATCTCCCGAGTTCCAAAACATCACTTATGCAACAAAATGAATGATGATCGAATGTTGACTGTATTCGTGCATTGAACATGAGTGAGATTAAGCTAAAACAGCATATCATACTCCAGAGACAGTTAAATTTGCAAGCGGAAGACTGTGATAGATAGATAAAATATATAAACTATGATGAGTCTCCAGAGTGTGATAACATTACCAGGTTAAATAATTACAAGTACATTTCTAAAATATACCAAATGTGAGGAAGTGTAATGTCTCCTATCCTAAGTACCGTAGCCCCGTCAATACAATACCAAGTCTTCATAGACCTGTCAGAGATTTCGTGTAGGATAACTCCTCAACATCATAGTAGTAGTTCGGTTCTGCTTCATAAGCATCGCCAACACCTGAAACTCAACAAATCTGGTTGGTGTTGCAAACACCGTCCCGTAACGTGGGAGTGAGTGATCAACTCAGTGGAATAATAAAGCATAAGTTAACATGTTATCAACTCAGTCAAGCAGTAATGATAAAGCAGTACAATCAAACAGTTTTAACTACTCTTATTAAATGCAAGTATGAAATGACATGATGATATATGCCTTTGCCAAACCACCCTCATGCGAATCATCTTACGTTCGCGAATGCATACCTCCCTCAGTGCTCCACATCTACTAGGCACATGCGGTGCGATGATGAGCATGATTACCGAGTTATTATTATTCCATTTCAAACAGCAGTATTGGGAAACTAAGGTACCTCCCTTGTTTCATTCCCAAACATGATCCATTCTAGGGTCGTCAGTCCTAGATAATCTCATACGATATTATGGTTTGAGAGGCATAGCGAAGGCATCACAAAGGGCTCGTCACCTGTCAGCACGGATACAGATCTCACCGTATGCGACTCAATTGTTGACCGTCAGCTCGAGTACAGGTCTCACCGTACTTGGCCCAATCGTTGGCCGTCAGCTCGAATACAGGACTCACCGTACTCGGCTCAACTCATACTCTAGTTGCTGTGAAGGGGTCGTCGCCAATCATAGACCTTGGAGTATACTCGAAGACACTACAGAGGACTCGTCGCCCGTCAGCACGAGTACAGGTCTCACCATACTCGGCTCTCGCCGTAAGTGTCGACAGCTCGAATACAGTGTCCCATACCACCGTATTCGGCTCACGAGTTTGGTTGCTCAATGGTCACTACGGGGAGGCACGTGGCCCCAGCATAGGCCGACAACTCGACCACGGTGTCCCATACCACCATGCCCGGCTCATGAGTCTTAGCGGATCGAGGTACCATGGTTAAAAGGGATTTCACTGGTAAGTTTGGTACCCTAGGTTCAAGCAGTAGCGTCCAAACATGGTGAACATACATAAGACAGATCGGGTTACTTGACGAGCTCGGCTAGCTCGAGCGCACAACAAGTTGAACGACATGAAGTGCATAAGCACTTCGCGTGGCCAACCACTATCGTCAACCGAAGTACGACTCGGGTTCGTCGAACACATCTCACGTGGCAAATGAATCACAGCCACGAATGCAATTCTGGTACCGATTGTCTGGACTATAATCATAGCCCCAAACACAATCAAGTGCAGATAGATAAAGCAGTAGTGGATCAAGATTCAACTCATACAATCAAGGTCTGGTATTATCCGTTTAGGGCTGCCAGGGCTGTTGCACGCACTCGTTGCTCCACTCCCCATCACCCATGACGGATCATACAACGTAAATATAAATTTAAACATATGCATTACATAGTTAAAATCATAAAGCAGTTGAGCATGTTATGAATCACACACACAAGCATGAGTTTGTACATGTTCAATTCCTAATCACACAACTATCCAAGGAGATCATACACATAGTTAAAAGAGGTTGAGAATCATATCTCAACACCCTTATACATTACAATTTGCTAACTACTACTCATTCAGACATTTCAAGAAACACTTAAACAAACATATATCAACATACATGACATATTCGATCACATAAGCATTAGGCCAAATCCTTTCACTAGGGAGTTGCCCCAATCATAACACGCATACACCCACGACGGATAGTCATGGCAAGCAGGAATCCAAGTTCCATATTCATTCAGTCATTTCCACAAACTCTTGGGCCACATATTTTAGCATATATAGTGTATATTGGCCGTGGCGTGACTTAGGGCAAATCCTTTTGTCAAAGGGGTATCGCCAATACAACAATCATGAATCCATGACAATTAGTCATGGCGAGCACGAATGAGAATTCTATACTCATTCAGTCATTTTCACAAACACTTAGAATCACTATTACAACATACATGGTGTATGTTAGCAAAACATGTATTAGGGCTATCCTTTAGCCAAGCGAGTATTTATCCATGTATAATATATTACTACAACAAATAATCATGATAAATACATCTCCAAAATTTATACGTATACAGTATTTTCTAGAATACGCAATTTCAACATACATAGTGTATATAAGTAAAACATGTATTTAGGCGAATCCTTTTGCCAAATAAGTATTTTATCCATATATCATATATCCATATAACAAATAAACATGTCAAACACATTTCCAAAAAATATACGTATACCGTACTTTCTACAAATACCTAGAGTATGTAGAATTCCATATTTTTCATCTTTAATCGAAACGGAAAACAGACAGCACTTTGTACATGTGCAATTGCATGCAGATCATGAATCTATCATTATCTGACATTGAAAGCATTGAAAACCATAACCTATACACCTAAAGTCCGCACCTTTTGTCGTAGAATCGTAACGGAGTCGATAGGTTTGCTAAGCTTCGTATTCGGCAGTTTGGACAATCCTATAGGATGAAATAGGTTAGCTATTTCACAAACCTACAACAGTCTAAACCCCAAAACAGATTAGGGTTAGGGTTTCTTACGTAGAAATGACGCCGAAAACGCCGGGAAAATGATAAGAATCAGGCAGTGGAGCCCGAATAGCGGCAGTGGCAGGGAGATTCTCCCACTGCTCCCACACTTTCTCTCTCTTTCCTCTCTCTTTCCTCTCTCTCAATCTCAAATTTGTATGGCTGCAATGAGAGAGGGTTTAAGGTCCTTATATAGCCTAAAAATTCACTGAAATAGACTTATGTTCAAAGTATACTTACATAATAACCAAATCGGCATTGTTTCAGCTCAAAAGAGGGTTTCTGGCGGGCCTCCTTGAGCCAAAAGTCGGACTTAAGGTCACTAACGCTGGATCTAGTTTATTAAGTTTTCGTTTCAGTGGGATTTCCAGATCACGCGTGGCGGACCTGTTTCAGTTCAAAGGTCAGCGGATCTTGATCGGAGATTCCGAGTACATGTAAATGTGTATGAAATTTTTCCTGATCCGAGGGTGTAATTTGGTCTGATTCTGACGGTCTGGTTGCTTAATACTGATCCGCAAGCGAGTGATGCCAGATTACTATTCAAGATATTTTATTTTGAATTAATTTCACATTTCTCACACTCTTCACTCCGAGCTCAAGCGAATAGCGCTGGGACACTATCTGGATTTGATTTCCGAGATGGTTGTCAAGCCCAGTGAGGCGGTCCTAGTTCCTTAACTTCATGTTAATCGGACTTCCAACGTGCGGTCCAGATCCGATACGGAGTTTCGAGATGCTCCCGTGAGCAGCCGGATAATGAGATTGATCCTAAGTTTTAGGGTAACCTAGCATCAATGATTCTACAAGTTTCGGGCCTTGCAGATCGTATTTAAAGCAATTGGTGCTAATTTCACAGGCACTCTAGTTTAACACTATCTAAATCTCACTTAATTTCTAAAGGGTTTAGTCCTGTAAGATTTCTGTCTGAGGTGGTACCTGGACCTTTGTAGTTTGTATATAAAGTGATCTGAGTTATACTACTTAGCTAGTTTAAGTTAGTGTCTAGGGTGAAAGTACTTTGAAAAATTGAAAAATCAAGGTGGTGAAGGGTGGAATTTGTGAAGAAAATGGTTCACAAGCGATTTTAGCCTTTGGGACTGAGTTTTGACAAGTTGATAAAGTGTTAGGGTCGACCCATTGTCTAAGGACGTCTAATCCCCGGTTGGTAAAAATCCGGGATGTTACAAACACTAACCTTGAAGAACATGAACAATGGGTTCGACAAGTCGAAGCTCGGCTCTTTAGAGAGGAAAAACGGAATGAGGAAGAAAGCAAAATCCCCAAATTTTAAGTGATTCCTGAGATCTACGACTGGTCGTGGATATCTACGACCGGTCGAAGTTCGACTGGTCGAGTAAACTCACGACTGGTCGAAGAATGTCCAAAAATTCATATTTCTTGCAAATTATTCAAAAATTGGAAATCAATCTTGCAAATATGTACACTATGATACAAGTAGGCATAAATAATCATTTTAAAATGCACATGCCAAGATCAAATTTCATCTTTTTGAACCTGCTTTTATCGAGAGGTTTTGTGAAAATGTTAGCTCGTTGATCTTCGATAGGAATATATTCCAGAGATATAACTTTTTCTTCTACTAATTCCCGAATATAATGAAATCTAATGTCAATGTGCTTAGTACGAGAATGCTGAATAGGATTTTTTGAAATATTTATCGCACTAGAATTATCACAATGTAATAACATGGAATCCTGTTTAATTCCATAATCACTTAGCATTCGTTGCATCCAAACAAGCTGTGTACATGCATTACCAGCTGCGATATACTCAGCTTCAGCTGTTGAAAGTGATATAGAATTTTGTTTCTTACTAAAACAGGAAACTAGACAATATTCCAATGTAAAAGCAACCACCACTGGTTGATTTTCTATCATGTAGATTACCAGCCCAGTCAGCATCCGAGTATCTAGCTAATTGGACACTAGTCTCATGAGGATACCAGAGACCGAGATTTACAGTATTGCGTCATATCTAATAATCCGGTTGACAGCAATCAAGTGAGATTCTTTTGGATCATATTGATATCTTGCGCAAATACCAACACTTAGAGAAATATCAGGTCTACTAGCAGTTAAATATAACAAACTACCAATCATACTCCGATAAAGTTTTGAGTCAACATTTTTACCATTAGAGTCTTTTGAGAGTTTCAGGGTAGTACTCATAGGAGTATCAAAATTCTTGCCATTCTCAAATCCAAATCTCTTGATTAGATTCAGAGCATACTTAGATTAAGAAATGAATATTCCTTTAGGTTGTTGCTTTACTTGCAATCCAAGGAAATAAGTCAATTCCCCAACCATGCTCATTTCGAACTGTGATTTCATCAAATCTGCAAACTCAGTAGTCAAGTCAGTACAAGTTGATCCATAAATGATATCATCAACATAAATCTGTACCATTAAAATATGATCATTATGTTTTTTAACAAACAGAGTTTTATCAACAGATCCCATTTGAAAATTATGAATTAAAAGAAATTTTGTTAGTTTCTCATACCATGCCCTTGGTGCTTGTTTTAATCCATAAAGTGCCTTTTTAAGTCGATACACATGATCAGTATTTTTGGGATCTTCAAAACCCATTGGCTGTTTAACATAGACTTCTTCATGTAAATTGCCATTTAGAAAAGCACTTTTTACATCCATTTGATAGATCTTTATCTTTCTAAAACATGCAATGGATATAAATAGTCCGATAGATTCAAGACGTGCTACTGGTGCAAAAGTTTCATCAAAATCAATTCCTTTAATTTGTGTATAACCTTGTATCACTAGTCTAGCCTTGTTTCTAATTATATTTTCACTCTCGTCAGACTTATTTTTGAAAATCCATTTTGTTCCAATGATGTATTTATCTTTAGGTCTTGGTACGAGATACCAAATATCATTTCTTACGAATTGATTGAGTTCTTCTTGCATCGCAACAATCTAGTTCTCATCAGCAAGAGCTTCTTTTACGTTAGATGGTTCTATTTGGGATGTAAAACATACATAATTACATATATCCTCAAGTTGTCTACGGGTGCGAACACCGGTGAGAGGGTTTCCAAGAATTTGTGTGATTGGATGATCTTTAACAGTCCTTAACTCAGAATCAGTCCGATTTGATGAAGTATCGGGTTTATCAATGATTAGAACTTCATCATTATCTAAATTAGGGATTGGTGTGTTTAAGTGATCATCAATGACAACATTAATGGACTCTTGAATTACACCAGTTCTTTTGTTCAGAACCCTATAAGCTCGACTGTTTAAGGAATATCTTAGAAAAATCCCTTCATCACTCTTCGTATCGAATTTTCTCAAATTTTTACGATCTCGTAAAATATAGCACTTGCTGCCAAAAACTTGAAAGTATTTGACAGTAGGCTTTTTATTGAACCACAATTCGTAAGCCGTTTTATTATTATCTTTGCTAGTGTAGACTCGGTTAATAATATAGCAAGCTGTGTTGACTGCTTCAGCCCAAAGATTTTTAGAGAGTTTCATGCTATTCAACATGACATTAGCCATTTATTGAAGCACCCTATTCTTTCTTTCCACAATTCCATTTTGTAGTGGAGTTTTGGGAGCAGAGAATTCATGTAATATTCCTTGGTCGGTACAGAACTTCTCAAAACTGCTATTCTCAAATTCAGATCCATGATAACTACGAATCTTACTGATTTGAGAACATTTTTGAATTTGAATCCTTTTGAGAACTTTTTTTTACTTCTTCAAGGGTTTTAGATTTATCCCTTAAGAAGACTACTCATGTAAATCTGGTAAAGTCATTAACTATTACCAGGATATACTTTTTCTCACCATGACTTTCCGTTCTGGTAGGTCCTATTAGATCCATGTGGAGGAGTTCGATTGGTCTTGATGTGGTATTCGAATTTACCTTTTTGTGTGAGTTCCTTGTTTGTTTGCCTATCTGGCACTCACCACATATTTTATCTAATTTTTGAAGCTTGGGTAAACCTCTTATAAGTTCTCGTTTGCTCAATCTATATAAATTTCGATAATGTACATGTCCAAGCCGTTTATGCCATAAATCAGTCTCGTCTGTATAGACCATGTAACATGTTTGATTAGATGAGCTGGATTCGCTAATAATATAACAAATTTTAGACGTTCTACGTCCAGTTAATATTACAAAACCCTTATTGTTTAGTATCTCACAGCTTTGATTAGAAAATCGAACACTATGGTTATTATCACATATTTGAGATATACTAAGCAAGTTATGTTTTAAGCCTTTAACATATAAAACGTTTTTAAACACATGAAGATTAAAAAGTTGAATCGTACCTTGGCCTATAATCTTGCAGTTGCTACTATCACCAAATGTGACTGAACCATCAGTCATATCTTTCAGATCCGTGAATAAAGCTTTGTCACCTGTCATATGCCTGGAGCATCCACTGCCTAGGTACCACTTTGAATGACTTGTTGATTTGAAAGCAGTGTGAGCAACCAAGTAGGCAACTTTAGGAACCCATTTCATAACTGTTTTGGGTTTAGGAACATAGTTGGTCTTCTTTTGTTTATAGTTGTAAGAATGACCTATAGAGTTAGATTTTAAGAGCTCCTTGAGTTAATCAACTATCTTTTCAGCTAGTGGATTTCATTTTTGATTAAAGTTGACATGGTTGCTTCTAGGTTTTTGAAAAGTTTTTTATTTTCTAGAAAAACCTTGATAAGTACTTTTCCCTTTTGAGTTTGAGGACTCTCCTTTAACAAACATAAGAGGAGTATACTTTTGTTTAGGAGATAAATTTTTATCATAGCCCAACCCGGATAGATCGCCACATTTTCTTGATCCGGATAAAAGTTTTTCTAACTTTGGATCACCTTGGGCATATTTCCATGTGTCCTTTAGACTCAGAAGAGAAGATACTTCAGTTTTGAGTTTCTCAATTTCAGATTTCAAATCAATAATTAGGGAGTTTTTGAATTCCAAATCGCATTTTGATTTTTCAAAACAATCTGAAATTTGTGATTTTTCTAAGACAAGTGATTCAAAACATTCTTTGATTTTAGAAAACTTTTCTTTTTGAAGTTTAAGTTTGACAGCAATTTTACAACTTTCCTTATATAGGGCATTGTAAGCGTCTTGAAGATCATCTTCATTTTCACATTCACAACTCAGATTTTCTTCACTTGTTGAGTCATTATCTGAAAATGTGAATTTGGCTAGAGTTATAAGAGCTTTAACTTCATTGCCCGACTCAGTTTTAGAATCTTCTGATTCAGAAGAAGCTTCAGAATCAGATGATTCATCCCATGTAGCCAACATACCCTTCTTCTTGGGTTTGTCCTTTTTAGGACATCTATTTGCTAAGTGCCCATATTCTTGACAGTTGTAACATTGACTATCTTTCAAAGATTTTCGATATTTGGGTCTAAACTTCTTTTTATCATTCGATTTTTGAAAATAAACCCTTTTCTTGCTTTTGTAAATCTTGTAAAATTTCTTAGCTAAAAGAGCCATATCATCTTCTGAATCAGAATTTTCTTCTGAATTACATTTAGAAGATTTTAGTGCGATAGATTTACCTTTAGGAGCTTTAAAGTTTAACTCGTAGGTTTGTAGAGAACCAACTAGTTCTTCTACCCTCATATTATCCATATCACGAAGTTCTTGGATCGCGGTTACTTTAGAATTGAACCGTTCAGGAAGTGAGCGTAATATTTTTGCACACACTTTACTTTCTAGGATTTTATCACCAAGACCCCACATTGAGTTTACAATGTCATTCAATCTAGTGTAAAAGTCCATAAACATTTCATTTTCCTCCATATGAATTTCTTTAAATCTGGTTGTGAGGAGTTGGACTTTAGATTTTTTGACAATTGTAGTACCCTCGTGTGTCATTTCTAATATATCCCAAGCTTGCTTTGCAGTATCACAGGAAATGATTCTTTTGAACTCATCCGGTGATAGTGCGCAAGTGATTGCATTTAGTGTTTTAGCATTTGCACTACTCTCACTTTTCTTAAGTGTGGTCCATTGCGAATATGGTGTGACTTTCATAGATTTTGAACCGTCAACCCCAGTAACTTCCATGATAGGAGGTTTTCATTCAGTCACTGTGGCTTGCCACACACTCTCATCCATTGATTTGAGGAAGATCCTCATTATGGCTTTCCAATAGGCATAGTTGGAGCCATCAAAGGGTGGAGGCCTAGTGACTGAAAGGCTATCAAAATTTGACATCTTAAATAGCTTAAATTGTTAGCTCAGGAATTAAATCCAAGAATTAAAAAGAGCTATTAGGCTCTGATACCACTTGAAAAGGCCTAGCTATATGTCCTAGAGGGGGGGTGAATAGGACAATGCCAAATAAAACTTATAACAGCGGAATTAAAAAGAATATGATAGCTAAAATAAATCACAATGCAGGAAAGTAAAACAACCTCAAAATTCAGATCTTGAGAGGTTGATACAAATGTTGTTCTAAGGACAACCTTACACTAAAAACCAGAGTTTATGGTAGGACAACCTTATTTCTAGAACGATCTTTGTATCAAATCTCAAACCAAAGAGGAATACAGAATTAAACACAAACTGAATTGAAATAAATTGTAATCACAAATGTATTGTTCTAGGGACAGCCATACACCATAAAAATGGCAGGGCAACCTTGTTGGAACAACTTTAAAGGAAATTGAATATCAAGCTGATAAAGGAATAGTAGAAAATAAATTCTAAACTATTACAAAATTCCCGCAATGCTTGAATTAAATGATTACAACATTCACTACCATACATACATCCCACAAATGAATAATTAAAGATTAGAAGTATAAATCATTCATCCACAACACAAGGGATTATAGTGGTTCGCCTGTGTGTTCGCCAACTGTTAAACAACAGCCACACAGAATGCTACTCCACTCCTAATATCCTCATACAGGGGATATTAGCGTTCACTAACAAAATAGATTTTCACAGGTTCACCCAAAACCTTTACAATTGTGTCTTTGTCTGTGAGCTTACACAATTAAAAAAACCCCACTTCTGAGTTTTCCTAGCTCTCCTCAGATAACCAATACAACAAGATTTTTCTGGCAAATCTTGAAAGAAACTAAAACAGAAAGAAATTTACAATTAAATGTAAAATACCTGATTATCTCCTTCGTTGTAGCAGCCCGGTAGAACCAAGTCAGAGTAGATGATTGAATGTCCAAGTTCAATGTCCAGTACTCAATTACAATGGTTCTAGTTCTAATACATTTTAAATTAAACCAAATAGGGCTTGCCTTAATTTTTTTTTTTATTCCAAAGAAAGGGAATAATAATTCCTCTTATCAAATTAGATCGGAATAGCAGAAACAAAATCAATTAAATAAAGCTAAAGAAAGAGAATATTAAATAAGCACACTTAGCTTAGATGGAGCACAGAATTATCTCTCAGAAGTTCGACGGAGATTGGCTTAAATGGATTAATTAATTCAATGAATTCTTCTGAGATTCGTGCTCTATTTATAGGTGAGCAGATCGCGTCTTCGACTGGTCTAGGGAGCTCTTTGACATGTCGAAGAATTAACAGATATTTGAAAAATCGGGCGTGATAAGCTTTGACCGTTTTACGACTGGTCGAAGGTCTCTTTCGACTGGTCGAAGAACCTGAATTTCATCGTTGGACTTTGAGTCGAAGACTTTCGACTGGTCGAAGATGTAGTTGACACTGTTCCTTCGACTGGTTGAACAGATTCCTGGACTAGTCAAAGCCTATGAAAAAATATCCAAATTTTGTAACAAACTCATGACTGATCGAGGAATTTATTAGACTGGTCGAAGAAAAGCTAAGACTAGTCGAAGAAGGCCTAAGACTAGTCGAAGAACAGACCAAACTCATGTAAAATAAACATCCGACTTATGTATCCAAAGTGACCTACTCCTAAGGTCAACCTAAGGTCAGTCAAACCTCAAACATGAAGTAAGGATATTGAAACATTAGGAACAAGTGACCTTGAAGTTTAAGCTTTGAAGTCTTGATGTAGTTCAATCTTGAAGTCTTGATGTAGTTCAATCTTGAAATCTTGATGTAGTTCAATCTTGAAAGTGTATTGAGTTCTTTACAAACTACCTTGTACTCTTCTTGAAGTCTTGTATTCTTGAGTCATGTCTTGTGAGCAGTTCTTACAGTCGAGGTTGATCTTTGTACTTGTAAGCTTTGCTTGTTGTGAGCTTTGCTTGTTCATGAATGTTGATCTTTGAGAGAGCTTCACTTATGCAAGTTATATAACAGTGATTTTGGCACTAAAAATTTGACAATAGACAGGGATATAAACTATAGCACTTACAGTTTCATCATAGTCAATACCTTCAATTTGTGTGTACCCCTGTACAACTAGCCTTGCTTTATTTCGAATAATATTTCCAAGTTCATCAGACTTGTTTTTAAAAATCCATTTTGTTCCAATAATATGTTTATCTTTAGGTCTAGGAACAAGGTACCAGACATCATTTTTGACAAATTAATTAAGTTCTTCCTACATTGCAACTGTCCAGTTTTCATCAAAAAGTGCTTCTTTCATGTTAACCGATTCTATCTGGGATGTAAAGCATACGTAGTTACATATGTCCTCTAATTGTTTACGAGTGCACACACCAGTGAGAGGGTTTCCAAGTATTTGAGAAGTTGGATGATCTTTAACAGTCCTTAATTTAGAATTAGTTTCACTTGATAAAGTTTATGGTTTTTCAAGTATAAGAACTTCATCATTATCTGAACTAGGGGCAGGTGTATTCAAATAATCGTCAATTACAACATTTATTGACTCTTGAATCACACCGGTCCTATTGTTCAGAACACGATATGCATGACTGTTTAAAGAATATCCTAAAAAGATCCCTTCATCACTTTTAGTGTCGAACTTTCCCAAATTTTCACGGTTACGCAAAATATAGCACTAGCTGCCAAAAACTCGAAAGTATTTGACAGAAGCCTTTTTCTCAAACCACATTTCATAAGTTGTTTTATTATTAGATTTGCAAATATAAACATGGTTAATAATGTAGCAGGCAGTATTCACTGCTTCAGCCCAGAGATTCCTAGGGAGCTTCATGCTATTTAACATAACATTTCCCATTTCTTAAAGCACTCTATTTTTCCTCTCAACAATTCCATTTTGTTGAGGAGTCTTAGGTGCAGAGAATTCATGCGATATTCCCTGATCGCTACAGAATTTCTCAAAACTACTATTTTCAAACTCGGATCCATGATCACCACGGATCTTACTAACTTGAGAACATTTTTCTGTTTGGATTTGTTTTATAATCTTTTCACTTCATCAAGGGTTTTTGTTTTGTCCCTCAAGAATGAAACCCAAGTGTATCTTATATAATCATCTATGATAACCAAGATGTATTTTTTGCCACATCGACTTTCCGTTCTTGTTGGTCTTATAAAATCCATGTAGAGAAGCTCGAGTGGTCTTGTGGTGGTATTAGAGTTCACCTTTTTGTGAGAGCTCCTAGTTTGTTTACCATACTGGCATTCACCATAAATCTTGTCTACTTTTTACATCTTAGGTAGACCTCTAATTAGTTCTCCTTTGCTCAATCTGTATAAATTTCGGTAGTGTACATGTCCTAGCCGTTTATGCCATAATTTTGTCTCATCGGTATGGACCATGTAACACGTTTGGTTAGATGAACTACCATAGCTTACTATATAGCAGTTTTCAGAAGTTCTGCGACCAGTTAATATTACAGAACCCTTTTTGTTTATAATTTCACAACCTTGATTAGAAAATTTAACACTATGGTTGTTATCGCATATTTGAAATATGCTTAACAGGTTGTGTTTTAAACCCTCAACGTATAAAACATCTTTAAATAAGGGAAGGTTATAGAGTTGAACTGTACCTTTGCCAATTATCTTGCAGTTGCTACCATCACCAAATGTGACTGACCCATCAGTCATATCTTTAAGATCGGTGAATAGAGCCTTGTTGCCTGTCATATGTCTGGAGCATCCACTATCTACGTACCATTTTGAATGGCTTGAAACTTTGAAGGCAGTGTGAGCAACCAAACAGGCAACCTTAGGAACCCATTTCAGAACTGTTTTGAGTTTAGGAGTATAGTTGATCTTCTTTTATTTATAGTTGTAAGAGTGACCTACTGAGTTAGATTTTAAGAGCTCCTTTAGTAAATCAATTATCTTTTCAGCTAGTGGGTTTCTGATCTGATTTTTAAAATTTATATAGCTGCTTTTAGGTTTTTGAAAAGTTTTTATATTTTTAGAAAAAACTTGACTAGTACCTTTTCCTTTTGAGTTAAAAGTCTCTCCTTTCACAAAGTTGGGAGGAGTATTCTTCTGTTTAGGAGATGTATTTTTATCATAGCCCAACCCGGATCGATCACCACATTTTCTTGATCCGGATAATAGTTTTTCTAATTTTGGATCACCTTGCATATCTCCATGTGTCCTTCAAACTCAGAAGACAAGATACTTCATTTTCAGATTTCAAATCTTCAATCAGGGAGGTTTTGAATTTCAAATCACACTTTGATTTTTCAAAACAATCTGAAATTTGGGATTTTTCTAAAACAAGAGTTTCAAAACATTCTTTGAGTTTAAAAAACTTTTCTTTTTAAAGTTTAAGTTTGACAGCAATTTTACAACTTTCTTTATATAAGGCATTATAAGCATCATGAAGATCTTCTTCATTTTCATGATAACAATCCAAATTTTCTTCACTTGTTGAATCATCGTGATCTGAAAAAGTAAACTTGGCTAGATTCATAAGGGCTTTAACTTCACTGCCCGACTCAGTTTCAGAATTTTCTGATTCAGAAGATGCTTCAGAATCAGACGATTCATCCCAAGTAGCCAACATACCCTTCCTTCTGGGTCTGTCCTTTTTAGGACATTTGTTTGCTAAATGCCCATATTCTTGGCAGTTGTAACATTGATTATCTTTCAAAGACTTCTAAGTTTTGGACTTAGGTTTAGATCGTATCTTTTCATTTGCCTTTTGAAAGTCGACCCTTTTCTTGCTTTTGAAATTTTTATAAAACTTTTTTGCCAAAAGAGCCATATCATCTTCAGAATTTTCTAAATCTGAGTTTTCTTGAGAAATACCTTTAGATGATTTCGAAGCTATAGATTTACCTTTAGGAGCTTTAAAATTTAATTCATAGGTTTGTAATGAACCAACTAGTTCTTCTACCCTCATATTATCCGTATCACGAAGTTCCTGGATCGCAGTTACTTTAGAATTGAACCGTTCAGGAAGTGAGCGTAGTATCTTTGCACACACTTTACTTTCTGAAATTTTATCGCCAAGACCCCACATTGAGTTTACAATGTCATTTAGTCTAGTGTAAAAGTCCATAAACATTTCATTTTCCTCCATATGAATTTCTTTAAATTTAGTTGTGAGGAGTTGGACTTTAAACTTTTTGACAATTGATGTACCCTCGTGTGTCATTTATAGTATATCCCAAGCTTGCTTTGCAATATCACAGGATATAATTCTTTTAAACTCATCCGGTGATAGTGCGCAAGTGATTGCATTTAGTGCTTTAACATTGGCACTATACTCACTTTTCTGAAGGGTGGTCCATAAATAATAAGCAGGTACAAACACAAATTTTGAACCGTCAGATTCAGTTATTTCAATGGTAGGAGGGTTCCATTCGGTCACTGTGACTCACCACATACTCTCTTCCATTGATTTGAGGAAGATCCTCATTCTGGCTTTCCAATAGGCATAGTTGGAGCCATCAAATGGTGGAGGCCTAGTGACTGAAAGGCTATCAAAATTTGACATCTTTTTATATAGCTTAGATCGTTAGCTCAGGAAATAAATCCAAATAAAAAGCAATAAGAACGAGCTATTAGGCTTTGATACCACTTGAAAAGGCTAAGCTATATGTCCTAGAGGGGGGGGGGGGGGGTGAATAGGACTATGCCAAATTAAAATAAAATCAGTGGAATAAAATAAACCAATAGCCTTACAATTATAAAACAATTCACAATGTTGAAATCAAATCACCTTAATAAATAAGTATTAAGAGATCGATATAAATTCAGTTCTAAGGACAACCTTATACCATAATAAACAAGGGCTTATGGTAGGACAACCTTTTTTCTAGAATGTCTTTTGGATCAAGAACTCAATTTTAATAGAAATAAATGAATAGCAAAGAATTGAAATTAAATACGAAAATAAAGATCTAATTTATTACAACAATCCCTACACTTGCTTGAAATGTAAATTTTTACAACATTCACATCCACATGTACATTCCACACAATTGAATGATAAAAGATATGAAAATTAAGCATGCATTCAATCCACAAGACAAAGAGTTATAGTGGTTCGCCTGTGTATACACCAATTGTCTTTCAGCAGCCACACAAAATGCTACTCCACTCCTAATATCCTCGCACAGGGGATATTAACGTTCACTATCAAATAGGTTTTCACAGGTTCACCCAAAACCTTTACAATTGTGTCTTTTTCACTTGGGCTTACACAATTCAAAAACCCCTCTTTTCCAAGCTTTCTAGCTCTCTTCATATAACCAATACAATGAGATTTTTATGGCTTAACCTCAAACAAAACCAAAAGAAATGAAATTTTACAGAATTGTAAAATACCTGGATTTCTCCTTTTCGTAGCAGCCCGGTAGAATCAATCGGAGTAGATGATTGAATGTCAAAGTTTAATTTCCAATACTCACTTTAATATGATTCTAAGTTCTAATAGATTTTAGATTTTAACCAGTTGGGCGTAGCTATATTCGATTTTGATTCCAAGAAGAAGGAATAAGGTAATTCCTCTTTTCAAATAAGATTGGAATATAGAAACAAAATCAAATTAAATAAGCTAACAAAAAGAGAAAACAATTATGCACAAAATAACTTAAAAACAAACACAAACTTATCTCAGAGTGGAGCCTTGAAAATATTATGAATTTGATTTATATAAAACTCTGAAATTCGTATTCAATTTATAGAAGCAGAAATCGCATCTATGACTGGTCTTAGGAACCTTCAACTGGTCATAGCTCGAATGATATTTGAAATAAGGAGCGCGATTTCTGAAAGTCGTTCCACGACTGGTCTTAGGGAACCTACGACCGGTCGTGGGTCACCTACGACTGGTCGTAGCTCTCTACGACTGGTCGTAGGACCATAGAATTGCTTGCTGGACTTTAAGTCGTAGACTTACGACTGGTCGAGATCGAGTCGAAGTCACTCCTACGACCGGTCGAAGGACCACCAGGACTGGTCGTAGGTGAACAAAAAAATTTAAAAAATTCTCAACAACTTAGGACTGGTCGTGGAATTTCTTGGACTGGTCGAATCAATGCCAGGACTGGTCGAACAGGAGCTAGGACTGGTCTTAGAACATACCAAAAACCTATTAAAGATATAATTGAGTTATGTATCCGAAATGACCTACTCTAAGGTTAACCTAATGATCATTCAAACCTGAAACATGTCGTATGAACATTGAACTTCAACCATTCAACGAATGTAGACATTTGAACCTTATCAAGATTGAGATCTTGAACTTGTTGTAGCTTTAATCTTAAAATCTTCATCAGCTTGAAAACTACTTCATGCGTTGCTCTTGAGTCTTGAAGTTGTTTCTTGAGTCTTGAACTTCAACATTGTAGCTTTGAACATTGATAGGATGATGAAGTACACTTTGTATTTCTTGAAGACATCCAATGTCATGAAGTGTTGATGCAGTGTCTTTAACACATATAAATCACCATACATGAAGTGTTGATGCAATGTCTTGAACACATATAAATCACCATACAAACACAAGACACAGATAGATGTTTTGACACGTCAAAATTTGACAACCAAAGGAGCATGAGACCATAGCACTTACATCGTCCCATCGGCAAGTCATCAGATCGACCAATTGTTGGATAGTCTGTTGTACTCCATGGACTAGCCGCTCCAAGACTATGAGCCGCTCATGCACTATTTGGACATCCCGTTGAATCGCCCTATTCGGTCCAGTTTGTATTGTTTAGCATATCCAGGCGTTGACGTAGATGGTGCTGGATCGGGTTCAGAGGGTTCATCTCCAGCCATCCCAGTTTCTTCTGTGCGAGGGACACGACCACCTTCTATTCCTCCTTGAATGTCTTCTTCTACATCCTCAGCGTACTCGTGAAATTTTAGGTCCATTTTGTGAATATTCTTTATATTGACAACTTGAATTCGGAGTACCGGATCAGTGGTAGATGAGAAACCATTAGTGTCGCACACCCTGCTTATGATCCAGGGATATGGGAGATGAAGATCCCTGGAGGTGTGAACAGCATATCCAACTGATTGACAAGTAAAGTGGGAAGGCAAATCTTTGTCCCTTTGGCGATAAAGTATACTATCATAGCCATAAAACCAGTGAGATCTGATCTGTTGTTACTTCTAGAATATATATTTGTGGTCAATATACCATGCAGAACCCGAAATCGTGGTTCCATGTACCTAGCCTTCAGCGCGTTCCCTTTATGCCAAGGGATGTCTCGACCATTACATAGATATTTAATGACGATGGTTCGAACTTCAGGATGGTCGAGGTCCAATTGAGGGAGGCCTTCTAGTGCCATTTCCAGATTGAGAATGTTAGCCATTGTGGCAAGAGTGATCAACACATCATATCACTATCCAGAGAGACCATAATTGAAGGAGGATTGGATATAGGCGAGTGACACGCGGCAAGGAAGTTGCGTGTTCATTCGAGTTGACATGGTCCTCCAAAATCTAGAATGAGTAACCAACCGGTTGTAGTAAACAGGGGTTCTAGATTGTATGGCGTTAAGCAATCCCTGTCTACTTTTCTTTCGTGAATGAGCTTCCTACCGGTGTATTTCGCCGGGCGTGTAGGTTGGCTAACCGGAGGAGGAGGTGCTGATGGTTCAGACTGGGACCCGCCATGTGAAGCTTGTCAAGATCTTTGTTAAGTGGGGATCCCACATTCTGGTGCCCGTGCCCTTTCTTTCGAGGCGAGCACCTTTTGTCAAGTGGCTCTTGAAGACTCCCCACGACCGGATGCTACTCCTTTGTCTTTTCCCATGTGGACAAGTGAAATTTGAAAGATTCGGGAAAAACGACAAAATCCTAACAACTGGAAACACCTAAAAAGAAATGGACTCTTGACGTGTTAGAAGGGTATTACCCGATTTGTGGAGGGATTTGAGTAGTTTGACGTGGTTCCTGGTGGTTTGGTCGAGAGGATCGAGCAAAGAAGATGACCAAAACCCTTGAGAAAATAAACTCCCTTTTTCGCTTTGCTGATTTTTATCTGGCGGCATCTGTCGATATTATCGATCATTGTTTCGATGACATCGAGAAGTTGTTGATCGATTCTATCAAGTCTGTCTTCAATATCATTCTTGGCCACACGACTATTCATATTCTAAAGAGGCATTGATGATATCGACCTTTTATTGATAAATAGAGAATGTCATATCGACAGTCATATCGAATATGAAGATTTTCAATTTTTAGCATTCAGACGACTCTCCAAGTATACTTTTCGTATTTCTATCAATAGTATACTCAACAAAAACTATGTACACACACTGTACAGAACAAAATTATAAACATTTGAATGTTTATACAAAAGATTAAGGTAAGGAACCTCAGATATATCATTTGAAGCTTAGCAAAATTTGCATCATTTCTGCAAATGTCCAAACCTAGATGCATGACCTAGACATGTTATTTTCCCGTCTTGACATTTTGGGGTATAGCATTCAGTTTATCTTTCATTATCCATTTTGAGAGAGAGTTAGTTATTGTGGTAGATTTAATTTTTATGTTCATCTTACCCACTTGATCCAATGATTTCTTCATTCTGTCTTTCGGTGATGATAGATGAGTGTTTCTCCTAGATGCACTTTTGTCATTCTGTATTTCTCTGGTGGGTTTGAATTTTCCAATATGATTTTGACCAGAGCTATGTGAAGTCCTTCTAGGAGTTAAGCATTCAAACTTATAATGACCTGAATCACCACACAAATGACATACTGGAGTTGTTCTGGTTTTGATTCCAGAAGCAGCAGATGTTTCAATTATAGGTGCTGCGTTTCCAGCATTTGGCTTAAAATTTTCATATCCTAGGCCGCTTTTATCCTTTCCAGGTCTTCCCATTCCTAACAGTTTTTCTAGGTTTTCGCTACTTTGACAAAATTGTAGTTTATGTTGGCCATCTTTTTGGATTCTTCTAGATCAAACAGGATTGTATGATTTTCATTTCGAAGAAGCACAATTTTATCTTTTAAGATCTCGACTTGTTTGTTCAATTTTTCAGACTCATTTTCAAGAAAGGTATTAATTCATTCAAGCTTATCATTATCCATATGATATTGCTGCAGATCATTTATTAATTGTGTGTTGATTTCCAATGTTTTATTTAAATCTTTTTGTAGCAACTTACTTTTGTTTTCTGTTATTCCAAGTCTTTTAAGGATATTTATGCTATGAATGTAAAGTTGATTATAAGCATTTTGTAGTTTATCCTTTTCTTCTTCTTATTCAATTTCCTCATTATCAGATGGAAATGATTCAGTGGCTTGCTGTTCTTTCTCGTTCTCAGATTCCGTGGGAATGATTGAAGCAGTGGAGACCATGAGAATTTTCAATGATTTCTGATCTCCATCGCTTTCTGAGTCACTAGATTCTGAATTTGACTCTTCAGTATCATCCCACGTGGCAGCCATTGCCTTGCCCTTAGGTTTTCTATTTAGGCATTTGGTTTATTAGTGTCCATACTCCTGACAGGCATAACATTGTGCTTCTTTGGTTCTTCTACCAAATTTGCTTGCAGAAAGTTTGTTGTTCACCTTTCTTCCTCTGGAAGGCCGACCACGATTTTTCTGAAAGAACTTCCTGAATTGTTGTGCCAACAAAGACACTTCCTCATCTTCATCTTCCTTTTTGCTCTCACTGTCCTCGTCTAATGTTTTCTTAGAGGTTTTTAGCACAGTTGTTTTGGATTTTTGGGTTTGTTTGAAGTGTAGTTCAAAAGTTTGTAGGGAACCTACCAGTTCTTCTAGTTTCATTTCATCTATGTTCCTACACTCTTCAATTGTTGTTACCTTGGGATTAAACCATTCTAGCAGTGATCTTAGGATTTTTCTACAGATTTTTGGAACCGGAACTTTTTCTCCCAATCCACCCATGGAGTTACAAATGATATTCAACTTTGTGAAAAACTCCATAAAGGTCTCATGCTCTTCCATTCTGAGACTTTCGAACTGTGAAGTCAGGAGTTGTAGTTTAGATCTCTTCACAGTGCTTGTGCCTTCATGAGTCATTTTCAATAAGTCCCATGCTTCCTTGGATGTCCCACACATACTTATTTAGTTGAAGATGTCTTGGGACACGACACAGTAGATGGTGTTCATAGTTATTGCTTCAGTACTCCATTTTTCCTTGTCAAACGCTGTCCACTTTTCTTTGGGTTTCGGCTTAGTGATGGTTGTGCCACAGTCAAGTATGATTTGTTCAGTTGGTGGCACGTATCCGCTTTCAACTATATACCAAACATCATGATCCAAAGATCTCAGAAAGTAATGTATTTTAGCCTTCCAGTATGCATAATTTGAGCCATCAAATACTGGAGGCCTAGTGACCGTTGAGCCCTTTCCTTTAACCATAGTCCCAACTTTAGTCAAGATCATTCTCTAGGCGGTGAAACCCTTAAAGAGAGACCTACTCTGATACCAATTGAAATTGCGGTGAAGACCGCTTTAGTTGAAGTCGAGATATGTCAATATGTCCTAGAGGGGGGTGAATAGGACTTTTAAAAGTTTTTATGATTTATGTAAAATCCTATTACACTAATCCTAACAATAGGCACATATTAGGATTACTTAAAAATAACTCTACTGGCTTTCAAGCCCGGTAGAGGATCCAATCATAAACTGTTTAAGAAGTAAACATTATGCAAACTAGTTTATGATAGATATGACTGTGTAAGTGTGTGAGGTGTGATCTCAGATATTCAGATATGCAAATATTAAAGTAAATCACACGATCAGAAGAATAACAATCTCAAACACAGTAATTTTTATAGTGGTTCGACGACTTGTCTACTCCACTCCTGGTAACCACACTAAACCCTTGAGTGTACCGAATTTCACTAAAGAGGTTTCACAGCGGTTCACCTCAAACCTAAAGTTTTAAATCAGGTTCACCTTCAACCTTTACAACCTACACTGAGGCTGACTGTTTATGCTCTCATGAGCAAGGGTCAACACAACGCACCCACTTTTAGGCACACTGGCTAAGGATCTTCCATAAGACCCTACGGAGGTTTCTACACAGTTCTCCTTAAACCCGAGGTTTCACACGGTTCACCTCAAACCTAAGGCTTTGCTAGTTCACCTTCAACCAGATGTTTATGCTCTCCACAGGGCAAGGGTCCACACAACGCACCCATCATGTACACTCCTGCCGAAGGCCTCCTATGAGGGCTTCAAGGGTAAGAAACACTTAAGACCCAATCCTACAAAGGAATGATCTCACAAGTGTCTTCTGGACTCTAGATACTTACAGATAAGTTGATGAGTCCCATTAAGCATATTTAACGAAGATCTCCTCCTTTGTTGACGAAGACTCTTTGATCTTCTTGATCCACAACTCAAAAGATATACCAATGCACGGTGACGGGTTGAGTTAAGGTTATGATGAAATCCTACTCTCAAAAGATTTTCCTATAAGAAAGATAGAACAATTTCAATCATCTAAACATTCAAGGCATCCCAGCTTAATGATTTGCCATTAAGATGGTAGCTGGATGATCCTTGAATGCGGAAGTTCATTCCCCAATCCACTCTATTGAATATCAATGGTGAGGGTGGATTGGAGGATGAACTTCCTTGAGAGAAAGGGCTTTGGGTATATGATATAAGGTAAAACACACAAAAGCACTCTCTTCTTTCTCTACCAGCAATAAAGACAAGTCTCTCTTTAAATAAGCAAAAGGTTCTAACGAATATAAAACGGTCACATTTATGAAAGAGTTCGATATCATCGAGTGATGTCGATATCATCGAGTGTATACTCTCGATAGCATCGACGGTCCGCTCGATGACACAAACTCAAACATCATATGCTTTTAAAACCTTTTGCCAATTGGTCGAGGGCATCAATACTCGTGTCGATGTCATCGGATTTCAAACTTTGATTCCATCGATATGAGGATCGATTCCTCAACATTTGAAAAATGGGAGAGACTTGACTTGAAATATTTCAGTTTTTAGGATATGATCGGGGGTCAATCGATGACATCAGAATTTGCATATCGATGATATCGGAGGCAGTGTCAATGCATCGGTAAATCCCATGGATTTTCCATTAAGCTTGATGGACTGATTGTGTCCTCACTCGATGCAATAGGCACGGCCTCGATATCATCGACATATGAATTTTGATTTCTCGAGAGGCCCCCCGATCAGAGATAACAACAACCAGAAATAATTACTGGAAGATATTTGTGCCCATGATCGATATCATCGATGACCTTCCGATATGATCAAGATTTGAGTTGAGATTATTTCAAAAAGGGCATCGATATATCAAAGAATCTTGTGATTTTCTTATAAAAATGGGAGCACCGGAAATGTGCCTGTCGATCTTATCGAGTCATCCTCGATGGACTCGAGATTAGAATATCAATAATATCCATATATATATCGATATATCGATAATTCTGTCCAGATGAGTATGTGGTTACTGGACACTTTTAGTCCTCATATCGATGATATCGTTAAGGCAACGAGGACATCGACAGAGCAGGTTGATCATATCGAAGGTGTTTCGATAAAATCGACAAGGCAAGAAAACTTAGAGAATTTTCCTATTTTGACAACATTTTCTTACCTTAAACCCTAAGATGTTCTAGTTTGTTTTTAAGGTTTTTAGCTGACCTGGTGATTTAGGACAAGGGATGTGAGGCTCAATTTATATATGGCGAGCTTGCACACATCTAGTTGAGGCAGGCGCTTCAATTGATCTTCCTATGGAGCTCTTCTGTCTGATAAACTCAACACACATGCTAATTGACAAACCAGGGCACTTTCATTGTCTATTGTTGCTGGTAGAGAAAGAAGAGAGTGCTTTTGAGTGTTTTACCTTAGTTCGCATACCCAATGCCCTTTCTCTCAGGGAAGTTCATCCTCCAATCCACCCTCATCATTGATATTCTAAAGAGTGGATTGGGGAATGAACTTCCGCATTCAAGGATCCTCCAGCTACTACCTTATTTGCAAATCATTAAGCTGGGATGCTTTGAATGCATAATCGGAATCACTATATCTTCCTTATAGGAAAACATTTTATATAGTAGGATTCCTTCTTAACCTTGACCTAACCCGAAACCTCGTATTGGTACATCATCTGAGTTACGGATCAAGGAAGCCAAAGATTCTTTATCAACAAGGAGGAGATCTTCGTCAACATGATGAATGGGACTCATCCACTTATTTGTAAGTAATTAGAGTCCATAGGACACTTGTGATCGTTCCTTCTTAAGATTGGGTCTATGGTGTCTCTCACCCTTGCAAGCCCTTGTATGAGGCCTCCGGCGGGAGTGTACATGGTGGGTGAGTTGTGTTGACTTTTGCTCAGTGGAGAGCATCAACAATTACGTTCCTTGTGTTGATCCTTGTCCAGTGTGCCTAAAACTGGGTGTTAGGTGTTGACCCTTGCTCAGGGAACATAAACAGAGGTTCCTTGTGTGGATCCTTGGCTAGTGTGCCTGAAACCGGGTGCTATGTGTTGACCCTTACTCAAGGAACATAAACAGTCAGCCTAGATGTAGGTTGTAAAAGTTGAAGGTGAACCTAATTTAAAACCTTA
Organism: Magnolia officinalis; assembly: GCA_021015155.1. Lineage (NCBI taxonomy): Eukaryota > Viridiplantae > Streptophyta > Magnoliopsida > Magnoliales > Magnoliaceae > Magnolia > Magnolia officinalis. The sequence continues at coordinate 40,624,405 of JAJHSJ010000007.1, forward strand.
GGTTTAAGGTGAACCGCTGTGAAACCTCCTTAGTGAAATCCGGTACACTCAAGGGTTGAGTGAGGTTACCGGGAGTGGAGTAGACAAGTAGTCGAACCACTATAAAAATGACTGTGTTTGAGATTGCTATTCTTTAGTTTGTGTGATTTGCTTTAATATTTTCACATCTGAATATCCGAGATCACATCTCACAGACATACACAGACATATCCGTCATAAACTAGTTTGCATATTGTTTATTTCTTAAATAGTTTGTGATTGGATCCTCTACCGGGCTTGGAAGCCAGTAGAGTTACTATTGAGTAATCCTAATATGTGCTTGTTGTTAGAATTAGTGTAATAGGATTTTAAAATAAACCATAAAAATTTTAAAAGGTCTTATTCACCCTCCTCTAGGACATATTGCCATATTCTTACTTCAACTAAAGCAGTTTTCACCGCTATTTCAATTGGTATCAGAGCGGGTCTCTCTTTAAGGGCTTCACCGCCTAGAAAGTGTTCGTGACTGAAGTTCGAAATATGGCCAAAGGAGAGGGCTCATCAGTCACTAGTCCTTTAGTATTTGATGGATCAAATTATGCATACTAGAAGGCTAGGATGCACTACTTTCTGAGATCTTTGGACCATGATGTTTGGGATATAGTTGAAAGTGGATATGTGTCACCATCTGAACAAATTGTACTTGATAGTGGCATAACCATCACAAAACCCAAACCAAAGAGAAGTGGATGACGTTTGATAAAGAAAGATAAACTGCTGAATCTAAAGCTATAAATGCCATCTACTGTGTCGTGTCCTAGGATATATTCAATCAAATAAGTATGTGCGGGACATCCAAAGAAGCATGAGATTTGTTGGAAACAACCCATAAAGGCACAAGTACTATGAAGAGGTCCAAACTACAACTACTGACCTCACAGTTTGAAAGTCTCAAAATGGAAGAGCATGAGACCTTCATGGAGTTCTTCACTAAGTTGAATATCATTTACAACTCCATGGGTGGATTGGGAGAAAAAGTTCCGGTTCCAAAAATCTGTAGGAAAATACTTACATTACTGCTGGAACGGTTTAATCCCAAAGTAACAACTATTGAAGAGTGTAGAAATATTGATGAAATAAAAGTAGAAGAACTGGGAGGTTCCCTACAAACTTTTGAACTACACTTCAAATAAACCCACAAATCTAAAACTATTGTTCTAAAAGCTTCAAAGAAAATAACAAATGAAGATAGTGGAAGTGAAAAAGATGATGAAGATGAGGAAGTGGCTTTACTGGCACAAAGATTCAGGAAATGGTTTCAGAAGAATCGTTGTCGTCTACCAGAGGAAAAAAGATGGACAACAGACCTTCTACAGGCAAATTTGGTAAAAAGGCCAAAGAACCACAATGTTATGCCTGTTAGAAGTATGAAATATGTCTACTGATTGCCCAAACAGAAAAACTAAAATCAAGGCAATGGCTTCCACATAGGATGATACAGAAGAGTCAAACTCATAATCTAGTGACTTAGAGAGCGATGGTGACAAAAAATCCTTGAAAATTCTTATGGTCTCCACCACTCCAAACATTCCCATTGAAACTGAAAATGAGAAGGAACTACAAGCCACTGAATCATTTTCGTCTGATAATGAGGAAACTGGAGAAGAAGAAGAGGAAGATCAGAATAAACTACAAGATGCCTATAATCAACTTTACATTCGTAGCATCAACATTGTTAGAAAACTTGGTATATATGAAAACAAAAATGAATTGTTACAAAAAGACTTGGATAGAACTCTGGAAATTAATACACATCTAATCAATGACTTACAACAATATCATTCAGATAATGATAGACTCGAAAGAATCAACTCTTTCCTAAAAACAGAGTCTAAAAAACTAAACAAACAGGTTGAGCAATTAAAAGATAAAAACATGCTCCTTCAAAATGAGAATCACACACTCCTGTTTGATTTAGAAGAATCCAGAAAAATTACTAAGCTAAACTATAAGTTTTCCCAAAGTCGTGAGAAATTAGAAAAACTTTTAGGCATGGGAAGACCTGGAAAGGACAAGAGCAGCTTAGGATATGAAAATTTTAAATCAAAATCTGGAAATGCAGTACAAATGGATGAAAAATCTGCTGTTTCAGGAAGTAACACAAGAACTACTCCAGTTTGTCATTTATGTGGTGATAATGGTCATTATAAGTTCGAATGCATGTCACCTATGAGGACCCATCGTAGCTCTGGGAATCATATGAGTAAACTCAAATCAACCAGAGAAATGCAAAATGTTAGGAGTCCACCTAGGAATATGGATAGAAGAAAAACACATCCATCACCACCTAAAATGTCTAACAATGAGCTATTGAATCAAGTGGTCGAATTAAACAAGAACACAAAATCTACCACTACCCCAAATCCTGTCACAAAATGGGTTTCAAACGAAAAGAAGAATTATCTGGTTACTCATTCAAACCATATACCAGGAAATGAAACAAAGTGGTACCTGGATAGCGGATGTTCAAGCCATGTCATAGGTGACAAATCCCTTCTTTTAAACTATTCAGATCTTAATGATGGGATAGTCACCTATGGAGACAGAAGCACCGGTAAGGTAATTGGACAGGGAATAATCAAAGGAATTAATTCGCTCAAAAATGAGAATGCTTTCTATAGAAAAGGATTGACACATAATCTATTAACCATATCTCAAATCTGTGACAATAAGCATGTGGTTACATTAAACAAGGACGAATGCGAAATCTCAGACTTATCAGGAAAAACAGCAATGAGGGGTTCTCCCACAAATAACCATTCTTATGTCATCAAAGGAAAAGGAAAGAATGATCTCTATGCCCAAAGTTATTAAGCATATAAAAACAAGTCTAGGTCATGCATCGAGATCTAGATATTTGCTGAAATGATGCAATTTTGTTGAACTCTTAATGTTATATCTGAGGCGTCTCACCTCATCTTCAGTACATAAACATCTTGATGTTTATAATTTTGATTTATATAAAACTTGTACAAAATTTTGCTATGTATACTGATCGATTCAAAGGTATATTTCATTATACAGGAAAGTTTGTCAAAATTGAAAAAATATATACCTTCGATAGATTTCGATTAAATCGATGAAGGACGATATCATCGACATCTCTTCAGAATTTGAAAAGTCACGAAATCGAAAATGTTATCGAAGACATCTTCAATAAATTCAAATAGGGCATATCAATGTCATCGAAACAATGATCGATGATATTGAACCTCACTGCTCGATAAAAGGCTGACGAACAGGAAAAATCATATCTTGGCTTTTCTGCTCGATTTTCTCTGGGGTTGGCTCTCATCGTAGGTCAACCGCATGCTATCTAAAGTGTTTGAACTCAGGATATATCTAACACATATTCTTGATTCCTCAAAGTATACCTTGTTGTGTTGAGATTCTCCCTTTTGGATTTTTTTGGTTGGTTAACAAGATTCTTAGAAACCTGTCTCCTTCAATGCCTTCTTCTGAGCTGTCCTAATGAGTATGGAGAAAGGAAAGGGTCCAATCATCAGTGAATCATCTCGGCCTAGTAGAAAAAAATCGTGGCTTCAAGAGGAAAGGGCAGGACACAGTCATCACATAGAGCAACTCCGACTACAGCACCAGCTTCGCCAGATATTATTGTAAATCCTCCTCCACACATTCTTGAAAAATATTCTAGGAGGCGTCTGGTGTGTGAGCATAGGGTTGATAGGAATTGTATATAACCTTACAATATAGAAGCTCTGTTAGAGGCAATCGACTGGCTTCCGCTTCTTCATTTTGGGGGAGCATGCCACAATGAGCGGACTAATCGGTTCTTTACATATTGTCACTCTCCAATACTAGAACCACCATCGTTTACTATCACAGTTGGAGATGATAGTGTTGAGATTACTGTAGAATCCATTGCTTGCATTCTCGACTTAACCTTGTCCCCAGTTGGATTGTCTGACCTTGATCTCGAAAATCCTATCACTCGGTCTTCAATTACTAAATTCCTGTTTCAGGGTCGAGATATCCCATGGTATCAAGGAAATGCTCTAAAAGTAAAATATTTACACCCTCAATACTACGTCTTGCATAAGATATTTTGTTCAAATGCTTATCCTCGTGGACTAAATTGCTCTGATCTTACTGGATTCATGACCGTGATTATATACTGTGTCGCCATTGGATTCAAACTTTGTCTGCCTACCTTGATACTCCAACAAATAGCAAGCGTCATCCATCAGTCCAGAGCAGTATACTTACCCTTTCCTCACATCATCCATGAAATCTGTGATAAAATTGGTATCCCTCGAACAAGTGATCCTGTACGTCCTCTTCAACATTTTAACAAGGTCAATATACGAAAATCGGACCTTAAGTTTCACGAGTATAAGGATGAGGATTCTAAGGAGGCTATTCATGAAGATGACGAAATGGGGGAAGGTATTGTTCCAACTGGTGTAGATCCGATAAAGCCACAGTATGCTCCTGAACCAAGTGGTTCGACTCCAACTCAGTGTGTCAAGTTCCACCAAGATAAAGTTGGTGCGATGCAGCGTGGTTTAGCTCAGATAGAAGACAAGTTAGGGGGACATGATGCGAGATTTTTCGCACTTGAAAGATGATGTCTAAGCGTTCAATAGTCAGTCCAGCAATTGATCGACTTGTTTACCTGTCGCAAAGATGATGCAGCACCATCATCATCAACCCCATAGTATTAATGGTCTTCATGCTATCTTAACACTCTGATTCTCAGCACAACATTGGGCATGGATATCTTTTTTATTACCCTACGTTTTTACGTGTGTATGAGATGGCTATTCAACTAACAAATCTGACAGTTTTTTTTCCACGATGGGGACTTGTTCTCTTTTGATTTTAACGTTATATTACTGCCAACCTTGGGCAGTATATGTTTTTGTTTGGATATTGTGGGTCATGGCTAATTATAATTCTCACATCTTGATTGCCCTGTGTTTATCTCATGATCTTTGTAAATGGTATGTGATGCATTTGATGCTGTGTTTATCTCACTACCTTACTTGGTCTGCTCTACATGCATTGGACTCACATATGAGATGTCTAAATTCACTGTTTTGATCATTATACATATTTCCTTCATATATGTATGCTTTCTGAATGGTTGTTCTCCCAAAAACTTCAAACTTTCGTCAATATCAACTGTTATATTTCTTTTTGTCAATGACTAACAAAAAGGGGGAGAACGTTCAAACACCCCGAACGGAAAATTGTATATCTTCTTGAATGGTGTTGTAGGTGTTAGGGGGAACGGCTGCACCAAGAAAAGGGAGTTCACAATTAAGGGGAGCAGATATTAGGTTGTGTACATGGTTTCACTAGAAATTGTAAAATTGTGTAAAATTCATGTACACACATTTAAGATGAGTTTTTTCTTGATACTAGTCTAGGGTGTTTTGGTATTTTGTTATGTAACTGACAAATGGGGAGATTGAAAGTACCCTAGTTTGTCAATTAGCGTGAGTGTTGAGTCAGCTAGACTGTTGAGCCTCATAGGAAGATCAATTCAAAACGTCTGCCTCAACCGGATGTTTATAAGCTTGCCACAGGTAAATTTAAGCCTCACATCCCATGTCCCAAAATACCAGGTAAATAAAACCCTTAAAATAAGTAAGAATATCATAGGGTTTTTGAGTAAGAAAACTTTTTCAAAAACAGAAAATCTCTAAGTTTTCTTGCTTTGTCGATTTTATCGAAACACATCTCGATATGATCGACCTACGCTGTTGATGTCCTCGATGATAAATCGATTCCATCGGAATGAGGACAAAAGTGTCCAACAACCATATGTACATCTGGACAGATTTATCGATGTATCGATACACCTATCGATATCATCGATATTTGAATCTCAAGTCCATCGATGGTGACTCGATAATATCGACAGGCAAATCTCAAGTGCCCCTGTTTTATCTTAAGAATATCATCTGTGCATCGATATATCAAAGCCCCCTCAATACCATCGAAATTCAAATCTCGATGATATCGGAAGGCTCTCGATGATATCGGTCATGGGCACCAAGTTTTTCAGGAAAATATTTCAAGATTGTTTACTTATGATCGAGGGTCGCTCAATAGAATCGATATTCAAATATCGATGATATTGGTACTATTTCGATGGCATCAAACAAAGACATAAACTGTCCAACAAGCTAAATGAGAATCCGTTGGATTTATCAATACCTCGACACAGTAATCGTGTAACATCCTGGATTTTTGCCAACCTGGAATTAGACGTCCTTAGGCCATGGGTTGATCCTAACACCTTGTTAACTTGTCAGAACTCAATCCCACAGTCTAAAATCGCTTTTTAACCCTTTTCCTTCACAAATCTCACGTTTCACCACCGTGTTCTTTCAATTTTTCTAAGTACTTTCACATTAGACACTATCTTAAACTAGTTAAGTATTAATGACTTGGATCACTTTATATACAAACTACAAAGGCCCAGGTACCTCCTCATACAGAAATCATACAGGACTAAATCATTTAGAAATTAGGCTAGAATTAGCTAGTGCTAAACTAGAGTACCTGTGAAATTAACACTAATCACTTTAAATACGATCTGTAAGACGTAAAACTTGTAGAATCATTGATACTAGGTTACCCTAAAATCTAAGATCAATCTCATTACCCGGCTGCTCTTGGGAGCATCACGAAACTCCGTATCAGATCTGGACCGCACATCGAAAGTCCAAATAATACAAAGTTATTTTAACATCCCAGATTTTTGCCAACCTGGGATTAGACGTCCTTAGGCAATGGGTCGATTCTAACACCTTATTAACTTGTCAGAACTCAACCCCACAGCCTAAAATCGCTTGTTAACCCATTTCCTTCACAAATTCCACCCTTCACCACCTTGTTCTTTCAATTTTTCTAAGTACTTCCACTCTAGACGCTATCTTCAACTAGCTAAGTAGTATAACTTGGATCACTTTATATACAAACTACAAAGGCCCAGGTACCACCTCAGACAAAAATTATTCAGGACTAAATCCTTTAGAAATTAGACGAGAATTAGCTAGTGTTAAACTAGAGTACCTGTGAAATTAGCACCAATCACTTTAAATACGATCTGCAAGACCCAAAACTTGTAGAATCATTAACGCTAGGTTACCCTAAAATCTAGGATCAATCTCATTAGCCAGCTGCTCTCGGGAGCATCTCGAAACTCCATATCAGGTCTAGACCGCACATCGAGAGTCCAAATAATATGAAGTTAAGGACTTAGGACCGCGTCGCTGGGCTTGATAACCATCTCGGAAATCAAATCCAGATAGTATCTCACGGCTGTTCGCTTGAGTCCGGAGCGAGGAGTGTGAAAATACATGATTTTCTTTAAAAATAAATATCTCAAATAGTAATCTGGCACCTCTCGCTTGCAGATCAGTATTAGGCAACCAAACCGTCAGAATCTGACCCAAATACACCCTCGGATCAGGAAAATTTTCATAAACATATCCATGTACTCGGAATCTCCGATCGAGATCCACTGACCGTTGAACTGAAACTGGTCTGCCATTTGTGATTTGGAATCCCAATTGAAACGAAAACTTAACTAAACGTAGATCTAGTGTTAGTGAGCTTAAGTCCGACCTTTGGCTTAAGGAGGCCCGCCAGAAGTCCTCCGTTGAGCTGAAACTAACCCGCTTTGGTTATAACCTAAGTATACTTTGACCTGGAATCTATTTCGATGAGTTTTTAGGCTATATAAGGATCTTAAACCCTCTCACATTTCAGCCATACGAATTTGAGAGAAACCTTAGAGAGAGAAGAGAGAAAAGACAGAGGAAGTGTGGAAGATGTAGGAGAATCTCCCTGCCACTCTTCCCTGCCGCTCCACGAGCTCCACCACTCCATTCTAGTCGCTTTCCCGGCGATTCCGGCGTCATTTATAGGTAAGAAACCCTAACCCTAATCTGTTTTGGGGTTGTATAGGTTGTAGGTTATGAAATAGCTAACCTATTTCGATCTATAGGTGGCCAAACTGCCGTGTGCAGAAACTTAGCAATTCTATCGACTCTGTTTCGATTCTACGATAAAAGGTGTGGACTTTAGGTGTATAGGTTATGGTTTTCAATGCTTTCAATGTCAGATAATGATAGATTCATGATCTGCATGCAATTGCACATGTACAAAGTGTTGTCTGTTTTCCGTTTCGATTAAAGATGAAAAATATGGAATTCTACATACTCTAGGTATTTGTAGAAAGTACCATATACGTACAAATTTTGGAAATATGTTTGACATGATTAATTGTTGTATGAATATATTATATGTGGATAAATTACTTGTTTGGCGAAAGGACTCGCCCTAATACACGTTTTGCTTATATACACTATGTATGTTGAAATTGTGTATTCTAGAACGTACCGTATACGTATAAATTTTGGAGATGTATTTGCCATGATTATTTGTTGTATGAATATATTATACATGGATAAAATACTTGCTTGGCGAAAGGATAGCCCTAATACATGTTTTGCTAACATACACCATGTATGTTGTAATAGTGTATTCTAAGTGTTTGTGAAAATGACTGAATGAGTATAGAATTCTCATTCGAGCCCTCCAAGACTAATTGTCATGGATATATGATTGTTGTATTGGCGATACCCCTTTGACGAAAGGATTTGCCCTGAATCACACCACGGCCACTATACGCTATATATGTTGAAATGTGTAGCCCAAGTGTTTATGAAAATGTTCAAATGAATATGGAACTTGGATTCCTACTTTCCATGACTATCCGTCGTGGGTGTACGCGTGTTATGATTGGGGCAACTCCCTAGTGAAAGGATATGGCCTAATGCCTATGTGATGAACATATGCCATGCATGTTGATCTATGTATTTTAAAGTGTTTGTTGAAATGTCTGAATGAGTAGTAGTTAGCAAATTGTAATGTACAAGGGTGTTGAGATATGATTCTCAACTTCTTTTAACTATATGTATGTTTTCCTTAGATAGTTGTGTGATTAGGAATTGAATATGTACAAACTCATGCTTGTGTTGTGCTTCATAAGATGCTTAACTGCTTTTATGATTTTATCTATGTAATGCATATGTTTAAATTCATATTTACGTTGTATGATCCGTCATGGGTGATGGGGGAGTGGAGCAACGAGTGCGTGCAACAGCCCTGGCAGCCCTAAACGGAAAATACCAGACTTTAATTGTATGATTTGAATCTTGATCCATTACTGCTTTATCTATCTGCAATTGATTATGTTTGGGGCTATGATTATAGTTCAGACATTCGGTACCAGAATTGAATTCGTGGCTATGATTCATTTGCCATGTGAGGTGTGTTCGACGAACCCGAGTCGTACTTCGGTTGGCGATAGTGGTTGGCCACACGAAGTGCTTATGCGCTTCATATTGTTTAACTTGTTGTGCGCTCGAGCTAGCCGAGCTCGTCATGTAACCCGATTTGTCTTATGTATGTTCACCATGTTTGGATGCTACTGCTTGAACCTAGGGTACCAAACTTACCAGTGAAATCCCTTTTAACCATGGTACCTCGATCAGCTAAGACTCATGAGCTGGGCATGGTGTTATGGGACACTGTGGTCGAGCTATTAGCCTACGCTGGGGCCACGTGCCTCCCTATAGTGACCAGTGAGCAACCAGACTCGTGAGCCGATTATGGTGGTATGGGGCACTATATTTGTGCTGTCGGCCTACATTGATAAGGTGATGGGGGAGTGGTGCAACGATTTCGAGCAAGAACCCTTTGTAGTGACCTCGAGCATACTCTGAATTTGCGGTGAGGCAACGAGTTTTGCCGCAGTGTATAGAGTATGAACTAGGCCTGTATCTATATAGTGATGAACCATTAAAAAGGTGATGGGGGAGTGGTGTAACCTTTGTGTGTAATAGCCCTGACAGCCTTTGCAGCGACCTAGAAATACACCATCGTATGAGATTAACTAGGATTAACGACCCTAGAATGGATCATGTTTGGGAATGATATAAGGGAGGTACCTTAATTTCCCAATACTGTTGTTTGAAATGGACTAATAATTACTCGGTAATCATGCTCATCATCGCACTGCATGTGCCTGGTAGATGTGGAGCACTGAGGGATGAACACATTCGCGAATGTAAGATGGTGTCGCATGAGGGTGGTTTAGCAAGGGCATATATCATGTCATTTCATACTTGCATTAAATAAGAGTAGTTAGAATTGTTTGATTGTACTGCTTTATCATTACTCCTTGACTAAGTTGATAACATGTTAACCTATGTTTTTATTGTTCCACTGAGTTGATCACTCACTCTCACGTTACGGGACGGTGTTGTACACACCAACCAGATTTGTTGAGTTTCAGGTGATGGTGATACTCATGAAGCAAAGACGGACTACTATGATATGGAGGAGTTCTCATACTTGTAGCTCCTTGACAGTTTTATGAAGACCTGTTATTGTATTGACGGGGCTATGGTACTTGGGATAGAAGACATTACACTTACACATTTGGTATATTTTAGAAATGTACTTGAAATTTATTAACCTGGTAATGTTATCACACTTTGAAGACTCACCACAGTTTTTATATATTTTATATATCTATCAGTCTTCCACTCGTAATTTAACTGTCTCTGAAATATGATATGCTGTTTTGGCTTAATCTCACTCATGTTCAATACACTAATGCAGACAACAGTTAATCATCATTATCTATGTTGCATAAGTGATGTTCTGGAACTCGGGTGTCGAGTTGCTACTCGACCCTCGATTTTTCAGGATGTTACAGTTATAGGGTTAGGACCGCCTTACTGAGCTTGACAACCATCTCGGAAATCAAATCCAGATAGTGTCCCAGTGCTATTCGCTTGAGCCCGGAGCGAGGAGTGTGAGAAATGTGAAATTAATTAAAAATAAAATACAAATTTATGTAATCTGGCACATGTCGCTTGCGGACAATTTTTAAGCAACCTGACTGTCGGAATCAGGCCAGATTACACCCTCGGAACAGGGATATTTGCCCCTACGTGTCAGTGTACTTGAAATCTCTAATCGAGTCTCACTGACCGTTGAACTGAAACTGGTCCGTCACGCGTGATCTGGGAAGCCGACCGAAACGAAAACTTAACTAAACCTAGATCCAGTGTTAGTGATCTTAAGTCCGACCTTTGGCTCAAGGGGGGCCGCCAGAAGTGCTTCGTTGGATCGAAACAGACCCGCTTTGGACATAACCTAAGTATACCTTGACCCTGAGTCTATATTGGTGAGTTCTGGACCTATATAAGGACCTTAAACCCTCACTTCCTCATCCCATACGAATTTGAGAAAAACCTAGGAGAGAGAAGAGAGAAAAGAGAGAGAAAGTGTGAGAGAAGTGAGAGATTCTTCCTAATGCTCTACCCTGCTATCCTACGTGATTAATCATCACGATCTAATCACTTTTCCTACGATTCCGGCTTCGTTCGTAGGTAAGAAAACCTAACCCTAAGCTATTTTAGGATTTCCAAGTGTGTAGGTCATGTAATAGCTGACCTGTTTCATTATTCAGGTTGCCTAATCACCGTAGGCGAAAGCTTAGAGATTCTAGCGTATTTGTTATGATTATACAACAAATGGTGCGGACTTTAGACGTATAGGTTATGGTTTTCAACGCTTTTAATGTCAGATAATGATAGATTCATGATCTGCATGCAATTGCACATGTACACAGTGTTGTCCGTTTCATTTTTCGGATATACGTTAACTATGTTGAATATACTGTATTCCTCGTATTTGTAGAAAATACGTATACGTACAAATTTTGAAAGTATGATAGCCACGATTAATTACTGTATGAACATGCTATATATATGTATACTACTCACTCGGTAAAAGGATTCGCCCTAATACATGTTTTTGCTAGTACACAGTATGTATGTTAAAAGAGTGTATTCTAAGTGTTTATGAAAATGACCGAATGAGTATAGAATTCGCATTCGTGCTCGCCATGACTAATTGTCATGGATACATGATTGTTGTATAGGCGATACCCCTTTGACGAAAGGATTTGCCCTAAATAACGCCACGGCCAATATACGCTATATATGTTAAATTGTGTAGCCCATGTGTTTGTGAAAATGTTCAAATGAACATAGAACTTGGATTCATGCTTGCCATGATTATCCGTCGTGGGTGCACGCGTGTTATAACTAGGGCAACTCCCTAGTGAAAGGATTTGTCCTAATACCTATGTGATCAACATATGTCATGTATGTTGATGTATGTAGTCTAAAGTGTTTGTTGAAATGTCTGAATGAGTAATAGTTAGTAAATTGTAATGTATAAGGGTGTTGAGATATGATTCTCAACTCCTTTAACTATGTGTATGATTTCTCTAGAAATCTGTGTGATTAGGAATTGAACATGTACAAACTCATGCTTGTGTTGTACTTCATAACATACTCAACTGATTATATGATTTTATCTATGTAATGCATATGTTTAAATTCATGTTTAAGTTGTATTCCATAAAATCTGTGAAGGGTGATGGGGGAGTGGTGTAACGATTCCGTGCAACAGCCCTGGCAGTCCTAGGCGAACAATATCGGACATTTGATTGTATGATTTGAAATCTTGATTCATTATTGCTTTAACTATCTGTACTTGAATGTGATTGGGGCTATTGTATAGTCTAGGCAATCGGTAACGGGATTAAATTCGTGGCTGAGATTCATTCGCCACGCAAAATGTGTTCGATGAACCCGAGTCGTACTTCGATTGGCGATAGTGGTTGGCCACGCGAAGTGCTTATGCACTTCACGTCGTCCAACTTGTCGTGCACTCGAGCTAGCCGAGCTCGTCAAGTAACCCGATCTGTCTAATGTATGTTTACCATGTTTGGACACTACTGTTTGAACCTAAGGTACCGAACTCACCAAGGCAACCCACTTAACCTTGGTACCTCGATCCGCTAAGACTCATGAGCCAGGCATGGTGGTATGAGACACCGTGGTCGAGCTGTCGGCCTACACTGGGGCCACGAGCAACCAGACTCGTGAGCCGAATATGGTGGTATGGGATACTGTATTCGAGCTGTCGACCTACACTACTTTGATGGGTGATGGGGGAGCAGTGCAACGAGTGCGTGTAACAACCCTTGCAACCCTGACCGTACCCAGTGTAGTGACCTCGAGCATACTCTGAATCTGCGGAGAGGCTTCCCGTAGTAAACAGAGTATAAACTAGGCCTGTATTGATAAGGTGATGGGGGAGCAGTGCAACGAGTGCGTGTAACAGCCCTGGCAGCCCTTTACAGCGACCTAAAACTACACCATCGTATGAGATTATGTAGGACTGATGACCCTAGAATGGATCATTGTTTGGGAATGATATAAGAGAGGTACCTTAGTTTCCCAATACTGCTGTATGAAAAGGACTAATAACAACTCGGTAATCATGTTCATCATCACACTGCATGTGCCTGGAAGATGTGGAGCACTGAGGGATGAACGCATGCCGCGGACGTAAGATGGTGTCGCATGAGGGAGTATGTTGGTGAGGGCATGCATCATGACAGCATTTCATACTTGCATTAACAACAGTACTTATGATTGTTGATTGTACTGCTTTATCATTACTGCTTGACTATTTTGATAACATGTTAACCTATGCTTTATTGTTCCACTGAGTTGATCACTCACTCCCACGTTACGGGACGGTGTTCCGAACACCCACCAGACTTTGTCTGATTGTAGATGGTGACGCTACTTCTGAGGCGGAGCGGGACTTTTGTGATGACAAGGATGCTTTCTCGTGTATTCTATTTTCTGACGGCTTCATGTGAGTCGTGTCTTAATCGACGGGATTATAGAGATGTTGTGTAGATGACACTACACCTTTGGTATATTTTGAAATTATACTTGTAATTCATTAACCTGGTAACATTATCACACTCTGGAGACTCACCACAGTTTATATATTTTATATATCTATCATAGTCTTCCGCTGCTATCTCACCTATCTCTTGAGTATGATATGTTGTTTTGGCTTAATCTCACTCATGTTCAATGCACTAATACATACAACATTCAATTATCATTCATTATGTTGCATAAGTGATGCGTTGGAACTCGGGAGTTGAGTTTATGTTCGACCCCAGATTTTCAGGGTGTTACAAGATGGTATCAGAGTATGATTTAGATTAAACCAGACCTGGGTTATGGTCACATGACGCACTCTGACACACTTTGACTTAGGAGGGGGCGACGGAACGTAGAAACAGACTTAGGATCTTCTAAATTTGCCAAACGGCGAAACTGATTGAAATCGACCGCTGAGATTGGGCCCGTACACACCATGATCACGCGAAACGATCCCGAATCACTTCTAGACCATCAGTCGACAGGTTTAAGTCGTTCCCTAGAAATGAATGTCCTTAGGTTGTGGGTCAACCACAACACCTTACACTTCATCTCAAAGCCTAAAACCCCTTTTATCCAATTCCTTCAAATTCTCTCCTTTCACCACCTCATTCTTCAACTTTTTCTAAGTCCTTTCATGCTATATATAAATTTTAACATATAAATGATGAAGAATAATACTTAAACAAAAATTTTCTATAAATAGTAAATATATGTAGAAATTGGACTTTTGACCATCCAAATTATGGAATCTCATGAAATAAATGGGTTAGTTGGATAGATTAGCGCCTCCTACCCCAAAATCATATGCTACACATCACATAAAATCATTCTGGTTTGCAATTTGGCCGTGATACGGCTCAAAACAGAGTCCGGGGCCAAACGGAGCACCTCCGGGGGGACCCAGGGTGGGACCCACACATTTTTGGGGCCTAGGGGTCACGAGGACCTCGCCCCATGGGCGAGCCCTCACCAGTTCGTCCAGAGAGTGGTGAGGCCCTCACCTGGTCGGCGAGGCCTCGTTGGTCAACGGGCTCAGTCGGGCATGCCGGTCGGGCCGATCGAGTTTGGGGGTTGTAGGACCCCCCTGGTATGTGTCCCGTCCATTAAATCACTCCCAAACCCCTATCTCCTTCAGAAACCTCCCTCCAAGCTCTCCCTTTCCTTCCAAAATTTGATTTTCTCTCTCTAACCTCCCTTCCAATCGCCCCTCCCACTGTTTTCTGTTAAAACCCACACCCCTCTAACGTTTACAGCCAGTCCTACTCCCTACCCTCTCCATTCTTGTTCATTTGAGCTCCTACACCCTTCATTTGTGGCTCAAAACCGTGTAAGCCCTCAACCCATCCTATTTCTTCATTTCCTTTCTTCAAACCCTGTCTTTTGGGGCCTTTACAATCCCTATTGAGGTTCAAACTCGTGGAGAATCAAAAGTTCCAGCCCCTATTCAAATTGTCTTCATTTTTCATGGCCTTCTTGAGCTCATTATGGCTATATTTTTTATCTCCGCCTTTCCTTCTCTCATGGGAAAGAAAAAGGGTGCCCCTCCTCCATCACCAGCCTCGGATGCTTAGTCATCCATATTGTTGTCTTGTAGTTTGCATGGGTTACCGTTTTAGGGTGTTTATGTTTTCATGTTGATGAGTGTTGTAATTAGTAGAATGTTTTAGATGTTTGAGGACATTTAGGGCCGTTCAGCCAACTACATTAAGTGAGATTAGGTGGATGGAATTGTAAAAGTAATAATAAATGTATATGTAAGGTATGGTCCCTAGATTGGGTGTATCCCATGTTTTCCAATACCATGTTTGGAGTGTATGCAGTTAAACGTATATCCCAGGTCTTCCTTTCAAATTACACTTAGAAATTCATCATCATGGGGTTTGGAAATCCCATCTCACACTTTCCTGCACAAGACTCATTTTTTCAAATCCTATAAAATTAATCCCCACCCACCCTCCTACCAACCATGCCACTCCCAATCCCGAGGAGGGATTAACAATGCAAGCCCATTAAATACAACTTAAGACCACTGACCAAATAGGCCCTTAGAGTTTTGGACCTAGAGCGGTGCTCCTAGATTTCGACAGACCTGACCGTATAGAAAATCTAACAAATTAATAATGTGAACCTTAGGACCCTCTTAGCTGGTATGAGCATGTGTGTAGTGCTCGAGCGTAGTTAATTTAAGTTCGGGTGACTCAATTCCAATTAAGCAACTTTGACCCTAAGTGATAAAACCCTTCCTTGTATTAGAAATGATGTGAAATCATCTAGCGTATGAGCGTGTACTTTGGACTACACCTATGGATTTCCACTACTCCTAAATTAAGACTGGAATACCGGTTACATTAGGGAATGTCAGAGACTGATAGACTTAGTCATTCGGCTTAACTAACTCAGATCCACTACACAACTTTCCTTCCATGTTGGCCAGGCCACTTATAACTAAAAGTTTATAACTTCGTCTTTGAGAAGTATTAGGAGTATATAGCCGATAGAGACTTTGTCTTTTAGGTCTAAGTAATTGCCCAAATGGGCAACAAATAGTTAGGAATTAGGTCCCAAATCGCATGCCATGTCGGCATACATATTGTGCTTATGAACGTAGAAAGATATCCTGCCTGTTTAGCTAGACATGATTAAATAAGATAAGTCTGGACCCTGACAAAACTCCTTGGTAGAATTAGGTATCTTGCCACAAACTCACACCTGTCCCTGAATCAACCATAATACCCATCATCTTTAGCTCCTTTCTATGACCATAGGTATCAATGCCATAGTACACATGGTCAATGAAAGACAGACCAATGTATTTCCCATTTCATGTCAAGGATAGGTCCTAAATTACACCTTGCTCCGATATACAGATCAGGACATAGATCTTGAGCCTTGAGGGTGAAAATTAATTTTTAAGGGGGATAGACCATTATGAGCCTAATCTAGTTAAGTCAGTTTATACATCCTTTTGATCAAGTTGGCACAGTGAAAACATGGTGGACCCTTGCCCCACTGGCCCAGGATCGAATGGAATTGATCCAGACTGTATGTAATGATAAGTCACTAAATAGGATCTGAATCTTCCTTAGGATGTAAAGCAATTAGGGTTCAAGTATTAATAAGTTCATATATTATGGAATAGGCCTAACAATGGGTACGAACTGAATTACAATAGTCAAGGTCAACGTATCCACAAATGTGCTCGTTGAATACGAACATAATAGAAGCCTGTTCTACTATGAGAAACCGTTTTAAGATGATCTAGTAAGATTTGATTCACCATTTTCTTGGACATAGATAATAACGAGGGCCCTCTTAAACCAAGATGGCAACCCGAGAAATAAGACATTTGAACCTTCAGTGATGGGCATTCCCTAAGTTTTTAGAGTGATCGGTCTACGGAGTTACTGAAATATACAACTGCGAAACATTCGCGGCTTGACCCAATTCTCAATCATGGGCGACTACCAATGAACTCACTGCTTGACGAGCAGAAGACCAGGATTCACCAAGACTAGGAAGGGATACGATGAGCTTTCTACCCTGGCCAGGTAGATGATCAATGTATCGGGATCGAGCCCACTATAATTGTCTCTCCGTGTTGGTCAAACATTGAAAATAACTATCTTACTCTCAACAGATGGGAATCATCGTCAAGACTCCAAATAGATAAAGAAATCCATTGTAGCTAACCATCAGGATATAAGTAAGAGATAAAGAAATAAATTTTTAAGGGGGGTAGCCTAAAATGTACTAGACTAGTATGCACAAGATACACCCTACCACGCATAGAGACTTGAAATCAATAAGTCTTAGGCAAATGAAATAATAGCATCCTTACTTATTGCCTTTAGCCAATTTCGGGGATGAAATTATTTTTAAGGGGGGTAGATTGTAACATCCCGGATTTTCACCAACCTAGAATTAGACGTCCTTAGGCAATGGGTCGATCCTAACACCTTGTTAACTTGTCAGAACTCAATCCCACAGTCTAAAATCGCTTTTTAACCCTTTTCCTTCACAAATCTCACCTTTCACCACCTTATTCTTTTAATTTTTCTAAGTACTTTCACATTAGACACTATCTTAAACTAGTTAAGTATTAATAACTTGGATCACTTTATATACAAACTACAAAGGCCCAGGTACCACCTCAGATAGAAATCATACATGACTAAATCCTTTAGAAATTAGGCGAGATAGCTAGTGCTAAACTAAAGTACTTGTGAAATTAGTACTAATCACTTTAAATACGATCTGCAAGGCTGAAAACTTGTAGAATCATTGACGCTAGGTTACCCTAAAATCTAAGATCAATCTCATTACCCAGCTGCTCTTGGGAGCATCATGAAACCCCGTATCAGATCTGGACCACACATCGAAAGTCCAAATAATACAAAGTTATAGGGTTAGGACAGCCTTGCTGGGCTTGACAACCATCTTGGAAATCAAATCCAGATAGTGTCCCAGTGCTATTCACTTGAGCCCGGAGCGAGGAGTGTGAGAAATGTGAAATTAATTAAAAATAAAATACAAATTTATGTAATCTGGCATGTGTTGCTTGTGGACAATTTTTAAGCAACCTAACTGTCAGAATCAGGCCAGATTACACCATCGGATCAGGGATATTTGCCCCTACGTGTCAGTGTACTTGAAATCTTTGACCGAGTCTCACTGACTGTTGAACTGAAACTAGTCCACCACGTGTGATCTGGGAAGCCGACTGAAACGAAAAGTTAACTAAACCTAGATCCAGTGTTAATGAGCTTAAGTCTGGCATTTGGCTCAAGGGGGGCCGCCAGAAGTGCTCCGTTGGATTGAAACGAACCCGCTTTGGACATAACCTAAGTATACCTTGACCCTGAGTCTATATTGGTGAGTTCTGGACCTATATAAGGACCTTAAACCCTCACTCCCTCATCCCATACAAATTTGAGAAAAACCTAGGAGAGAGAAGAGACAAAAGAGAGAGAAAGTGTGAGATTCTTCCTGATGCTCAATCTACTATCCTATGTGATTAATCATCACGATCTAATCGCTTTTCCTATGATTCCGGCTTCGGTCGTAGGTAAGAAAACCTAACCCTAAGCTATTTTAGGGTTTTCAAGAGTGTAGGTGATGTAATAGCTGACCTGTTTCATTATTCTGCTTGCCTAATCACTGTAGGCGAAAGCTTAGAGATTCTAGCGTATTTGTTACGATTCTACAACAAATGGTGCAGACTTTAGATGTATAGGTTATGGTTTTCAACGCTTTTAATGTCAGATAATGATAGATTCATGATTTGCATGCAATTGCACATGTACACAGTGTTGTCCGTTTCATTTTTCGGTTATACGTTAACTATGTTGAATATACTGTATTCCTCATATTTGTAGAAAATACCGTATACCTACAAATTTTGAAAGTATGTTAGCCATGATTAATTACTGTATGAACATGCTATATATATGTATAATACTCACTCGACGAAAGGATTTACCCTAATACATGTTTTTGCTAGTACACGGTATGTATGTTAAAAGAGTATATTTTAAGTGTTTGTGAAAATAACCGAATGAGTATAGAATTCGCATTCGTGCTCGCCATGACTAATTGTCATGGATACATGATTGTTGTATAGGCAATACCCCTTTGACGAAAGGATTTGCCCTAAATCACTCCACGGCCAATATACGCTATATATGTTAAATTGTGTAGCCCAAGTGTTTGTGAAAATGTTCAAATGAACGTAGAACTTGGATTCATGCTTGCCATGATTATCCGTCGTGGGTGCACGCGTGTTATAATTGGGGCAACTCCCTCGTGAAAGGATTTGGCCTAATACCTATGTGATCAACATATGTCATGTATGTTGATGTATGTAGTCTAAAGTGTTTGTTGAAATGTCTGAATGAGTAATAGTTAGTAAATTGTAATGTATAAGGGTGTTGAGATATAATTCTCAACTCCTTTAACTATGTGTATGATTTCTCTAAAAATCTGTGTGATTAGGAATTGAACATGTACAAACTCATGCTTGTGTTGTACTTCATAACATGCTCTACCGATTGTATGATTTTATCTATGTAATGCATATGTTTAAATTCATGTTTAAGTTATATTCCATAGAATCTGTGAAGGGTGATGGGGGAGTGGTGTAACGATTCCCTGCAACAACCCTGGCAGCCCTAAGCGGACAATATCGGACCTTCGATTGTATGATTTGAAATATTGATTCATTACTGCTTTAACTATTTGTACTTGAATGTGATTGGGGCTATTGTATAGTCCAGGCAATCGGTAACAGGATTGAATTCATGGCTGAGATTCATTCGCCACGTGAAATGTGTTCGACGAACCCGAGTCGTACTTCGGTTGGCGATAGTGGTTGGCCACACGAAATGCTTATGCACTTCATGTTGTCTAACTTGTCATGCGCACGAGCTAGCCGAGCTCGCCAAGTAACCCGATCTGTCTAATGTATGTTCACCATGTTTGGACGCTACCGTTTGAACCTAAGGTACCGAACTTACCAGTTCAATCACGTTAACCTTGGTACCTCGATCCGCTAAGACTCATGAGCCAGGCATGGTGGTATGGGACATCGTGGTCGAGCTGTCGGCCTACGCTGGGACCACGAGCCTCCCCATAGTGACCATTGAGCAACCAAACTTGTGAGCCGAATACGGTGGTATGGGACACTGTATTCGAGCTATCGGCTTACACTACTTTGATGGGTGATGGGGGAGTGGTATAACGAGTGCGTGTAATAGCCCTGACAGCCCTGACCGTACCCGGTGTAGTGACCTCGAGCATACTCTGAATCCGCGGAGAGGCGACGAGTCTTCCCATAGTAAACAGAGTATAAACTAGGCCTGTATTGATAAGGTGATGGGGGAGCGGTGCAACGAGTGCGTGTAACAGCCCTGACAGCCCTTTATAGTGACCTAGAAGCGCATCATCGTATGAGATTATCTAGGATTGACGACCCTAGAATGGATCATTGTTTGGGAATGATATAAGAGAGTTACCTTTATTTCCCAATACTACTGTATGAAAAGGACTAATAACAACTCGGTAATCATGTTCATCATCGCACTATATGTGCCTAGAAGATATGGAGCACTGAGGAATGACCGCATGCTGCGGACGTAAGATAGTGTCGCATGAGAGAGTATGTTGGTGAGGGCATGCATCATGACAGCATTTCATACTTGCATTAACAAGAGTACTTAGGATTGTTGATTGTACGACTTTATCATTACAGCTTGACTGTTTTGATAACATGTTAACCTATGCTTTATTGTTCGACTGAGTTGATCACTCACTCCCATGTTATGGGACGGTATTCCGATCACCCACCAGACTTTGTCTGATTCTAGATGGCAACACTACTTCTGAGGCGGAGCCGGACTTTTTTGATGACAAGGATGCTTTCTCGTATATGCTATTTTCTGACAGCTTCATGTGAGTCGTGTCTTGATCGACAGGATTATAGGGGTGTTGTCTAGATGACACTACACCTTTGGTATATTTTGAAATTGTACTTGTAATTCATTAACCTGGTAACATTATCACACTCTGGAGACTCACCACAGTTTATATATTTTATATATCTATCACAGTCTTCCGCTGCTATCTCACCTGTCTCTGGAGTATGATATGTTGTTTTGGCTTAATCTCACTCATGTTCAATGCACTAATACAGACAACATTCAATCATCATGTATTATGTTGCATAAGTGATGCGTTGGAACTCGGGAGTTGAGTTTATGATCGACCCCCGATTTTCAGGGCGTTACAAATCGATATCATCGACATTCAAATTCCGATGATCTCAAAGTTCCCTCGATCATTCTTGTAATCCTGAAATGTTTCAAGTCAAGTTCTCTCATTTTCAAATGTCAATGAAATGACACTAGTATCGATAGAATCGAAGTTCGAAATCCGATGACATCGACACCTATTTCGATTCCATCGACTAGATGGCAAGAGGTTTCAAAAGCGCATGACATTTGAGTTTGTGTCATCGAGCAGACCATCAATGCTATCGAGAGTATACACTCGATGATATCGAACCCGCTCGATGTTATTGAACTTTGTCATAAATGTGACCGTTTTATATCCGTTAGAACTTTTTGCCTATATAAAGAGGACTTGTCTATTGTTGCTGGTAGAGAAAGAAGAGAGTGCTTTTGAGTGTTTTACCTTAGATCATATACCCAAAGCCTTTTCTCTCAAGGAAGTTCATCCTCCAATCCACCCTCATCATTGATATTCAAAACAGTGGATTGGGGAATGAACTTCCGCATTCAAGGATCCTCTAACTACTACCTTATTGGCAAATCATTAAGATGGGATGCTTTGAATGCATAATTGAAATCACTCTATCTTCCTTATAGGAAACCATTTTATAGAGTAGGATTTCGTCTTAACCTAAACCCAACCCGAAGCCTCATGTTGGTACATCATCTGAGTTGCGGATCAAGGAAGCCGAAGATTCTTCATCAGCAAGGAGGAGATCTTTGTCAACGTGTTGAATGAGACTCATCCACTTATTTGTAAGTTATTAGAGTCCAGAGGACACTTGTGATTATTCCTTTCTAGGATTGGCTCTAAGGTGTTTCTCACCTTGCAAGCCCTCGTAGGAGGCCTCCGGCGGGAGTGTACGTGGTAGGTGCGTTGTGTTGACCCTTGCTCTGTTGAGAGCATAAACAATTAGGTTCCTTGTGTGGATCCTTGGCCAGTGTGCCTAAAACTGGGTGTTATGTGTTGACCCTTGCTTAGGGAGCATAAACAGAGGTTCCTTGTGTGGATCCTTGACCAGTGTGCCTAAAACCAAGTGCTATGTGTTGACCCTTGTTCAGGGAGCATAAATAGTCAGTTTAGGTATAAGTTGTAAAGGTTGAAGGTGAACCTGATTTATAACCTTAGGTGTACAATGTACCGCTGTGAAATCTCCTTAGTGAAATCCGGTACACTCAAGGGTTGAGTGCGGTTACCAGGAGTGGAGCAGACAAGTAATTAAACCACTATAAAATTGACTGTGTTTGAGATTGTTATTCTTTGGTTTGTGTGATTCACCTTAATATTTTCATATTTGAATATCCGAGATCACATCTCACACACATACACAGTTATATCCATCATAAACTAGTTTGCATATTGTTTATTTCTTAAATAGTTTGTGATTAGATCCTCTACCGGGCTTGGAAGCCAGTAGAGTTACTATTGAGTAATCCTAATATGTGCTTGTTGTTAGGATTAGTGTAATTTGATTTTAAAATAAACCATAAAAATTTTAAAATGTCCTATTCACCCCCCTTTAGGACATATTGACATATTCTCACTTCAACTAAAGCGGTCTTTACCGTTATTTCAGTGAATACGACTGGGAGGAGTGGCTGAAGACAACAACGCATCATCAAACCATCAGCCAGAAGCCTCCTACCAGGGAAGATACTCCTCCCCCTTCTCGACCGAAGAAGAATCGCCTTTACAAGGCTCAAGAATTTCAAGAGAAAATCAAGGAGCACAACTAGAAGAAATTACATAATTCTTAGGAATCAGTCCGCGCAATCGAGGGTGTCATTAAATTTGACAACCCTTACAAGCAAGATATCATGGTGATTCCAGTCAGCATCCATCGTCACCATTCCATGCTGAATTGCGAGCCTAGGGATCATCTAGATGGAGAAAGACTAGCCTATATAGAGTCTTGGTCATTCAGAGAACCAAGATTACTGGAAGGTATCCTGCAGCCAACAAAACTGAGAAAGTAAATCGGTGGCATTCACTCTATGATTTTTCTCACCCCATCTTATGATCCTCATAGCTTATATCTAACCTGTTTTTATGAGATGCTCCAGCAGCGTTTCAATGACCGTCGCCTCATTTGGAGTCCTGAAGAGTTCAGAACAAGGGGTCTCTTGACTCCCCGTAATTATTACTTTGAATGGGCCATGACAATTCGTGTGAAGCATGTGAGGAGTTTGTCCAAGATCGACATCTACACCGTGGTCGAAGCAACATCATATCCTTTTTATAAGGAATCCTCTATTCTGAAGGTTTTTCTCAGCTATTAGTGCCCTTCCACCAATTCTTTCCACCTTCTTGAAGGCGAAACGAGCATTACACTCTGGGTTATTAGTAGGATCACCGGTCTGTGGATAACCAGAAAATTCTTCAATGAATTCGTCCCCACCAATGATGAACTAGCCTTTGTCTCTTCGCCTGACCGCATCGCCTCCATCTCAGAAACAACAACTGAACTCTTTTAAGGAGATGTCCAAGTTTCCAAATATCCACAAGATTCCCCTTATACAATGGCTAGCCCGTTTTAGCAGATTTCTTCGCTAATCTTCCTTCTTTTTAAATTAACATTTTTATTGCATCTTGATACATAATCTCGATTTCACTTGCTTCTCCTTTTCTTCCAGGTTTAACGGTAACCACTCGCGAGAGCTGGAACGTCTTCGTAGGAGCATAAAAGATCGCGCTGAGTATTCTGTTTATGGGGAGCTCGTGGCTTTTATCGCTTACTGGCTGAGCATAGTGGTTTTTCCCAACTCTAAATCAGCAGATGTCATCTGCCCTTCACTGTTAGTAGTAGCTGGTGTTATGGTTGAAGGGGTCAAATACTCCCATGCTCCTCCTGCTCTATGCTCAATTTATAGGGGTTTTGGAGAGATCGCTTCTAACGTAAAAAGTCCCTCTGTCGGCTCTGCTTCTACCTATATGCCATGGCATTACTTCCTCGGCTGTCTTGACGTCTATTTCCCTTGGACCTTCGAAGTGCTAGAGAAAGCTTACGTTCATCCTTCTCAAATTCCTTGCTAGTTCTTTCAAAAGAGAGTCATGGCGAAGAGGTCCTATGACTAGGTGAAAGATGCCATCTCCTCCGATGCTAAGATTAATTATTTTCATTTCTGTCTGCCTCGCTACACAATAAACATAGACAAGTCGGACACAGAATCACTCACTATGGGAGAAAGGGCATTCTTTCTGTCGATTAAATCGTGCAGTCTCCCGTTGAGGGAGGGAACAAAATTCTAGAGAGAACTGTACTATCCCAGTCGTTTTGCTCATCAATTCAGCTTTGATCAAGCAATCCCCGAAGACTGCGTAATTGTAACTTGAAGAATGCAGAGTTATGGCACTGGCCCATTTAATTGGGCAATGATTTGAAAGCAACTATTAGGCCGAGCTACTTCTTCTTTCATCATCCTCGGCTACGACCATATTCCTCGGGTTTCACATAACCACATGAGATGGTGGGTTCACCAGTCATATCTGGTATGGAAAGGTCTACCAGTAGCTAAGCCCATCTGGCTTCCACCACTAAGACTTAGGGGTCGCACAATTGAAGAGGGAGTAGGCTTCATAGCAGAGACCAGTCATGCTCCTTTCGTTGGTCATCATTGCATCAAAATATCGGTAGATGAACCTATCTGTGTGAAGAAGCCTGACAATAGCCTTGAGGGGTGGATAACTTATGGTGTCATTCGTAAATTTAAAAAAGTTCCTCACCACTGTTCAAGAAGAGAGGAAGCTATAGAGGCTGCTTGTAACATCTCAAAAAAATTCGTACAAGGACCCATGTACCACCTCAGGCGGGACTACCCAAGAACTGTGTCCTGTAGAATAATTTAGGCGGAAAGTAGTTAAGTACTAAACTAAATAATCGGTGGATCAAGCTCGGGCCACCATTTTCACAAATGAGAAGGCCTAAAACCATTAATACCACTGACTCAATGTCTCATAAAGACCTAGGAGAAAGCCCAAGAGCCTGTCACTCTCAGGAGTACATTGGAGCTCCATATCGGACCTAAATTACATGTCGAGGGTCCAATGACAGCGAAACTATAGGACTACATCTATCCTACTGGGCTTGACAACCATCGTGGGAATCAAGCCCAAATAGTGTCCAGAAACGTACAACATGAGCCATGAGTAAAGTGTGTGAGAAACGCGAATACCTTTAGAAAATGATCCAAAACTTAGGTGAATTGGGCCATTCACTCTTACGCGAAATTGAGGATTTCAGACCGTCAGTTTCTGACCAAACTTCACCCATGGGAAAAGGAAATTTCCTTGCACATATCCGTATAATCGTGGTCACGATTGAGTAAGTATGACCGTTGATCTGACATAGGTTCTCCACAGTCGATCGGCTTATCCAATCGCACCGAAATCATGTCCTGGCATGGATCCATTGTAAGAGAGCATACTTTATGACATAGGTGGGTAGTGGGCCTCCCTAGGAGCCCTATTTGTCAGAAACAGTCACCTAAAGGGTATAAACTATGTATATAATGGCCTTGGGGCTATTTGCATCACTTCTGGATTTATAAATAGCCCTTATTTCACCCCACCTCTCTCATATACGAATTTCTCCAAAACCCTAATGGAGAAGGAGAGAAAAAAGAAAAAAAGAGGGGAAGAGAGGAGTTTGGGAAATTGTTATAGGAATCCTCTCCCAGGATTCCACGCACCAAATCTCGCCCCGTTGCACTACCAAACCTTTTCGGTTATGATTTTGGGTAAGAAACCCTAACCCTAATCTCGTAGTAGAAATCCAGGATAGTCTTTCGTCAATCTAGCTAAACAGATTCGTCATTTAAGTACCCAACATTCCATTTTCAGAAACGTAGAGTTTGGACCGAGTCCGAATCGACCATCCCGATGAAAGGCGCGGACTATAAACACTTAAGTTGCAGTTATCAATGCTTTCATGTCAGCTAATGATTTATGTCTGACTTGATGGCTACCATATTGTCTTAGATACACTGATTTTTGTATAATATACATGTATGAACTGTGTTGAGCAAAAGATGCATCCCATGTGTTTTTTGAAATGTTTGAATGAACATTTAAACATGATTTGGGCTTGCCATGATTACTGATCTAGGATTCATCATTGTCATATGCATGTTAATCTGTCTGTGTAAGGAATTGCTAAAATATAAGTTGTAACTAGTAAGTCTATATATTTGGTGAAGTGTAGTCTAACTGTTTGATGAATTGTCTGAACGAGAAACTGTTGATGATTTGTATAAATTACGAGTATTAAGATAGGATTCTTAATTGCCTTATGCATATGTATAGTTTCTTTCATGTAATCATATTTGCCTCTATGCAAATTATTGATAAAATGCAAGTGTTTGGTAACATGATCAATCTGTTTGATGAAATGCTCAAATGAGGAATTCACTTGGATTGTTTGTTAAATGTTGAAATGATTATCACATGTGTTTATTTGTTGCATCTGAGTTAGATTGGAGCTACAACGTAGCCCAAACAATTGGTAACAGTCCCTGTTCGAGTGGTCGAATTAGTTTCACCACATTGAGTATACTCGATGAATCCGAGTTGCACGATGATTGTCGACAGTGGTTAGGCTACGAGGAGTGCATATGCGCTCCACATCGATTAAGTCGGTGTGTGCCCGTACCAATCGAACTTGCTTAATAAACCGATTGGCCTAGTGTTTACCATATATGGACACTATTACTTGAATCTAAGGTACCCCTTACCAATGTAAAGGCCCACTTTAACCATGGTACCATGATCCGCTAAGACTCATGAGCTGAGTATGGTGGTATGAGACATGTGTTCAAGCTGTCGGCCTACGCTTGGGTGACGAGCCTCCCCGTAGTGACCAGTGACCAACTAAACCTAGTGAGCTAGGCATGGAGGTATGGGACACCGTCTTCGTAGTGTCGGCCTACACTGAGGTGATAAGCCTCCCCGTAGTGACCGCGAGTATAAACTCTTGAACTTACCTATCGACTGCTTTTCATTAGGAGTGATGACCCCACAACTTGCCTGTCATATGTGGTTAACTAGGAGTGACGAACCTAGATGGATCCTTCGGTTCGGGTTAATGATATAAGGGGAGGTACCCTAGCTTCCCAAACCTACTGATGAATAGGCTTAATTAAGTACTTGACTAACATGACCATGCATCGCATTGCATTAGTTAGGATGTGTTTAAAAGGTAATGAAGTTGCACCATTTTGAGGAAGTGTTGTCATATACGAAATAGGTTGTCGGAGTCGCTTGTGAGGGAGCTTTGATGCAAGGGCATACATCATTACTTGCACTCCATTCCTGCATAAAAAAGAGTAGTTAGGAAGTGATTGTTATGATTGCCTTATCATTACTGCTTGATTGACTTGATAACATGTGTAACTTTTGCCTTATCAGTCAATGGGTTTGAGTAGTTAGTTATCAATTTCAAACCTGAAACGGATCCAAGTGGCGTGAATACACATGCATTGGATCACAAAAAATGGGTCTTACAGGCCTAGGGACCCAAATCATGGAGTTCGGTGAGGCACAGGGGCTCCCACGGACCAAAATACATCACCGGAGGGAGGTGGCCACCACCCCATGGCAAAGGTGACGCCGGCCGAGCCCGACAGGCGCGGCCGGCACCGCCCTATCGGCGGCGGCACCGTCGGCCAGGCTAGATGGGCCCAGCGCGCCCCCGACCGATCCAGCAGGCGGGTGGCGCCGTGGGATCAGCGACGCACCGCCTCCGGCCGACCAGGATGGGTCCCTCCCACGTGTGGGTCCCCCTTTAAACCCTCCTATCACCTCTTTTCCCTCACTTTACCCATTTTCAACCCCTCCAAACTCTCCAAAACTCTCTTTCTCTCTCAAATCTTCATTTCTATACATTTAAATCCCCCATTTTCTCTACATCCTACACCCCTCCACCACTATTTCTCCAAAACCATCCTTTATATCCCCTAATCTCCCTTATTCTCACTCATTTGAGCACAAAACCCTCATTTTTGTGTCTCATAACCTTCATACTTTCAAATCCACTTCATCCTCAAAGTTTTTCCATCTCAATGGCTCTCTTTGAGATCATGACCACCATTTCGACGCTCCTTTCCCTTATGGGAAAGAAGAGAGCGGCCCCGGATGAGGCCGAGCCAAGCCCTCCAAGTCGATCTAAGAAGAAGACAAGTGCCGAAACAAGTGCAAGCGCAGAATGGAGGTCGAAACGGGACCTTGACCCTTGAATCCCGATAGAGAGGACTCTACCAGCGGTCGCCGAACTCGGTAAGTTCCGAAATCACAAGGTTGTTTTCGAAGATCACATGGATGAGAAGTTATTTGGAATATATCCAGTGATCGACCTCCTCCTGGAGAACGGGTGGGGTCCCATATATGAAGGAAAAACATATGCTAGTGAAGGCACCGTATGAGCCTTCTATGCACACATAAGGGACCCAACTCTTAAGCCTCTCCATTTTACCATCCCATTGGAGAGAATTGAAACTGGGGTCGATGTGGATGCCATGGCCCATATTAGGGGAATAAAGCGTGGTGTGGTGCATGCCAGCGATATTAATCTCACTAGTGGACGGGAGAGAGATCGCCGCACTCGCTTCCTTTGCGGCCAACTTGTTGATTGGAGGCGAGGGAACAATCTTGCATTGACATGTATGACGGAAGATTTCTGCCCACTCCACCATATATGCACGTACAACGTGTATCCTAGATCGAGCAACTGCACGGAATGCATTAGATTTATAGTGGACTTCTTGTACCAAGTTGGATAGGGAGAAAAAGTGTTCCTACCCACTCTCGTCTTGACTCAGATAATTAATACTACACGGTCTACTGGGGGGACGCCTCCCTCCCATTCGACCGACTCATCTGCAAGATCGCTCACAACTTCGGATTCAAGCTTCACATGGACAACCTCGCGCCTGTCCATTTCATCAATGAGACTACCCTTAACAACATGCAGATAAGCCCCAGGCAACGCCAAATCAGAATTGAAGAATTTGGAGATGAGATAGAAGAAGAGACTGAAAAAGAGGAAGGCAGTGAAGAAGAGGAAAACAGTGAAGGAGAGGAAGACAGTGAAGTAGAGGGACAAGAGGAAGTAGAGGAGGCCCAGGACTCAGACAGGGGACCTCCTACTGCTCATGATGACCGCCATGATTGGGCCGCCTTAGATGCCCACATGGCCAAGATTGAGGAAAATCAGGCCTACTTAAAGTAGAAGTATGAGGAAAACTGGGCCTACCTGAAGCAAAAGTTTAAGAGAATGTCCCGCACCATGAAGGCCCTCCTATGCCGTATGCAGGATAAGGGAGCACCTCCGCATTCGCCAGAATCGGAGGACTAGTAGTATAGTTGTACTTGTTTTTTGTTTCTTTTTGTAATAGCCTTGTATAGGCTTAGTTTGGATGTTAGGTTAGTAAGTGTTGAAGCTTTTGCTAGTTAGCTTTCATGCATTCTCTATCATAGTACATGTATTGTGAAAAATTTTGTTAAATGAAATGCATGAAGCTTCTTTTGTTTAGAAATGTGTAGAATGTTTGACAAAAGTGGATGATGTTATCTTAATCCTATAAATGTTGTACCCTATGTTGTATATAGGGAATGCCTCCTAAAACTACTTGGAACATAACACATCTCCCACTTGGCAGATTAATCGATGTGGCCCCTCACCCGAGTGGTAGACAAACGAACCCTAGTTTGGGTACGAGTAGAGAGACGTTGCAGGATTCACAACCGGCCACTAGCCCAACAAATGGGCCAACACCGAGTGCACCACCGGTTCTGGGTCCGAACCGTGCGTCTTCGTCTGCGCCACACATGCCTCAGGCAGCCTCTCCCCCTGATAGGTTAGAGCAGAAGATGCTCTTAATGCAACAGCAACAACAGGTTCTGGGAACTATAACGGGAGCCATCGCACAAAACATGAATGTGGCCTCGCCGATGCCACACATATAGCCTACTGGGACTATGACTACAAGTGGCCCATTTGAGCTCTTTCAGCGCCTCAGTCCTCCCACTTTTGCGGGTACTCATAGACTCGAGGAGGCCGAGTACTGGTTGGATCATATTTCTAAGATGTTGAGGTCATTACATTGTACCGAGGCGGAACAGGTTGAGCTAGTCACATATATGTTTGAGAAGGAAGCTAACCTATGGTGGGACAGTGTCCTTCGAACCGTTCCCTTAGGATTTGCGTGGACATAGGACAAATTCGTGGTATGCTTCTATGAGAAGTATTTTCCCCTCACTTACTGTACTGAAAAGGATGACAAATTCCTCCATCTCTAACAGGAGGGAATGACAGTGGTAGAATACGAGAACCATTTCACAGAGCTGGCTAGATATGATCCTTTGATTTTGACAGACGAGCCAATGAGAATGTGGCAATTTTCAGAAGGGTTACGGGTTGACATCCGCACCAAGATGTGTTGCGCTAGCATTTCCAACTATGTTGAGCTAGTGAACATGTCCCTATGAGATGTGCAGGATGGTGAACGAGTGTCTCGAATACGCATGCCAATGGGCCCGAGGCCTAGGCCAGAATTACAAAACCGGCCGTTTCTTGGCAAGAGGCAGCGTATGAACTCGCCTCCAAGAGCAATGGCTCTGCCAGCTTAGCAAAGGCGATTTGATCTTTAGTGTACTTATTATAAAAAAGCAGCCCATACTGACCCCTTTTGTTTTACCAAGATGAAGGACAATGGCTACACGCAACCTTAGAGGGTCAACCGCCAACCACCACATGCTATTTTGGCTCCACCTCTACGATCTATAGTACCGGCACAACTATTCAGCCGATCTCCTGTATCTCGAAATCGGCTATCTCAACGACCTATGATAGCACCGCCTAACTGCCCGCAACAAGCTCGCGTACATGCACCTGTAGGTGAAGCATCTGAATCAGCGGTTGCAGTGCCGCTAACCTTTGAAGTCACTGCCCACATCCAAGGTACACCTATATTCCTTTTAATGGACATTGGGTCCACTATTTCAATAATAGCATGCTTTACAGTCAAGCGATTAAGGTTGGACAATACCCCTATGGTTGGGGTGAGGGTCATCGCTGCAGCAGGAACCTTCACAGACGCCACTAAGCTTTGTAAGAGTTGCCCGATAGACTCAGGGAGTAGAATGGTGTGCGTTGACCTGATCATAACCAAGATATACATTACGACGTCATCCACGACATGGATTGGCTCACTGAAATGAAGGCAGAGATTGACTGTGAAACTAGATTGGTGATGGCCCATGGGCTCGAGGGCACGACCTTCACCTTCCCAGTTCAGGTTAGTTGTCCCTACCAAATTCATTGTTATGCTTTCCTATTGGAAAATTGTGATGGTCCATCAATTGGGGACATGCCAGTAGTCAAAGATTTCACGGATATGTTCAGAACGATCCATGGACTACCTCCTCAGCATGAGATCGACTTTACCATCAACCTTGTGCCAGGCTCGACACCTATCTCCTTACCGACGTACCACATGCCTCCATGTGAAATGGATGAATTGAGGAAGCAAATTAATGATTTATTGGACTCTGGCTTCATACGACCAAGCGTATCTCCTTAGGGAGCACCTGTGTTGTTTGTGAAAAAGAAGGATGAATCGTTACGGTTGTGTATAGATTATCGCAGGCTAAATCACGTCACGGTAAAGAACAAGTATCCTCTTCGCATGATAGATGACATATTTAACCTGTGGAAGGGGGCGCAGTATTTCTCTAAGATAGACTTACAGTCCGGGTATCATCAGTTGTGCGTCAGCAATGAAGACGTGCAGAAAATAGCTTTCACAACAAACTTCGGACACTACGAATTCCTCATGATGCCGTTTGGACTTACGAATGCACCGACCGTATTCGTAGATCTCATGAACCGGGTATTTTGGCCATATCTTTACCTATTCGTCATCGTATTTATAGACGACATTCTAATATACTCAAAGAGTTGGAAGGATCACGAAGAACACCTGCGAGCAATCCTTAGTACTCTTAGGCAGAATCAATTGTTTACACAGTACTGAAAATGCGACTTCTGGAAGGAAGAAGTAAAGTTCTTAGGACACGTGATTTCCAAGGAAGGAATCGTCGTGGACCTTGCCAAGGTGACCACGGTACAAGACTGGGAGCAACCCGGCTCGATTATAGAAGTGATGAGTTTCCTCGGACTTGCCGTCTATAATCGCCGATTCATTAAAGATTTCTCCAAGATAGCCCGACCGTTGTCTCAACTTACTCGAAAAGATCTTAAGTTTGCTTGAAATGAGAAAGTAGAGGCAGCCTCTCAAGAACTAAAGGACAAGTTAACGTCTGCGCCCGTGCTAGTACTACCAGAGCAAGGGGTCAAATACACTATTTACACTGACGCCTCTCGAGTCGGTTTGGGGTGTGTACTTATGCAGAAGGATAGGGTGATTGCCTATGCCTCACGACAGTTGACGAAACACGAAGAAAACTACCCCACTCACGACTTGGAATTGTCGGCAGTCATTTCGCATTAAAGCTTTGGAGACATTACCTCTACGGTGAGGAGTTTGAGCACTTTTACGACCACAAGAGCCTCAAGTACATCTTTACACGGAGGGACCTGAATATGAGGTAAGGACGTTGGATGGAGACTTTGAAAGACTTTAAGTTTGAAGTCTCCCACCACCCTGGCAAGGCCAACCTTGTGGCTGATGTGTTGAACCGCAAGAAAACTATAGAATTTGTAGCCCCATTGATGATAGAAGAGTAGAATATGGTGGAATTCATGCGAGATTTTGAACATAAGCTGACAGCGGAGGAGCCATTCGAGAGCGTTGCACACTTCCACGTGCAGTCACTTATTGATGACCGAATCATTGTGGCTCAGAAAGAAGATGAGCTATTGGAGACGATGAGAGAGCTTGCAAGCAACAATGAAGAATCATAATGGATGATTGACTTAGATGGAGGTTTGAGATATCGTGGCCGCTTATGCGTCCTGAACCTCCACGACTTGAGGAGAAAAGTTCGAGAGGCCGCTTACAATTCAAAGTTAGCGTTGCATCCGAGCAGTACAAAGATATATCGAGACATGAAGCGTTCGTACTGGTGGGATAACATGAAGGCCCAAATAGCAGATTTTGTGTCCTGATGCCTCACGTGCCAGTAAGTCAAGGCCGAGCACCGCTGATCCCCTGGTTTACTTCAGCTCATGCCCCTAGCAGAGTGGAAGTGAGATTTCATATCTATGGATTTCATTTATGGGTTACCAAAGATGAGAAAGGGGCATGATTCCATTTGGGTGATTGTGGACCGGTTGACGAAATCGGCCAATTTTCTCCCAATTAGATTTTCTAATTCGGTAGATGATCTAGCCAAGTTCTACATCAAGGAGATAGTACAGTTGCATGGGGTTCCTATAGAGATTGTGTCGAACCGAGACACATAATTCACGTCTATTTTCTAGACTTGAATCCAAGATGCAATGGGAGGGAAATTGAAGTTTAGTATCGCGTTCCACCCACAGACCGATGGGCAGACAGAGTGGGTAAATCAAATACTTGAGGACATGTTAAGAGCATGCGTACTTGACTTTAAAGACAACTAGGATGTCTGTCTCCCTTATGTCGAGTTTCCTTATAACAATAGCTTCTAAGCAAGCATTGGTATGGCTCCTTACGAAGCCTTGTATGGACGCCCATGTCGAGCTCCGCATTGTTGGGCAGAAGTTGGCGAGAAGAGCTTGGTTGGCCCAGATCTGGTTCAGGCAACCT
This sequence comes from Magnolia officinalis, assembly GCA_021015155.1. NCBI lineage: Eukaryota > Viridiplantae > Streptophyta > Magnoliopsida > Magnoliales > Magnoliaceae > Magnolia > Magnolia officinalis. The sequence goes on from JAJHSJ010000007.1 coordinate 40,658,849, forward strand.
TAGAAAAGATCGATATTATCAGGCGTCAACTCCTTATGGCCCAGAGTAGGCAAAAGAGTTACACTTATACAAGACGGAGACAGTTGGAATTTGAAGTTGGGGACCATGTATTCCTTAAGTTTCCCCAATGAAAGGAGTACTTCATTTTGACAGAAAATGGTAACTCACGCAGAGATTCATTAGCCCGTTCCAGATTTTAGATCGAGTGGGTGTGGTAGCATACCATCTCGCCTTGCCACACCACTCGCAGGCGTGTATAATGTATTTCATGTATCGATGCTGAAGAAATATGTTCCTGACCCTACCCATATTATCAAGTGGGAGCAAGTGCAGCTAAGGGAAGATGCTACTTATGTATTGCGGTTCACGGGTGTTCTAGATAGGAAGGAATAAGTATTGCGTAGCAAGGTTATCCCACTCGTGAAAGTGCTATGGACACACCACACCGAGGAGGAAGCTACTTGGGAAACGGAAGCTGAAGTCCGTAAAGAACTACCCAAAGATCCTCGAGGAGTACGAAAAGGTACTAATTTGGTGGATGAATTTTTTCTTTAAGAGAGGTAGATTGTAATGTCTCGGAAAAAAATATGTACAAGGAACCGAGTACCACCTCAGGCGGGACTACCCAATGACCACATCCTGTCGAATAATTTAGGTGAAAATTAGTTAAGTACTAAACTAAATAATCAATGGATTAAGTTCTGGCCACCATTTCCACAAATGAGAAGGCCTAAAACCATAAATACCACTGACTCAACGTCACTTAAAGACCTAGGAGAAATCCCAAGAGTCTGTTGCTCTCGGGAGTACATTGGAGCTCCGTATCGAACCTAGACCGCATGTCGAGGGTCAATGACAGTGATGAAACTATAGGACTATGTCACTCCTACTGGGCTTGACAACCAACGCGGGAATCAAGCCTAAATAGTGTCCATAAACGTACAACAAGAGTCATGAGTTAAAGTGGTGTGAAAAACATGAATACCTTTAGAAAATGGACCAAAACTTAAGTGAATTGGGCCGTTCGCTCTTACGTGAATTGAGGATTTCAAGACCGTCAGTTTCTGACCAAACTTCACCCATGGGGAAAGGAAATTTCCCTGTACATATCCATATAATTGTGTCTTCGATTGAGTAAGCATGACCGTTGATCTGACACAGGTTCTCTATGGTCGATGGGCTTATCCGATCGCACCGAAATCATGTCTTGGCATGGATCCATTGTAAGAGAACATATCCTATGACGTAGGTGGGTAGTGGACCTCCCTAGGAGTCCTGTTTGTCAGAAACAGTCGCCCAAAGGGTATAAACTATGTATATAATGGCCTTGGGGCCATTTGCATCACTTCTAGGCTTATAAATAACCCTTATTTGACCCCACCTCTCTCATATACGAATTTCTCCAAAACCCTAATGGAGAGAGAGGAGAAAAGAAGAAAAAAGATGGAAGAGAGAGAAGGAGTTTGGGAGATTGCTACAGGAATCCTCTCCCATGATTCCACCCACCAAATCTCTGCCCGTTGCGTTACCAAACCTTTTCGGTTACGATTTTGGGTAAGAAACCCTAACCCTAATCTCGTAGTAGAAATCTAGTATAGTCGTTCATCAATCTAGCTACCTAGATTCGTCATTTAGGTACCCGACCTTCCGTTTTCGGAAACGTAGAGTTTGGACCAAGTCAGAATCGAGCATCCCGACGAAAGGTGTGGACTATAAACACTTAGGTTGTGGTTATCAATGCTTTCATGTCAGCTAATGATTTATGTCCGACTTGATGGCTACCATGTTGTCTTAAATACGCCGATTTCTGTATAATATACATGTATGAACTGTGTTAAGCAAAAGATGCATCCCATGTGTTTGTTGAAATGTTTGAATGAACATTTAAACATGATTTGTGCTTGCCATGATTACTGATCTTGGATTCATCATTGTCATATGCATGTTGATCTCTCTGTGTAAGGAATTGCTAAAATATAAGTTGTAACTAGTCTAGTCTATATATTTGGTGAACTGTAGTCTAAGTGTTTGATGAATTGTCTAAATGAGAAATTGTTGATGATTTGTATATATTACGAGTATTAAGATAGGATTCTTAATTTCCTTATGCATATGTATAGTTTCTTTCATGTAATCATATTTGCCTCTATGCAAATTATTAATAAAATGCAAGTGTTCGGTAACATGATCAATGTGTTTGATGAAATGCTTAAATGAGGAATTCACTTTGATTATTTGTTAAATGCTGAAATGATTATCACATGTATTTATTTGTTGCATCTGAGTAAGATTGGGGCTACAACGTAGCCTAGGCAATCGGTAGTAGTCCCTGTTCGGGTGGCCGAATTAATCTCACCATATTAGGTATACTCGATGAATTTGGGTTACATGACAATTGTCGACAGTGATTAGGCCACGAGGAGTGTTTTTGTGCTCCATGTCGATTAAGTCAGCGTGTGCTCGTACCAATTGAACTTACCTAATAAACCAATTGGCTTATTATGTGTTTATCATGTATGGACGCTATTGCTTGAATCTAAGGTACCCCTTACCAATGTAAAGGCCCACTTTAACCATGGTACCACGATCCACTAAGACTCATGAGCCGGACATGATGGTATGAGGTACCGTGTTCGAGCTATCGGCCTATGCTGGGGTGACGAGCCTCCCCGTAGTGACCAATGAGCAACTAAGACTCGTGAGCCAGGCATGGTGGTATGGGACACCAGGCGAGGTGACGAGCCTCCCCGAAGTGACCGCAAGTATAAACTTTTGAATTTGCCTATCGACTGCTTTTCATTAGGAGTGATGACCCTATAACTTGCCTGTTGTATGTGGTTAACTAGTAGTGACGAACCTAGATGGATCTTTCGGTTCGGGTTAATGATATAAAGGGAGGTACCCTAGCTTTCCAAACCTGCTGTATAAATAGGCTTAATTAAGTACTTGGCTAACACGACCATGCAATGCATTGCATTAGTTAGGATGTGCTTTAAAGGCGATGAAGTTGCACCATTTTGAGCAAGTGTTGTCATATGCGAAATAGGTTGTCGAAGTCGCTTGTGAGGGAGCTTTGATACGAGGGCATACATCATTACTTACATTCCATTCCTGTATTAAAAAGAGTAGTTAGGAAGTGATTGTTATAATTGCCTTGTCATTACTGCTTGATTGACTTGATAACATGTTAACTTTTGCCTTAAAGTACCACTGAGTTGGCCACTCACTCCCACTCTGGGACGGTGTTTTAAAACACAAACCAGACTCTGATTTAGATGTAGGTGTTGATGAAGTCTATGCTATGGAGCAGGACTTCGTGGATGAGGAGGAGGAATTCTCCTATTTTCAACTCTCAGGCGGGTCAATATAGACCTCGTGCTGATGCGCAGGGACCACTGAGATATCTGGCTAATTTTGTTCATTTTGTTCATTTTAAAACAATTCATGTATATATTAAACCTGGTTACGTACTCAAACTCTCGAGGTTTGTGAAACACCCACATGTTTAAATATATATGTTTGAGACTTTTGCTTGCCTAATTTAATTATATCCGAAGTATGCTATGCTGCTTTAGTATAATATCACTCATGCTTAACTCATTAATATGGATGAAATCTGAACATCATCATTGTAATATCCCGGATTTTTGCCAACCTAGAATTAGACGTCCTTAGGCAATGGGTCGATCCTAACACCTTATTAACTTGTCAGAACTCAATTCCACAGTCTAAAATCGCTTTTTAACCCTTTTCCTTCATAAATCTCACCTTTCACTACCTTATCCTTCAAAAGTAACTAGTGCTAAACTGGATTAGCTACGAAATCTGCACTAATCACTTTAAATACGATCTACAAGAACCAAAACTTGTAGAATCATTGACGCTAGGTTACCCTAAAATATATGATCAATCTCATTACCCGGCTGCTCTCGGGAGCGTCACGAAACTCCATATCAAATCTGGACCGCACATCGGAAGTCTGAATAATACAGAGTTATAGAATTAGGACCGCCTTGCTGGGCTTGACAACCATTTCAGAAATCAAATCCAGATAGTATCCGGGGGCTATTCGCTTCAGCCCAGAGTGAAGATGTGAGAAACGTTAAATTAATTAGAAATAAAGTTCAATTCTAAGTAATCTGAGACTTGTCACTTGTGGACCAAATATAAGCAATCAGACCGTCAGAATCGGACCCAATTACACCCTCGGATCAGGGAAAATTTCCAACACAGGCCAGTGTACTTATGGCCCTGATCGAGTTTTCGAGACCGTTGAACTGAAACTGGTTCACCACGGGCGATTTGTAAATCCGATCGGACCGAAAGCGTAACTCGACCTAGATCCAAGGTCAGTGAGCTTAAGTCCGACCTTTGGCTTAATGGGGGGCTTCCAGAAGTGCTCCGTTGAGACGGAACAGATCCGCTTTGGACATAACCCAAGTATACCTTGACCCTGAGTCTATTTTGGAGAGTTTTGGGCCTATATAAGGACCTTAAACCCTCACTCCCTCATCCCATACGAATTTGAGAAAAACCTAGGAGAGAGAAAAGAGAAAAGAGAGAGAAAGTGTGAGAGAAGTGGGAGGATCTCCCTGATACTCTACCATGCCGCTATACAAGCTTAACCATCCCGTTCTAATCGCTTTCCCGCCAATTCTGACTTCATTTCTAGGTAAGAAAACATAACCCTAAGCTGTTTTAGGGTTTCCAAGAGTGTAGGTGAGGTAATAGCTGACCTGTTTCATGATTCAGGTTGTCTAATCACCGTATGCGAAGGATTAGAGATTCTAGCGTATTCGTTACGATTCTACGACAAAAGGTGGGACTTTAGACGTACAGGTTAGGGTTTTCAATGCTTTCAATGTCAGATAATGATAGATTCATGATCTGCATGCAATTGCATATGTATAAAGTGTTGTCCGTTTCATTTTTCGGTTAGACGTTAATTATGTTGAATATACTGTATTCCTCATATTTGTTGAAAATATAGTACACGTATGAAATACAGATTTGTGCTTGCCATGATTAATTGTTGTCTAGGTATGCTAGATACATGTGTATCAACTTCTGGGTGAACGGATTAGCCTAACACCTGTTATATTAACATATGTCGTGTATGTGCTAGTTGTAGCCTAAGTGTTTGTAGAAATGCTCGAATGAATATGGAACTATGAATTATGCTTGCCACGACTATTGGTCGTGAATGCATGATCGTGGTTCATGTGACAATCCTTTGTGAAAGGATTCGATACGACTTGTGTTTTAACTAGCATATTATAGGAAGGTTGGAATGTATAGTCTAGGTGTTTGTGAAAATGCTTGTATAGGTATGTACTTAATCTAGTAGTGCCTTGAGTAAGTGTTGAGATAGGATTCTCAACTACCTTAGTGATGTGTATGATTTCCTTCATGTAAGTTGTTTAGTTTAATCACTTACTGGTTTATGATACATATGTGTTTGGATTTCCTGTTTGTATTGTGTTTTATAACATGCTTGTTAATATGTTTGAATTACTTGTTTATTTAATTCTGCTCTGACTACTTCACATGTTTAAGTTGTATTCCGTAAAAGCCGTGAAGGGTGATGGGGGAGTGGTGTAACGATTCCGTGCAACAGCCCTGGCAGCCTTAAGCGGACAATATCGGACTTTTGATTGTATGACTTGAAATCTTGATTCATTACTGCATTTACTATCTATAATTGAATGTAATTGGGGCTATTGTATAGTCCGGGCAATCATTAACGGGATTGAATTCGTGGCTGAGATTCATTCGCCACGTGAGATGTGTTCAACGAACCCAAGTCGTACTTCGGTTGGCGATAGTGGTTGGCCACGTGAAGTGCTTATGTACTTCATGTCGTTCAACTTGTCGTGCGCTCGAGCTCATCAAGTAACCCGATCTGTCTAATGTATGTTCACCATGTTTGGACGCTACTGTTTGAACCTAAGGTACCGAACTTACAAGTGTAACCCCGTTAACATTGGTACCTCGATCCGCTAAGACTCATGAGCCGGACATGGTGGTATGGGACACCGTGGTCGAGCTGTCAACCTACATTGGGGCGATGTGCCTCCCCGTAATGACCTGTGAGCAACCTAGACTCGTGAGCCGAATACGGTTGTATGAGATACTGTACACTGCTTTGATGGGTGATGGGGGAGTGGTGTAATGATTCCGTGTAACAGCTGTGGCAGCCCTGACCGTACCCGGTGTAGTGACCTCGAGCATACTCTGAATCTACCGAGAGGCGATGAGCCTTCCTGTAGTAAACAGAGTATAAACTAGGCCTGTATTAATAAGGTGATAGGGGAGTGGTGCAACGATTCCGTGTAACAGTCCTGCCAGCCCTTGCAGCGACCTAGAACCGCACTATCATATGAGATTATCTAGGATTGATGACCCTAAAATGGATCATTATTTGGGAATGATATAAGGGAGGTACCTTAGTTTCCCAACACTGCTATATGAAACAGACTAATAACAACTCTGTAATCATGCTCATCATCGCACTGCATGTGCCTGGAAGATGTGGAGCGCCGAGGGATGAACGCATGCCGCGGACGTAAGATGGTGTCGCATGAGGGAGTATGTTGGTGAGGGCATGCATCATGACTGCATTCCATCCTTGCATTAATAAGAGTAATTTAGGAGTGTTTGATTGTACTGCTTTATCATTACTGCTTGAATGAATTGATAACATGTTAACTTATGCTCTATTGTTCCACAAAGTTGATCACTCACTCCCACGTTACGGGATAGTGTTCCAGACACCCACCAGACTTTGTCTGATTGCAGATGGCGACGCTACTCCTGAGGCGGAGCCGGACTTTTGTGGCGACGAGGATGCTTTCTCATATATGTTGTTTTCTGGCAGCTTCATGTGAGTCGAGTCTTGATCGACGGGGTTACAAGGTTGTTGACTAGAGGACCTTACACATTTGGTATATTTTCGAATTGTACTTGTAATGAATTAACCTGGTAACATTATTACACTCTGGAGACTCACTACAATTTATATATTTTATATATCTATCACAGTCTTCCACATGCAAATTTAACTGTCTCTGGAGTATGATATGCTGTTTTGGTATAATCTCATTCATGTTTCCATGCTCTCATCATAATCATCATTATCTGTGTTACATAAGCGATGCGCTGAAACTAAGGAGCTGAGCTTTGCTCGACCCCCGATTTTCAGGGTGTTACAATCATCCATACTGCATAAGCGATGTTCTGAATCTCGGGAGTATAGCTTTGTTCGACCCTTGAAATTCAGGGTGTTACACTACTTCTGTAATGCCCCGAAATTCGAGGGTCGAGTAGCAACTCAACTCTCAAGTTCCAAAACATCACTTATGCAACATAGATAATGATGATTAAATGTTGTCTGTGTTAGAGCAATAAACATGAGTGAGATTATACCAACACAGTAATTCATACTCTAGATCAATTGTATAAAGGCAAGCGGAAGACTGAAACTATAAATATATGTATGTAAAAGAAACAAAACCATCTCAATCTCCAGAGTATGAACCCATCTGAGTCACCATATACATATATCTGTTTTATGAACAAAATGCCAAAAGTACAACTAAGGAAGTGAGCCCTATAAATCTCGTCGATCCAGGCAGTCTAGTTGAAGCCACCAGAATACTGCATAAATGAGAACTCATCCTGGTCCTCGTCATAGTCCTCCTCAGCCTCCTGAGTTGTCATCTCATCTGTACCTAAGACAGAGTCTGGTTGGTGTGTACAATACCGTCCTGTAACGTGGGAGTGAGTAGCTAACTCAGTGGAACAATAAAGCATAGGTTAACATGTTATAAATTCAGTCAAGCAGTAATGATAAAGTAATAAAATCAAACACTCCTAACTACTCTTATTAATGCGAGTATGAATGCAGTTATGATGCATGCCCTCACCACACACACCCTAGTCCGACACCATCTTACGTTCGCGGCATGCTTTCATCCCTCAGTGCTCCACATCTTCCAGGCACATGCAATGCAATGATGTGGATGATTACCGAGTTATTATTAGTCCATTTCAAACAGCAGTATTGGGAAACTAAAGTACCTCCCTTGTATCATTCCCAAACAAGGATCCTGTCTACGGTCGTCACTCCTAGTTAGTATCATACGATATTATGGTTTGAGAGGCATCGCGAAGGCATCACAAAGGGCTCGTCACCCGTCAGCACGGATACGGATCTCACCGTATTCGGTTCAATTGCTGGCCTTCAGCTCGAATACAGGTCTCATCGTACTCGGCTCAATCGCTAGCCGTCAGCTCGAATACAGGTCTCACCGTACCCGGCTTAACTCATGCTCTAGCTGTTGCGAAGGGCTCATCACCAATCACAGACCTTAAAGTATACTCGAAGACACTACGAAGGGCTCGTCGCCCGTCAGCACGAATACAGGTCTCACCGTATTCAGCTCTCGCCGTAGGTGTCGACAGCTCGAATACAGTGTCTCATACCACCGTATTCAGTTCACGAGTCTGGTTGCTCAATGGTCACTATGGGGAAGCACGTAACCCCAGCGTAGGCCGACAGTTCGACCACGGTGTCCCATACTACCATGCCCGACTCATGAGTCTTAGCGGATCGAGGTACCATAGTTAACGGGATTTCATTGGTAAGTTTGGTATCCTAGGTTCAAGTAGTAGTGTCCAAACATGGTGAACATACATTAGACATATCGGGTTACTTGACGAGCCTGACTAGCTCGAGCGCACAATCAACTGAACGACATGAAGTGCATATGCACTTCGCGTGGCCTAACCACTGTCGCCAACTAAAGTACGACTCGGGTTCGTCAAACACATCCTACGTGGCGAAATGAATCTCAACCACGATCTCAAGTCTGGTACTAATTGTCTAGACTACAATCATAGTCCCAAACTCAATCAATTCTTATTTAGAGCATGTAGAGTAAAGCATGATGAGCAAAGTAATTCAAGCATGATAACAAGCATGTCATAAAGCATATTATAAAGTATGTTATAAAGCACCATGTAAACAAAAAATACAAACACATATATTTCATAAGTAAGCGGTTAAAGTAAACAACCAACATTGAGGAATCATATACGTCTCCAAGGTAATTAAGATTCCCATCTCAACACCTACCTAAGGCACTATCACCCAAGCACTTACTCTCACAAGCATTTTCACAAACACTTAGAATACACTATTTCGACATACATAGTGTATGTTAGCAAAACATGTATTAGGGCGAGTCCTTTCACCAAACAAGTAATTTACGCATATATAATATGTTCATATAGCAAATAATCATGGCAAACACATCTCCAAAATTTATACGATACCGTACTTTCTAGAATACACTATTTCAACATACATAGTGTATATTAGCAAAACATGCACTAGGGCGAACCCTTTCGCCAAATAAGTATTTTACGCATATATAATATATTCATACAACAAATTTTCATGGCAAACACATTTCTAAAATTTATACGTATACGGTACTTTCTACAAATACCTAGAGTAGGTAAAATTCCATATTCTTCAGCTTTAATCGAAACGGTAAACAGACCACTTTGTACATGTGCAATTGCTTGCCGATCATGAATCTATCATTATCTGACATTGAAAGCGTTGAAAACCATAACCTATACACCTAAAGTCCTCACCTTTCATCTTAGAATCGTAACGAATCAGCTAGGTTTGTTAAGCTTCCGTATTCGACAGCTTGGTACCCTATAGAATGAAATAGGTTAGCTATTTCATAACCTACAACCTTCACATCCCAAAACAGATTAGGGTTAGGTTTCTTACCTAGAAACGAAGTCAGATTCACCGGGAAAGCGATTAAACTTGACTGATTCCGCTTGTAGAATGGTAGGGGAAAGTAGTAGGGAGTTTCTCCCACTTTTCTCACACTTTCTCTCTCTTTTTTCTCTTCTCTCTCTAGGGTTTCTCTCAAATTCGTATGGCTGTGAGAAAAAGGGTTCTAAGGTCCTTATATAGCCTAAAACCCCACCAAAGTAGACCTAAGGTCAAGGTATACTTAGGTTATAACCAAAGTGAGACTTTACCATCTCAACGGAGCACTTCTGACAGGCCTCCTTGAGCCAAAGGTCGGACTTAAGCTCACCAACCTTGGATCTAGGTGGAGTTAAGTTTTCGTTTCAGTGGGATTCCTAGATCACGCATGGCGGACCAGTTTCAGTTCAACGATCAGCGGATCTCGATCTGAAATTCCAAGTACATGGATATGTTTATGAAATTTTTCCTTATCCGAGTGTGTATTTGGGTCAGATTCTGACGATCTGGTTGCTTATAAAACGTCTGAAAGCGACACGTGCCAGATTACTATTTGAAATATTTTATTTGTAAAGAAAAATAAGTATTTTCACACTCCTCGCTCCGGACTCAAGCGAACAGCCGTAGGATACTGTCTGGATTTGATTTCAGAGATAGTTGTCAAGCCCAGCGAGGCGGTCCTAAGTCCTTAACTTCATATTATTCGGACTCCCGATGTGCGGTCCAGATCTGATGCGAAGTTTCAATGTGCTCCCGAGAGCAGTCGGGTAATGAGTTTGATACTAAACTTTAGGGTAACCTAGCGTCAATGATTCTAAAAGTTTTGGGTCTTGTAGATCGTATTTAAAGCGATTCAAATGGATTTCATGGCTAATCTAGTTTAGCACTTAGTTAACTTTGTCAAATTTCCAAATGATTTAATCCTAAGCGATTTCTGGTAGAGGTGGTACTCGGGCCATTGCACAGAAATTTTTGAGTCATTTCAATCTACCCCCCTTAAACAAAAATTTCGTCCTCGAAATTTGTACATTATCATACTCCTCTAGAATCTGAGGGTAGTTCTTTCTGACCTCGGCCTCTGTCTCCCACATAGCTTCCTCTTCTGTACGATGTGTTCACAGTACCTTCGCGAGTAGAATCACCTTGTTACGCAGTACCTGCTCTTTCCTGTCAAGGATATGCGTCGGACGCAGCTAATACGTAGCATTCTCTCTCAACTGTACCTACTCCCATCTGATGATATGTGAAGGATCAGGAACGTACTTCTTCAGCATAGATATATGAAATACATTGTGTACAGCTGCACGTGGTGTGGGCAAAGCGAGACGATATGCCACAACACCCACTCGATCCAGTATCTGAAACGGACCGATAAACCTTGGTGTGAGCTTCCCGTTCTTCCCGAACCGAAGGATTCCCTTCATAGGGGAAACTCTGAGGAACACATGGTCTCTAACCTCAAAATCAAGCGGTCGCCGCCTCGTATCGACGTACCTCTTCTGCCTGCTCTGCACTGTAAGAAGTCGACCCCTAATAATGTCAATCTTCTCTGAGGTCGCCTGAACCAACTCTGGGCCAATAAAGCTACGTTCGCCAACCTCAGCCCAACAATACGGTGCTCTGCAAGGGCGACCGTACAGGGCCTCATATGGAGCCATGCCAATACTCGCCTAGAAGCTGTTGTTGTAGGTGAACTTTGCGTAAGGAAGACAGTCATCCCAACTGTCCTTGAAGTCCAACACACATACTTACAACATATCCTCCAGAATCTGATTCACCCGCTCTATCTGCCCGTCAGTCTGAGGATGAAACACCGTACTGAACTTCAACTTTACACCCATCGCTTCCTGGATACGAGTCCAGAAGATAAATGTGAACCGAGTGTCTCTGTCCGACACGATCTCTAAAGGAACCCCATGCAGACGGAAGATCTCTTTGATGTACAATCTGGCCAAATCATCTATAGAGTTCACAACTCTGATAGGGAAAAAATGGGCATATTTGGTCAACCGGTCCACAATCATCCAAATGGAATCGTGTCCCTTCCTCGTCTTCGGCAACTCTGATATGAAATCCATGGAAATGAAGTCTCACTTCCATTCTGCTATGGGCATGGGCTGAAGCAGTTCAGGAGGTCGGCGATGTTCTGCCTTGACCTGTTGGCACGTCGGTTAGCGAGAAACGAACTCAGCGATGTGGGCCTTCATGTTATCCCACCAATACGACCGTCTCATATCCCGGTACATCTTCGTGCTACCAGGATGCATCGCAAGCTTCGAGTTATGGGCAGACTCCAGAAACTCATGTCTCAAGTCAGGTATGTCGGGAACGCATAGGCGGCTACGGAATCGTAGACCCCCATCTGAACCAACTCTCCACTCGGAGTCCTCGGGGCCGCTAACTTCCTCTCGAAGCTCAGACAACCGCTCATCGCCCTTCTGGCCTCAATGATCCTCTCATCAATAAGTGGTCGTACCCGAACGTGCGCAACACACTCAAATGGCACCTCCATGGTGAGTCTCTGCTCGAAGTCCTGCACGAACTCAACCATGTCCCACTCTGCTATCATCAACAGAGCCGCAAATGTTATAGCCTTCTTGCGGCTCAACGCGTCTGCCATAAGGTTCGCCTTGCCAGGATGATAGGAAACCTCGAACTTGAAGTCCTTCAAGGTCTCCATCCATCGGCGTTGCCTCATATTCAAGTCTCGCTGCGTGAATATATACTTAAGGCTCTTATGGTTGTAGAAAACCTCGAACCCCTCTCCGTAGAGGTAATGTCTCTAGAATTTCAATGCAAAGAAGGCAGCTGCCAACTCCAGGTCGTGTGTAGGGTAATTCTCCCCGTGCTTTCTTAATTGTCTCGAGGCATACGAAATCACCCTGTCCTTCTGCATAAGGACACAACCCAAGCCAACACGAGACGTGTCAGTGTATATCGTGTACTTAACCCCTTGCTCTGGCAATACTTGCAAAGGGGCGGACGTCAACCTATCATTCAGCTCCTGAAAAGCTGCTTCTGCCTTCTCATTCCAGGCGAACTTCAAATCCTTACACGTCAACTGTGACAACGGCCTGGCAATCTTCGAGAAGTCTCGAATGAAGCATCGATAATACCCTGCCAGGTCAAGAAAACTTCTCACCTCGGTAACCGAGCTAGGCTACTGCCAATCTTGAACCGCGGCTACCTTAGCAAGGTCCACTGCTATCCCATCCTTGGACACTACATGTCTGAGGAACTTGACTTCCTCCTGTCAGAAGTCGCACTTCTTATACTGCGCGAACAACTGGTTCTTCTTTAACGTATCCAACATGGCTCTCAGGTGTTCCTCATGCTCCTCTCGACTCGTGGAGTATATCAGAAAGTCATCAATAAAGACGATGACGAATCGATATAGGAATTACCGAAATACCCAGTTCATCAGGTCCATGAAAATGGTCGGTGCATTCGTAAGACCGAACGACATCACTAGAAACTCGTAGTGCCCAAAACATTTCCTGAAAGCTGTCTTCTGCACGTCTTCATCTCTGACGTGCAACTGGTGGTACCCTAACTGCAAGTCGATCTTCGAGAAATACTTTGCCCCCTTCAACTAATCAAACAGATCATCTATCCTGGGCAAAGGATACTTGTTCTTTATAGTGACCTGGTTCAACCTACGGTAATCAATACACAACCATAGTGAGCCATCTTTCTTCTTCACAAACAGTACGGGTGCTCCCCAGGGAGACACACTAGGTCGTATAAAGCCCTTCTCTACTAGCTCGTCAATCTGTCTCCGCAGTTCCTCCATCTCACATGGAGGCATGCGATACATCGGCAATGAGATAGGTGTCGTACCAGGCGTAAGATTAATGTTGAAGTCGACCTCACGCCGAGGAGGCAAACCAGGAATCGTCATAAACACACCTACAAAATTTCGAACCACAGACATATTTCCCAACATCGGACCATCAACATGTTCTAATAGGGTAGCGTAACATCCAAGGTGACATGGCTAACTAACTTGCACTGGAAAAGCAAAGACCGCGCCATCAAGTCCGTTGGCTGTCACAATTCGAGTATCGCAATCAATCTCTGCCTTCATCTCGGTGAGCCAGTCCATACTGAGGATAATGTCATAGTGCCATAGTGAAGCAACAATGAGGTCGACGAACACTGTTCTGCTACCCAAATCCACGGGGCAACCCTCACACACCCGTGTGACATCCGAAAAAGTCCCAGTAGCTGTAGTGAGTCTCATTCCCTTCGTGGGAGTAATATGTAAAGCTAGACGCTTAACTGCCCCACATGAAATAATAGAAGTAGTGGACCCAGTGTTCACCAACAAGGAGAAGGGTGTACCTCGAACATGTGTTGTACCCTCAAAAGCCATCGGGGCCGTAATCGGGGTCTCAGGTGCTTCAGCTACTAGCGTATGCACTCGAGCTTGCTGCTGACGATTTGGCTGTGGAACCATGGGCCGTTGAGGTAGCCTGAAATGAGATACAGGAGGTCGGAAGGAAGGATGAGAAGGGGTAGTCCGTAGAGGTGGAGCCGATAGAGCTTGTGGGCGAGAACGACCAATCATCTACGGTGGAGAGAACCCGCTATCCCTCATCCTCGCAAAACAGCACCCAACAGGATGACCCTGTTTCCAGCAGTATGTACAGGTCACAATAGGGCAGCCCATCAGAGCTACTGGCGCCGTGGCCCTGGGGGGAGAGTCGATACGAGGCCTCTTGCGTAAGAAAGGCCTGCTCTGCATCTCTGGTCGTGGTCTCGTAACCATAGTACCACAAGAACGTGTCAACCGATCAACAGCCTGCTCGGCCATCATAGACATGTGAATCAGCTCCGCGTAAGAAGGTATACTGATACAGCACATCTTCGACCATATATCAGGGCGCAAACCCCCAAAAAAATGGCTCATCTGCATCTGCTCATCAACAAGGATGGTCGGGACAAAGCGGCCCAACTCCGTAAAGTGATGCCCGTACTCAGTAACTGTCATGCCTCCCTGCCTAAGGTGTAAAAACTCATCCTCCCGTTCGTGTCTGTAGGTCTGTGGGTAATACTTCTCGCGGAATCGGAACTTAAATGCTAACCAAGTCCACACATAGCCCACTGCGACAGATCGTAGTACACTGTCCCACCACAGGTTGGCCTCCCTCTCGAACATGAAAGTGGCCAACTCGACCTGCTCTGCCTCAGTACAGTGCAGCATCCGTAGTATCTTGGAGATGCGGTCTAGCTAAAACTCAGCCTCCTCGGGTTTGTGAGAACCCGTGAATGTGGGAGGCCTCAAGCGCTGGAATTACTCGAGTAGGCCACGAGTACCAACATCTCCAGTAGGGGGTACAACAGGCACAGGGGGAGGTATAGTCTCAGCCTGAGCAGGAGCCTCTATGGTCTCTGGTCGTGTAGATGATGAAGGTGGATCCGCACTGCCACCCTGAGCTGATAAGACCGCAAGAAGCTGTTGATGCTGCTGCTGCATCAGCATCATCATCTGCTCAAACCTATCAGGAGGTGGAGTAGCCTGTGGGTCATGCTGTGTAGATGAGGATGCCCAGTGCTGCTCGTGAACAGTGGGTGTATAAGGTGGCAGTCCACTAGTAGGACCAGTAGGAGGCTGATCTGAGTCTAAACCTCGGTCCATAGGACCACCTCTACGAGGAGTCTGGTCAATCGAGTCAGTGAGAGGGAGGTGTGCCGTGCTCCGTGTATACTTCCGCGGCATGCCCTATACAACATAAAGTGCAACGTATGTGAGATAAAGCATAACAACACATTATACAAGCACTTTAAGCATTCCACACATCTCATAGCAAAAGAGGCTGTATGCTTTTCATTTACCCCAAGATTGTCATAATACATGGAATACAGAGTTACATGAATCATGACAGAAATTACATGTGAGCCAATTACATCCACAACATCAAACACTTAAAACATACTACTAGCTACTACATCATCAATATGAAACATAAACCTACTACAGAGGAAACCAAAACAACTACAAAATAGTAGTATGGATAGTTAGGCATCCGAGTCAGGCAATGAAGGAGGGGCATTCTTGTCCTGTAGACAGCACAGGATGGTCTTCAAGGTGCGAGACACCTTGCTGAGCTTGGTTTGGACCCGCCTGACTTCCTGTTGCAGGGCGGCTTGACCCTCCCCGAGACGGGCTAAACGCGCATCTATGGTAGCCCGATCGGTGCCCTACTCCTGAGCCGCAAGAGGTGAACTCTCCTCTGTATACTGGGCCTCAGGTTCCCCTTATTCTTCTTCTATTTCATCACCACTCCCATCTTCACTTCACTCTCTTCTTCTTCGCTCTCAAACTCATCCTCGCTCTCCACATGTCGGGCCCGTCGTCGCCGTGCCCGAAGTTTCATCTGATGGAGAGTACTCTCATCAATTTAATGGATCGGTGCTGGCCTTTCCACCCCCAGACTGTAGCCAAACTCCAGTGCAATCCTGCATACGAGTCGGCCGAAGGGAAGCGAATCAGAGCTCCTGGTGGAGCGTGCAGTACTCACAATCTGTCGCAACACGAATGTAGGCACGCACAAGTTCGCCTTCTGCCCCACTTGGTACAGAAAGTCTACCATGAGTCGCGTGCACTCGCTGCGATTACTGTGTCTGGGGTAGAGGTTATATGTGAAGATGTGATGTAGTAGGCGGAAGTCGTCTGACATGTGGGACAATAGTAGGCTTTTGTTCGCCTGCCACTCAACCAGTCGGCCACCACAAAGGTAACGTGTGCGACAATCCCTTTCACGAGCAGTCCCCAGATTCTGTTCGCTAGCATGCACGTCACCAATGGGCATATTCATAAGCTGTGCAATCACTCCCACATCAACAATGGCAAATAGATCCACTCCAAGTAAGAGCCGGAATTGCAAAGGTTCCAGTGTATGCTCACGAATGTTGGCGTAGAAGGCTCTGACAGTACCAGGATTGGCGCGACCTCTGGCATCAAATAGCGGACCCCAGTGGGCTGCCTCCACTTGCTCGAACAAGTAGTATTCACCGAAGAGTTGCCCATCCACCTGGGCTTCAAAGAGAACCCTGCGGTCCTCATAAACTCCATGGAGTAGTGCCGCCAACTGAGCTCTTTCAGCAGGAATCCGGGGATCAGGATCCCACTTCATTCGAAATTCTCAGGCAATGCTTGAACTAGCGGTGGTGCCTCTCGGCTGCCTCGAATGTGTAGGGCGACTAGGCCCAGCCTCATCAGTGGCACTCTTTCTCTTTGCCACGAGAGAAAAGATAAAGGATATGGAGAAAATGGCCGTAATGACTTCAAAAAGGGCGATGGAAAAGGAAGGAAAAGAGAGAAGGGGTTGGAAATGTGAGTTCTCCATGGATAGGAGGCTCAACAGGTATTGTAGAGGCCCAAATGATGGAGATTGAAGGAGGAAAGTAGAGAGATCAGATGGGTGAGGAAGCTCACATGATTTTTGAGCTTCAAATGGGGGTGTGAGAGCTCAAACAAGAGAAACGGAGAGGGAAGGGAGGAAAGGATTGCTGTGGATGATGGGAATGGATGGGTTTTGGTCAAAAATAGTAGAGAGGACGATTGGAAGGGTGATTGGAGAGAGGAGACAGCAAGTGTAGAGAGAAAAATGGCTTGGAGGTGGGTTTTGTAAAGGAAGTAGGGGTTTGGGAGGGAGGAAATGGATGGGACCTATGTCAGGGGGTTTATTAGACCCCCAAATACGATCGGCCCAAGCCGTGGGCCCTGCCCAGCCCACAATTCGGCGAGGCCTCGCTGACAAATGGTCCAAATCACGAGGTCTTGCCCCATGGGCGAGACCCTCCTGCACCCTAGGCCCCAAAAAACCCTGGGTCCTACCCTGGGTACCCCTAAATTAATGTGGGTAGGCCCCCAACCCTGATTCACTTAATTTCAGGTAGTTTCGGGCATTTTCGAACACATACTTGCATTTACAGATCTTTTACTGCTGGGATGAGGTGTATTGTGATCTAGACACGTCAATAAATGGTCTAGAAGTGATTTGGGATCGACTCGTGCGATCAGGTTCGAGTACGAACTCGATCAAAACGCTCGTTTTCGATTAACTTCGCCAAATGGTGAAATCGGGGAAACCTAGAACTGTTTCTATATTTTTCTCAAACCCTCCTAAGTCAAAGCGTCAACGTACATTGTGGGAACATAACTCTAGTCCGGTTTAATCAAAATCATGCTCTGATACCAACTTGTAACGCCCTGAAATTCGAGGGTCGAGTAGCAACTCAACTCTTGAGTTCCAAAACATCACTTATGCAACATAGATAATGATGATTAAATGTTGTCTGTGTTAGAGCAATAAACATGAGTGAGATTATACCAACACAGTAATTCATACTTCAGATCAATTGTATAAAGGCAAGTGGAAGACTGAAACTGTATATATATGTATGTAAAAGAAACAAAACCAACTCAATCTCCAGAGTATGAACCCATCTGAGTCACCATATACATATATCTGTTTTATGAATAAAATGCCAAAAGTAAAACTAAGGAAGTGAGCCCTGTAAGTCCTGTCGATCCAGGCACTCTAGTCAAAGCCATTAGAATACTGCATAAATGAGAACTCGTCCTGGTCCTCGTCATAGTCCACCTCAGCCTCCTGAGTCGTCATTTCATCTTTGCCTAAGATAGAGTCTGTTTGGTGCGTACAACACCGTCCCGTAACATGGGAGTGAGTAGCTAACTCAGTGAAACAATAAAGCATAGGTTAACATGTTATAAATTCAGTCGAGCAGTAAAGATAAAGCAGTAAAATCAAACACTCCTAACTACTCTTATTAATGCGAGTATGAATGCAGTCATGATGCATGCCCTCACCACACACACCCTCGTGCGACACCATCTTACGTTCGCGGCATGCTTTCATCCCTCAGTGCTCCACATCTTCCATGCACATGCAAAGCGATAATGAGCACGATTACCGAGTTATTATTAGTCCATTTCAAACAGCATTATTGGGAAACTAAAGTACCTCCCTTGTATCATTCTTAAACAAGGATACTGTCTAGGGTCGTCACTCCTAGTTAGTATCATACGATATTATGGTTTGAGAGGCATCGCTAAGGAATCACAAAGGGCTCGTCACCATCTGTACGGATACAGATCTCACCGTATGCGGCTCAATTGCTGGCCGTCAGCTCGAATACAGGTCTCACCGTACTCGGCTCAATCACTGGCCGTCAGCTCTAAAATGGCCAAGCTATATGTCCTAGAGGGGGGGTGAATAGGACAATGCCAAATAAAAACTTATAATAGCGGAATTAAACAAAGTATGATAGCCAATGAACTAATTAAATAAATTGCAATGTAGAAATGAAATGCAACCTCAAACTACTGAATTTGAGAGGTTGATACAAACGTTGTTCTAAGGACAACCTTTCACCAAAAACCAAATGTTTATGGTAGGACAACCTTTTATCTAGAAATGTCTTTGTATCAATTTCTCAAATCAAAGAGGAATAAAGAAATAAATACAAACTGCACTGAATAAATTGAATTTACAAATGTCTTGTTCTAGGGACAGCCATACACCATAAAAATGGCAGGGCAACCTTGCTGGAACAATTTTGGAATTTAAAGCTTGAATCAATAAAGGGAATTGCTGGAAATAAATTGCAGAAATAAATCACTAAATTATTACAACATTCCCACACTTGCTTGAAATTTCAAACTGTTACAACATTCACATCCACAAGGAAAATAGAACTGAATGATAAAAGATAAGGAATTAAATAACCATTCAATCCACAAGACAAGAAGTTATAGTGGTTCGCCTGTGTGTTCACCAACTGTTCTAAAACAGCCACACAGAATGCTACTCCACTCCTAATATCCTCACACAGGGGATATTAGCGTTCTCTAATAAAACTGGTTTTCACAGGTTCACCAAAAACCTTCACAATTGTGTCTTTATCACTTGGGCTTACACAATTCAAAAAACCCCACAATCTGAGTTTTTGGCTCTCCTCAGATAACCATACACATAGAGATTTTTCTGGCAAATCTCATACAAAACCAAAATAGAAATTACAGGAATTGTAGAATACCTGGATCTTATCCTTTTGCAGTAGCCCGGAAGAACCGATCAGAGTAGAGATTCAATAATGATAGTTCAATGTCCAATACTCACTTAATCGAGGTTCTAAGTTCTAATTGATTTTAAATGAAATCACAAAGGGCTAGCTCTATTTGATTTTAATTCCAAGAAGAAG
Organism: Magnolia officinalis; assembly: GCA_021015155.1. Taxonomy (NCBI): domain Eukaryota; kingdom Viridiplantae; phylum Streptophyta; class Magnoliopsida; order Magnoliales; family Magnoliaceae; genus Magnolia; species Magnolia officinalis. The sequence continues at coordinate 40,678,878 of JAJHSJ010000007.1, forward strand.
GAATACACGATTTCCCCTTTTCAAATACGATTGGAATTTAGAATAAAATCAAATGCAAAAAGCTAACAAAAGGAATTAGAATGAAGCGCAAATTAGCTTAAAAATAAACACGACTTATCTCAGAGTGGAGCCTAGAATATACTTGCTTTGATAGATTTTTCGATTATGAAACTCTGAAAATCGTGTGCTATTTATAGCTGTAGAAATTCGTCTTCGACTGGTCTAGGAGTTCCCACGACTGGTCTTAGGAGAAACAGATTTTTGAATTTCTGCGCGCAATCAGGAAAATCGATGTTCGACCGGTCGTAGGCAGTCCACGACGGGTCGAAGGTCGTCCACGACCGGTCGAGACCCCTTCTCGACTGGTCGAGCGACAGTGAATTTAGTCGCTGGAGTTTGAATCGAGGCTCCACGACTGGTCGAGGTTCGAGTCGAGGACATCCCACGACCGGTCGAGCAGACTCCAAGACTGGTCGTGAGCGAACCAGAAAATCCGATAAAATTGAACAAGTCCAAGACTGGCCTAGGAAATTCTTAGACAGGTCGAGCCAGTGCTAGGACTGGTCGAACCAGAACCAGGACTAGTCTAAGAGCAGATCAAAAACATGTTTAAACACAGTTGTATAATGTATCCAAAATGACCTACCCTAAGGTCAATGACTATGGTCTATCAAACCTGAATAATGAAGTATGGACATTGAACTCTACTTCATTCAACGAATGATAAATCTTTTAGTACTTGAAGCCTGAAGTACGAGTCGTCCAAAGACTTGACACCAACATTTATCTTGAGTTTGCTTTTGAGCTTCACACCTTCAAACACTGCTTGTATCTTGAACTTGAATAACCTTTGCTTGAATCAAGAATACTGTGTCTTCTTTATATCTTCGAAATGTACCTTGAAGCCGCTTGAAGAGTCCATAAGTTGATATGGTGTCTTAAACATAGAACACACCAAGACAAGGTTTTGACACACAAAATTTGACAACCAAAGAGGTATCATATAATAGCACTAACAATCTCCCCCTTTGTCAAATTTGTGACAAAACATATATATAACTTTTAATAAGATACTCAATAAAATCACAATAGAGAATCATGAACCAGTTGTCAACACATGACAACCATACACAATATGAGAGATGAATCACTCCCCCTCAATAAGACTCCCCATTAAGGAATGATACACACAACATCAACAACACAAACATATATACCATTCTTCTCTCCCCCTTTTTGTCAAAAATATGACAAAGGAAGATCCATAAGCTCAAGAAGTAAAATAGAGAATAAGCATAAAAGAGTTAGGAGAAGATATTACAAACCAAAGTCACAGTTATAAGTTCAACAGTACCAAGAGAAATCCAAAGTGAAATCAGTTCAAACTTCAGTTATAAAACATTTAATCAGACCCTGAAGAAGGAGCAGGAATGGTAGCATCAATATGATGAAGGCCTTTTTGTAAGCGCCTCAAATACTTATGCATTTTCTTAAATTGCGCATCATGGCCAACATGCATATTTTCTACCTTTTCTTCTAATGCACTCAGACGTGCATCGAAATCAGAAGGAACAAAATCTGGATCATCTTCAGATGCAGACTCAATATCATCAAAAAGATCATCCATGTTGATATCCTCATCAGGAAGATCATCGCCTTCATCCTCATCTCCAACTCCAGCAGCTCCACCACCTTCGACATTATCAACTTGACCAGCGGCCAATTTCAACTTCATTTTGTTTAGGTTGGAGTTGTTGAAAATAAGGTGTTGGATAGGAGCTTCACCAACAGGCATAGTGACCAACATATGAGTAGCTAAGACATTTAACAAATATCCAAATGGAATGTCACCATGACCTGGCTGAGAACGAAACTGAATAATAGAAGAACAGATCAACGAAGGCAAGCAAACATTGGCACCACTAATGACTGAGTACAGTATACGAACCATCAGAAGAGTCAACTCAGTTTTGTTACCAGCCCGAGGATACACATTAGACGTAAAAATACGATGAAGAACTCTGTATCTGGGCAACAGCAACCTGGATTTGAGAACAGTACCATTGACAGACCAAGGTGCATCCATATTACAAAGGGCTCTAGTAAATAGACGTTTTTCAGATTCAGTAACTTTATCACCCAATGTGGTAGGGTGGATTCCATCATCATTTACTGGAATATCCATTAAGCCAGAAATCAAATGACGATCCACAGTAAAAGGCCCTTCTCTTGTAGTAACAATAAAAGTTAATTCCTCAAGAGAAAAGTCTGTAATACATGCAACCATGGCCTGAGCAATTGACTGAAATGCCGGCCCTCCCCAGTTCAAAATGTTAACCCAACCAACAGATTGAAGGAGAGGAACAAGATTAAATTGAGCAATATGATTAATACTAACTGCTTTCTCAACAATAACCTTCTTAGTACGAAAATCACGAACTTGTGGAGGGTCATCATTAGGATCTCTAAGATGACGGCGAGAAATAACATTAGACCTAGATGAAGAAGCACCTCTACTAGTTCGCTTTTTACCTCTAACATCCATATTCTTGAAAAGATTGAAGAAATTTCAAGAAAAACAAGATGGGTTTCAACCAAATCAGAAAATGAGGAAGAAAACCCCAAACCCTTGAAGGAAATATGAAATAATCAACACAAACAAGGAAGACAAGAAGCAATGTTCAAGATTCTTCAACAAAATCAAGAGAAATACTCAAACCTGGAGAAATCCCATAGATGGGTACGACCGGTCGAAGCTAAGCCCGTTGGAGAAGAAGAGGGAAATGAGGAAAAAGTGATTTTTCCCCCAAATAAAGGAACCATCGCGATACACGACCGGTCGTGATTAGTCCTCGACCGGTCGAACCACGACTGGTCGAGACTATCCTCGACTGGTCGTGTAAGACCAAAACATGCATTTTTAAAAAAAAAATTCATAAAAAACTATGAAGATATTTACAATATAATATATAAAATGCATAATCAATCATCTTATATTACACATACCGAGATCAAATTTCAATTTATTGAACCTGCATTTATCGAGTGGTTTGGTGAAAATGTCAGCAAGTTGTTTCTCGGTTGGAATATATTCTAAACAAATTACTTTTTCTTCAACAAGTTCACGAATATAGTGAAATCTAATGTCAATATGCTTAGTTCGTGAATGCTGGATTGGATTTTTGGAAATATTAATTGCACTTGAATTATCACAATATAAAACTATCGAGTCTTGTGCAATACCATAATCACTTAACATGCGTTTCATCCAGACTAACTGAGTACATGCATTTCCTGCAGCAATGTATTCAGCCTCAGCAGTTGAGAGTGAAATGGAACTCTGTTTCTTGCTGAACCAAGAAACTATGCAATTTCCAATGTAAAAGCAACCACCACTGGTTGACTTTCTGTCATCCATATTACCAGCCCAATCAGCATCCGAGAACCCAGCCAATTGAACACTAGTATCATAGGGATACCAAAGACCCAGATTAACTGAACTTGCAACATAACGAATAATGCGTTTAACAGCAGTCAAATGAGATTCTTTAGGATTAGACTGATATCTAGCACAAATTCCAACACTAAAAGCAATATCAGGTCTACTTGCTGTTAAATACAGTAAACTACCAATCATGCTTCGATATAGTTTAGGATCTATATCTTTACCTGTAGAGTCTTTTGAGAGTTTTAGAGAAGTACTCATAGGAGTATCAAAATTCTTACCATTTTCAAACCCGAACTTCTTAACTAAATTTAGAGCATATTTAGTTTGAGAAATAAAAATTCCATCAGATTGCTGTTTAACTTGCAATCCTAGAAAATAGTTTAATTCTCCGACCATACTCATCTCAAATTCAGATTTCATTAGATCTGCAAACTCAACAGTCATGTCAGTACAAGTTGATCCATAAATTATATCATCAACATAGATTTGAACCATTAAAATATCATTGTTCTGCTTTTTAACAAAAAGTGTTTTATCAACACTACCCATTTGAAAATTGTGACCCAGTAAAAACTTAGTCAATTTTTCATACCATGCTCTGGGAGCTTGTTTCAACCCATAGAGAGCTTTCTTAAGGCGATAAACATGATTAGAAAACTTAGGATCTTCAAACCCTGTAGGTTGTTCAACATAAACCTCTTCATGTAAATCACCATTAAGAAAAGCACTCTTTACATCCATTTGATAAATCTTAAACTTTCTAAAACATGCAATGGATATAAATAATCTGATTGATTCAAGGCGTGCAACTGGAGCGAAAGTTTCCTCAAAATCGATACCTTCAATTTGAGTGTACCCTTGCACAACCAGTCTTGCCTTGTTTCGAATAATATTTCCCAATTCATCAGACTTATTTTTGAAAATCCATTTTGTTCCAATAATATGTTTATCTTTCGGTCTTGGAACAAGATACCAGACATCGTTACGAACAAATTGATTAAGTTCTTCCTGCATCGCAACTATCCAGTTTTCATCAGAAAGAGCTTCTTTTACATTAACCGGTTCTATCTGAGATGTGAAACACACGTAATTACAAAAATCTTCTAATTGTCTACGAGTGCGTACACCAGTGAGAGGATTTCCAAGGATTTGTGTAGTTGGATGATCTTTGACAGTCCTCACATCATGATTAGATTCACTTGATGAAGTTTCTGGTTTTTCAATTATGAGAACTTCATCATTATCTGAACTAGGGGCCGAAGTATTTAAGTGATCATCTATGACCACATTAATTGACTCTTGAATAACTCCGGTCCTTTTGTTCAGTACACGATATGCACGACTGTTTAAAGAATATCCTAAGAATAATCCTTCATCACTTTTAGTATCAAATTTTCCAAATTTTTCCGGTCACGTAAAATATAACACTTACTGCCAAAAACGCGAAAATATTTGACTGTAGGTTTTTTGTCAAACCACATTTCGTAGGGCGTTTTATTATTTGATTTGCAAGTATAAACACGATTAATAATATAGCAAGCAGTATTAATCGCCTCAGCCCATAAATTCTTAGAAACCTTCATGCTATTTAGCATAACAGTTCCCATTTCTTGAAGAACTCTATTTTTCTTTCCACAATGCCATTTTGCTATGGAGTTTTGGGTGCAGAGAATTCATGTGATATTCCATGATCATTACAGAATTTCTCAAAACTGCTATTTTCAAATTCGGATCCATGATCACTTCGGATCTTACTCACTTGAGAACATTTTTCAGTTTGGATCCGTTTGATTATCTTTTTCACTTCATCAAGGGTTTCTGATTTGTCCTTTAAAAATGAAACCCAAGTGAATCTGGTATAATCATCTACAATAACCAGAATGTATTTTTTACCACCTCGACTTTCCGTTCTAGTTGGTCCTATTAGATCCATGTGGAGAAGTTCGAGTGGTCTTGATGTGGTATTGGAGTTCACCTTTTTGTGAGATCTCCTAGTTTGTTTACCATACTGGCATTCACCACATATTTTATCTACTTTTTGAATCTTTGGTAGACCTCTTATTAGTTCTTCTTTGCTTAATCTATATAAATTCCGGTAGTGTACATGTCCAAGGCGTTTATGCCATAATTCTGTTTCATCGGTATGGACCATGTAACACAATTGATTAGATGAGCTGTCATTTCTCACTATATAGCAGTTTTCAGAAGTTCTGAGACCAGTTAATATCACAGACCCCTTTTTGTCTATAATCTCACAACCTTGATTGGAAAACTTCACACTATGATTGTTATCGCATATTTGAGATATGCTTAACAAGTTGTGTTTTAAACCCTCAACATATAAAACATTCTTAAATAAGGGAAGATTATAGAGTTGAACCGTACCTTGGCCAATAATTTTGCAATTGCTACCATCACCAAATGTGACTGACCCATCAGTCATATCTTGTAGATCGGTGAAAAGAGCTTTGTCACCAGTCATATGCCTGGAGCAACCACTGTCTAGGTACCACTTTGAAAGGCTAGTTGCTTTGAAAGCAGTGTGAGCAACCAAGCAGTCAACTTTAGGAACCCATTTCATAACAGTTTTAGGTTTAGGAACATAGTTGGTCTTCTTTTGTTTATATTTGTAAGAGTGACTTACAGAGTTAGATTTTAAAAGCTCCTTGAGTAAATCAACTATTTTTTCAGCTAAAGGATTTTTCATCTGATTTTTGAAGTTGACATAGCTGCTTCTAGGTTTTTGAAAATTTTTGTTGTTTTGACAAAACCTTGTGAAGTGTTTTTCTCTTTTGAATTAGAGGATTCTCCTTTCACAAATTTAGGTGGAGAATTCTTCTGTTTATGAGGTATTGTTTTATCATAGCCCAACCCGGATCTATCGCCACATTTTTTTGAACCGGATAGGAGTTTTTCTAATTTAGAATCACCTTGGGCATACCTCCAAGTTTCCTTTGAATTCAGAAGAGAAGACACTTCATTCTTTAGTCTCTCAATTTCAGATTTTAAATCAACAATCAGAGAGTTTTTGAATTCTAAATCACTTTTTGATTTTTCAAAATAATCTGATATTTGAGATTTTTCTAAAACAAGCAAGTCAAAACAATCTCTAAGTTTAGAAAATTTTTCTCTCTGAAGTTTAAGCTTCACAGCAATTTTACAACTCTCCTTGTATAAGGCATTGTAAGCATCTTGAAGATCTTCTTCATTCTCATGATCATTATCCAAATTTTCTTCACTAGTAGAATCATCGTGATCAGAGAAGGTAAACTTGGCTAGAGTCATAAGGGCTTTTACCTCATTGCCCGACTCGGTTTCAGAATCTTCTGATTCAGAAGAAGCTTCAGAGTCAGATGATTCATCCCATGTAGCCAACATACCCTTCTTTTTGGGTTTGTCCTTATTAGGACATTTGTTTGCTAGATGCCCATACTCATGACAGTTGTAACACTGACTGTCTTTCAAAGATTTTCGAGTTTTAGATCTAAACTTCTTTTTATCATTTGATTTTTGAAAATCAACTCTTTTCTTACTTTTAAAAATTTTGTAAAATCTTTTTGCAATAAGAGCTAAGTCATCTTCAGAATCGGATTTATCTTCTACCGTATTTTTGGAAGATTTCAAAGCAATTGATTTTCCTTTAGGAGCTTTAAAATTTAATTCATAAGTTTGTAGAGACCCAACAAGTTCTTCCACCTTCATATTGTCCGTGTCACGAAGTTCCTGGATCGCGGTTACTTTAGAATTGAACCGTTCAGGAAGAGAGCGTAGTATTTTTGCACACACTTTACTTTCTGGGATTTTATCACCAAGACCCCACATTGAGTTTACAATGTCATTTATTCTAGTATAGAAGTCCATAAACATTTCATTCTCCTCCATATGAATTTCTTCAAATTTAGTTGTGAGGAGTTGGACTTTAGATTTTTTGACAATCGATGTACCCTCATGTCATCATGTGTCATTTCTAAAATATCCCAAGCTTGCTTTGCAGTATCACAGGATATGATTCTTTTGAACTCATCCGGTGATAGTGCGCAAGTAATTGCATTTAGTGCTTTAGCATTAGCACTACTCTCACTTTTCTGAAGTGTGGTCCATTGAAAGTATGGTGAAATTCTCATAGATTTAGAACCATCAACTCCAGTTACTTCCATGACAGGAGGATTCCATTCAGTCACTGTGGCTTGCCACACACTCTCATCCATTGATTTGAGGAAGATCCTCATTCTGGCTTTCCAATAAGCATAGTTGGAGCCATCAAATGGTGGAGGCCTAGTGACTGAGAGGCTATCAAAATTTGACATTATTATATATAGCTTAGATCGTTAGCTCAGGAAATAAATCCAAATATAAAGAAATAAAAGCGAGCTATTAGGCTCTGATACCACTTGAAATGGCCAAGCTATATGTCCTAGAGGGGGGGGTGAATAGGACAATGCCAAATAAAAACTTATAATAGCGGAATTAAACAAAGTATGATAGCCAATGAACTAATTAAATAAATTGCAATGCAGAAATGAAATGCAACCTCAAACTACTGAATTTGAGAGGTTGATACAAACGTTGTTCTAAGGACAACCTTTCACCAAAAACCAAATGTTTATGGTAGGACAACCTTTTATCTAGAAATGTCTTTGTATCAATTTCTCAAATCAAAGAGGAATAAAGAAATAAATACAAACTGCACTGAATAAATTGAATTTACAAATGTCTTGTTCTAGGGACAGCCATACACCATAAAAATGGCAGGGCAACCTTGCTGGAACAATTTTGGAATTTAAAGCTTGAATCAATAAAGGGAATTGCTGGAAATAAATTGCAGAAATAAATCACTAAATTATTACAACATTCCCACACTTGCTTGAAATTTCAAACTGTTACAACATTCACATCCACAAGGAAAATAGAACTGAATGATAAAAGATAAGGAATTAAATAACCATTCAATCCACAAGACAAGAAGTTATAGTGGTTCGCCTGTGTGTTCACCAACTGTTCTAAAACAGCCACACAGAATGCTACTCCACTCCTAATATCCTCACACAGGGGATATTAGCGTTCTCTAATAAAACTGGTTTTCACAGGTTCACCAAAAACCTTCACAATTGTGTCTTTATCACTTGGGCTTACACAATTCAAAAAACCCCACAATCTGAGTTTTCTGGCTCTCCTCAGATAACCATACACATAGAGATTTTTCTGGCAAATCTCATACAAAACCAAAATAGAAATTACAGGAATTGTAGAATACCTGGATCTTATCCTTTTGCAGTAGCCCGGAAGAACCGATCAGAGTAGAGATTCAATAATGATAGTTCAATGTCCAATACTCACTTAATCGAGGTTCTAAGTTCTAATTGATTTTAAATGAAATCACAAAGGGCTAGCTCTATTTGATTTTAATTCCAAGAAGAAGGAATACACGATTTCCCCTTTTCAAATACGATTGGAATTTAGAATAAAATCAAATGCAAAAAGCTAATAAAAGGAATTAGAATGAAGCGCAAATTAGCTTAAAAATAAACACGATTTATCTCAGAGTGGAGCCTAGAATATACTTGCTTTGATAGATTTTTCGATTATGAAACTCTGAAAATCGTGTGCTATTTATAGCTGTAGAAATTCGTCTTCGACTGGTCTAGGAGTTCCCACGACTGGTCTTAAGAGAAACAGATTTTTGAATTTCTGCCCGCAATCAGGAAAACCGATGTTCAACCGGTCGTAGGCAGTCCACGACTGGTCGAAGGTCGTCCACGACCGGTCGAGACCCCTTCTCGACTGGTTGAGCGACAGTGAATTTAGTCGCTGGAGTTTGAATCGAGGCTCCACGACTGGTCGAGGTTCGAGTCGAGGACATCCCACGACCGGTCGAGCAGACTCCAAGACTGGTCGTGAGCGAACCAGAAAATCCGATAAAATTGAACAAGTCCAAGACTGGCCTAGGAAATTCTTAGACAGGTCGAGCCAGTGCTAGGACTGGTCGAACCAGAACCAGGACTAGTCTAAGAGCAGATCAAAAACATGTTTAAACACAGTTGTATAATGTATCCAAAATGACCTACCCTAAGGTCAATGACTATGGTCTATCAAACCTGAATAATGAAGTATGGACATTGAACTCTACTTCATTCAACGAATGATAAATCTTTTAGTACTTGAAGCCTGAAGTACGAGTCGTCTAAAGACTTGACACCAACATTTATCTTGAGTTTGCTTTTGAGCTTCACATCTTCAAACACTGCTTGTATCTTGAACTTGAATAACCTTTGCTTGAATCAAGAATACTGTGTCTTCTTTATATCTTCGAAATGTACCTTGAAGCCGCTTGAAGAGTCCATAAGTTGATATGGTGTCTTAAACATAGAACACACCCAAGACAAGGTTTTGACACACAAAATTTGACAACCAAAGAGGTATCATATAATAGCACTAACAAGCTCGAATACAGGTCTCACCGTACTCGGCTCAACTCATGCTCTAGCTGCTGTGAAGGGCTCATCGCCAATCACAGAACTTATGAAGGGCTCGTCGCCCGTCAGCACGAATACTGGTCTCACCGTATTCAGCTCTCGCCGTAGGTGTCGACAGCTCGAATACAGTGTCTCATACCACCATATTCGGCTCATGAGTCTGGTTGCTCAATGGTCACTATGGGGAGGCACGTGGCCTCAGCGTAGGCCGACAACTTGACCACGGTGTCCCATACCACCATGCCCGGCTCATTAGTCTTAGCAGATCGAGGTACCATAGTTAACGGGATTTCACTGGTAAGTTTGGTAGCCTTGGTTCAAGCAGTAGCGTCCAAACATGGTGAACATACATTAGATAAATCGGGTACTTAACGAGCCTGACTAGCTCGAGTGCACAATCAATTGAATGACATGAAGTGCATATGCACTTCGCGTGGCCTAACCACCGTCGCCAACTGAAGTACGACTCGGGTTCGTCAAACACATCCTACCTGGCAAAATGAATCTCAACCACAATCTCAAGTCTGGTACCGATTGTCTAGACTACAATCATAGTCCCAAACTCAATCAATTCTTATTTAGAGCATGTAAAGCATGATGAGGAAAGTAATTCAAGCATGATAATAAGCATGTCATAAAGCATGTTATAAAGTATGTTATAAAGCACCATGTAAACAGGAAATACAAACACATATTTTATAAGTAAGCGGTTAAAGTAAACAACCAACATGGAGGAATCATATACGTCTCTAAGGTAATTGAGAGTCCCATCTCAACACCTACCTAACGCACTATCACCCAAGCACTTACTCTCACAAGCATTTTCACAAACACTTAGAATACACTATTTCAACATACATAGTGTATGTTAGCAAAACATGTATTGGGGCGAGTCCTTTCGCCAAACAAGTAATTTACGCATATATAATATGTTCATACAACAAATAATCATGGCAAACACATCTCCAAAATTTATACGTATACCGTATTTTATAGAATACACTATTTTAACATACATAGTGTATATTAGCAAAACATGCACTAGGGCGAACCCTTTCGCCAAATAAGTATTTTATGCATATATAATATATTCATACAACAAATAATTATGGCAAACACATTTCCAAAATTTATACGTATACGGTACTTTCTACAAATACCTAGAGTATGTAAAATTCCATATTCTTCAGCTTTAATCGAAACGGAAAACAGACAGCACTTTGTACATGTACAATTGCATGCAGATCATGAATCTATCATTATCTGACATTGAAAGCGTTGAAAACCATAACCTATACACCTAAAGTCCTCACCTTTCGTCTTAGAATCGTAACGAATCAGCTAGGTTTACTAAGCTTCCGTATTCGACAGCTTGGTAGCCTATAAACTGAAATAGCTTAGCTATTTCATAACCTACAACCTTCACACCCTAAAACAGATTAGGGTTAGGGTTTCTTACCTAGAAATGAAGTCGGATTCGCCGGGAAAGCGATTAGACTTGAGTGATTCAGCTTGTAGAATGGTAGGGGAAAGTAGTAGGGAGTTTCTCCCACTTCTCTCACACTTTCTCTCTATTTTCTCTCTTCTCTCTTTAGGGTTTCTCTCAAATTCGTATGACTGTGAGAGAGAGGGTTCTAAGGTCCTTATATAGCCTAAAAACTCACCAAACTAGACCTAAGGTCAAGGTATACTTAGGTTATAACCAAAGTGAGAGTTTACCAGCTCAACGAAGCACTTCTGGCAGGCCCCCTTGAGCCAAAGGTCGGACTTAAGCTCACCAACCTTGGATCTAGGTGGAGTTAAGTCTTCGTTTCAGTGGGATTCCCAGATCACGCGTGGCGGAGCAGTTTCAGTTCAACGGTCAGTGGATCTCGATCTGAAATTCCAAGTACATGGATATGTTTATGAAAATTTTCCTGATCCGAGCGTGTATTTGGGTCAGATTCTGACAGTCTGGTTGCTTATAAAACGTCCGCAAGCAACACGTGCCAGATTACTATTTGAGATATTTTATTTGTAAAGAAAAATAAGTATTTTCACACTCCTCGCTCCGGACTTAAACGAACAACAGTGGGACATTGTCTGGATTTGATTTCTGAGATGGTTGTCAAGCCTAGCGAGGCGGTCCTAAGTCCTTAACTTCGTATTATTCGGACTCCCGATGTGCTGTCCAGATCTGATACGGAGTTTCAATGTGCTCCCAAGAGCAGTCAGGTAATGAGTTTGATCCTAGACTTTAGGGTAACCTAGCGTCAATGATTCTACAAGTTTTGGGTCTTGCAGATCGTATTTAAAGCGATTCAAACGGATTTCATGGCTAATCTAGTTTAGCACTTAGTTAACTTTGTCAAATCTCTAAAGGATTTAATCCTAAGCGATTTTTGGTCGAGGTGGTACTCGGGCCATTGCATGGAAATTTTCGAGTCGTTACAGCTTCCCCCGTGCCACAGAATGTTACTAATCTCTAAGACCAGCCAACCTCTTCTACTCATCTTCAACATCAGTCGACCTCTTCTCTTACTCCCAGGACTGTCCGTCCTAGTCCTTCTTCGCCAATGACACGATCTCGAACATGTGCCCAAGCTTCTCCCCTAGAAGGGACCGTTGCTTCTGCTTTTTTGGTCTTAGCCAGCTCCAATCCTCAACGGGAAACCAACCAGTCTCTTCTTTCTAAAGGGAAATAAGTTGTTATTGAAGAATCCAGCAAAGGAGATTCGGAAAGTGAAGGTTCAACTTCTTCGCCTGGAAATACTGTTTCTGATGAATTTGAGGTTAAAGAAAAGAATCAGGACGATGACTATGAGGAGGGGGAAGTTGATATTAGTGGCAAAGAAGATGTCATTGCAGAAGATGTTCCTGCTAATGAAGGATATATCCTCTCAACCTCCAAGGTTGTTCCTGCAAAGACTTCACCTATAGCGGGGGAAGAAGAAGACGAACCCCTAGACTACGGGGAATATGGTTATTCGCCATGTAAGATAATCTCACTATATATATATAATTTATTTTCTTTCATTCTTCTCTCCTTTCTTCTCTTACGTATTTTATTTCAGGTGATCATGTTATCAATATGGAGGCAGATAGTACTTCCCCCATAGATATACCTCCCGTCGTACCAGCGGCTTCACCGAGATTCTTGATGCCTCCATGGGCAGTGGCACGTGAAATTGCTTTTCTGGTAGAATCAACTAATCTGCCAACTACTACCACCATTGATTCAAGTACTGAAGCTAGGGCTCCTTCTTTTGCCGAGATGATGGAACCTAATCCCTCTCTTGTTAGAGAGACATAACCTCTCACTGTTCTGGTACCAGTAAAAGGTATATCATTTTCTTCATTCACACTTTCCATATTATCTGCACTTACAGTTTTGCTATAACTTTACATATCTTATTTCTTAATAGGGAACTTACCTCAAAGTGGCACGGCAAGTTCTGGTTCTAATGGGACTTAATTAAATGTGCTATCCCTTAAGAAGATTTTTGCATATAAATTGGTGTTGATCAGGAATTCCATATTGACTATTGTAGAGATGTTCAAAGATCCTGATCAATGGTCAGATCTGGCTGTTGCTTTAGATATTTTGGACAGTGCTACATGGATGGCTAAAGTCAATGTTTCTTCCATACGCGATGCTCTCCTAAGATTCCATAATTCAATAACTGTTCTATCATCAGCTGAAACTGCGATTGTCCCACCTGAAATTTTGGAGTACAGGAAGCAGCTTGCATACTCTAAGGAGAAAGTTTCCCAGATTGCTCCCATTATCTCTTGTCACAACCAAGAACAACTATCTTTGTGCGAGTAACTTAAAACTTTTACTGATAATAAGATGACAATTCAGAATCATATTACCCTTTTGAAACAAGAAATCACTCAGTTGGAGAAGTAAGGTCTGGAGGAAGATCTATACATTGAAAGAGTACAGGAAAAGATGCAATGTAGTCTTCATTCTGTGGACGCTGAAAGATCTGAATTGGCCAAGAATGAAGAACTAATTGCTTCCTTAGAAGAAAAGCTAGCTGGTATCCCAGATCCTACCAGAGTTATTTCAAATGCCAGACTGGAACATGCGGTTACTCAAGTTAATCTTCAAGAAATTTTACAACAATACTTAGCAGCATTAGGCATTATAGGAGAACTATGGAATGTAGAACTTTGATATTTTCTCTTTTTTGACTATAAGTACTCTTTATAATTGCAAATTATACAAGTATTTCATGATATTCTTAATAATGGTGCTCTTGTCTTGTTTATGCGATGTTCTGATTAATGTGTTATGCCTCTTCTTTCTTTTATAGTCACCTGGAGAGGGCTTCGATTTGGGTAGCACAGAGCCGCTGCTAGGCTGGCCAAAGCATCTGCTTATGCATTTTCGAACCGCGGTATATGCTTGATTTCGACATGACAGAACTGCTCCAATAACTATTTTGTTTTTCGGTAGTATGGCAAGAGCTCTTGCTTTATTATCTCAAATTCAGTCATCAATTAATTTATGATCAACTTAGAATCCTCAAAAATATGCAGCGTCTTTATCTTCATTTCTTGAGCAATTTCCATTCCAATGATGTTACATCCCAGATTTTTGCCAACCTGGAATTAGATGTCCTTAGGCAATGGGTCGCTCCTAACACCTTATTAACTTGTCAGAACTCAATCCCAAAGTCTAAAACCGCTTTTGAACCCATTTCCTTTACAAATCTCACCCTTCACCACCTTGTTCTCTCAATTTTTCTAAGTACTTTCACCGTAGACACTATCTTAAATTAGTTAAGTATTATAACTTGGATCACCTTATATACAAACTACAAAGGCCCAGGTACCACCTCAGACAGAAATTGCTCAGGACTAAATCCTTTAGAAATTAGGTGAGAATTAGCCAGTGTTAAACTAGAGTACCTGTGAAATTAGCACCAATCACTTTAAATACGATCTGCAAGACCCAAAACTTGTAGAATCATTGACGCTAGGTTACCCTAAAATCTAAGATCAATCTCATTACCCGGCTGCTCTCGGGAGCATCTCGAAACTCCGTATCAGATCTGGACCGCACGTCGGAAGTCCGAATAATACCAAGTTAAGGAATTAGGACAGCCTTGCTGGGCTTGACAACCATCTCAGAAATCAAATCCAGATAGTGTCCCAGTGTAATTCGCTTGAGCCCGGAGTGAAGAGTGTGAGAAATGTGAAAATAATTCTAAATTAAATCCAAAATAAAAATCTGGCACCTCTCACTTACGAATCAGTATTAAGCAACCAGACCGTCAGAATCAGACCAAATTACACCCTCGGATCAGGGATATTTTCCCAAACATATCCATGTACTCGGAATCTCCAATCGAGATCCACTGACCGTTGAACTGAAACTGGTCCGCCATGCGTGATCTGGAAATCCTACTGAAATGAAAACTTAACTCCACCTGGATCTGGTGTCTGTGAGCTTAAGTCCGACCTTTGGCTCAAGGAGGCCCACCAGAAGTCCTCCGTTGAGCTGAAACAGGTCCGCTTTGGTTATAACCCAAGTATACTTTGACCTGGAGTCTATTTCGGTGAGTTTTAGGCTATATAAGGACCTTAGAAACCCCTCTCTCATAGCCATACGAATTTGAAAGAAAACCCTAGAAAAGAGAGAGAAAGTGTGGGAGATATGGGAGCATCTCCCTGCCATGCTTCCCTGCTGCTATATGTGTTCAACCACCTCGTTCTAATCGCCTTTCCGGCGATTCCGACTCTATTTCTATGTAAGAAACTCTAACCCTAATCTGATTTGGAGTTTTGATAGGTGTAGGTTATGGAATAGCTAACCTATTTCATTCTATAGGTTACCAAACTGTCGTATACAAAAGCCTAGCAAACCTATTGACTTCGTTACGATTCTACGACAAAAGGTGCGGACTTTAGGTGTATAGGTTATGGTTTTCAACGCTTTCAATGTCAGATAATGATAGATTCATGATCTGCATGCAATTGCACATGTACAAAGTGCTGTCTGTTTTCCGTTTCAATTAAAGATGAAGAATATGAAATTTTACATACTCTAGGTATTTGTAGGAAGTACCTTATATGTATAAATTTTGGAAATGTGTTTGCCATGATTATTTGCTGTATGAACATATTATATATGGATAAAATACTTATTTGGCGAAAGGACTCGCCCTAATTCATGTTTTTGCTAATATACACTATGTTAAAATAGTATATTCTAAGTGTTTGTGAAAATGACTGAATGAGTATAGAATTCTCATTTGTGCTCGCCATGACTAATTGTCATGGATATATGACTGTTGTATTGGCGATACCCCTTTGACGAAAGGATTTGCCCTGAATCATGCCACGACCACTATACGCTATATGTTAAAATGTGTAGCCCAAGTGTTAGTGAAAATGTTCAAATGAATATGGAACTTGGATTCCTACATTCCATGACTATCCGTCGTGGGTGTGCATGTGTTATGATTGGGGCCACTCCCTAGTGAAAGGATTTGACCTAATGCATATGTGATCAACATATGTCATGTATGTTGATGTATGTATTTTAAAGTGTTTGTTGAAATGTCTGAATGAATAGTAGCTAGTAAATTGTAATGTATAAGGGTGTTGAGATAAGATTCTCAACTTCTTTAACCATGTGTATGATTTCTTTAGATATCTGTATGATTAGGAATTGAATATGTACAAACTCATGCTTGTGTTGTACTTCATAACATGCTCAACTGATTTTATGATTTTGTCTATGTAATGCATATGTTTAAATTCATGTTTACGTTGTATGATCCGTCATGGGTGATGGGGGAGTGAAGCAACGAGTGCGTGCAACAGCCCTGGCAGCCCTAAACGGATATTATCAAGCTTTGATTGTATGATTTGAATCTTGATCCATTACTGCTTTAACTATCTGCAATCGAATGTGATTAGGTCTATGATTATAGTCCAGGCAATCAGTAACGGGATTGAATTCGTGGCTGTGATTCATTTTCCACGTGAGATGTATTCGACGAACCCGAGTCGTACTTCGGTTGGCGATAGTGGTTGGCCACACGAAGTGCTTATGTACTTCATGTCGCCCAACTTGTCGTGCGCTCGAGCTAGCTGAGCTCGTCAAGTAACCCGATCTGTCTTATGTATGTTCACCATGTTTGGACGCTACTACTTGAACCTAGGGTACCAAACTTACCAGTAAAATTCCTTGTAACCATGGTACCTCGATCTACTAAGACTCATGAGCCGGGCATACTGGTATGGGACACCGTGTTCGAGCTGTCGGCCTACGCTGGGGCCACGTGCCTCCCCATAGTGACCAGTGAGCAACTAGACTCATGACCCGATTATGGTGGTATGGGACACTATATTTGTGCTGTCGGCCTACATTGATAAGGTGATGGGGGAGTGGTGCAACGATTGCGAGCAACAGCTCTGGCAGCCCTTTATAGTGACCTCGAGCATAATCTGAATTTGCGTTGAGGCAACGAGTTTTGTCGCGGTATACAGAGTATGAACTAGGCCGGTTTCAATTTAGTGATGAACCGTTAAAGAGGTGATGGGGGAGTGATGTAACCATTGTGCGTAACAGCCCTGACAGCCTTTATAGAGACCTAGAAACATACCATCGTATGAGATTAACTAGGACTGACGACCCTAGAATGGATCATGTTTGGGAATGATACAAGGGAGGTACCTTAGTTTCCTAATACTGCTGTTTGAAATGGACTAATAACAACTCGGTAATCATGCTCATCATAGCATTGCATGTGCCTAGAAGATATGGAGCACTGAGGGATGAAAGCATGCCACGAACGTAAGATGGTGTCACACGTGGGTGGTTTGGCAAGGGCATACATCATGACTGCATTCATACTTGCATTAATAAGAGTATTTAAAATTGTTTGATTATACTGCATTATCATTACTGCTTGACTAAATTGATAACATGTTAACCTATACTTTACTGTTCCACTGAGTTGATCACTCACTCCCACGTTACAGGACGGTGTTGTACACACCAACCAGATTTGTTGAGTTTCAGGTGATGGCGATGCTTATGAAGCAAAGCCGGACTACCACTATGATGTTGAGGAGGAGTTCTCTGACAGGTCTATGAAGACCTGGTATTGTATTGACGGGGCTATGGTACTTGGGATAGAAGACATTACACTTATACATTTGGTATATTTTAGAATTGTACTTGTAATTATTTAACCTAGTAATATTATCACACTCTGGAGACTCACCCCTATTTTTATATATTTTATATATCTATCATAGTCTTCCGCTTGCAATTTAACTGTCTCTGGAGTATGATATGTTGTTTTGGCTTAATCTCACTTATGTTCAATGCACTAATACAGACAGCATTCAATCATCATTCATTTTGTTGCATAAGTGATGCGTTGGAACTCGGGAGTTGAGTTTATGCTCGACCCACGATTTTCAGGGCGTTACAGATGATGAGAGCTTTATATTCGGCTTCATTGTTTGTACATGTGGTTCCCAATGTGAAGGAGTAATGTAACAAGTCACCCTGAGGTGTGATGAAAATAACTCCTACTCCCGCTCCTGACGCTCGAGAAGCACCATCGAAATACATTTGTCATAGACTTTGCGACTCAGTCAACATAACTTTTTCATCGAGAAAACCATCACTAATAGTCTCGCACTCTGCTACGGGGTGTGTTGCAAGAAAGTCTGTCACTGCTTGCCCCTTTACCACTTTTGCTGGCTCATACATAATAGTATATTCCGAAAGTAACAGCATCCATTTCACCAATCTCCTAGATAACATCGATCTTGTCATCAAAACCTTTATCGGGTCTGCCCTTGAGATCAAAGTTATGTCATGAGAGAGACAATAATGTCTCAATTTCTGCATAGCAAATATCATCGCCAGGCATTCTTTCTCAATTGGAGAATAGTTGCATTTTGTGCCCATCCGAGTTCTGCTTAAATAATAAAGAGCGGTCTCTTTCCCAAATTCATTCACCTGTGCCAACAAAGCTCCTAAAGAATTCTCGGCTACAGATATGTACAAAATAAGCGGCTTCCCTTTTATTAGAGTTGTCAATACCGGCAGTTGTTTCAGCAATTCCTTTATCAAATTGAACACATTCTGACAAGCTTGGTCCCATACAAACTCTATGCCTTTCTTCATCAAATGAGAAAACGGTTGACATCTCCCTGCCCGATTTGAAATGAAACAGCGAATGTACGCCAACTTTCCTTGCAAACTTTTCAATTCTTTTAATGTCTTCTGTGACGGCATATTTTGAATGGCTTTAACTTTCCCTGGATCGATCTCAGTGCCCCTGTGCCTGATAACAAAACCAAGGAATTTTCCTGAAGACACCCCAAATGCGCATTTAGCTGGATTCATTTTCAGCTGTTTCTTTTTTAGTCGACGGAAGACCAATGCCAAGTGTTCACGATGCTCCTTATGATTACCTGACTTGACCACTAAGTCATCAACATAACACTCAACATGTTTGTGCATCATGTCTTGGAAGATATTCTGCATTGCCCTCTGATACGTCGCCCTAGCATTTTTTTAGACCAAATCGCATAACTTTATAACAATAAATCCCTAGCGAAGTTCTAAACGCTGTTGGTTCTTCATCTTTAGGTGTCATTCTAGTTTGCTTATAACCCACGTATCCATCCATGAAGGACACGACAACATACTGAGTCGTACTGTCAATCAGCAATTCGGTTATCGAGAGAAGAAAATCATCTTTCGGATAAGCTTCATTCAAATCCTTGAAGTCAACGCACACTCTGACTTGTCCGTTTTTTTTTTTCACTGGGACAATGTTCAATATCCACTTGGGATATTTGACCTCCCTGATAAACCCAACTTTTATCAGCTTGTTCACTTCTTCTTCTATCAAGGGAACCAAGTCCGGGTGAAGTCGCCTTTGCGCCTGTTTAACCGGCTTTTTCTCCTTAGAAATATTCAACCGGTGCATTGCTACTGACGGCTCCAGCCTCGGCATCTCTGCATTGGTCCAAGCAAAAGACGTCTTTATTTCTCTTAAGAAGTTGAACATATTTCTCGGTCTCTTGGTCAGAAAGACCGGTACTAATGAATGTGTTCCTTGGCTCTTCTTCTGTACCCAAGTTTACTTCTCACAAACTGTTTATCGTTGGCTGCACCCCGTTTTCCATTTTCTTTGGGGCCATTTCAGGATACTTGACTATTTTAGGATCTTCTTTTGATAACTGCTCAGTTGTGACCATGTCCACCAATGATTCAGCCCCCAATCCTTGAAATTTTCCTCATTTTTTCTTACCAACCCCAATAAGAATCTGAATTCCTTTCCCATGATTTAGACTGGTGGGTTAGTTATAATCAAAACCCATGTTTTTCATGATTTTCTTGCTTGTCGGGCTATAGTTTTTAAAATCTTGTGGTGTCAGCTTACCGTAATACACATTGTTCTTGGCCTCTTCCCCTATCTTTGCTTCTGTTGGGGCATAGAATTCTATTGGTTCCGGGTACTTTGCGCTGGCCCTGACCTGAAACCTTCCCGG
This sequence comes from Magnolia officinalis, assembly GCA_021015155.1. NCBI lineage: Eukaryota > Viridiplantae > Streptophyta > Magnoliopsida > Magnoliales > Magnoliaceae > Magnolia > Magnolia officinalis. The sequence continues at coordinate 40,699,320 of JAJHSJ010000007.1, forward strand.
AATAGTTGAAAATGGCTTATTTTTTTAGCATATGGCAATGACATTGTATAATTGGACTGCAAAATTTTCAACTCTTCAGGTGATAACAGAGTTAACGACGGCTGCCCTGGCTGTCTCAGATGTTTTAGCACAAAATAGAATTTTTTTCTTTATTTCTATAATTCTGGATGATTTCGCCTTTTCTGTTTCTTTTTTTATCACCTTTACTTGAATGTCCTTCAGGACTTTATTTTCATCACTCTTTCTTTCTTCTTTAGCGAACCCCTTATAATAACTGACGTCTACAAAGAAGGCCTCAACTTCTGTATAGGGCTTCACATCAACCATTACCTTATACTGTACTCCATCTTTACAGTATTTGAAGTATTGATGCAGAGTAAATGGTACAATGCGATACTGATGTATCCATGGCCTTCCTTGGAGAAGATTGTATGCCGTCACTGCATTTATAATGTGGCACACGACATTAGTAGTTAGCTCTCATATCTCCAATGTCACTGTAATTTTACCGAGTGCACGTTGCCCATCTTGATTGAAGCCCTGTATCATCATTCCAATAGGGCGTAGATTGGAATGATGATGAAGGTCAAATATTGCATATCAGACCCCGATCATTACCAGGTTTTACGTATATGATAATGCTTAATGGAGTATTTTAATTGTATTTTGTTACAGGATGAAATCAGGAGCGTTGATTGAAAAATGATGTTAAAAGCGTGGATTTTACGCTCCGAAGACACCAGATCAAGGAACGGACTCCAGAGGACCAATATTGAAGAATTTACATGCTGGGATCCGAGGAAATCAAGCCGTTCACTAGAGCTGGGCATCGGACCGAGTCGAATCGATTGGGCCCAACTCGACCAGATCTGAGTTCTGCATGGCCTTACCCGAACTCGGTCAGAACCGGGACCGAGTCCTGGTCCTCTGACCCAATCCGATCCTAATCCATGTGGCCCTTGACCGAACCAAGTCTGACTTGGTCAGGAAAACCGAGTCGGATCGGATTGGCCTAAGTTCGGATCCGATCCAAGAAAAGAAAAGAAAAAAACAAACAGAGGAGAGAGAGAGAGAGAGAGAGAGAGAGAGAGAGAGAGAGAGATTTTGTACCTTGATATGGCATCACTTCTTCTTGTTGAATCTGAGGAAGAGAGAGGGCCATTGCAGCTCTTCTTTTCTTCTTCAAACATTGAATAGAGCTAGCAAAAGATATTAGTTTCATGAACTCTACCCATAGATGCTTTAGCTGCTTCAACAATCTCATTCGCTTTCTCCTCATCACCAAGAATGTATTCTAACCCTGGAAGCTTGTCCTCAGTTAAATTTGACTTGTTCTCCACAAATTTTGCAACTTTGGCATAGAGATAGTTATCATTGACAATCTTTGCTAGTTCAGGGAAGTGCCAAGAGTACCATTCTCTGCACAAAGGTGTTAAAACAAAGAGAGTTTCAAACATGGATTTTTCAAAAATAAATAAATTATGGCAGTATCAAATACAGACATTAAATACAACATTCTGTTGCACTTGTACAAGGTTGTTGTCTCTCATAACCTACTAATGAGGGGATTTACTGTTTTCTGGGTCGTTATAACTAGGAATTGGAGGACTTTGAATTTGAGTTTTAAGAGGAAAGAAAATCATCATAATCTGTTTTACTCCCACCTCAATGGTCTGATTTCAAAAACACTTAATTCCATGTAAGTTCAAATCCACACTTTGAAACAAGTCATTAGGTTCTTGAAATGCTTATAAAATGTGTGGCTCTTTACTAATTACCTAAAAACAATTAAAATAAATTCCTATAAAGACTTTCTCAAAATCCAAGCATTATAAAATTGAGACTCTCTAACAGTGGAACTGTAAAAACTATTTACTTGTGTAAACCTTTCAGGGCCTTATTTAGGATAAGTAAATGATCAACGTAAGTTTGAAAACTCATGATCATTTCAAATTGCCAGTTCTTTCTTTGGGAAAATCAAACTAGAGAATCATGGATTTTGAGCATTTACTACAAGGAAATACCCTTTAAGAAGGTCTCACATCCATCTAGTTGTAGATGTAAAAACTGGCAACTAGCTTCATGTGGGCCATTCTTGACGTATGTATGACATTCAATCCATCAAATAGGGTTGCCCCTCATGAAAATATGATGGCCCAAAAATCCTACAGATCAATAGCCACTGCCTAAAAACTCGCAACTAGCTTCATGTGGGCCGTTCTGCGCAAAGTGTTTTCTTCTTCTTTTTTGAAGATATAAAATGTTTTCTCCTATGTAAACAGGACATGATTGAAGAAGATGTGAATATAAAAATTTTTGTTTTAATAAAAAAATGTTTTCACTAGTTCCACTCTGACATTAACAACATAAAAATCCAACTCAAAGTGTATAAACAGGCTACATTATCGATGAGAAAATTATGGTCCAGTAAATTATTAACATTAACATGTTTCCTTTTCTCTAGCGAAATGAAAGTTAGACCCAAAAAAATGCTTTGATATAATATAAGAAAAAAGAATCTAAAATATCTTTCAAAAAAGAATGTCAACAAACCTGACTCTCATGGAGAAGGAATTGATATCTTTGTCAAGAGTATCAAGAAGGAAAATGGCCTGAATAACCATATTGTCAAGTCGATTAACATTGAACTTGACCTTTTCTCGACTTTAACTATGCCCCAAATCCAGCTGAGCCTTTTCTAAGTCTGCTTGCTATAAACAGATAGGGAAAAAAAAAACAATAGTTACTTTAGAAGTACACATGGATAATCCCTTCCACAAACAAACTCAAATGCAACTATGCAACCTTAAGGTCCTTGATAAACCTCTCGAAATGCAACCGAACACCACGGAGGATTTCCAGGACAAACTCATTGCTTTGGCAAGGGATTTTGGTCAGTTCAGAAACCTGAGATCCAATTTTAGGCTCTGCGACACCCAGACTGAACTTAGGCTTCTTTTCTTCCTTGATTTTTTGAAGATTCAACTTCAAGAAGTTCTTCAATTCATCAGTCAAAAGTCCCGTAACTCCAAAGAATAAGAACTCTTGCATCATATTTAAGCTCCCAAACCAATTAATCACCTCTGAATAGCTTAAAAAACTCTTGAAAGAATAATTTATACAAATCTAATCATTGAGTTCATAAAACATAGTCTATCTACATTTCAATTCAAAAGATGATTAACAAACAAAATGGGACACTCAAATTTTGGAGGAAAAAGAGGAATGTTGTAAGTTAGCATTGCATATATATCCCATGATTGGCTACTTTGAAAATCACCATCAATAGCCCACAAAACAAAAGTTATTGAGACAATGTGTTAGATTGCACCATTATTTTATGAAAATATCATGATATTTTGTGCCACATTAGACATGATATTTAATGCAACCAAAATGTTAAGAAGTTGTATGGATAAAAAATTGTTATGGTTGCAGCAAATACCATGAAATTTCATGACTAATCAGTCTAATTTGGTGCAGATTTTCATGAAATTTGGTACCAAATATACTTTAGCTAAAATTTAAAAAATAATAAAGAAAAAAAGAAAAAGAAAAGATTAGGTAACATGTACATACTGACATAAACCATGTCCAACATCATGTCCAAAATTAAAAGTAAAAAAACCTAACATGAATATACTGACATATAGATTAGGTAAAACTTTCATACATTCAATACCCTCTATATGATGAATGCCTTTGTGGCATGTAACTATATGAACCTTGTCTGTGATAGTAACCCCCTCCTCCGCCTCCACCTTCGTCGCCAGATTCATCCTTCGGTTCTCTTTTTACAGATTCAACTGCAGGAGAACTCTTAGGTGACTCTGAGCTGGATGTGTCCAACAAATGGTCGTTCACCTCTGCTGAATCGGATGGTGGGGATCTCTTCCCATCATCCTCATTCATAGATGCAAGAACTTTTTTCAGACGCTTTTTATGATTCAATTTGTACGGCATTCCCAATAGCCTATAAAATGCTGCAAGACTTTTAACAAACTTTGATGGTTTACTTGTGCCTGCTTCAGCATCATGTTGTCTCGGAGGTGGATGTTGTTGTCTGGTACTTCTTGATCTGTATGTTATTTGCATGCTTTCTTTAACGGCCTCTTTAAAATCCCGTTCTTCTTGCTCCCTTAAAATTCTCTCTTGTTCTTCTTCTCTACTAATTGTGGTTGTGGAAGGCCTGAAACTAGAGCTAGAGGCAGTTGCAGTTCCTCTGTTAAACCCTTCTTCATTTATAACAGGCCTACTTCTATATATTCTTTGGTTAGTTGTATTGGTTGTAGTTGCAGGGTGAGGGGTGTAGGAAGTCTTTGTATTAGAATCGAGAATGGCTCCAAATAAATCTCGGACCTCCTGAGAAGCTTTGCTACAAGGTGCAGCGTCTCCTCCCCGACAAGCCAAATGTAATTTGAGTCGATTTGTTTTGTTGACAAACTGTTTTTCACACAGCTTACATTTCAACTTTATCTTTCCATCCTGGGAGTAGGTTTGGACTCTATAATCCCAAATATCCGCCAATGCATCTTCTTCCGATGACATATCTAGTGTATATCTGGTTAGCTTAGGAAAAAAAAAAGATATTAAAGTTATGAATGAACGCAAGTACCTAACAATATAATAAGAGAATTAAACAACATTATCTAATTGAATATTACTAATGAAAAAAGAGAAATATCCATCCACCCATAAAACATAACCATAAAACTTCAATGTAACTGTTTTAACAAAATTACAAATAACATGATATAACAAAATTAGAAGGCATCAAAATCATATTGCAGCTGCAGGCACCGTCTCTTCAATCGTGTCACTCTCCTCTTCATCGAACTCCTCATCAATAGAGGTCTCTTTCCCCCACATCGAACGAGCCAATCCTGGGTACAAATGAGCGCTTCAACCGATTCAGGTGTAAGTGAGCTTCTATACTTGCTTACGACCCTACTCCCAGTACTGAAAGCGGATCTTGAAGCCACGGTTGAAATTGGAATTGATAATATGTCACGTGCCATTAACGAGAGCACATGGTACTGCAACTTACCAGATCTCGACCTCCACCACTCCAAAACATCAAAATCTTCGCCTTTGTTTAGAACTAGAATATCCTCCTTGAGATACTCTTCAAGTTCTGATCTATGTATCTGTACTTGAGTCCCTTTCAGCTGTGTATAGTAAGACATGAAATCATCTGTTGTGTCTTCTTGTAATTCATCAACAGCAGAACTAGAACCCACAGGAGGAGATTGTTCTTTTGCGGCACACGCATACAAATTGTATAATTCACTGACTGCACCAGAAATCTTTTCAACCTCAGCAACACCCATCACACCATACAACCTATTACATATGAAGCTAATCATAAACATCTTGTACTGGGGATCAAGAAGGACCGCAACACCCATTACCAGACTACACTCAGACCGATACTTATCAAACTTTACTTGCATACCCATGGTCATGAATTGTAAAAAGTCTTGTCCACTACTGCTTTTGCGTAAGGCATCTTGCACCTTCCAAAGTTCAAGCAAAAATATATTTGTTGTTGGATACTTGCAGCCCGAAAATTTCTTTGTGCAGTTGTAAAAAACAGAAAGGAAGTTACGAACTGATACAGCTCTTGACCAATCATCTTCAGAAGGCAGCCAAATATACGCACTATCACGCTCTGCATAGTGAGAGAAGGCAGGTCTCAAATCTATCGCTAAATCCAACATTTCAAAAGTTGAATTCCAGCGTGTCGTGACATCCAACTTCATCGTTTGAGTTGACAAATTCAACCGCTTCACGATCTCATTCCATACATGTAATCGTGAAGGTGACCCCCGTATGTACTTCACACTCTCTCTTATGTTTTCGATCATGGGATCGATTGTTTTAAGGCCTTCTTGTACAATCAAGTTTAGGATGTGAGCACAATACCTAACATGAAATATCTTTCCACCAAAATACAAGTCACCGGTAGCCTTAAACTGGTTGCGCAAATTCATTATCACGCTATCATTTGCGGACGCATTTTTTAGTGTAATTGTCGAGATCTTCTTCTCAATTCCTCACTCCATTAGACATCTGTGTATGCAGTCTGAAATCATCAAACCACTATGAGGAGGCGTAAGATAACGGAAGTTTATTATTCTCTTGCAAAGCCTCCATTTGGCATCAACGTAGTGAGCAGTTAGGGACATATACCCCTTTCGTTGATTGGATGCCGTCCACTCTCCTTTCAACTTGACCTTCTCGCCTTCATACATCTTCATACACACCCTCTTGATTGTTGTATGAGAGACCTTCTCGTATTTGGGGTTAAGGCATTTGGCTAGTCCAACAAAAGCAGGACTCTCTACCATCTGAAATGGTCTTTCATCTGAAATAATTAACCTCGTCGTCCACTCATTTACCAACTCTTTCTCATACTTATAGATGGACACTGACGGACCCCCTGCAGATTGCGAAAATGAAAGTGTTTGTTGCCTTAGCCCACTTCTCAATTTTTTAAGACACTTTGCTAGATGTTTCTTCAATGTTGTAGTCGAACCATCTGCTTGCTTAGCGTACTGACTCTTGCAGTGCTTGCATTGTATCTTGACTTGGCCGTTCTTCAGGGTTACTTCTTCAAAATCTTCCCACACTGCCGACCTCTTTTTCGTATTTCCCGCAACATGTGACTGTGTCTGTGTGGTACTAGTATCAGCCACATTGATGAGCACCTCTCTATGTTCAACACCTAATCTTTCATCTTCAAGGATCACCGGTGATGTAATTGATCGACTACTAGGGGTCGGGGACAGGGTATTGGAAAGACCCTCTCTTTCCATCTGATAGTTGAAATAAACTAAATCATATTAGCATTAGCAATATAATGCTAAAAGAGTTATATTAAATCCTAAATTAGTTACCCATCCAAGGTTGGATAGATTGTAATACTTTCATATTCTTATTTAAATGTCCACGCTGAAAATCCGGCAGCATCTCCCCATGCCTCTCCAGATAAGTTGATCTTACGTTACATTCCGATGCCAAATATCTAAATCAATGTAAAGATATTTGGCATTAGATACGAAACGAAAGAAACATATCCAGAGAGAAACGAGGAGATGTACTGCGAATCAGGCATGAACATTTAAATAGGTTATATGAAAGCATACTATCCATCTAATCTTGAACTGTCCAAAAAGGGACAATTCGAGCGATTTCTATGCCACCAAAAACACACTTATCTATGTATGGCCACATAGAAATCCTCAAACGGGTAACTAATTATCTAACTTACAAGTAACAATTAAATCCTAAATTAGTTACCCATCCAAGGTTGGATAGATTGTAATACTTTCATATTCTCATTTAAACGTCCACGCCGAAAATCCAGCAGCATCTCCCCATGCCTCTCCAGATAAGTTGATCTTACGTTACATTCCGATGCCAAATATCTAAAGCAATGTAAAGATATTTGACATTGGATACGAAACGGAAGAAACATATCCAGAGAGAAACAAGGAAATGGACCGCGGATCAGGCATGAACATTTAAACAAATTATATGAAAGCATACTATCCATTTAGCCTTGAACTGTCCAAAAATGGGATAATTTGAGCGATTTCTATGCCACCAAAAGCACACCATATCTATGCATGGCCACATAGAAATCCTTAAATGGGTAACTAATTATCTAACTTACGAATAACAATCACAAGTCACAACTATAAACTAACAAGTTACAATAATAATTTAAGAAAAAAAAAATGTAATACATATTAAGAAACATGACAAGATAAAACATTCAAAGCTAGTTTTCAGATATATCAACTACAATCATTGCTCTCACTTTACCTCAGCTGTAACTTAAAACATTTAAAGCTAGTTTTTAGATATATCAACTACACTGCAACTCTAATAGATATTTCATAATCTAGAATTAAATAGGTAATTGCCATAGCCATAATTCAATTTTAGTGACCAACAACACAAAATTCAAGGAGAAATTCAACAAGCAAAAACCTAAGATGCCATTGACTAGAATACAACCCATATGATGTGCTTCCACGAAAAACCAAAAAACAAAAAAAAAAAAAAAAAAAAAAAAAAAAAAAAAAAAAAACAAAGAGAGAGAGAGAGAGTTTTCATGCAAACGTTTGGAAGGGAAGGAGTTGTAGGAGAAACAAGCTTTGAAAAGAAGACCAAATGATCCACAATAGGTGGGTCTTGCAAGCTGTGGAGAGTGTTCTACAGGATATAATCAGCAGATCAGGAATTTGACCATACAAGCTGTGGAGAGTGTTCTACAGGATATGAAATCCAAACTTGTTTGCACTACCTATCCCCAACTTCCTATTAAAAATCTAACAGAAGGTACTAGGATGATAATTACTTGAATTAACGAGGTAGCTTGTTGAAAACTTCTTTTTAAAAGGTTCCATGAGGTATATCCTTATAAAAAAAAATGTTTAATATGCATTTCTAAGTTACCATAGGGGCGTCTTTCTGTTTAACCTTTTACATTTCAACATTCTGGAAGAAATCAATCATTCAAAACAAAAACGGAATTTTGGATTTATATGTGGCTCATGCAAAGTGGGTTGGACATTATGGATGGTAGAGATTAATGTTTTGGGAACACAAGCACAATACAATGATATGCACCTTAAGGGGCTGTATGGATGACAGTAAATGAAGGTAAATTGGAGGAATTGGGATTACATGGAGGTAAATCACTTTTGAGGAGCATTTGGATAGGAGTAAATGCATGAAAATGAAATGAATTGGGAGTAAATAGACCTTTAAATGAAATCCTCTATTAGAAGAGAAATTTGGAAGTAAATGGGGGTGAATGTCCACTGTAAACATAGATTACACTGATGATACTTCGAAACAATTCAATCATCGGTTACATCACTAAAATAACACTAATAAAATCATCTAAACTGTTTATATGAACAGTAAAAAACATTAGCAATTTGCTTGGTTGTGATCCTTATATTTGTTGCTAACCCAAGGCTCGAAATTTTCTCTTTCTTTACTAAGGTATATATTTCAATGGGCTTATTACAATCACTCTGTTAAATATCACATATGTACAATAATTTGGGATATTAAAGCTGCTTTGGGATATCACATATGTTCCTTTGAATATATTTAAAAGTTTTAATGCATTCTAGACTATTTGAATTTCAAATGTATTTCATTTACTCTTGTCCGCACTAAAATTTCCACTTTCTCCGGGATTCCACGCACATGAGACGTGTATGATTACCTTTGTGGAACCCTGAATGCCTACATCCCTGGACTCTAAGAGCCACATATCTGGATAATCCAATCTATTTATAAGTAATGGCCCACCATCTATAGAATTCTAATAGGCATTACGACACTAGCATCTTCAGCATAAAACAAGAAGGATGAAGAAAGAGAAAATGAAATGTATGGCCTAGATCTAATACGTGTGATAAGTAGGCAAAAGAAATCCCCAATCTCTGGCTCCCGCATCATTCCCCTTTTCCAATAGCATGAAGAAGAAAACTATAATATTTTGGCAATTTGATTACTTATACACACCTACTGCCTGCACACGTGCCAACATGGACCTCTAATCAAGCCATCTAAATCAATGGGCCTACTTGGATCATACCTAAGAATCTCAAATTGGCTGATTGGTGGCTCCATGACCGTGCCCAGGACTTGAGATACAGACACTTCAGGCTGGGCTTGGGCCCATCTGTTTAGCCTGTCATGGGCCTAGCAGGCGTGATCTTTAATAGATTTCAGCCCAGCCATGCGTTGCACTGAGCTAGGTTCGTCGGGTCATGGTAGTTTTGAGCCTGAAAATTGATGGCATTGCCAGGAGGATAACATTCAATTTGGAAACCTTGATGAATATGACCCATTTGTGATAGTCCCACCATTGGAATGGCTACTCTCTTTAAGATAAGAATGACGGAGATCACGCCCATCTCTTGTGGTGTTTACAGGATTAATGGCTTGGATCATCCGATCAAGAAGCCGTGTCCCGAGTAATAAATCCATGTTTCGAGAGGGAAAAAAACAGTAAATCCTTTCAAGCTCAAGTGGATTGGCCGAGTGGGTCCTACCTGATCGAGATCGGGAGTGGTGTGTCGGGCTGCGGGGTGAAGAGGACTCTGAACTTCGGGTAGAGATTGGGATCGGGACGACGGGTTCGAGATCTTCGGGTAGAGATCGGGATCGGCCGATCGGGACGATTTGGGGTTGGGGATTCCGGATCTGGCGCGTTGAAGCTTCTTCGAGTGCAGGTAGGGACTGGGTAGGGTAAAAACAAGATGGGTATTCGAGATCTTTAGGTGCGGGTACACCGGGTAGGGTAGAGAAGATGAATAGGATTTGGGGATTAGGGTTCGGCGCGGCGGCAAGAGGAGCTGTTTGGGTAGGGTAAAAATACACTTCGGGTAAAAACTGTAGAAGTAAAAAAAAAAAAACCTAAACTTATATATATATATATAAGCTATACGGATCGGGTCGGGTCGGTGGGAGTCGGATCCATTTGGATCGGATTCCGGATCGGGTCGGGTCGGGTCGGAACGGGGTGTATCCGTATCCGACCCGAAAAAGAATCGGATCTGGATGCTACTACCCGATCCTAACAGATCCTGACCGCCGGTTCTGTTCGAATCGGGTCTGATCGGGTCGGATCCGCCGGATCGGGTATGAAATGCCCACCTCTACCGTTCCATTAAAGAGGCCCGAAACTGGTAAAAATTGCAAGATCGCAGGTTTCCCACCGTCCGATTGGCTCGAAACTTCATACATGTGATGAAGGCTATAAATTAACCGTACATATCAAATTTCAGCCCTCGGATCACTATGGAAGTGCCCCAACTGATAGATCAGCCCATAAACCGTTGATTTTAGGCCCTCCTGATCTCTGGATATTCCTTAATTTTGTTCCCAATGCCTTTAATGGGATGATGAAATGAATGGACGGATTAGATTTTGCAGAAACATTACAGTGGACCCCAATTAGTGGGGCATGTGCATGGTATACGTGTGCACTAGCCGTCTACGGCAGCAAAGAAACGGTCAAACCAGCTATTGACCGAACCTCCTTCTTCACTTATGGAAATTTCGTTCCAGCGAGCGTAACAGAGGCTGCAGTTGGATTTAGTGGGCCACCATCATGGCTCAGATGAGAAATCCGGACCATCCATTGTCTCCTTAGAGAGGGAAAACCCCTCGTCAAGGTGGAATTTTTGGCCTTTACGCATGAACGTGCGTGGATCATCAGAAAACGCAGAATGGACGGTAGGTTCAAAACTCTGTGGGTCTCATCAACAGAAGGCTAAAAATATATGGATCCAGCAAAAACTTCTGAGAGGAATCTGATAGACGGGGTGGATTTTTCCACCAATCAACAAATGTGGACCCCACAACGTCCAGCGCAGCTCGCGGTGCGCAGGTTCCGAATTCCAGAAAATCTGGATTTTCCGTCCGTTGGTAGCCCACCATCTCTGATCTTTTCAAAGATCCAGACCGTCCATGTTGTAGAGCACTGAAAAAACGTCATAAGGGACGATAGTTATTTGGGTTGTGAGCTAAGAAAAATGGGAGTTTGGAGGCACCAAAGTTAGCTGCATAAAGAAGTTGCGCACGTTCCCAGACTTTCCAAATTCGAATTCAGCGTGCGTAACCTTTTACACCAAGGATTCTGTTGCGCAGAGACGAGGCAAATACACCTGTCCAGCCACCGACTTAAGGGGTTATTAAAGAAGGAGAAAGAGGAGAACCAAGGGAACTGGAGGGGGGAGATCTTTGGATGGGGAGCATCTCTACGGCCAAGAGGAGATAGCTAGCAGCAGATCCAGAGCTTGGGATAGAGGCCACACCAGGGGAGCAGATCCAGATCTCAGTTTGAAGGAAAAGAAGAAATAAGAAAGAAGAAAAGAGAAGAAAGAGGAGATAAGGATGTTCTTGTTTAATCAATTTTATTTTTCCTACTTTCTAATTGAATTTATGAATTGCTAATCTTTCATCTCAGTCCTAGCTGAGAGATTACCAATTCATAAATTCAATTAGAAAGTAGGAAAAATAAAATTGATTAAACAAGAACATCCTTATCTCCTCTTTCTTCTCTTTTCTTCTTTCTTATTTCTTCTTTTCCTTCAAACTGCGATCTGGATCTGCTCCCCTGGTGTGGTCTCTATCCCAAGCTCTGGATCTGCTCCCAGCTATCTCCTCTTGGCCGTATAGATGCTCCCCGTCCAAAGATCTCCCCCTTCCAGCTCCCTTGGTTCTCCTCTTTCTCCTTCTTTAATAACCCCTTAGGTCGGTGGCTGGACAGGTGTATTTGCCCCGTCTCTGCGCAACAGAATCCTTGGTGTAAAAGGTTACGCACGCTGAATTCGAATTTGGAAAGTCTGGGAGCGTGCGCAACTTCTTTACGCAGCCAACTTTGGTGCCTCCAAACTCCCATTTTTCTTAGCTCACAACCCAAATAACTATCGTCCCTTATGATGTTTTTTCAGTGCTCTACAACATGGACGGTCTGGATCTTTGAAAAGATCAGAGATGGTGGGCTACCAACGGACAGAAAATCCTGATTTTCCGGAATTTGCAACCTGCGCACCGCGAGCTGCGCTGGACGTTGTGGGGTCCACATTCGCTGATTGGTGGAAAAATCCACCCCGTCTATCAGATTCCTCTCAGAATTTTTGGTTGGAACCATATATTTTTAGCCTTCTATTGATGAGACCCACAGAGTTTTGAACCTACCGTCCATTCTGCGTTTTCTGATGATCCACGCACGTTCATGCGTAAAGGCCAAAAATTCCACCTTGACGAGGGGTTTTCCCTCTCTCAAGAGACAATGGACGGTCCGGATTACTCATCTGAGCCATGATGGTGGCCCACTGAATCCAACCGCAACCTCTGTTACGCTCGCTGGAACGAAATTTCCATAAGTGAAGGAGGTTCGGTCAACAGCTGGTTTGACCGTTTCTTTGCTGCCGTAGACGGCTAGTGCACACGTATACCATGCACATGCCCCACTAATTGGGGTCCACTGTAATGTTTCTGCAAAATCTAATCCGTCCATTCAATTCATCATCCCATTAAAGGCGTTGGGAACAAAATTAAGGAATATCCAGAGATCATGTGGGCCTAAAATCAACGGTTTATGGGATGATCTATCAGTTGGGGCACTTCCATAGTGATCTAAGGGCTGAAATTTGATATGTACGGTTAATTTATAGCCTTCATCACATGTATGAAGTTTCGAGCCAATCGGATGGTGGGAAACCTGTGATCTTGCAATTTTTACCAGTTTCGGGCCTCTTTAATGTGAACGGCTTGATTTCCTCGGATCCCAGCGTGTAAATTCTTCAATATTGGTCCTCTGGAGTCCGTTCCTTGCTCTGGTGTCTTCGGAGCGTAAAATCCACGCTTTTAACATTATTTTTCAATCAACGCTCCTGATTTCATCCTGTAACAAAATACAATTAAAATACTCCATTAAGCATTATCATATACGTAAAATCTGGTAATGATCGGGGTCTGATATGCAATATTTGACCTTCATCAAACGACGATAACCCAGTTTACTTAACATTGAGAGTGGTAAGAGGTTTACCGCAGACCCATTATCAAGCATAATCTGTTTAACCTTTTTGCCACGGATATGGCCTTCTATCATTAGCGGCCTGTTAGGCCCTGCATCGCAGATCAAATCATCATCGGAGAAGGAAACGACTGGCAGGCAATCTTCTTACTCTTTATATTCTTTGTGTTTCATCTTTGCCAGCAAGGTTTTTCTAACATCATGATTGGACAACGCATGAACCAAGCTCTTTTGAAATTCCTCTGACAACTTAAGCGCATCGTAGACACTTAATCAAGTCGATATGCCCTTCAAATGACTTACCACATCGTAAGTCACTTTTGTTGTCTCGTTCTTCTCTTCTTTCTTGTCATTATCGTTCTGCCTTTCAACAACTTTCTTTCTTATAATTCCTATTCTCTGCTTTGTAGGGCTTGTTATCTTCTTTCCTGATCGTAGCGTAATCACCGTTACCTTTTCTGTCATCTTATGGTCTTCTTTCTCTTTCTTTTCTTGGGTCTTTTTTCGGATTATCAGTATATTCACTGTTGCTGTTGTATCCCTTTCTTTTTCTTTTCCGATTACTATTTCACCTCTGTCTATCATCCGTTGTATTATACATTTCAACGTATAATAATTTTTTGTCGGATGTCCCACTAGGCGATGATAGCGGCAAAAATCTCTCTCTTGTTCTTGTCATGTCTTCGGTCTCTTGGGTGCTGGTAATTCTATCGTACCGACTTTTAGCAATTGGTTCATCATAGGGACAACGTCTTCCCTATCGAACGCAAACCCTTCATGAGAATTGAGCGCTCTGGGCCTTTTTCTACTGTATCTATTCCTTGGCTAGTTCAATTCTTCTTTTTGTTCTGACCTTTTATCTCTCAAGTCTCTTACATCTTGGCTTCTCTTTTCACGATCGACGATATTTATGGCCATCCTGCTGGGTCCTCCCCTGGCTGTCTCATAGTGAAACGCTGGCATCTTTCGAGTCATTAGCTCTAAAGCATGAGCCTTAGTGGCTAGGTCACGAAAAGTCCTGATATCAGCACTAGTGAGTCCGAACGTGAATCCCATTTCTATGAAGTTCAGACACATTTTGACCTATTCAGTTTCTTTCGACAGCTGCCTACACGAGGCTGCTAATGTCTTCCATCTATCTATAAACTTCTCTACCGGTTCCCCCTCTCTTTGTCGCACAGAAGCTAATTCTGTAATACTGACATCACGCTCTGAAGAGAAGAAGTTTGACATGAAGGCGTCCTGTATTTGTTCCCAAGTGTGTATCGACCCTGGGGCTAGGCTAGAATACTATCGGAATGTTTTGTTTGTTAGAGATGATCAAAACAATCGCAATAAATATTGCGGTATTGTAGAAAAATTCCCCATACTACTAATAAAGTGCATTAAATGCTCCTCCGACGACCCGTCTCCATTAAACTTCTGAAAATCTGGATGTTTGAAGTTAGCTGGGAACAAGATGTCTTCTACCTCTCTTGGATATTGTGTTCGGTATCTGAAACGACCAGTATTCTCACGCTCCCTCTCTACTCTGACAGCTTCCTCGATGACTTGTCTCACCTAGTTTTGTGTCATGGTTCTTGCTGCTGGGACAGACCCCAGTGATCCTGCCCTCGGTGGTTGAAAGCTTTTGGGTTGGTTTTCTTGCCCATTCATTGTGCCCATCATCGAGGAAGCCACTATCTAGGCTACATTGTGTGCGAGAGTCGTTAAGGCTTCTCTGAGATTTCTGCACTCTTCCATTAGTGCTCTCTACATTTCCACCAGTTCATTCATACGGTCCTTCGTAGTTGGCATATTCTCCTGGTTCGTTTCGGCCATAAGTACTGTGCCTTCTCCGCTCTTCGATGAAGTTGTAGTCGGAGTGGAATGGGAATACATCGACGTAATAGGACTTATGAAGAGTGGGGAAGATGGAGTTTCATTCAACTTCTCTGTGCTCCCATTACCATTGATTGATTGGGACGATATAAACAACAGTGAACTTACTAGTAATACCTTACCTCTTTGCTCTTTTGTCCATCTGACTCTTGGGGTAACTAAAGATGGGAAGTCGCATGACATTAACTGCGAAACTGTTCTCCCATGATATATCGCAAGAGGGGCGAGTTCAAGATTCCTCCTAGTAGCATTACGTGTTATCGGTCCTTTAACTCTTGGTGAAGGCGGATTCATTCTAAGGCTTCTTGTATTCAGTGCTCTCGTCCTATGAGACATCACAATAGTCTAGTCTTCGTCACCTTCCTGTGCTCGAGGCGAAGCAGATACAACTCCAGCTATTGCACGAGTTGAGTTGTTTTTGCTTGTAAGAGGCTGGGCCTTGTGTTTCGGAGGTTAGTTCGGCACATACTCCACCACAAATCCGGTCGTAGTGAAATAGAAGTTCAGTTTCCTTGTAGAAATTTCCATTGGTCGTAATTTACAGTTTGGTCCCTTCAAATATAAAACATAGAATAAAATTATAGTTAGTACTTGAAAAATCAAATAATCTATCTTAGAGATGAATGGGAGGATGTTCCCACTGAGAGTCGCCATTTTGGCGTCGAAAGACGCCAAACTACAATGAAAGTTCTATAATACTCTCAATGTTAATATCAAATAAGATAAATAAAGTCCCCAGTAGAGTCGCCATTTTATTTCGAATAAGAAACAAATGCATTCGATTTGGGGAGAATTATCTTATTAGAACATAACAAAGAAAGAATATAGAAAATAATCATTGTATTAATAGTGTTGAATTCATTTACATCCTTTAATATCCCTTGATTCTAAGATAGATCATTTGAAATGCATGAATTGAAATTGATAAAGTTCGAATGTCGAATCTCGAATTCGGAAGCATGTCGACTTGTGCTTCGGTCATCTCCTTACGAGGAATGTTTTGCTGATTTAATCATTCTATTTTTTCTCCTTTTGAGCTTCTTCCTTGTGTAAAAAGAGAGCTTGGAGCGACGAAGATCGAACTGGACGATTTCAGCAGTACTTTGTCCCTTTTTGTAACTAATCATATAATGACCTAGTTGTGTGACCGGTGCAACAAGTTGTTGATTGCGTGGCCCGCGTAACCAATTTGTTGGTTACGTGGCCCGTTCAACCAATAACTGCTTCCCCTTCTCACCTTCAGTCTTCCTTCAGAGCTCTACTCCTCTTCCAAAATTCTTCTCTCTCAAATGGGAGGGGGAGTGGGGTATTTATAGGCCTCCACACGTGTGAACCCTCGATCTTTGTGTCATGGGGCCCACCTTGCATTAGATTTGACCGTCCATTACAATCTACCTCTGATCTTGGTTGCATGATCCGTGCAACAAGGAAGTCAACTACGCGGTCCGCGCAATGGAGGAAATCCATTACGCTACCTGTTTAATGAATGAAGTTGTTCACACGGTCCACGTAACCAATTACTGGTTGCGCGACCCGTGCAACTACTATACATGATACTTAACTTGCTTCTTTCTTCCTCATTCCTTCAACTCCCTTTTGATCTTCTCCTTTTTAATCTTTCTTCATTATTTTCGTGCCTCAACAGTATCGTTTCACTAGCTCCTAGACCATTGACTATTGACCCACCTTCGGTGAGTTCAGCATTATGCATCTACTATGTACTTTCATTGGTGACCAACCACATTGCATGGGTTTTGTCTAAAAGTCAACTAGATGAACATCCCCAGTTGATGTGCACTCATTCATCCATGCACTAATCAAGATTTACATATTGTTATGTTTTATCTATTGCGTTGTTTTATGCTACATTTTGTCTAGGGCAGCGGTGTGTAATCTTGAGGAAAAATCACACTGAGCTGGCCACTCATTCATCGATGTTCAACCATACAGAGGATGCAGGTACAGGAGCTGATGAATACACAACAGACTTGGAGGCGATGGCGGTTGAGGAGGAGCTCTATGACGAGGAGCCACAATAGGAGGCAGCCGATTATTTTGGGCTAAACTAATAGATTAGCCCTTTATGATTATTTTAGGACATTTAGAAATTTGAATTTTTGTAATTGGCCCCTAGCTAAGCGGGCCAAGATATTTTTCACATTTTGGGTAATATCTATGCTATGTTTCATTCCGCTATATGCACTTTGATATTGATTTCCATTATTTATTCAGTTAACTCCTAGGTTTTTGGGAACCGGGGCGTTATAGACACCTTATACAAAAAGGGATTCTCTCTACCCTATCTCATGTGTCTCTGACTTGAAGAGGCCGAGTATGTCCTGAGAGAAATACCCTTGCCCACTTCGGCAGTCGTACCCTTGCCCACAAAGTAATCTAACAAGGATACTTTTAGCCGACTATACAAAAAGTTATGAAACAATACACCCAGAGGTGCGATATATGCCAGAGATTCAAAATAATACCTCATCAGCCACCCGAGCAGCTGAATCCCATGACCAGGCCATGGTCATTCGTCCAATGTGGAATAGACATTATCGACCCACTGTCGACTAGCAAAGGTCAGACCAAGTTCGTGGTCGTTGCAGTCGACTACTTCACCAAATGGGCCGATGTCGAACCGTTAGCCAATATCAAAGTTACTAACTTCGTCTGAAAAAACATCATATGTCGGTATGGAATCTCATATACGATTGTCTTGGACAACGGGAACCAATTCAACAATGATAGGTTCCGATGCATGTGTGGGAACCTTGGGGTTCGAAACGCCTACTCATCACCTCCACACCCCCAAGCTAACGGTCAGATCAAGACAGTCAACAAGATCATCAAAAACAACCTCTGAACCAAGCTCGAGAAAACTAAGGGGGCCTAGGTCGAGGAGTTCCCCTACCCTCTAGGCATATCGGACCATTACCCGAACAGCCACAAGAAAAACTCCTTTCTCCCTTGCCTTCGGGGTTGAGGCTATTGTCCCAATCGAGATTGGGCTCCCTTTTGATTGGATCCGTTCTTACGATGAAAATCAAAATGTCGAGCATATGGCACTGGACCTCGATCTACTCGAAGAAAAAAGGGTGCAAGCAAAACTCAAGGTTGAAACTCGACAACAGCAGGTCACTCGATTCGAAAATTCCAAAGGATGAGAAGGTTCTAAGTTGGAGATTTGGTCCTCCACTGAACCTTCGAAAACACCGAGGAGCATGGTTCAGGGACTCTGGGGCCGAACCGGGAAGGACCCTATAAGATAACGGGCACTACCCGACCAAGAACCTATCGACTTGAAGACATAGAGGGACGACCTCTACCGCATCCATGCAATGCTGAACATTTGAAGATCTACTACCAGTAAAAAATGACCTACTAAGTCGAGATCTACATGTCTTATTCATAATCTACAATAAAAATCTAGAGGTCGAAAAATTTTATATTCTACTCGTTGTCCATATGAATCCACTAAGGGCTTTCCTTAGTGCAAGGGAAAAACCCTCACCAACCGTTTGGCCCTTGGAGTAGAGGTTGGACCGTTAATTAAATCTATTACATGGTCTATTAAGGACTTTACTTAGTACAAGGGAAGAACAATCCTCGACTAGTCTCCCGACCCTTAAAGAAGATGTCAGACCACTAATTAGTAACGCTACTCGAATTGCGCAATATACAATAAGGACCCCTTATTACGAGGGCAAACACTTCTCCTAAGCAAACTGCTCGGTCCTCTATAAAGGGAACATTGCACTTTGTCCATCTATTCCGCAAAGGGAAAATTCCCTTAATAAAAGGAAGGGCTCAAGAGCCCAACTAATATTCTCGGTCCATCAATATGGCCGATGTAGGGAAAATTGACCTAATAAATCTACTTAGAATCTCGTACACAACAAATTATTGCAAAAAGTTTCCTTTTCATTAATAATAAAAATAGTGTACATATGGGGAGAATATAAAAAGTGGCTGAAAAATTTGATCAGAGTCCCGCTGAGGTCGGTTGCTCTACTTTCGGTGGGCTCGACTCTTCGGCAGGGCTGTCCTTGAGAGGGGTCAGGTCAAGATCGAGGTATAACCCCTTAAGATCATCAAGGCACTTGTCGTACCCGAGATTATAGAGCAGGTCCCTCTCCTCCTCTCACTCCTTGGAGGCCTTGAATTCCTTCACAGCTGCCGCCCGAGCCTCCGGAATAGTTGTCTTGGCTTCCTTTAGTTTGGCTCCCAAACTAACCTTCACCTCAGCCAGCTCAGCCTTGTGTCTGGCACCCTTCTCCTGGGCCTCCTTCAGAAGCAAACCCATCGCTTCTAGGTTGCTCTTCGCTTAGGACTCCTTCGGAGACTCTTTTGCCTGGGCCTCCATTTGGATTTTCAAGGCGTCGACCTTAGATCAGAGCTGCTCAGACTCGACCGTCTTCCTCACAAGACCTGCCTCTGCTTCCCTACACTCCTCGATGCGCAACATCTCACAATGAGCAAACAAAATAGTGGGCCTAAACCGAAAAATGGATCCACATCAAAAATGAAAAAAAGAAAAAATCTCTAAGTACAAAACGACGACTACTACAAGGGAAGTGTCCTACCTTATAAAAAAGTGTGGCCACCTGGCTTATAGCAGTTAATGAGGTCTCCATCACCTTGGGGAAGATGACATCAGGAACATGCCGAGCTATCCATGAGAAGAGGCCATCTGTCATGGTGGAAGCGGACTTGAGGGCCCCCCGAGCCTCGCCCCTTTGGCAATCAGTCGAACTCGCCACCTGAGCCCAAGCTACAAGGGCCTAAGCCTAAAAAATAAGAACTGCCAGGACCTCAAAAAGTTAGGCTTTGACAACAGGGGCTGCCTCCCTTAGCGGGGTGACCTCGACAACCTTCGAGACCACTGGCGGGTCTGAAGAGGTGGTGACAGGAGTGGCGGCAAGGTCGGAAGCCGCGCTCGACCGACCTACCATGGATGAGGGGGCGGTGGTTCCTCTCCTATTTGAAGATGGCTTCTGTTTTTTTAGGCCACTTCGGATTCAGAAGGAGCACGACGCTTGGAGTGAGTTTGCTTAGGCATCCTTACATGACAAAAGGGAATGATCAACAAACGGACGGAGATGAAATAATTTTTTACTATCAAGCAGGGTATACCTGATATGGACAAGGTCAGACCTAATTTATAGAGTAGTTCTGGTGTGATCAGTTGCTTCCAAGACCTTAACTTGGCGTCCACAAACCTTGCCTCATCTATTCGGTTACACTGTGACTCACTCACTCCAGCAGGATACTTGGGTGAAGCTGCGAAAGAAAGCTACAGTAAAAAAATAAAAAATAATTAAAAAAAGGAAAAAATAAACTAAGGAAAAGGTCAGTTCGAATATACTGACCTGGTTGAGCAAAATGGGTTGAAACCCAAGGACGTAGCCCGGAAGCTGCTAGAGCCTCCCAATCTCCTGGCACCCAAAACCATTTACTTTTCCAGTTTTTTTTCTAGGTCGGGGCGCTCGTGATAAGGACCGTACCCATGTGCAGCCAGGCTGAAAAGTAATACCAACACTCGTGGTATGGGTTGGACTTCATCTGGTATAGGTGGATGAATTCACTCATGGTCAGCTCAAGTTGTTCGAGTTCGGTCCAAAGAATGAACCACCCCCACCAAGGCCCTCCAGGTATTCGAGATTATTTTCCTTAAAGCTAACTCCAAGTGCAAGAGGACCTATCTGAAGAGGGAGCCTTAAGCCGCACTGGAGGGCGACCAGGAATATGACCACCTCATTGTCTTCAGGCTCACTTGGAATTTCACCAAGTATGGGAGCTTGAAGCACCACTGAGTCTTGAATGTGGTACTCCAACCTGATCCTCACTAGGTTAGATTCTGTAAGCGTTGACTCGATCGGTCCAGTTTCTTCTGATTTTGCCGAAGACTGACCGGCCTCCTCTCTGGCTAGGGTAGACCCCTTAGCGTCCATTGGTTGCTCGGCTGAGGACTGAGCAGCCATCCTCGACCCATGAGATGCCCCGGAAATCCTTATCACTCATCATCACGAGTGGAGATGGTGGATTTTCTAACAAGTCTCAATCCTCTGGTTCCCCACCGTGTTGGAACGTCCCTAATTCCTCCCTCTGATTCGATGGCTTCAACATTATTGGCCAAGATTATGATAGGAAATCAGGGGCCCAGAAGAAAAAAAGAAAAAAAGAAAAGAAAAAGGGAGGGAAGACGAGAGAGATGAAGCTCACCGAAGAACGTCTTTGAGGATAGCTGAAAATCACATAGAAATCGCCTAAGTCAGAGAGAAGTTGTGGGACAAATAACCCCCCCCCCCCCTCCTCTTTATAGGAAACCCATCCATACGAGCATTTAATGCTCGCACTTAATGTGAGAGCCAAAACGGCTCCTTAACGCTCACGCTTGGACATGTGGATCTCTTCCACTCGTTGGTCGACTCGACTCTCTAGAATACGTCATGTGTCAGCACCCCATATGATGAAGACCGAACAGGCGCCCTGACAACGCACGTGACCTCGAGCTAAGGCATGCCACCTCAAGTGTGTCATATCATGGTTACAGATATGCCTTGATTCCCATGCATGCTTCCTTATCTCGCATTAATGACCAAATAGGCCCGACGCCCCATGTGCAAGAATATCCGACCTCACCCATACCAACTTACTTCCAAAGCCCGCTGCGCGAGCTTGGAAGCAGGGGGGCCACTATTATGCGTAAATATGGATTGACTAATAAGATAAGTTTAGGTCAGACATTTGTGCGGATCACGAGCTCAACTGGCAGAAGATGAAGCACCCACTTTCATCAGACATCAAGCTCTTCCACGGTCCCATACATTTTCGAGTTGCCGCTCGGGTCATTTCTTGAGAACAACTCTTGTTCGTGTGATAAGATGAAGAGGACAGTCATCCCGATTCCGTTCACATTTCACTAAGGAAGTGACCTTCGCTTCTGTGCTTGGACAAAGGCAGGTCGGCAAGTCAACCATCTGCTTAATACCGAGGGAAAACTCGACCACGATTCATTATAGAATTCAGGTCGGCAAACCGCTCTCAGAAGCAACCGTATAAGTCACCTCGGCCTCCTACCGTGCGCTTCCACTAGTTTTGATCTGGTACCGACTATCTAGATATTTTCAAAACTACTCGTTCGAGATCTCAGGCGAAGATCTCAGAAAATAACTACAACACCGGTTTGTCCGAGATCTTCGTCGAAAATCTTGGAAGATCATTGTGATGTGCTTGGGATCCGAATCCTTTTGCAATACGCTCCTGCTAAATAGTGAGATCATCCCCTACGCCACCGGCATCTTTCACTTGTAAATAAGAGCATCTCTAATGATAAAAGGTATGCACGGTCTAACCCAGAAAATACTCCGAAAAGCCTTACGTTCTACTAGACCTACCTTTCATGTTTGATTTGGGCACCAGAGAGTCCCCTGCTGCAGCCGAGGTTTCCATCTTTATCTTCTTTTGCAAGTCTCAAGTGATCTAAGGAGGACGTGTAAAGTTTTGCATCAACAATCATGATAATGGCCAATTAAAGCTAAAGTTGATTGTATGATTTGCCAACAGAGACGAAATAGAAGTAGAATAATAAAAGAATGGACAATGAAGAGGATACCAAAGAGGCAGCCCCCAGACTGGGCACGCGGTGCATGTGTATCAAACACTAACATAACTCGAGACAGGTCACAAGCCACATGCTCGCAAAGAATTTTCTTTACTTTCAATACAAACGCTATCCCATCCCTCTTCCTATCAGATGCTTATCTGATGGGGGTGAAAACACTTTAAAAAGAGAGAAAAAAATAATAATAAATTCCAACACTCTTAGCCCTTCATCCAATGAAAGTTTCGTCTTTTCATTTATTCCATGTAGTAGCCAGTTACAAGATTCCTCTTCGCATCTGACCTGCAGCCATGGGAGGAGATCGTACAACAAAACACATTTCCGGGGCCACGGTTATGTACGCGTGACATTCAATCCATCCATTGGGTATCTGCACGCCGTTGAATATTTTAAAGAGAAAATTAGGGATGTGGACCCCACATTTTAGCCAGTCGGTTTTATGAAAGAAGACAAACCTTCTTTTGCAAGTTAGACCTCCACGTGCGGTGACAGAATTTCTGGACGAAAATACCCCTCCTTTCACGTAAACGGATTGGGTACTCCCCTGCCACCACGCAATGGTGGATGTTCGGTGGTCTATGAGCCCCACCATGATGTATGCTTCTCATCCATGCCGTCCATATATTTTTCCACATCATTTTATGGTATGAGACAAAAAATGAGGTATATCCAAATCTCAAGTGTACCACATTACAGAAACAGTGTTGAATGAGCATCAACCATTAAAAACTTTTTGGGGGCCCACTGTGATGTTTGTGAGAAATCCTCCCCGTCTAAGTTCATTCATAGGGTCACAAAGATCTGGATGAAGAGGAAAAACAAATTTCATAATGATCCAAAACTTCTGTAACCCCTAAAAGGGTTTCAATGGTAGACATTCAATTCCCCACTGTATTTTACAGTGTGGTCCACTTGATAGTTAGATCCATCTTATTTTTTGTCTCAAGCCTTAATATGAGCTCGCCAAATAGATGGACGGTTTGGATATAACACAGACATCATAATGGGACCCACAAAAACAACACAACATATATAAAAAAAAGAAGCAAAAAAAAAAAACAACATAGACTGCATCGATATATCGACAATATGTAGATATATCGATAAAATAAAGCATCGATATATTGACATATTGTCGATATATCGACATTACATGGAATTTTTTGGTTAAGTCGCTGGACAAATGAGGACTTAATTCGATATTATCGACCATATGTCGATATATCGACAAAATCAAGCATCGATATATCGACATATTGTCGATATATCGACAATACATGGAATTTTTTTACCCCGCCGATTTTCATGCTTGCCCCGCCTATATATCGATATATCGACATATTGTCGATATATCGATGATACATGGAATTTTTTTGCCCCGCCGATTTTCATGTTTGTCCTGCCGATATATCGATGTATCGACATATTGTCGATATATCGACGATACATGGAATTTTTTTTGCCCCGCCGATTTTCATGCTTGCCCCGCCGATATATCGATATATCGACATATTGTCGATATTATATCGATATATCGACATATTGTCGATATATCGACGTTACATGGAATTTTTTTGCCCCGCCGATTTTCTAGTTTGCCCCGCCGTTTTTTATGCTTGCCGCGCCGTTTTTCATGCTTGTCCCGCCGTTTTTCTAGTTTGCCCCGCCGTTTTTCATGCTTGCCCCGCCGTTTTTCATGCTTGCCCCGCCGATTTTCTAGTTTGCCCCGCCGGTTTTCTAGTTTGCCCCGCCGTTTTTCATGCTTGCCCCACCGTTTTTTTAGTTTGCCCCGCCGTTTTCCATGCTTGCCCCGCCGTTTTTCATACTTGCCCAGCCGTTTTTCATGCTTGCCCCGCCGTTTTTCTAGTTTGCCCCGCCGTTTTTCATGCTTGCCCCGCCGTTTTCTACTTTGCCCCACCGATTTTCAAGTTTGCCCCGCCGTTTTTTTAGTTTGCCCCACCGTTTTCTAGTTTGCCCCGCCGTTTTCTAGTTTGCCTTGCTGATTGTATAGGCTACGGATATGGTTACGGTTATAATCCGTAGCTATAGATTTTTATTTTATTTTATTTTATTTTATTATTATTTTTTTTTTGCTGTTGTAATCCCACCGCCTTTTGTGGGTCCCATTATGAGATTTGTGTTATATCCAAACCGTCCATCGATTTGGCGAGCTCATATTAAGCTTGAGACGTAAAATAAGAAAGATTTAACTATCAAGTAGTGGGCCCACAAAATTTTTAACGGTGAAAATCAGTTTTCCCACTGCTCTTTGTGGTGTGGTCCATTTGATTTGGATATGATTTTTTTTTTTTTGGATAATGGTCCGAAATGATCTCTAAATATGGATGAACGTTGTGGATATAATAAATACATAGTTGTGGGCCATGTAACTTTGATCTCTTTTGAGCCGTTCGTACAACTCTTGGCTGGAGGAGCTTCAGCGCTCTTCTTCGAAAGCGAAGGGTATTTTCGTCCTCAAATTCGCTCACCGTACGTGGAGGTCCAGCTTGCAAAAGAAGGTTTGTCTTCTTTCATAAAACCAGCCGGCTAAAAGGTGGGGTCCACAGACCTAATTTTCTCTATTTTAAACACCGTTCTTTCTCCCGACTTGTACCCACTAGCATACATATATACCTGTGCATGCACCACCGAACCACTACATAGAAACCAACCTCATAACATGGCTTCCATCATCAAGCAGCTCAAGATCTCCAACGAAGAAGAAGAATGTATTTTGGCCATGAAATTGGCCCGCATCTCCGCCCTCCCGATGGTCTTGAAAGCAGCAATTGAGCTCGACCTACTAGAGATTATAGCGAAAGCTGGCCCAGGGGCCCACCTCTCCCCTTCCCAGATTGCCGCTCATCTGCCCACAAAGAATTCAGAGGCCCCCACAATGGTCGATCGCATCCTACACCTTCTGGCTAGCTATTCAGTACTGACATGCACTCTTCAAACAAACGAGGAGGGATACTCTGAGAGACTCTATGGTTTGGCACCTGTGTGTAAGTTCCTCGTTCGGAATGAAGATGGTGTTTCCATGGCCCCCCTTGCAGTTATGATCCAGGACAAGGTTTTCATGGAATCTTGGTAGGCTTCTCATCAATGTTCTTTTTTTTTTTTTTTTTCTTTTTTCTTTCTTTTTAAAAAAATAAAATAAAATAGAAATGATAGATTTTAGGGATTTTTACCGCAAAATTATCAACATTTTACCCAATAACTCCTGGACGGTTGTAAATTGTACGTTGGTGCTTTTCGAAGCACGAAATTGAAAATTGCTCTCATCCAAATTTTTCTTTAAAAATTAGTAAAATTCAAGAATCATGGGCCCTCATGTTATGTGTATCATCCAATCCATCCAATGCATTCACCGGACCATGATGATTGTACAAATAAAAAATCTAGCCACTCAAATCATTGGATGGGTAACACTTGAATTTAGATGTTTTGAGTGGCATATATTAATTTTATGGATTGGCCCACCATGTGATTGCTGCCCTAATGATTTTTAATTATTTTAGTGTGCACCTGTTGAATGGGTGGGATGTCAAAACACATACTATAAGGCCCACAATTCTAGATTCTCCACTTTGTCAAGGAGACAAACATGAAGAAAAAGGCAAAAAAAATTAAATAAATAAATAAATATAAAAATAAAAAAGACGGTATTGTAATACTTCCTTTGATAAAGTACTGTCAAGAAAGACGGGTTCCTCACCAAGCCAAATCCAGTGGACAGCTTGGTTCAGTTTGACAAGCAGCCTACCTTTGCTGGAGTTCGGCTTAGCTTGGTCATTGAGCACAGTTCAGCTCCGTTCTGTTAGCGGTTGGGGCTAGCTCAAGCCGAATTCGAGTTTAAGCTTTGGAGCATCCCACTTCGAGTAGAGTTAAAATTAAAAAAAAAAAAAGATGACTTGAAACTTATGGGATCAGAAGTATAGGATGTGTGGTTTGAGTAAAAAATAAAATAAAAAAACATAGTCCTTTTTTTTTTTTTTAAAGGGAAGAAATGGTTCATATCGATCGATCGACTAAGCTGTCGATTGATCAAACATAATTCAAATTTGGACAAATATGTTACTGGACAGTTTTGGACATATTTGATCGCTTGATCCCGATCGATGATATCACTCGATGGTTGTTGTTTCACAGACCGCACCTCTTTTATCCTTATCATATTCCAATTTTGTCTCTTAAGGCTATGAGATGATCAAACAAGCTTCACCTATAAATGTTATGATTATATAGACCCAAACGGTTGTTTTGGGTAAAAGATTAGGGTCACTAAGGTACATCATATACTTATTTTTTGCTCTTTAATGCTCTAGTCTTCATATGTATTCGTTCTTCAGCTTCTAAGGGCTTAATTGATTCCTTGATATACAGATGCACGTGGTTGACAAATAAAGTGCACAAATAAATTCACTAATACATTTGATGTAGACCGTACATCATGTGGGCCCACCTCCGATGTGGACTATCATCATGCGGGACCAACCTTGGATGTGGGCCACTCATCATTAGTCCAATCTTTGATGTGGATTGTCCATCATGTAGGGCCAACGTTGATGTGGATCATTCATCATGTGGAGCCCACCATTATTAATTGCCTATCACGTGGAGCCTACCTTTGATGTGGGTTGCCCAACATGTGGGCCCCACCTTCAATGTGGGTTGCCGATCATTTGCGGCTCACCTTCGATGTGGACCATTCATTATTAGGGGAAGACCTTTAATGTGGATCATTCATCATGTGGGGCCACCTCGATATGGGTCATCATCATTTGGGGCTACTAGATCATCTACCCATTCATTGGATGATTTTTTAATCTCATGAATTTATAAAGAGTTCATGGACATGGACATGGAGATCATATTCCCTTAAATAATTTCTTAAGTTGTGGTATCACTAATGAAAATGAAGGAAATAAGTTATACTTTTAAAAGTTGAAAAACGGTAAAAAAAAATAAGGGATAAAAATAAGTTACTTTTTCTTTTTAAAAAACTACTTATTTAAGTTTAATAACCAAGCTAACTTACTTAAGAAAAGTAAGTTATTAACTTACAGAAGTTATTAAATAATAATAAAAAAAAAAAGCTACTTATTGATTGTATTCAAATGGGCCCTAATTCAAAATTTTTAAAATCGAGCAATCATAAGTCGATGGCCCTAAAGATGGGTGGTTATATGGAAAAACCTCATTTTCATATGCATAAATCCAGTTGGAGTTCACCCAATTAATTGGAATGAGATTTACATGAGGATGATGTTAAATCCATTTGATAACTAGAAGTAACCGAGTACTCTTTCCACAATTGAACAAATACTATTATTTCATTATCTGTCTTTATCATAATTGTTAATGCAGTTTTCCAGTAGATCTGATGTATGGGCCTTCCCTGGACCTGTAGAAGTACAAAAGAGGGATAAATGAGGCCCTGGTGATTGCAAGGGACTCTACGATGCCTAAGTCAGGATTGAGGTTATAAGGTCCACCCCCATAGCAAATGATATTGTCCGCTTTGCCGAAGCTCACGGCTTTAAAACGCGTCATGTTTGTTAAGGAAGGAACCCAACATATAACTACCACAACTACAGACAACTCTTCTGATGTGGGACAAGGTTCCGCCTTCACTGTGGGTACAGTAGCCTGCCAGCACAGTAGCCTGTTAACCACTTGTAGCTAGCCCAGGCCCTTTAGGCCCCACCCACATCAGCGTCCGCCCACGTGTGCCAGTCCACATGTGACCACACAGTGATGGGGCGTCACAACATCCCCCACTAAGGGTAGAGCCATCCTCAGCTCTGATACCATTTGTAAGGTCCACCCCCACTGCACATGATATTGTTTGCTTTGCCGAAGCTCACGGCTTTAAAACCCATCATGTCTGTTAAGGGAGGAACCCAATATATAACCACCACAACTCTAGACAACTCTTCCGATGTGGGACAAGGTTCTGCCTTCACTGTGGGTACAGTAGTCTGCCAGCACAGTAGCCTGTCAACCACTAGTAGCTCGTTCAGGTCCTTTAAGCCCCGCCCACATGTGACGGCGTCACAAAGGTCTTTGAGAATAGAGTAAAAATCTTCCAAAAAGAGATAACAGTCGAATATTTGATTTTTCTCTATATTTCGCGTACCTTGAATGGTGGACAATACCTTTATTTATAGGAGACTCCGAATATCATTTCGGTTAGATTCTCTTCTGATTTCGTGGCTTTAATCTAGGATTTCCATAAGATGAGGGATTCCTAAGATTATCAGGATCCAATATTATCTCCCAGAGATCTCGAAAGATCCCTTGGGACGTTAGGAGTTTATGCAAATTCTCTTAGGTCGGCCTTGGGTCGGGACCAGAGTGGGCCCCGACTCTACTCACGAATCAACCCTTGCTATCAGTGAGCCAATTGAGAGCATTGTTGATCTGTGGTAGTGCAGCTCTCGACCTGTAGCCAATCCATAATTGACTTATGACCGAGCTATGGGCGATCCGTAATCGATTGTCGGCTGAGATATGGCCGATCCATAATCGATCTATTGCCGACATATGGGCTAGGTCGGTAGTACATGGCTATTCCAAAGGGCTGGCTCTTTGTGTGTCCTTATACTTGCATCATCCTCATTGGAAGCCGCACACTCTGGATACGAAAGCTTCGCCTAACTCGGTGCTCGATCGGCTTATGTCACTTGATCGGCTTATGATATTTCAGCAAAGTTGGTCCATTCCATAAGCCGACTTATCGACTTGTCCATTTTTTTCCGCCAACAGTGAGCCCCCTTACTTCTCGTGCCGACCTATGAAGGTCGAGAAGTAAATTGGAACTAGGTTGGGTTATGTATGGACTAGGTCGAGTCGCAAAGTCATTAATGCCAGATATGGCGGCTAACGCGAATGTCGAAGCGTGCCAGCTTGTTTTATGATGTATTGATTCAGTACCCGATGTCACGTGGCTGTTAAGCCGTCGTTTCAACGGCGAAGCAATGAAGGAATGATGAGTGGCACCGTACTTAATGTCGAACTCGAATGGTGCATGGGGCTATGCCACGTGTTGTTCCATGGAAGCCAAAGAGGTATCTGTACGGCGCGCCATCAATGATCCCTTTAAACGAGTGGCATGTGCGTAGCTATATAAAGGAAGTCCTAACCCTTAGGTTATTTCTATTCGCGTCTCATTTTCTTCCTCTTTCTACCTCTCTGTTCTTCTGGGCGTAACTATTCTTGCTGCAACTCGATTGAAACTCCGCCAGCCTCAAGTCTGGTGAGCTCCCTTCCCCCTCCTCCTTTCATTTTTCAATTCATGTCTGGCTCCATGAGGTCGCGGGAAGGGGTTTTCGGTAGAAAAAGTGGGGCGAGTAGTCGCCTTAGGGTTATGTCGAACTCATCTTCGCCACTGGCGGTGATGGCAGATGTCACTTTTCGGTGTTCGTCGTCGAGGAGAGCACTGGAGAGGTCTCCGGCACAAAGGCTGGCGCCCACAACTAGGGCGTTTAACCTATCTCTTAGGCGGGAAACGGTGCCCAGACCATGGGGAACGAACATGCCCCCAGTAACTAAACAAACCGCAGAAGCGTGTGATCCTCCTGCTGAGGATGGAACAGGGGAAGCCGAGGGTGAGGAGGATACGAGAGGGCCAGTGCCCTTAACCTTATCCAAGGAGGAGCTTGTCCGGATCAGGTTTGGGTATCACATTCCTGAATCAATAATCCTACTACTTCCTTCAGCCGACGAACTGCCGGATCAACCTCCCACTGGAGCAGTTTTGATTTTTCAAGTCACCCTGCAATGCCGCCTGCGACTCCCACTCCAAGGGATTGCTCGGCGTCTCTTGTCTTACATCGGCTTGGGCCCTAAACAATTGATGTCGAATGGGTGGAGGAACTTGTTCGGATGCGCGGTCTTATAGGCTTAGCATGAGCAGCCTGAGCTATTAGTGAATGAGTTCCTCCACTTGTATCAAGTAAGGCCGAACCCCCTTCAGCCTGGTGGGTATTATTTCTGTGTGTGGCGAAATACCGGTGGGGCTTTGATAACCAATCTCCCTTCCTCCAACAAGCATTGGAGGGACAAGTGGTTCTGAGCTTACAGTCGCTAGGAGATGACCGACCCAGGACCGATTCAATCTCTCGTTCCCCGAGCCTTTTCCGAGCTAGGTGAGTGTAGTGGTGATTCTTGTTACCAATCATTCCTATTTGCTTGTCCTTCTCCCAATCATTCCTAAACATCCGTCGTTGCTCGACAGTGGCTCGGTAGCTTGAATCAAGGATGCGAACCTTGAGATGAGAGAGAAGATCTTGGAAAGTGCTTCTCTAACCAGAGCAACTCCTCTAGTCAGGCTTGGACATAGCTCTGATAGTTATGACTTTTGGTAAGAATTTCAGCTGAGCCTTCGGACTCCAAATCTTAGTTGAGAAAATGCTTCTGACGTAATGTCGTGTTTCTTCATGCTTTGATGCAGAGATGTCTGATGATATGGTTGATCTATGGGCGATCTGTAATCGACTGTCAGCTGAGATATGGTTGATCCATAATCGACTTATGACTGACCTATTGCCAACCTATGGGCTAGGTTGGTCGTACGTGGCTATTCCAAAGGGAGGGCTCTTTGTGAGTCCTTATAGTTGCATCATCCACCTTGGAGGCCGCACACTTCGGATACGAAAGCTTCGTCTAACTCGCTGCTCGATCGGCTTCTGCCACTTGATCGGCTTATGTCATTTCAGCAGAGTTGGTCCATTCCATAAGCCGACTTATCGACTTGTCCATTTTGTTCCCCAACAATAATCATCATTGAAACCTCAATTCAGCAGAATGGATGCTACTTGAATCTTGTTCTACCTATTCTCAAAATGTCAAATTATCTGGATTCATGAAGAAAAAAAAAGGTCAGGTTCTTTTTATTTTTATTGAAAATTTCAGAAATTTTGAGGATTTTTCAAATAAAAAATCTTACATGTAATTGTTAAACAGTATATTATTGAAGACATTGCTTTCTATCAATTTTATTCGGGTAGGCACCACTTGAAAGACGCAGTTATGCAAGGCGGAGTCCCGTTCGACAGGGCATTTGGAATGAATGCGTTTGAGTACCCCGCGACAGATGCCAGATTTAATAAAGTCTTCAACACAGGCATGCTGAATCATTCCATGCTAATCGTGAAGAAGATTTTGGAAACATACAAAGGTTTTGAAGGACTAAATTCGGTTGTTGACGTCGGAGGTGGAATTGGAGTCACGCTTAATATGATAATTTCCAAGTATCCCCAAATAAAGGGAATAAATTTCGATTTGCCGCATGTTGTTGTCGATGCACCTGCTTATTTTGGTACGTCTATTTATTTTATTTAATTTTATCTCATATTTCTATTTATTTATTTTGGAATTTAAGCATGAAATTAGAAGTGATTTGGTTGCAGGTGTTGAACATATTGGTGGGGATATGTTTGCAAGCGTCCCTAGCGGGGATGCCATTTTCATGAAGGTGAGCTTAGAACGGTGAAGATAGGCCTCAAATAGAATTTGTTCTCAAGTCTTATGCTTGTAACCCCTCAACAAAGCATAAAACTTTAGGTGGGCCCAATAACTAAGCAGGCCATACATTTTTAATGGCGAAATTAGTTTGTCCTTTTGCTAACCGTTCATTTTTTTTATCGCTTGCATGACCCCCTAGATGAGTGGCTGAAGTAAGTGATTAAGTTACAGACATTCACCATGCATTCTTCTAATCATGAGCTGCAGATTTTATAATTATTTGCCATGTGAACCAGTTACTTTCTAGGCCAGATGATCCCAACCACTACAGTGACACCAAGTCATTGTATTAAAATATCATTATAGTCCATGGTCGTAATCTGCTATAATAGATTTACTTATGTTGGTAGCTTACAACATGATTACAATTTATGGAACTTGCAGTGGATACTGCACGATTGGAGCGACGAACATTGCTTGAAACTTTTGAAGAACTGCTACAATGCACTTCCGGACCACGGCAAGGTGATTGTCGCCGATAATATTCTTCCATCGGCCCCGGATACCAATATAGCCGCACAGTGCACTTTCCAGTTTGATATGCTTATGCTGGCTTTTAACCCAGGAGGAAAAGAGAGGAATGAGAAGGAGTTTGAAGCATTGGCAAAGGGAGCCGGATTTTCTGGAATTCGAGTGTTGTGCAGTGCTTATGAAATCTGGGTCATGGAATTTTACAAAGTGATGTAATTTTTACTGCATAGGTACTCTTTTATTGTTCTGGAACTCTCATGACATTTGTATGGTTTTCTTGCTTACGTAATTCATAAAGGGAGACCAAGAACGTAAGGGCTTGTTCGACTTGTCACTGAAAAACCATTGAGGAAAAGTTTGATTCCTTGGCAGAGGGTGGTGGATGATACATGAGCACTTAGAAATAACTTACAAATTCCATACATAGATTCAAGTAAATCAATTAAACTATCCAAATTAGGGATCTTTGTTTAGATCTATCATTATCCAAAAAACCGTCAATTTGATTACCTAAGTGTGGGATTGGTGGACATTTATTGGATGATCAAAACATAAAAATTATCCATTGGTCCTATATTTCAACAAATGAGTGTTCCAAATTAGAGGTTAGTATGAACACCGGTTTTTTGTGCCCACGTGCTTTCTTTATGTGTCTGGGCTAACCTGTGTATATAATCACTACAACAAAAGCAGGATTAGCCGACAATGTATTTGGCTAATTAGCGGCGTTAATTAAAATGGGGCGTCGGTTAGTGATCGGGTATAAATACCGTACCAAAAAGCCCTAACCTTCTTTTGCTCCCCTCTCCCGACTCTCTCCCTCTCACTGCCCCCGATGCTCTCTCTAACCCTCTCTCCGTCCTGAGTCTCTCTCTCTCTCTCTCTCTCTCTCTCTCTCTCTCTCTCTCTCTCTCTCTCTCTCTCTCATTATATATATATATATATATATATTTGCAGATCTCGAAAAGTAACTTTCACTTTCTCTTTCATTATTTTATCTTTTTCGGCCCTAATTTCTTCGATCTCTGTTTGTGATGATTTTAGGAGAGGATTTCATTCTGTTTTGGGAAATCTAACATGTGTTTTGTTTATTTTCTAACGATTTAATTTATTGCTTGGGATTTCTAAGGGTATTTATTGGAGGTTCTTTTCAAATCAGTAGATTGGGGTGTGTTGTTTATATTTTTTGCTTAGGTTTCATGTTTTCTACTTTTAGAGGAGGTTTCTATGGATATTTCACATTTCCAGTGGCGGTTTCTATGGAGTATTTAGGCATCTCCCTTTTTTTTTTCTTTTTTCTAAACTAAGAAACTAGATTAGGCACATAACATGAGCCTTCAAAAAAACTCGAAGAAGGCCTACAAATCCATTTGCATGTTTTCCTCAACGGGCTTGACTCAAGCCTGCAGACCAGGTTGTTGAATTTCTATGCGAAATCTGAAGAGATTGGGTATGCACGTGGGGTTTTTGATGAAATTCCTGAGAGGAAGTTGATCACCTGGAGTGCAATGATTAGTGCGACTCATTCATTTCAAAATCTGAGAACTTTGAATTAAAAACTTCATAATGATGAAAATTGTTAAAACCATCACAGCAAAGTGAATGGTTCAAGCTACTTTGCATAACTAAACATGAAAAATTATACTTGAATCTATAACACTTTGAATTTCACAAGTTCGTTTCTCATGTTTACATCACTACAAGAAAGATGGATGTTGCCAGCGGGTTTTTATTTGCATCCAGCATACATCGTCGGTAAAGGTCATTTATTTACTTTTCCTTAAGTGAAGCTCTACTCATATTCTGAACTCGTAGCAGTAAGAGCAAACTTTGTAGTGCTTCCTAAATAGTTGGACTTTCTGGTGAGTCTCATTCATCTTTTTCTTCTCTTCTTGCCTTTTTGTTTGATTGAATTCGATATACATTGTAGTTGCCAAGTGGCTGCCATGTGTGTGTGTGTGTGTGACCAGTTTTAAGTGCATTGCAAGCAAGTAGGACAGAGACATGCCTATGGTAACTGTAAAACAGAAAATGTTTAGAGTTATTTTCCCTTCTTTCCTTCTTGTACTGATTGTGGATGTAGAAAGGGCAAAAAAAAAAAAAAAAAAAAAAAAAAAAAAAAAAAAAAAAAAAAGCAAATCTTGTTATTTATGAGTCTGCAACCTTTGTTTCAACTGAAACAATGCATTTACAACCTTTTAGGTCCTATCGTAGGAGTGAGTTCTTAATAGTGGTATTCAAGCAAGACCTAATCATATTGGAGTAATATGCTAGTATGTTGCTTGACATAATAGTGGGATCATGTGTTATTTTACTGTTCCCAAATGGAGTAACATGGTCATAACATGTTTGATTTTTCATGTTGATTTGCCTAGAAATGAACCTAAGGTAGCATTGGACATTGATGATTCAAGAATCTGGAAATTTTATATGGTTGCAAATTGTGAGACTCGACCCTGGTTCGTATGTGTGCATGTGTGTGTAAGTATGCATTCCGTCCACCTTGGTCCCTCAGTCCTACCGGTCAAATCCCGGTGACCCGTGACCCTTGGATAGTGTTTGCGGTCATCCGTGAGTCCCGTCATGAAGACCCGACTTGGATCGAGTTGAGACCTATGCTATTGCAACCCCTTCGTCGTTGCGGTTTCGACGCCGCGTCTTGTGCGTCCATCCGACGTGTGGACCATAAGTTGTGTGCATCTCATTTTCTAAGCCCTTGATCATGATCATGTGGCTCACCTAGGGGTGGTGCGCACAGATTTCTATGTAGGTCCCATCTCTTGGAACTATTTCCAACACACACCACCCACCCACTACCTAAACCCCATCCTCTACACCACCCACTGCCCACACACTACCCATCCCTGCCCCAAAACCTATAAGTCTATGAACTTTGTTTATATCACCCTACTTTTCATGATGAGTTTCCCTATCCAAGGTGAGAGAGCTCATGATTACTCTCCGTCTCTCTCTCTCTCTCTTCTAGCAAATTTCCATACTCTCCCCTTCATTTCTCTCTACTCTCTTCTCTCCTTCTTTCTCTCTTACAAAAAAAAAATAATTTCAGCCCCATTTTCCCTTTTTTCCAACCTCTTCTCCTCATTTTCCCCTCAATCCCTCCATTGAAAACCCATCTCAACCATTCATCTTACTTCCTTGGATAGTTAGAAGCTTGGAGTAGAGTTTTGATAGAGATCTTAAGGTGGGTGTGCATGTAATTGCAAAAATTCAGATTTCTTCCATTTCTTACTTGTTATTCCTTTCTTTCTTTTATTATCTTATGTATGTCCTTTTGGACCTGATGTAAGCTTGTAAAAGTTCAAATTCTTAGTGGATTTTGTGATGTGTATCCTTTATTTTTTCTAGATGTACTTGTTGTGATCTTAGGTATGCTCGTATTGGAATGATTATACTATTATGGAAATCCTCCTTGTAGGATCCCAGGATCGGAACTTGCCTAAAGAGCCGAGAATGGGGCACTACGGAGGTTGTTGCGGCCAGAACCGGCCATCGTGTTCCTTATGAGTCCGGTTACCGAGTTTAGGGTGTGATAGGAGTCCATCACCTTTGTTCTTTCTATAGACCATGCCGTCACAATCAAGGTGCCCATGGACATGGTTCTCATTCCGCTCCAGCGATCCGAGTGACTTTTGCTCCGCCATCTGAGATTCTTATTTCTCTTCTAGAGCCTGCCGTACCTATTCCTGAGTCTCCCGCCGTACCTGTGCCTCCGTTAGAGGCTAATGCTACCCCCGCTTATCTAACGATCCCTGTAGGAGCTGAGCATCTCCAGCAGTTGATGCAGGTCATCACTGATGTTCTTCAGACCCATCAGCCCATTACTAAGATGCCTGGACAGGCAGAACAGGAGTGTACGAGTCCCCTTTTGCGAGATTTGTCTCTGCAGCGAGCTCTGTTGGCGGTATTTCAACTTAAGGGCGAGGCTGAGTGGACCAGTTCGCAGAGGGATCGTGATCAAAGGAGAGGCCAGAAGAAGCAGGCCCCCTCTAGTAGCTCACAGCAGCATCGACAGCGGCAGAGGCGCATAGCCTATCGAGCCGTCAAAGCATCAGCATCACATGCAGTAGCTTCTTCATTATCATCAGCACCGTCGACCGCTTCATCTTCCGGCCCCTTTTCTGGAGTTTACTTCAGTTGTGGACAGGCCGGGCATCGGAGGCCTGAGGGCCCTCTCCCCTTGCATCAGCAACAATGGCTCCCGCCACCGAGACCCCGACAATAGCAGAGACCGCAAATGCAGAGGAGACAGACATCTCCCCATCCACCTCAGGCTTGATTTTGCGCGACTCAGCAAGACCCTTAGTTATTAGGGGAGTCGTTATGGGTATTCTCCTTGTCTTCGTATCAAGTCATGTTTTGGTGCATCGCACCCTTTTTGCATCCAAGGGCTTTTGTTCACTCAGATTT
Source organism: Magnolia officinalis (assembly GCA_021015155.1). Classification (NCBI taxonomy): domain Eukaryota; kingdom Viridiplantae; phylum Streptophyta; class Magnoliopsida; order Magnoliales; family Magnoliaceae; genus Magnolia; species Magnolia officinalis. The sequence continues at coordinate 40,736,837 of JAJHSJ010000007.1, forward strand.
CTATTAGAGTCTGCCGTTAAGGATTGTCAGTATCGACATTTTTGGGAAGATCGCTGTGTTAGGTTGATGATATTATCGTGTTTCATTTTGGTTGGTGAGATTTTCTTACCCGCTGAATAGTTTTCTATTGCTAATGTCGAACTTGTTGGCTTGTTTTGTTGTCAAGGCAGTATTTCTGGTTAGGAATGGTAGGCTAGATTACAAGTTTTGTTGCTGAGTGTGACACATGCCAGCATGTCAAGGCCGATCATCAGAGACTCCCTGATCCCTTGTGAAATAGCGGTGAAGACCACTTGGGTTGAGTCAGAATATGCCAATATGTCCCAGAGGGGGGTGAATATGACTTTTTAAAGATTTATAAATTATTTAAAAATCTTATCACTCTAATCCTATCATGTATGCAATTTTCAGGATTACTCAAATGTAACTCTATCGGCTTCCAAGCCAAGTAGAGGATCCAATCACAAACTAATCAAGATATAGTAATATGCAACTTAGTCTATGTTGGATGTGACTCTGTGTGTGTGTGTGTGTGTGTGAGATGTGATCAGATATATAAATAGATTGTCATGAATCACACATAAACAAAGCAATCACAAACACAGTCATTTTATAGTGGTTCGACGATAAGTCTACTCCACTCCCGGCTGTCGTACTCAACCTTTGAGTGTACCATATTTCACTAAGGAGGTTTCCCAGGGTTCAGCTCAAACCTAAGGTTTTAAATCAGGTTTACCTTCAACCTTTACATGGAGGTTTCTACTCGATTCACCTCTAACCCTGGAGTTTCACTGGTTCACTTTTAACCAGATGTTTACGCTCTCCATACAGCAAGGGTCCACACAACGCACCCAGAGGTTTTTACTCAGTTCACCTCTAACCTTAGAGTTTCACTGGTTCACTCCTAACCAGATGTTTATGCTCTCCATAGAGCAAGGGTCCACACAATGCACCCACAGCGTACACTCCCGCCAGAGGCCTCCTTGAGGACTTCAAAGGGTGAGAACCACTTAAGACCCAATCTTAGAAAGGAATGATCGCAAGTGTCCTCCTGGAATCTAAATACTTATAGATAAGTTGATAAGTCTCGTTAAGCACAATGCCGAAGATCTCCTCCTCCTTGTTGATGAAGAGTTTTCTGCTCCATTGATCCGCAACACAAAAGATATACCAAGACTAGGCTTGAGGTTGGGTCAAGGTAGAGATGGAATCCTACTTTCTAAAAGTTTTCCTATAAGGTATAGTAGTTCCACTCTTATGCATTCAAGGCATCCCAGCATAATGATTTGCCATTAAGGTAGTAGCTAGAGGATCCTTGAATGCGGAAGTTTATTCTCCAATCCACTCTATTGAATATCAATGGTGAGGGTGGATTGGAGGATGAACTCCCTCAAGAGAAAGGGCTTAAGGTATAAGATGTAAGTTGAAACACACAAAAGCTCTCTCTTTTCTCTCTTACCGCAATAAAAGACAAGTCCTCCATATATAGGCAAAATGCTCCAACGAATATAAAACGGTCACATTTATGACAGAGTTCGATATCATCGAGCAAGTTCGATATCATCAAGCGTATACTCTCGATAGCATCGATGGTCCGCTCGATGACTCGGACTCGATGTCATATGCTTTTGAAACTCTTTGCCAATTGGTCGATGAATTGAAGCTATTGTCGATGTCATCGGATTTCGAACTCCGATTCCATCGATGACAGGTTCGATCCATCGACACTTGAAAAATGAGAGAGACTTGACTTTGAGATATTTCAGGTTTTCATGAATGATCAGGGGAACCGTCGAGGTCATCAGAATTTGAATGTCAATGATATAGAGATCAGAGTCGAGGCATCGATAAATCCAGCTGATTTATCTTTGAACTTGTTCGACAGATTATGACTTTGTTCGATGCAATCGATCTGGTGTCGATATCATCTATATTTGAATATGATTAAATCGAAGGGCCCCCGATCATAGTTAAAAAAAAAAAAAAAAAAAAAAAAAAAAAAAAAAAAAACTTAAATAACTGTTGTAAGAAATGCACGCCCACTGTCGATATCATCAACGGATATCCGATCTTATCGATATTTGAATTTAGATCATATCAGACGGTCATCAATATATAGAAGAATTTTGAGATTTTAATTGAAAAACAGGGGCGCTGGAAATCTTCCTGTCGATCTTATCGAGCCACTCTCGATGGTCTCGAGAATTGAATATCGATGAGATCGATATGTGTATCGATACATCAATAATTCGTCCAGATATATTGTGAAGTTGCTGGACATATTTAATACTTTTATCGATGATATCGATAGGTGTATTGATATATCGATAAATACGTCCAGATGAATATTTAGTTGCTGGACAGTTTGTTCCTCTTATCGATAATATCGTTAAGGTATCGAGGACATCGACAGTGCAGGCCGATCATATCGAGGGTGCTTCGATAAAATTGATAGGGCGAGAAAAACTTAGAGATTTTCCTATTTTGCAAAAAGTTTTCTCACCTTAAAAACCCTAAGATGTCTATCTTGTTTTAAGGGTTTTAATCACCTAGTGTTTTGGGACACGGGATGTGAGGCTATGATTTACCTATTGCGAGCTTCCACACATCCAGTTGAGGTAGACGCTTGAGATAATCTACCTATCGAGTTTTGCAGCCAGTCTGACTCACCACACACGTAAGTTGACAAACCAAGGCACTAGCAGGTGCACTTTCACCTTGCAGTCGTTGAGCGTTTTAGAGTGGAAGTGGGAGCACGTATCGATGGATCTCATCGCAGGTTTGCCAAGGACTCAGCACGGTCACGATACCATTTGGGTTATCGTCGATTGTCTGAGGAAGTCGACTCATTTCATTCCAGTACATGTTTCCTGGTCGATGGACTGGCTTGTGGAGGTGTTCATTGAAGAGATAGTGAGACTGCATGGCGTCCCAGTTTCGATCATTTCAGACCGAGACTCTAGATTTACGTCATTCCTTTGGTGAAGGTGCAATGGGGTCATCATTCAGAGGTCGAAGCGTCTTGGGAACGCGAAATGAGATTAGAGAGCATTATCCCCAATTGTTTGATGATTGATTGCTTGTATTAATTTCTCTTGTGATTGATGATGATTGAGATATATATATATATATATATATATGATGTTTACGCATTCTTGTTGCCCGGATTTGTCAATTTCGAGGATCAAATTCTTTGTTGGTGGGGAGGATTGTGAGACTCGACCCTAGTTCGAATATGTGCATGTTTGTGTAAGTATGTATTCTATCCACCTTGGTCTCGTGGTCTTACCGGTCGAATCCTGGTGACCCTTCACCCTTGGATAGTGTTTGCGGTCATCCGTGAGTCCCGTCATGAAGACCCGACTTGGATTGAGTTGAGACCTATGCCATTGTGACCGTTTCGTCGTTGCGGTTCCGACGTCGCATCTTGTGCGTCCATCTGACGTGTGGATCATAAGTTGTGTGGATTTCTTTTTCTAAGCACTTAATCATGATCATGTGGCCCACCTAGGGGTGGTGTGCACGGATTTCTAGGTAGGTCCCATCTCTTGGAACTATTTCCAACACACACCACCCACACACTACCTAAACCCCTTCCTCTACACCACCCACTACCCACCCACTACCCATCCCTACCCCAAACCTATAAGTCTATGAACTTTGTTTATATCACCCTATTTTTCATGATGGGTTTCCCTATCTAAGGTGAGAGAGATCATGATTACTCTCTCTCTCTCTCTCTCTCTCTCTCTCTCTCTCTCTCTCTTCTAGCAAATTTCCATACTCTCCCTCTCATTTCTCTCTACTCTCTTCTCTTCTTCTTTCTCTCTTGCAAAAAAAATAAATCCAGCCCCATTTTCCCGCTTTTCTAGCCCCTTTTCCTCATTTTTCCCCTCAATCCCTCCATTGAAAACCCATCTCAACCCTTCATCTTGTTTCCTTGGACAGTTAGAAGCTTGGAGTGGAGTTTTGATAGAGATCTTAAGGTGGGTGTGCATGTAATTGCAAAAATTTAGATTTTTTCTATTTCTTACGTGTTCTTCCTTCCTTTCTTTTATTATCTTATGTATGTCCTTTTGGACCTGATGTAAGCTTGTAAAAGTTAAAATTCTTAGTGGATTTTGTGATGTGTATCATTTTCTATATATAGATGTACTTGTTGTAATCTTGGGTATGCTCGTATTGGAATGCTTATACTGTTATGGAAATCCTCCTTGTAGGATCCCAAGATCGGAACCTGCTTCAGGAGCCGAGAATGGGGTACTACGGAGGCTATTGCGGCCAGAACCGGCCATCGGGTTCATTGTGAGTTCGGTTACTGGGTCTGGGGCGTGACACAAATGGATCCATTCTCCAAAAATCAACCCATCCCGGATCAATTTTTAAGTGGGCCTTTGAACTGAGTTCAGATTTCTAGAGTTCTGCTTCCTTTATGGTATTTGGGTAAAATTCTCTTTTCATATCCAATATTTCTTTATGGCTTGGAAGCAGTACAATCTTAATGTATTTTTTAATTGCTTCAGGTGGATTTGAAAATTTCTCTATATATACATAAAAATAAAATGGGGCAGTGGTCCTATGCCCCTAGATTTTAGATTATATGAAAATTCATATTTATATTTTTTGGGAAATTATTTTGCTGATTCAATGCATTTGTTTTTAGAATTGTTAACAGTCTAAGAAAACAAGGGTTTTTTTGCATTTTTATACATAATTCATTCTAAGCTTGCTTTTGAGTTTTTTTTTTCCTTAGCTCTCTTATTTTATTCCTAGTAGTTGTATGATTAGATGGAAGGATATGTCACAACTCACAATCAATTGGAGAAAATAAAATTTTGAATTTTTTGGGGATGATCTATGTCAATGTTTTACATCACATCACACTCTTTCTTGATTGGATTGGGGAAATCTAGTGCAGATTACACGAGGAGGGTTTTATTGTGTTGGGGACAGCGGTTTAAGAATTTTCTTTCTGGTCACTAGTTGAAAGGTTAGAATTTTCCTACTTGGAAATTTTTCAGGCCATGAGCCGTTCACTATGGGGCCCATCATCTCTTTGGGTCACCATATTGAGAACCCAAGAAGACTAAATGTACTCTGATCATGCATTGTGTATCTTCAAATTTCTTTCATCACAATGAAACCTAATGCAGGAAAATGGAATGCAGTGGTTATATGTCTCCAGAGTATGCAATGGATGGGCTTTTCTCAGTGAAATCAGATGTCTTTATCTTTGGGGTCTTACTGCTGGAGATCATTAATGGCAAGAGGAACAACGACTGTTTCAGGGACGATCCTTCACAGAATTTGATAAGATATGTATGTGCAAGTTTTCCTTCTTGATCCATGTCTATCATCACTAACATTGCATCCAGCTGAGCCATATTTTTCTGTACTAACAGCCTACCCTTTTTGTGAACAAAGAGAGATAATTCAGAATTAGTAGAGACAGATGGGTTGGAAGGATATAAGCATTGCCACACCACTGACAAGTTGTTCAATAGAAAATTTAAAAGGTATGATATTCAGACAAGAAGTGTTGTAGTCTTGGCATATTGTGAAATAGCGGTGAAGACCGCTTTAGTTGAAGTAGGAATATGACAATATGTCCTAGAGGGTGAGTGAATAGGACTTTTTAAATTTTTTATGGTTTATTTAAAATCCTATTGCACTAATCCTAATAACATGCTCATATTAGGACAAGTAAAAAGTAACTCTACTGGCTTCCAAGCCCAACAGAGGATCCAATCACAAACTATTTAAGAACTGAACAATATGCAAACTAGTTTATGATGAATATGACTATGTATGTGTGTAAGGTGTGAGTTCGGATATTCAGATATGAAAATATTAAAGTAAATCACACAATCAGAAGAATAGCAATCTCAAACACAGTCATTTTTATAGTGGTTCGACTACTTGTCTACTCCACTCCCGGTAACCGCACTCAACCCTTGAGTGTACCGGATTTCACTAAGGAGGTTTCACAATGGTTCACCTCAAACCTAAGGTTTGAAATCAGGTTCACCTTCAACCTTTACAACCTACACTGAGGCTGACTGTTTATGCTCTCACGAGTAAGGGTCAATACAGCGCACCCACTTTTAGGCATACTGGCTAAGGATCTTTTATTAGACCCTAACTGAGGTTTCACACGGTTCACCTCAAACCTAAGGTTTTAGACAGGTTCACCTTCAACTGGAAGTTTATGCTCTAAATAGAGTAAGGGTCAACACTACGTACCCACCATGTACACTCCCACTAGAGGCCTCCTACGAGGACTTGCAAGGGTGAGAACCACCTTAGACCCAATCCTAAAAAGGAATGATCACAAGTGTCCTCTGGACTCTAGTTACTTACAAATAAGTGGATGAGTCCCTTTTTGCTTGTTGATGAAGATCTCCTCCTTTGTTGATGAAGAGTGTTCTACTTCCTTGAACCGCAACTCAAAAGATATACTGATGCATGACGACGTGTTGGGTCAAGGTTATGATGGAATCCTACTCTTAAATATTTTCCTATAAAGAAGATAGAGCGATTCCAATCATCTTATGCATTCAAGGCATCCCAGCTTAATGATTTGCCATTAAGGTGATAGGTGGAGGATCCTTGAATGCGGAAGTTCATTCCCCAATCCACTTTATTGAATATCAATGATGAGGGTGAATTGTAGGATGAACTCCCATGAGAGAAAGGGCTTTGGATATATGATCTAAGGTAAAACACTCAAAGCGCTCTCTTCTTTCTCTACCAGCAACAATAGACAAGTCCTCTTTATATAGGTAAAAAGTTCCAACGGATATAAAACGATCACATTTATGACAGAGTTCAATATCATTGAGCGTATACTCTCGATAGCATCGATGGTTTGCTTGATGACACAAACTCAAATGCCATCTGCTTCTGAAACCTCTTGCCAGCTGGTCGATGGAATCGAAACGGGTGTCGATGTCATCGGATTTCGAACTCCGATTCAATCGATACTGTATCGATTCATCGACATTTGAAAATGAGAGAGACTTGACTTGAAATATTTCAGGTTTACAAGAATGATCGAGGGACCTTCGAGATCATCGGAATTTGAATGGCGATGATATCGATAGTTGTGTCGATGCATTGATAAATCCAAAGGATTTTCCATTAAGCTTGTTAGACAGTTTCTGTCCCTGTTTGTTGCAATCGATATAGCATCGATATCATCGATATTTGAATATCGATTCTATCGAGTGACCCTCGATCATAGATAAACAATCCTTAAATATTTTGCTGGAAAACTTGGCGCCCATGACCGATTTCATCGAGAGCATTCCGATATCATCGAGATTTGAATTTTGATGATATCGAGGGGGCTTCGATATATCGATGCACATATGATATTCTTAAGAAAAAACAGGGGCACCGGAGATCTGCCTGTTGATGTTATCGAGTCACCTTCGATGGACTCGAGATTCAAATATTGATCATATAGATAGGTATATCGATACATCGATAAATCTGTCCAGATGTATATGTGGTTGTTGGACACTTTTGTCCTCATTCTGATGGAATCGATTTATTATCGAGGACATCGACAGCGCAGGTCGATCATATCAAGATGTGTTTCGATAAAATCGACAAAGCAAGAAAACTTAGAGATTTTCTGTTTTTGAAAAAGTTTTCTTACTCAAAAAACCCTATGATATTCTAACTTGTTTTAAGGGTTTTATTTACTTGGTGTTTTGGGACAAGGGATGTGAGGCTTACATTTAACTGTGGCGAGCTTGCACACATCCGGTTGAGGCAGACACTTTAAATTGATCTTCCTATAAAGCTCTGCAGTCTATCTGACTCAACGCTCATGCTAATTGACAAACCAGGGCACTTTCAATCTCCCCCTTTGTCAATTACGTGATAAAATACCAAAACACTTTAGAATAATATCTAGACAAACACATCCTAAATTGTATGTACATGCATTTTACACAATTTTACAATTTCTAGGAAACCATGTACATAACCTAGTATATGCTCCCCCTGACTGCAAACTCCCCTTATCTTGGTGCAGTTGCTCCCCCTAACACCTGCAACACCATTCAAGCAGATATACAATTTTCCGTTCGAGGTGTTTGAACTGTTCTCCCCCTTTTTATCAGTCATTGACAAAGATATAACAGTTAATATTGACTAAACTTAAAGTAACATGGAGAACCGTCATTCAAAGGAATATGCATATAACAGATAGATGTAAAATGTTTAAACAGTTGATTAACAAACATTATTTACAGTAGGTATGTATGCATAGCAGATTAGATAGAACAGTGATATAGCAGATAGGATAATCATTAAGAAAAATCACATGCATTCCACGTATCATAAACTAGATAAACCAGGGGATCTGAGAACCTAATTATGGCAGTAAATATGAGAATTACATTCAGTCATATACAAAAATATCCAAATATCCAAAACACATACTGCCACAGACAGCAGCAGATTAACAGTTATCCCAATAAAAAATCAGCAAGCCCATTTAAGAGAACCCAGAAATAACTATCAGTATTTAGCCCAACCGTGGGCATATACAACCAAAAACAGAAAACAGAACGTCAACCTTTGCAAGTTAGAGAGCTGTCACATACACCCATGAGAGCGTAGAACATTCAAAATGATACTAATGTTCAAATGCAAAAATAAGAGAGGTGTGTGTGACAGCATTCAAGGAACATCACTATAGGGCAGAGTAGGATGGCGTCGTATCGTCCCGTCGGCAAGTCATCAGATCTACCAATTGTTGGACCGTCTGCTGCACTCCTTGGACTAGCCATTACAGGACGGTAAGCCTTTCGTGCACCGAGTGGACATCCCTTTGAATTTCCCCAATCCTGTCTAGCTTGAAGCATTTGGCATACCCGAACGTTGACGTTGATGCTATTGGATCAGGTCCAGGGGGTTCATCTCCGGCTATTTCAGTCCCTTCAGTGGGAGCGACACCTGCACCTCCTTCTTCTTCTGCTTGAATACCTTCCTCTGGAACCTCAGGGTACTTATGGAACTTCAAGTCCATTTTGTAAATGTTGCTTTTGTTGAAGCTTTGGAGAGGAACCGGATCAGTGGTCATTGGGAATCCGAGGGCAATACAAACCATGTTTATGATCCAGGGATAGGACAGATGAAGGTCCCTGGATGTATGAATGGCGTATACCGACTGATGGACAAGCAGAGTCGGAAGACAGATCTTTACCCCTTTGGCGATTGAGTACACTAGCATGGTCATGAACCCTGTGAGATCGGACCGGTTGGTACTTTTGGGGTATATATTTGTAGTGAAGATACCGTGCAAAACCCGAAATCTTGGTTCCATGTACCTAGATTTCAACGCATTCCCTTGATACCAAGGGATGTCCCTACCATGACAGAGATACTTAGTTACCATGGACCAAATTTCAACATTTTCAAGGTCCATTTTAGGGAGACCTCCGGTACCATTGTCAGTTCAAGGATATTTGCCATTATAGCAGGTATGATCAGCACATCATCATCATTCAGAGAGACCATGATAGAAGGAGGATCAGACACGGGAGAGTGACACGTGGCAAGGAAGTTGCGTGTATGTTCGAGTTGGCATGGCCCACTGAAATCTAGAATAGGCAACCAATCGATTATAGCAAATAGTGATTCAAGATTGTATGGTTTTAGACAATCCCTGTTTACCTTTCTGTAACGACCTGAAAATTTCCGTACATTGGGCCGAGTACCACCTCGACCAGAAATCACATAGGATTAAATCCTTTAGAAATTTAACAAAGTTAACTAAGTACTAAACTCGGTTAGTCATGAAATCCGTTGGGATCGCTTTAAATACGATCTGCAAGACCCAAAACATGCAGAATTAGTGACTCTAGGTTACCCTAAAGTCTAGAGCCAAACTCATTACCCGTCTGCTCTCGGGACTGAAACGAAACTTCGTATGAGGTCTAGATCGCACATCGGGAGTCCGATTAACACGAAGCTAAGGAACCAGGACCGCCCCACTGGGCTTGACAATCATCTCAAAAATCAGGCGATTCCGATGTCCCACGGCCATTTATTTCGATCCGGAGCGAGGGAGTGTGAAAAACACTATTCTCACCCAAATAAAAATATCTGGAATAGTGATCTGGCATCTTTCGGTTGCGCATCAGTATTAAGCAACCTGACCGTCAGAATCAGACCAAATTACACCCTCGGATTAAGAAAAATTTCAGGAACATTTACATGTACTCAGAATTTCTGATCGTGGCCCACGGACCGTTGAACTGAAAGTGGTCCGCCACGTGCGATCTGGGAATCTGATCGAGTCGAAAACGTAATCCCACGTAGATCCGTAGATGGTGAGCTTAAGTCTGACGTTTGGCTCAAAGAGGGCCACCAAAACATACCTTTTGAGCTTGGAAAGTGGCGAACTGCCTACATATGCAGCCACCCTTGAACCTGAGTCTATTTTGGACATGATTTTGGCTATATAAGGGGCTTAGAACAGCCCCTCTCACAGCCATACGAATTTGAGAGCAAACCCTTAGAGAGAGAGAGAGAAAAGAGAGAGAAAGTCTTGGAGATCGAAGCCGATCTTCCTCCTGCTGCTTCCACTCCTCCCACGGCCTACACCGCCTTATTCCAGGGGTTTTCCCGGCGGTGTCCATCCCATTTGAAGGTAAGAAACTCTAACCCTAGGTCTGATTTGAGGTTGAATAGTGGTAGGTTGTGCAAAGGCTAATCGGTTTCGCTCTTTAGGCTAGGAAACTCCCGTATACAGAAGCTCCAACACCCTTGCTGATTTGTTGGAATTCCAAGGGCTGAGGTGAGGACTTTAAGTGTATAAGTTACGGTTTTCAACGCTTTCAATGTCAGATAATGATAGATTCATGATCTGCATGTAAATGCACATGTACAAAGTGCTTTCCGTTTCCTGTTTCGATTAGCGATAAAGAATATGGAATTTTACATACTCTAGATATACGTAGAAATACCGTATACGTATTTTTGTTGGGAAAATGTTTAACATGTTTATTTAATGTTTGATTATATCATGTGTGGATAAATTGCTAGTTTGGCGAAAGGGATCGCAAAAATACATGTTCATGTGTAAATGTCATATATGTTGAAATTGCGTATTCCAGAAATTCTGCATACGTGCGGATTTTGGAAATGTAATTGTAATGATTATTTGTTGTATGATTACGTTATACATGGGAAAAATACTCTCGTGGCGAAGGGACAGCCCTAACCCGAACTTGGCTAACATACGTCATGTATGTTGGAATAGTGTATTCTAAATATTGTTGTAAATGCTTGTATATGTACATGTGTATGTACTAGTGCCTTAGATAGGCGCTGATATGGGATTTTCGACTCCCTTAGAGACATGTAGGATCCCCTCCATGCGGTGGTTCACTGCAACCTCTCACTTGTAATGCGCACACAACTGTATCCCTATGGGGATAGTGTTTTATCACATGCCTTACAACATGCTTTACAACATGCTTTGCAACATGCTTGACTTCATGTTTTACTTCATGCTTTATAACATGCCTACTAACATGCTTGTATTGCTTGTTTATTATGCTTTACTTCACATGCTAACGATGAAAACTGTTTAAGTTTGGGACTATGTATATAGTCCAAACATTCGGTACCAGACTTGAGATTGTGGCTGAGATTCATGTCGCCACAAAGTACGTGTCTGGTGAACCCGAGTCGTACTTCGGTTGGCGATAGTGGTTGGCCACGCGGAGTGCTTTTGCGCTCCATATCGCTCAACTTGTGGTGCGCTCGAGCTAGTCAGGCTCGCCAACTAAACCAAAATGTACTTATGTGTTCACCCTGTTTGGTCGCTACTGCTTGAACCTAGGGTACCAAACTTACCAGTGGCGATCCCTGTTAAACCATGGTACCTAGATCCGCTAAGTCGCATGAGCCGGGCATGGTGGTATGGGACACCGTGGTCGAGCTGTCGGCCTACGCTGGGGCCATGTGCCTCCCCGTAGTGACCATTGCGCAACTAACTCGTGAGCCGAATACGGTGGTATGGGACATTGTATTCGAGCTGTCGATACTTCGGTGAGAGTCGAGTACGGTGAGATCTGTGCTCGTGCTGACGGACGACGAGTCCTCCGTGGTATCATCGAGTACACTCCAAGGGTCTGTGATTGGCCACGAGTCTTTCACAGCAACTAGAGTGTGAGTTGATTCGAGTACGGTGAGACCTGTACTTGAGCTGACGGCTAGTGATTGAGCCGAGTACGGTGAGACCTGTACTCGAGCTGACGGCCAGCAATGGAGCCGCATACGGTGAGATCTGTATCCGCGCTGACGGGTGACGAGCCCTTTGCGATGCCTTCACTACGCTCCTCAAACTATAATATCGTATGAGAATAACTAGGATTGACGACCCTAGAATGGATCATGTTGGGAATGATACAAGGGAGGTACCTTAGTTTCCCAATACTGCTGGTTGAAATGGACTAATAATAACTTGGTAATCATGAGCATCATCGCACCGCATGTGCTTTATAGATGTGGCGCACTGAGGGAGTTAAGCATTCGCGAACGTAAGATGATGTCGCTTGAGGGTGGTTTGGCAAGGGCATACAGCATCATGTCATGTCATTTTGCACTTAACAAGAGTAGTTAGAAATGCTTGATTTGTACTGCTTTATCATTACTGCTTGGTTGATTTGATAACATGTTAACTTATGCTTTATTGTTCCACTGAGTTAGCTACTCACTCCCACGTTACGGGACGGTGTTGTACACACCAACCAGACTCTGTCACAGGTATAGAGGGCGCCTTGGTTCAGGAGCCAGAGCCTGACATTGATGAGGACCAGGAGGAGTTCTCCTTCATGCAGTACTCTGACGGCTTCGCTTAGGCCGGCTACATCGCGGGATTCTCAGGGCCTCTTTTGAGGATTGTATTTTGGGTTTTGACTTAAAAACAATACATGTATATTGGTGCTCAGCTAGTACTCATACTCTGGAGTTCAGAAAATTTTGTTACTTTACATACTTGAATATAAAATTTCAGTCTTCCTCTTGCTTTTATATACAATTGAACTGGAGTATGAATTACTGTTTTGGTTTAATCTCATTCATGTTTATTGCGCTAACTTAGACAACATTTAACCGGCATTGTGTATGTTGCATAAGTGATGCGTTGGAACTCGAGAGTTGAGTTCACACTCGACCCCCGAATTTCAGGGCGTTACACTTTCTCTCATGGATGAGCTTCTTACCCATGTATTTTGGTGGACGTGAAGTTACTCCAGCCGGAGGAGGTGTCAGTGTTTCAGACTGGGACCCACTATGTCTCGTGCATTGCCTTTTGGGGATCCCACGTTCCGAGACCCTTGCTCTTTCTCTTGGAGCAAGCACCTTTTGTCGAGAGCTTCTAAAAGATTCTCCCGGACCAGATACATTGCCTTTGTCCTTACCCATAACGACAGATTTGGAAAAAACGGACAAAATTCCTCTTTTAAGGAAACTGACAATACCTGACCAAAACGTAGGATAGACTCTGGAATGGAAGGAATGAAAGGATAATACGAGTTCTCGAGGAGCTTCCAGGACCCACGATGTACCACCAGCTGAGGGGATGAGCAAAAAAAATTGAACGCCCTTTTTCGAAAATAAAATAAAATTTTTCCTCTCGACCGTCTTTTATCGGGCGGCAGTCTTCGATATCATTGACAAGTGTTTCGATGATATCGATGTAACTCCCCCGATGTTATTGAGACCATCTTCGATATCATTCTCAATCATATGGCTTTTTCATTCTGAAGAGACGTCGATGATATCGACTCTGGATCGATTAATCGAGAATGACTTATCATAGATATATTAAGGATGAATGTTTTCAATTTTCACCATTCAGACAACCCTTTATGTATACTTTTAGTATATCTATTAGTCAACAGTATACACAACAAAATTTTGTACAATCACTGTATACATCAAAATTATAAACATCAGACTATTTATATGCACAAAAAAAATTGAGGAGAGGATCCTCAGATATATCATTTAAAGCTTTAGCAAAATTGCATCTTTTCAGTAACTTATCATAATCTGGATACAAGAACTGGACATGTTCATTTCATGCTTTGATATTTTAGGATATATGGATAGAGTTAGTTATCAGACAATTCAGTTTTTCTTTTACTATCCATTTTGAGACATAATTCTTTTTAGTCTGCATGTTTATCTTTCCCACTTGATCCAATGATTTCATTTCAGGTGGTGATGGGTGAGTGTTTCTCCTAGGTGGACTTTTGTCATTTCGTATTTCTCTGGCTAGTGTGAATTTATTAATGTGATTTTGACCAGAGTTATGTGAAGTCCTTCTAGGTGTCAAGCATTCAAATTTATAATGACTCATATCACCACATAAATGACAAACTGGAGAAGTTCTCATGTTGCTACCTAAAGCAGCAAATTTTTCAGTTGTTGGGGTTGCATTTCCAGTTTTAGTTTTATCAAAATCTTTCTGCAGTAATTTACTTTTACCTTCCGTTATTTCGAGTCTTTTAAGGATATTTATGCTATAAATGTAGAGTTGATTATAAGCATTTTGTAGCTTATCCCTTTCTTCCTCTTCTTCTTCTCCAGTTTCCTCATTATCAGACGGAAATGATTCAGTGGCTTGTGGTTCCTTCTCATTTTCAGTTTCAATGGGAATGATTGGAGTGGTGGAAACCATAGAATTTTCAAGGATTTTTTGTCACCATTGCTCTCTGAGTCACTAGATTCTGAGTTTGACTCTTCTGTATCATCCCATGTGGCAGCCATTGTCTTGCCCTTAGTTTTTCTATTTGGGTAATCAGTAGACAGATGTCCATATTTCTGACAGGCTTAACATTGTGTTTCTTTGGTCTTTTTACCAATTTTACCTGCCGAAGGTTTGTAGTCCACCCATGTTCCTCTAAAAGGCCAACCACGATTCTTTTGAAAGAATTCCTGAAACTTTGTGCCAGTATAGCCACTTCCTCATCTTCATCATCTTTTTCACTTCCACTGTCTTCGTTTATTGTTTTCTTTAAAGTTTTTAAGATAGTTGTTTTGGATTTAGGGGTTTGTTTGAAGTGTAGTTCAAAAGTTTGTAGGGAACCTACTAGTTCTTCTACTTTCATTTCATCAATATTCGTACACTCTTCAATAGTTGTTACTTTGGGATTAAACCGTTCCAACAGTGATCTCAGTATTTTCCTACAGATTTTAGGAACCGAAACCTTTTCTCCCAATCCACCCATGGAGTTACAATTGATATTCAACTTTGTGAAAAACTCCATAAAGGTCTCATGCTCTTCCATTCTGAGACTTTCGAACTGTGAAGTCAGGAGTTGAAGTTTAGATCTCTTCACAGTGTTTGTGCCTTCATGGGTTGTTTCCAATAGATCCCATGCTTCTTTGGATGTCCCACACATACTCATTTGATTGAAAATATCTTGGGACACGGCATAGTAGATGGCATTCATAGCTTTAGCTTCAGCTGTCTGTTTTTCTTTATCGAACGTCGTCCACTTTTCTTTGGGTTTGGATTTTGTGATGGTTGTGCCACTGTCAAGTACAATTTGTTCAGTTGGTGGCAGATATTCACTTTCAACTATATCTCAAACATCGTGATCCAAAGATCTCAGAAAGTAGTGCATCCTAGCCTTCTAGTATGCATAATTTGATCCATCAAATACTGGAGGTCTAGTGACTGATGAGCCCTCTCCTTTGGCCATATTCCCAACTTCAGTCAAGATCACTCTCTAGGCAGTGAAGCCCTTAAAGAAAGACTCGCTTTGATACAAATTGAAATAGCGGTGAAGCCCGCTTTAGTTGAAGTAGGAATATGCCAATATGTCCTAGAGGCGGGGAGAATAGGACTTTTTAAAGTTTTTATGGTTTATTTAAAATCCTATTGAACTAATCCTAACAACATGCTCATATTAGGATTACTAAAAAGTAACTCTACTAGCTTCTAAGCTCGGCAGAGGATCCAATCACAAACTATTTTAGAAGTGAACAATATGCAAACTAGTTTATGATGAATATGATTGTGTATGTGTGTGAGGTGTGAGTTCAGATATTCAAATATGAAAATATTAAAGTAAATCACACAATCAGAAAAATAGCAATCTCAAACACAGTCATTTTTATAGTGGTTTGACTACTTGTCTACTCCACTCCCAGTAACCGCACTCAACCCTTGAGTGTACCGGATTTCACTAAGGAGGTTTCATAGCGGTTCAACTCAAACCTAAGGTTTTAAATCAGGTTTACCTTCAACCTTTACAAGCGACACTGAGGTTGACTGTTTATGCACTCACGAGCAAGGGTCAGCACAACGCACCCACTTTTAGGCATACTGTCTAAGGATCTTCCATAAGACCCTAACTGAGGTTTCACACGGTTTACCTCGAACCTAAGGTTTTAGACAGGTTCACCTTCAACCGGAAGTTTATGCTCTCCACAGAGTAAGGGTCAACACTACGTACCCACCACATACACTCCCGTCGAATGCCTCCTACGAGGACTTGAAAGGGTGAGAACCACCTTAGACACAATCCTAAAAAGGAATGATCACAAGTGTCCTCTGGACTCTAGTTACTTACCGATAAGCGAATGAGTCCCTTTTTACTCGTTGATGAAGATCTTCTCCTTTATTGATGAAGAGTCTTCTACTTCCTTAAACTGCAACTCAAAAGATATATCGATGCATGGCGACGGGTTGGGTCTAGGTTATGAAGGAATCCTACTCTTAAATATTTTCCTATAAAGGAGATAGATCGATTCCAATCATCTTATGCATTTAAGGCATCCCAGCTTAATGATTTGCCATTAAGGTGGTAGTTGGAAGATCCTTAAATGTGGAAGTTCATTCCCCAATCCACTCTTTTGAATATCAATGATGAGGGTGGATTAGAGGATGAACTCCCATGAGAGAAAGGGCTTTGGCTATATGATCTAAGGTAAAACACTCAAAGCACTCTCTTCTTTCTCTACCAGCAACAATAGACAAGTCCTCTTTCTATAAGCAAAAGGTTCCAACGGATATAAAACGGTTACATTTATAATAGAGTTTGATATCATCGAGTGGGTTTGATATCATCGAGCGTATACTCTCGATAACATCGATAGTCCGATCGATGACACAAACTCAAATGTCATATGCTTTTGAAACCTCTTGTCAGCTGGTCGATGGAATCGAAACAGGTGTCGATGTCATCGGATTTCAAACTCTGATTCAATCGATACTAATGTCGGTTCATCGATATTTGAAAATGAGAGATACTTGACTTGAAATATTTCAGGTTTACAAGAATGATCGAGGGACCTTCAAGATCATCGAAATTTGAATGTCGATGACATCAATAGTTGTGTCGATGTATCGATAAATCCAAAGTATTTTCAATTAAGCTTGTTGGACAGTTTTTGTCCTTGTTCGATGCAATTGTTATAGCATCGATATCATCGATATTTGAATATCGATTCTATCAAGTGACCCCCGATCATAGATAAACATCCTGAAATATTTTGTTGGAAAACTTGGCGCCCATGACCAATATCATCGAGAGCCTTCCGATATCATCGAGATTTGAATTTCGATGATATCGAGGGGCTTCGATATATCGATGCACATATGATATTCTTAAGAAATAAAAGGGGCACCAAAGATCTATCTGTCGATATTATCAAGTCACCTTCGATGGACTCAAGATTCAATTATCGATGATATCGATAGGTATATCGATACATCGATAAATCCGTCCAGATGTATATGTGGTTGTTGGACACTTTTGTCCTCATTCCGATGAAATTGATTTATCATCGAGAACATTGAGAGCACAAGTCGATCATATCGAGATGTGTTTCGATAAAATCGACAAAGCAAGAAAATTTAGAGATTTTCTGTTTTTGAAAAAGTTTTCTTACTCAAAAAACCCTATGATATTCTAACTTGTTTTAAGGGTTTTATTTACCTAATATTTTGGACAAGGGATGTGAGGCTTAGATTTACCTGTGGTGAGCTTGCACACATCCAACTGAGGCAAACCCTTTGAATTGATCTTCCTATAAGGCTCTGCAGTCTATCTGACTCAACACTCACGCTAATTGACAAACCAGGGCACTTTCACATTGTTGTGTAGATTTTCTTTTGTATGTTGTTCAATAAACTTGTGGCCTAAGCTTGGCTGAGTTGACCTATTTAAAAAGCTGGCAAAACATTCCAAGTTGATGATTTACTTGGAGTATTAGTAGTTTCAACCCAACAAGTTTCTGGATTGTTGAAACTGAATTGAAACTTTCAGTTTCTTCTGAGAATTGCTGGCATTTTGTTTGGTATCATCTTTTTGTTGATTCGCTTAACTCCTTTACTGCTTCTAACACAAGCAAAACCCAATTGAAATTGGTGAACTTTTGGCTTGTATTATTCGTTTATGCAAGTTTGTAATTGCAAGGTCCCCTTCATGGTTACACTTGTAATTTGTTTTCTCTTTCTGTACCAATTTCTTCTGACCGAGGTTTACGAATGTTGCAGAGGCACCCGAACCAATGGAAAGAGATTTCATGTCCCAAATCATAGTATCATTTTTTTCTCTTGACCATTCAATTTCTTTGATACAATGTTCCTACTGCTCCAATATATGTTTATTTATTTATTTTGTTCGTTTTGGTAGCAGAGATACTTGTTGGATTCTTTTGATTACACAACTGGCTCAAAGTATTTGTTGAAGTCAACCTACATCTAGATTTGGAGGTGTAGAGAAAGCATGTGCTACTCTTCATAAGTAACCAATTTGCCATGTTGGCAGATGCCTGGCATGTACATGAGCTACCTTGTACATGCATGTGTTGACCAAAACCCATAGTACCAAAAGGCAAGAAAGAACAAAGATAAGGATCTTTTTCTTTTTCTGCTTTTACCTTTTTTTCAAATTGTTGTATTGAAACATGAATCTATTACTCATGAAACGATTTGAATATTAAGGTTTCCTTGTATGTAGCTTTTAGTGGATAATTTTAACCAGTTGATATTTCAATGGTCTTTTCTTGTCTATATCCTTTTAAATCCTTCACTCTCTTACTTAATTTGTACCACATTCTGATTTTGCAAAGAGGAAATGATGTTATGCATTCACCAGTGACTATGCATATTTAGTTGTGGAGATTGAAGGTGCTAAATTGTTTATTGATAATTATATTAATTGACAGGTAGAGATTTTTGAACTAAACGAGGAACTGAGCTGACTTCAGAATCAGTCAAGATTTGTGGCATTTTCTTTCGTATGTACAGAATTAGGCTTTTATTATTATTGTTGTGGTTATCAATATCATGTTATTTTGTGTTTTTCAAATGACTAAAGCAAGGCTACTTTTTAATTAGAATTTTTGATATGGACATATACACATAAGTACTAGGCATCAAACTGGTGTCATGAACTTATCGGTGCATATGCCACTGGTCAAGATCCCATAGGGTGTTCTTCACATAGATGAGATTAAGGGAGTAGGAAATTAGAAATCTGATATAGTAATGTGTGGCATAGAACCGGAAATCTAGAGCTCATGACAGTGTTGTATTCTGATTCATACTGGAAGAGCTGGAATTTTAATTTGATTTTGTAGTTGAAAAGAATTTATAGTAGAGGTAAACATGAATTCTATGATTTTTACAATCTAATGGTTATATATGGCATTGAAAGACTTTTTTTTTTTTTTTTGAATTTGGATAAGATGACTATCAGGTTCAACAGATTAAAAAAAAACAACAAATCCCATCCGTCATATCCTCTTGATTAAACTGATTGTTCACAATTCAGTTCACTTGGGCATCCAAATGTAGCATGCATGCCTTCACAAGATCAGTAACATTGTTTTCTAATGTGCCACCAAAAAAATTGGATATGGGCTACTTTGCAGTTCTATTTGTCATTTAATTGTTTTTACTCCATGTTTTGTATTTACTTGATATGGATTTATTGACAGTTTCCAGTAATGATTATTGTATTTTTCAAAACTGAGGTACTAATTCTCTACTTGAACTGTTAGGATTACCTTCACTTCAACCATCCAACATTATAGCATGGCAATAATTATTGGACCATGTTTGCGAGTTAAGCCGATGCACTGTTTCCCTCCACATTTCAAGGTCAGTTAGTGCACCTAATCCTATCTTGACAGTGCTATGATTTCATCATCTGCTGCAAGGTTGAACTTGGGAAAAATGAAAAAAGAACTTGGAAGAAGCCCGTTTATACTGTCACTTTTTTTTTTTTTTTGAGGAATGACAGAGCTTAATAACAGATACTTATCTGTGGTTTAATCTGTCATCAATTAATCTATATTATAATTTATTTATTTTTTTGTCGAAGGTATTTTGTATTTCCATTTGTATCTAAATGTGAATTCTTTTCTTACTTTCTTTGTCATTTTGTCATTTTTTCAGTTCCTGTTTCAATTTCTAAAAAAATCATCTTTTACTTGATGGTTCGTAATTACCTTGAATTAGCACCATTTATCCTGCTAAGATTTGTTTTTCCTTTCGTCATGCTCAATGTATTTAGACTCAAACTGTAAGCAATCTCTACTAACAGAAAATCACATACACATAATATAGTAGTACTTGTATCATAAAGATGGGATATTTGTATGTATGTGTAGGTGGGTCTTCTTAATGCGGACTGTTACTACAACTCCCTTCTTACTTTCATCAACAAAGCTGTGGACGATGGATTCATTAAGTCCTATCAGCACCACATAATCGTGTTCGCACCAAATGCCAAAGAGTTGGTACAGAAACTAGAGGTCGTGGTGCCCTCCTTTCTATTCATCTAAAAGGCGCGTTTGGGTCTCCTTTGTATTTTGTCCTGATTTGGTATTTCTTCATATGGTAAGGCTTTAAGAACCCACCTCCCAATATTTCTTCTTAGAAAGCATTGACCTTTTACATGGCATCCAAACACACCCTAAAACCACTTGTCAAATTGTAAGTGTTAAAATGGAGAAGCGAGTCACTAGAAATGGAGCAGTACGAAGTACTTGAGCAGATTGGGAAAGGAGCTTTCGATTCCGCTCTTCTTGTGAGGCATAAGCATGAAAAGAAGAAGTGAGAATATAGCCATCTGATTTTCATTATCTTTTCTTCCCACCCTCTCAGTTGTGATATCTTGAGAATGTTTCCTTTTGTTTAGTTATGATTTGACTGGTTTTTCTCTTGATTTTTTGTTCTCTTTTAAGGTATGTCTTGAAGAAGATTCGGCTTGCCCGTCAAACTGATAGGTGTCGCAGGTCTGCTCATCAGGAGGTGAGTTCTCTTTCTATTGGTGTCATTCATTTATATTTTGAGCGAGATGGTCCCTTCATTCAATGTCACGAAAATCATTCTGTTATAAGCTCCTTCTATGTTTTGCCATGTTGAGTTCCTTGATGGAATTCTGTTGTCGGCCTTAAGGTAAAGGTAGCCCATTCGTGAGATCCCTATGAGTGCATAGATTGAGAAATACAAGATTTTGAGTGTAACTATAGAGAAATTATGACATGAATGCATGAATCATTCACTTATGTATGTTGGGAACATTGACAATTTCTGTAGGTAGAAAAACCAGACAGCTAAATGTTTGGGTTTGGGTGTGGGTCTTTGAATCACTATAGTACAAAATGACTTGAAACTCATTGCCTTTTATGGTAAATGGTGATTGGTCTACAACTTGAATGGTTTTCCTTCAGAGAATATTTGAATTTTGCTTGCTTCGATTGTTTGTTGGAAATATGAGGGTCGAATTTGATCTTACATGCCACATGCAGTGCTTTAAGATGCTAATGGTTCTTCTGACTGTGTAGATGAAGCTTATTTCCAAAGTGCGCAATCCATATATTGTAGAGTACAAAGATTCTTGGGTAGAGAAGGTCAGTAATTTATACCAACATAAAATCATTTTCATCAGGGATTCTCAATTACTTTGTTTGATAATTTTTGTACATTTTCATCCAATTGATTCTGTTATTTTCTTGTTTCTTTGAACCACGCTTTTTTTTTTTAAATGCTTGCCAATGAGTAAGTTTTGCAATTTCTTCTCGTTTGTTGCAGAAGTGTAAATCCTGTAATTATTATTGTGTAAGTTAAAACTTACCCCATTGAGAGTGTTTCAATCCTCTAGTTTATTGTTTCTCATCCTGTCGTCACTTTGTTCTTCCCTTTTTTTTCTATATACTGTTGAGGATTTCCCCTCTGGTTCATGGTAGTTGGCAAAAACTGAAAATGTTTGCTCCCACTTCTTCTTGTACTATGTTTCAATGTTTAAAGTGTTGGGTAATTCATGTGAGGAGAGATTGAAGAGGTGATTCATGGCATTTATGGGTGATATCTCGGTGATTCATCAGGTAGGGGTCAATGCAAACATTTCCACGGCCCAGAAATCAAGCTAGTCCACTCTTCAGGTGGCCACACATGGATGAGAAAGTTATGATAAGATGATTGACTATATTCAGACATTTGGCCACCTGACGAGCAGATCATCTTGCTTTTTAGGTCAGAGGCCCCCCACCTGATTCATCAAAGAAAATTTCCATAGAAATTCGAAAAGCTAAAAATGAGCTCATGTCATGTTAGTGCTGATTGACATGTTGGATTTTATATCAGTTTTCCTCCAACTTTTAAATAAACTCATATGTTTGTGGTGTATTCTCTTACAATGTCTACAAAATGCAGGTTAATCTGTCTACTGGACAAATGGTGGATTTGATACCTTGATGCTTGCCAAACACAACCAATAGGCACAATCAGTGGAAGGACTGTTTGGTAGGTTGGATTGGGAAGGAAACTTCCCAACGTCCATCATAGACCCTCAGCCCATGTTGAATCGCTAAGAGCCCCAATTCTTTATGATGTTTTTGTCCTTCTCTTGTGTAATATATTTGCACTTTGGGTTTCTATTTTGATATTTTTTAGCTCATGGGTTTTCTTATTCTGTTTTTATGGAGCTTTTTCCTGATGAATGGATTGGAAATGTATTTTAAATTGTACAAACAGAAACTTGCAGTTCCTCAGCCTCAATCTGAGTCACATACATAAATTTAGTCTACCCAACAAATTTCTCAAACCTAGCAGGTTGAGACTCGGCTCAGGCAGCAACAACTTATACAACTCCAGCAACAGTCTTTATCATCATCGGTCAATAACTTATTACACATTCTTGTATATGTCAAAGGTTGTTATTGTTCATTGTGTAACTCTTGCAAATTGGCCACCATGCATCAAAGGAAGGCAGTAACTTATTACACATTTCTTCTTCTTCTTCTTCTTCTTCTTCTGTCGTTGGAAAGATAAACTAGCTTATATTAAGAACCTAAAATAGGAGTACAACAAGATATTACTCCAGCTAGCATCATCTTGGTCAGGCTAACATAAACACCTTGCACCCAACAAACACGTATCACCTAGGTATCTCTGCATCAATGTGGGGCCAATAAATGTAATGGAATTCAAATAACAGATTAGTTAAACTACTGCTGAACCTAGTAAGTTACATCGACCTTGGACATTAACATGGCATTGATAGTTAACATTACAAGGATAATCAAATGGTCTAGGATTGCCAAAACATGGACAACCGACCAAAATACCATCATTTGATACCTTTTATGTTTTTAACATCGACATTTATGGCCGTGTCTAAGTTCCATAGTGTATCAATAACTGTAAAAAAAAAAAACATTTCATAATATTAAAGCTAGTTGGTTCAATTTGTTATGGAAAAAAAAAAAAAAAAAAAAACTAGTTGGTTAAATTGTTGAATGTTGTCTGTTGAATGGCCCATCTAGCCATTAATAACTCTGTTATATTGTTTCAACCTTGTAATTAATGGCTTATTTTTTAATTCATTTATTTTATCTTCATTGAATGCTACTTTTTGACTCTTTTTTATCTCCTTGTGTGCAGGATTTTAATCAATTGTGCCTAAATTTAGGCCTACAAGAACTTCACCCGTGTGATGCCACTTGTGCTAGAAGTAGACCACATAGAGGATTTGTTTAATTATTTTTTATTTTTAATATATATATATTTTTTATTTATTCAAGACCTTTTGCAACTTATTGTTGTAAATATTATATTTTTTTTTATTGTGAAGTAATATAAAATTTGTTTAATATTTAGTTTTAATTGTATTGCAACATTTTTTACGTTTCAAATATTAAAAAATATACAGGTTTCAATTTAATTATATTAAAAAAAATTTACTAGCCTGCACTAGGATCTATACAGTCCTTCTGAAGACTTTTAGCGGTGCTTGTATAGATTTTTTTCGGCGCTTTTCCATGATTAAAAGAGTTGCTTTGAAATACTTTTATAGGCGCTTGGTTAGAATTTTGGTGGCGCTTCTTCAGAAATACCAGCAATACAATTGTCGGTGCTCAAACAAGCGCCGTTAAAAGCCAGCTAGCGCTAGAAAAATTTTTACCGACACCCCCATTACTTCCGGCGCTTTTTGGGGCTTTTACCGGTGCTATTGAGTGCTGCTAAAAGTCCTTCTTGTTGTAGTGAATATAGTCGACTTGGAGTTGCCACTAGCTACTTAGTTCAAAATTCGGAAGTCAGTTAGATGCTAATATAACACCCCGACCCTTCAATATTTGGGTATTGGATGTCCTCGGCTGTTACTAGAAAATTTCTTGATTAAAATATACAATCACACGTGCTTAAATGCATCTAAACTTGAAGACTTGGGATTATGAGCTAAAACTTAAATCTATAAACCTATAACTCAATTAAACTCTGTACCCTAACAGATCGAACCATATTATAACACCCATGCGAACCTGGTCATCAGATCCCCAGTCCATTAGACCCTGATGCATGATTAGATGAAATCCACACTAAAATTTGAAAGAAGAAGGACGAGTCGCTACTGTTATATATCGACTACCGTAGGCTGAACCAGGACACTATAAAGAATAAGTATCTACTGCCTCTAATAGACAACATCTTTGATCAATTGAAAGGTGCCCAATACTTTATCAAGATCGATCTCCAATACAGGTACCATCAACTTCAAGTCAAGAAGGAAGAGGTGCAAAAGACTACTTTCATGACCAGTTTCGGCCACTATGAGTTCCTTGTAATGCCATTAGGTCTCACAAACGCCCCAACGATGTTTATGGACCTCATCAACAAGATGTTTAGACCGTACCTGCACCAGTTTGTCATCATATTCATTGATGACATCTTGGTGTATTCGAAGAGCCAAGAAGATAATAAGGAGAATATGAAGGCGGTCTTTGATAAGCTCAGGCATAACTAGTTTGCCTAGTTTCGGAGGTGTGACATCTGGAAGGAAGAGGTGAGGTTCCTCGTGCATGTAGTCTCGAAGCAGGTCATAGTTGTAGACCTCGCCAAGGTAGTAGCAATGCCAGATTGGGAGTAGCCTGCTTTAGTTACGAAAGTGAGAAGTATTCTCAGGTACGTAGACTATTATAGGTGGTTCATTAAGGACTTCTTAGCCCAACCATTATCCTAACTCACCCAAAAGGATATCAAGTTCGCTTGGAAAGAGAAAACGGAAGTGGCGCTTCAAGAACTGAACGATGGGTTGACGTTCGCGCCTGTACTTGTACTACTTAAGTAAGGAGTCAACTAACACGTACACACCCGTGTCAAGTGAATTCGGCCCTATACAAGAGATATGTCCTACATAAGAACCTATCAAGTTTAGGACACAAACTCTTACCATCAATCCTACACAATGAAAGAGATTGTGGACTTACTAATTGACACTTACCTATCGAATTGAGGCCCTTTGATGCGTTGTCTCAGGTGGCTTGATTGATGCTCTCTCATGCTTCAATCAGCTCCCCTGATCATTGATGGTGATGTGTTGTGAATGCTTTAGCTCCAAGATCAAACACCTTGCATGCGATGTTTCTTTGATGTGACTAATGTGATGGGAGGTTAGGTGAATCTCCTACAATAGGTGGGAAGTTTGTAATTCCTAGTGGATTCAACTAGATGGATGTTCTAGAGGGTTTAAACAAGAATTTGACTATTAGTTTAAGTCTAATATTTAGAACGAGGTGGAGACTAAGTTCATTTTCTTCATTGAAGTTGGAATCCTTTTCCAGGTGATGAATCACAAGGAAGATCAGTTAGATCTCATGATTTTAGAGGCTTAAAATAAGGGATATTAGTGTGAAATCTCATAAGCATCTATTTCACTAAGAACCCATCCCCATGCCCATGGTCCGTATGCCCCCTATAAAGGAACCAAGTTCTAATGGTAAAAAAACTGGTAGAAAATGGCTAGTTCGATCGATCAAACTCCCCTTCGATGGGATGGAAGGTTGGTTAGATGGCATTGAGAAATTTTAGAAAATAGACAATTTGTTGCTAGATATTTCTTGGCACCTTCAATCGATCAATAACCCAACGAAAATTGTTATTTTGGGCATATAATTTCATAGTAGCTTAACACCCCTACTAGCCTTACTAATTATCATATTCCAATTAAGTTTCTAAGGCTAAGGGATGATTAACAAGATTTAACTATAGGGCTAGGATCATCTAGAGGTTTAATGGTTACTTTAGGTCAAGATTAGGGTTACCAAGGTATCTCATATACTTGTTCTTTTTTCCATGATGTTTTACATCCTTTTGTGTCTTCGGTCTTCAGCTTCCAAGGGCTCAATTGACTACATGACACAAGGACTCACATGATTAGCAAATAAGGTGCATAAATCATTGCATTAATATAATATCCTACAACTAATGAAAAGCTGAACTCTTAGGGGATTCTGCTTAATGGATGTTCATAACCCCAAGTGTAGGGCTACGATGTAGTAATAATCTCAGTAATACCAAGGTCGAATCCACAAGGACTAATCTTGTACGTTTCTGAAAGTAATTAGAACTAGAACTAGAAGAAGATTTAAATCTAAATTTGAAATAATAGAGAGAGTAATCGTGAATATTGTAATTGAAGCTTGTGAATTTAAAGGTAGGAATTAAGGTGCCAATGATTCACTTGTAGCTATTTGGATGTTACCTTACTTGATTCAAGAGATCCAATTGGAATCAGAGTCCTATCTTATCTAACTGGAAAGAGAGATGATCAAATCTCTTAACTTTTCATTGATTTAGCCTCAATGGAAGATGATTGTGAAGATTTAGAAGGGATTCCGTCACCAAACCGTGCCCAGCAGACAATGACAAGCAATAGGATTTACCAATCCTACAATCTTAAATAAGAAAAGAATATACTCAAAGCTATCACAACGTCTACTGTAATTTGAGTCACAATAAACTATTGAAAATTGAAAATATTCCGTAAAATCAACTAGAAATCAATGAAGTTTAACATAAACAAGAATCAAAGAAAAAAATACACGTTACAAGCTTCACCTTTTAGCTCTAGCTAAGAGATTTAGCCAAACAAAGACATGATTGAACTAAGAACTCTTAAATAAAACATAAAAATAATTAAGGAATAAGAAGAAAGACACTTGGCAACGGCTCTCCACCCTTTTACTCCACTCCTTAAACCCTAGAAGATGCTTAAAAACGTCCTAGGAACTCTTATTTATACTTGTGAAGCTCCACTTTATGCACCGACTTGGAATTTTCGCAATCCGATCGCAAAACTGCCTCAATTTAGGCAACCGCGTTACACATCGGTCGGACTAAAGTCACATTCGGTCAGACCGAAGTCAAGTCTGAATTTGCAAAAGGATTCTATTTCAGTAGTTGCTCAATTTCGGTCGGATCGAGCTAGGTTCGGTCGGACCGAACGTAAGTTGTTGGTTGGACTGAATTAATCTTCGATCGAGTCAAATTAACTCCTTTTAGCGCTGGAGCTTTCTGTGCACTTTCAGTCACACCGAATCCTACCTTCGGTTGGACCTAACTGGGTCTCAGCCGGATCGAATTGTCCATCGGTTGAACCAAATTAGCTTCTGAATTCCATCATTTGTCGCTGGATTGTTTTGTGCAAGTTCGGTCAAACTGAACATGGGTTCAGTCGGACCGAACCTGTCTGTTTTCTGCTGCAAATTCTGAAGTCTTTCAAGTCATTTCTTCAACATTCGTACTTAGTTTCTTTAGATCTTTGGCATGTGAATTCTTCATTCTTGGTCTCCTAAGATCTATCCTTTGCCTTAGTGATTCTTGAGCCTCAAATCCATGCTTTTGGGATTCTTTTCAATATAGGCTGTCAAATTCACCTTGCAACACAGACATGTATAAAATATACCTTTAAGCATTATCATGTTCATAAAACCGATATATAAATAGGGGAGAATATACAATATTTGACACTCAACAATGGATGCTCTAGAAGTTGATAGACAATAGAATTTTTTTAATAAAATTAGTGTCTAAATTCTAGAGAATGCCTAAGATCATGATCTTCATGTATATGAGCTTAGAATGCTCATTAGAGTGAATAATAACTAAGAAAATAGCATGGTTCTCATTAAGACAAAGCCTAGTAGGTTTGATAAAGCTTGGGATACACTAGGGTATCTAAAATGTCAAAATCCATAATTTGTCCAAAGATCCGAATGTAATATATATAACAAAAAAGCTCCAAAAGATCTCTAACAGTAAGGCTCAATCAATCGAGCTAGGTTGAAATTGTCCAATGAACTTGTTTGACTGTTTTGGCCATGTTCGATCACTCGAGAGGAATAAAAGATTCCTCGATCAATCGAGCTTGTGCCTCGAGCGCTCGAACTTCATAAGATTTTTTTAGAAAGCATGCTCAACCATTTTGATAAAGTTCAGTTGATCGATTGAGCATCACTTAAGTACACTAATAAATCTGTTGGTTTGGGTAATTTATTTTCCACCAACTTGGGACCTCTATATCCTATCTTATCATTTTCGATTAGGCTCCTAAGGCTAAGGGACAATCAACAAGTTTTTCCTATTAAGGCAAGGATCATTTAGAGGTTAAGGGTCGTTTTGGGTCATGGTTAGGGTCACAAATACATCTCATATACCTGTTCTTTGCTCCTTAATGCTTCATGTCCTCTCGTGCCTTCGATCTTCAGCTTCCAAGAGCTCAGCCGACTACATGACAAACAAACTCACGCGATTGACAAACAAGGTGCACAAATCAATGAACTAACATAAGTTAGATGTGACATGTGAATTTTCATGACTCAATTAATGTTTAAAACTATTCCGATTAAAATTAATAAAATCGAACTCAATCTTGAAATCTACTAACTAGATTGTAGTCTTTAATAATTCTCAACACTAGGTATCTTATCATTTTAATCATTATATTACCTTCAAAATCTCCTGAATTTACAAAAATCAAACTTCTAAAAATTTTAAAATTTTTTCAAAAATTCTAAAAATTCAGTTCAATGTTCGTAATTTGGCAAAATTTTAATACAAAGTTCACAATTTAGCAAAAATTGAAGATTAATTGTTTCAAAGGAAACCCCACCCCCCAACCTAAATTTTACCTTTTCCTCAATGCATAAAATATGCAATATAAATACATGAAAGCAATAAGAGAAAAATGAGTGGGTGAAAAATAAGTTCCTGAGAGATGGGAAATACGTAAGTGCAAATTTCTTCAATCAATTCTACTCTAGTAAAGAAAACAAATTCCTACAAAAGTAATGGAAAATGTCTCTGTCAGACTAGGAGGTCAATCTCGATAGATAGTCTTAAATAGGTATAAACATTTTCTCAAGAGAAAACTTCTCAACAAATGGTTTCAACATTCGTCCATTTACTTTAAATACATTACTATTTGCTGGATTCTTAACTTCCACAACCCCATAAGGATAAATAGTTTTCACAATGAAAGGGCTGGTCCATGTAGATCTTAATTTGCTAGGAAAGAGATGGAGATGAGAATTATATAAGAGAAATTTCTAATATGACGCAAAAATCTTTCTTGAAATGTTCTTATCATGGAACACTTTCATGCATTTTTTGTATATTCTCATATTTTCATAACATCTTTCCTCATTTCCTCTAACTCCACAAGCTAAAGTTTGCGTAGCGAGCTAGCTTTGTCAATATCAAAATTAAACTTCTTTTACAGCCTAATATGCCTTAGGTTCCAATTCTATTGGCAACTAAGAAACTTTCCCATAGACAAGTCTGTGGGGAGACATTCTGATAGTAGTTTTGAATGCAATCATGTATGCCCACTATGCATCAATTAGTCATAAAGATCAATCTCTATGTTCCAGATTCACAGCTTTCACTAAAATCTATTTGATCTCCCTATTAGAAACTTCAGCTTGACCACTCGTCTGTGCTTGATAAGGTGTAGCCATTTTGTGAGTTATGCTACATTTTTTCATTAACTTCTCAAATATCCTATTACAAAAATGAGAACCACTATCACTGATTATGGTTCTAAGAATTCCAAATCTTGACAAAATATTTTATTTTAAAACTCGTAGAACTATTTTATGGTCATTTATTCTGCAAGGAATCGCCTCTACCCATTTGGAAACATAATCCATTGCTAGGAGAATGTAAATATGTTCAAAAGATGGAGAAAATGTCATATAAAATAAATAGCCTAATAAAAAAAATCTATAATTAAAATCAAAATTTTGGGTGTCATCTTTTTTAAGACATTCATTCAATTTTCTGACATTGCTCACATACCTTGCAAAACTCATGGGTATATTTGAACATCATCGGCCAATAAAAACCACATTGAAGGATTTTTGTGTTGGTTTCTTTGCCGAAAAATGACCTCCACAAGCTTATGAGTGATAAAAGGATATAACACTAGATTTTTCATTATTATGAAAACATCTCCTAATTATTTGATCAGGGCAATATTTAAGCAAATATGGATCAACCAAGAAAAAGCTACCTACCTTGGTCTAAAACTTCTTCCTATGTTGGAATGCTTAATGGATGGGAAGTTTACTTATCACATTATATTTAGCTATGTCAGCGTAACAAGCCATTTAGGAAGCAAAAGTAAAGTGTTCATCTGAAAATGTGTTGTTGATCGGTGTGGTCTCAATGGAATAAAAATGAACAAGTCTAACCAAGTGGTTAGCCACCACGTTCTCCACTCTTTTATTGTCTCGTATTTCTAAGTCAAACTCTTAGAGTAGGAAGATCCATTTAAGCAGACGAGGCTTAGTATCCTTCTTTGAGAGAAGAGACTTAAGAACTGCATGATCGGTAAAGATTACGATTTTGGATCCGATAATGTAGGACCTGAATTTGTCGAGAGCAAATACCAAGGCTAAGAGTTCCTTTTTCCTTAGTGGAATAATTTATTTGGGAATTATTCAGTGTTCTACTTGCATAGTAGATAGCGTAGAGCTTCCTATCCTTCCTTTGGCCCAACACGCCCCAACCGTATAGTCACTAGCATTGCACGTGATTTAAAAAAGAATGCTCCAATCGTGTGGTTATATGATTTATGTGCTCGTTAACATACCCTTAAGCTTTGTAAAAGCCTCTTAGCATGAGTCAGCCCACTTGAATGGGATATCCTTTTGAAGGAAGTTGCTCAACAATCTAAAATTTGACTGGAGTGCTTAATGAACCTCTTATAAAATCCTACATGACCTAGAAGAGAGCGAATGTCATGTATGCTTTTAGGGGCTGAAAAATTAGCAATCAAGTATATTTTGGCTTTGTCCACCTCAATTGCATTGGACGAAATCACATGTCCAAGGATAATTCTATAAGGAGAGCTATCAATACCCTTAAGGGGGGTAAATAGGACTTAACCGATTTTTAATAATCAATCTTAGAGAACAAATTCAGAACAACAATTAATATTGAAATGTTGATTTTGTAATACCCGTATCCTAGTCCGTATCATTTTGTAGGCTTCCGCGGTCCTTCCGGTCGAATCCCGTCAACCCTCGACCTGTATCCGACATTTGCACTCGATCCTAAGTCGAGTCCTCCATACCGAAGCCGCCTCGAACTGAAACTTGTATCTTAGCGACCATGCTATCGCCGCGGTTCCAACGCTACGACTCGCACACTGATCCAATACCCGGGTCAGAAGATGTGGGCCTGCGTTCAATTCGAAGAAAACGCCACGAGTTGTGAATTTTGAGAGAATCTCTACAATATGTCCCATCAATCAATCAATCACTTATGTTAAGTACAAGCCATACCCAAGTACAACAACCCATCCCTTCCCATTCCCAAAGTCAACTCTCTCTCTCTCTCTCTCTCTCTCTCTCTCTCCACCCATCACTTTCTTATAACCTCATCACTCCACCCATCACCCATCACACCTCACCCATCACTTCTCTCTCTCTCTCTCTCTCTCTCTCTCTCTCTCTC
The DNA here is from genome assembly GCA_021015155.1 of Magnolia officinalis. Classification (NCBI taxonomy): domain Eukaryota; kingdom Viridiplantae; phylum Streptophyta; class Magnoliopsida; order Magnoliales; family Magnoliaceae; genus Magnolia; species Magnolia officinalis. The sequence goes on from JAJHSJ010000007.1 coordinate 40,769,133, forward strand.
TCTCTCTCTTTCTCTCTCTCTCATTCCATCTCTCCACTTCCAAGTAACCCAAAAATTTCCATATGTCCAAGCATTCCCAAGTTTTTCCAAAAATAACAAGTGTGGCCCACCCTCTCATCTCTCATCCCCACCATCAAAATTTCATCATCCACCGTCAAAGGTTAAGCATAGGAGCTAAGGAGGCTAAGGGACCAAGAAGAAGGCCTATAGGTGGGTGATCTACTGTTGATTCTTATTTTAGGGCCCACTTGTTAGTGGGACCCATTTTGATGCATGTAATGTAGTGAGGGGCCCCATAGTGGCGGGGTCCCTCTATCTCACCGATTCTCTCTCTCTCTCTCTCTCTCTCTCTCTTTAGTGTGATGTCTTGTGGCCACCATGTGCAAGTCAATCTAGGCTGCCCAATCGTGAGGCCCACCTAACAGCAGGTCTATTGGATGGTCAAGATGAAGGAATAACGCAAGTATCAGATTGGTTACAATTAGGTGGGCCACATTCATGTGGGACCCACCTTGATGTGTGGGCCACGTCCATGTGGGACCCACCACAATGATGTGTTTATCCATGCCGTCTAGCGTCCTGAATGCTGGACAGAGTGTGGTGGTAACATGGAGTGCGTGTACTGACATGAGTATGTACTAACGAGCAAAAGAAATTATATTCATTTGGGTTGGGCCACCCATATAGGCTCCACCTTGATGCATGTATATAATCCAAGCCGTCAATATCGCTTCTCAGCTCATTTTAGGCGTCGAGCCAAAAAATGAGATCAATCCGATAATCGAGCGGGTCATACCATAGGAAATAGTGGTATTACCGTTAAAACCCACATTGATTCTTCTATTCGTCAAAAATACGTCGCATATTGGTCTCATTTGGTCGATCAGGGGTCGTAGAATTCAATGGCTGGGTTGGATTTTTCAGATGAGGGCCCTATACGTGAAAAACCATGGAAATTTAAATAATAATAATAAAAAATTTGCAACAGCTGACGTTGTTGTTATCAGAAGGCTTGCAGGCAGCGCATGCGCGCTGACGGACGGACGGACGGACTGGACTGGGACCATGGGTCCCAGCCGTGGACCCCACCATGATGTGAGTTGAACATCATCATCGTGCATTTGATGGGCCGCTCTCCTAGGTTCGAGCCACCCAAAAATCAGCCGTGTACGTGATCCAAGTGGCCCATGTCACAGGAAACAGTGGATTGAACGTCTGTCATTAAAACCCTTTTTAGGTCAGAAGTTTTGGATCATATGAAATTTGTTTTTCATATTCATTCAGGTCCTGTGACCTTATCAATAGTTTGGATTGCATATAAACATTACTGTGGGCCCCATGCCTATGTGGCCTCATCAACAGATTAAATGATAAATAAACATTACAGTAGCCCCTGGTCAGTGGGACCTTACCAACAGGCTGGGTGTAAAATAAACATTATGGTGGGCCCCATGAGGACCCATTGATGTATGTATTGCAATCCACACCTTCCATTAGTGTGGGCCCCACCATGGGGTATGTACCTCATCTATGTCGTCCATCCTTTCCATCCCTATGGAATCCACCATGATGCATGGGTTGCATCCAAGCCGTCCAACCATTTTCAAAGATCATTTTAAGGCTTGAGACTAAAAATAAGACAGATCTATGATCAGGTGGACCACATTATAGAAAATAGTAGGTTTGAACGTCCACCATTAAACCCTTAGAAATTTTAATGGTGGAAATTATTATCACCACTTATATTTGGGTGTGGCCCATTTGATATACATGTGGCCCATGTGGTGTGGCCCACTTACCATATTTATGGCCGATAGTTGAGGCCCACCTTGATTTGTATAAGGCACATTGTTGAGGCCCATCTTGATGTATTTGTAGCCCATTATTGAGCCCCACCTTGAATTGTATAAGGCCCATTGTGATGTATGCAAGGCCCATGGGTTATGGCCCATTGCAATCTACATAAGGCCCATTGATGCGACTCATTGATAAGGCCCACTTGATGAACATAAGGCCCATGTGATACGGCCCATTTGATGTACTTAAGGCCCAATGGGATGTATTTAAGTCCATTGCAATGTGTGATTCCTCTATGGTGTATATAATGATGTTTACAACGGGCAGTGCCTTGGGAGCATTGATGGTTTGACGTCCACATTGTATGGATGATGCTGGTTAAATGTCCGCATTGTCACTTTCCCTAAGGTGCATTGATAAACCCATACTTGTACCGTATAGGTTGTCTAGGCCCATCTTCGTTATGAATGGAGTCCATCAATATATAACATGTTTAGTATAAGATCCGTGATTCATGATCATACGCATCATACGTATGCTTGACATGAGTAGTGACTGATCATAGCATATGCCCTCGAGAAGATTGTTTATGGGCACCCTAATAGGCGGAGTTGCCCTACATGAGCACGTGGTACACGCAGGACTGTTGCATGACTGGTAGTGTAATTCATGCACTTGCATTTGTGTAATTGTGGTTACTGTATGCCCTAGTGACATCAAGGCCATAGCCTCCACTGACACATCGTGGGTGACCGGATTGGATACCGAAAATACTGTTTCTAGCATCGGGGCGTCATAGATGTCCCTTGGTGAAAATCCCTGAACCCGATGGTACCAGAGGATAACTCCAACGTTGAGACCAAGTGGATACACGAGCGCGCGAAGTCTGTATACCAGTAGGCTACGTCTCCCACTATGTCGTGGTCAGTTGGAAAGGGGTGTGACCTTACCCGCCTAAGTGAGGGAGAAATTTCTAGGTTGAGTTTGACTAGCTTGAGGAATCGGCCCGCTATCGACGAGCCGGGCCTGTATTGGCAGGTAGAGAGTGAGGTCTTTTCCACTCTCCCAGATGTGCATACAGACAAGGGCGGTAAGCTGGCGTAGAGTGTACTAGACCCCGATGACTATCCAGAATGAGAACCGTACTGATATTTGATGCTCTAGTGATGAGCTGCATTGATATGAGGATTGACATGCTTGAGTTGCATCTCACATCACATGGTCTTATTATGGCCGATCGCATTTATATCTTACATCCCATAGCCTTGGTACGGCTGATTACATTCATGTACTCATCAGCATAATTCCGCATTATTCTGACCTTGCATTCTGAGCATGCTCGTATTGCGCACACACTTACACCACCCTCTAAGATTTCTATAAGCTTATGCACGATTGATGCATGCAGGTGACGCCAGGACGCAGTCATAGTCTCACCATGGTTGGAGCGTATAACTGAGCTTTTGGAGTTTTCGTTACTCTCATTATATTGTATTTTCCTTTCATACGCCTTGTACTCAAAGTTTTTTATCACAGTAGATTTTGTGATGGTGTTCTTGTCGTTATTGTTCATGGGTTATACTTATGGTTATGCTCATTACAAATCAAATTGATGATTAGAAATCCTCCTTGTAGCATCCCAGGATCGAAACCTGGTGTATGGGTACCGGGAGCCGAGAATGGGATACTAAGGAGGCTGTCGCCGCCGGATTTGACGATCGGAAATTTTTGAGCCCGGTTTCCGAGTTCAGGGCATGACAGATTTCAATTGAGTCATAGAACAACCTTCACCTAATCTCTTAGATAAGACAAACTTATTTCATGACTTTCTTGATATAAGTATTTCAGGATAATAAATACATGGAAAAGATTATCAATGACCACAAGACAACATAGTTATAGTGGTTCGGTGTTAACACAAGCCTACTCCACTCCCAAAATTACTTCTCCACATAATTTTGGCTTTCCACTATAAAAAAGGTTTTCACAGGCTTACCTTAACAACCTCTTACAATTTTTTATCTTCACAGGCTATCACAACTAACCGCAAATGATTTTAACAAGCTTATCACTTCTAAACTCGATGAGATTTTTTCAGGCAATCTCATTCAACCCAATTAAAAGTAATTTATCAGAAGAAAATATATCTTCTTGAAGATGTGAGTCAAAGCATTGATATCGATAAAGACTTTGAAGATGAAACTTCAGTAGATGCAACAATCATTTATTTTCTCATAAGAAGATAAATCAATCCATGCACAACCAAGAATGATCTAGTGATAGATAAATTTTTAAAGAGAAAACTCCTAAATGATGCAGGTTCAATCCTTTATTCTTAAATTGAGTATATGTCATTCTCTATTTTAATTTAACTAGGCTTGAGAATACAATTGAATAAGCTAAAATATAATATATGAAAGACAATGCAAATAACTTGAAAAGAAGAAGATTTTTTACTTTTATTTCCTGCATTTTTCTCTCTTTTTCTTGTTGTAAAATCGTGAGAAATGAGCTCTATTCATAGTAAAAAGATTAGAGCTTTGGTCAGCCTAAGAATTCCTTCGGTTGGCTAAAATTTCATGATTTCGTTTCAATGGCTAGCAGATTTCACGGGATCTGATTTGAATCAATCTTAGGTTGGCCCGAGACCGAATTCGGCTAGCCTGAATTCCTTTAGCTGGCCTGAGATTGGGGCTAGCTCGAGATGGTTTGACTGGTTGAAGACAGGATTAGGCTAGCCAAACTACCCTTTAATTTAACGTAACAACACAATAAGTTACAATTTAGAAAAACTAAGAAAATGTACTTTAACCTAGGGTCATTCCTAAGGGTTTTTTTTTTTTTTTTTTTTTTTTTTTTTTTTTTTTTTTTTTTTTTACTTCTCGGTGGCATACAATTGATTCTTGAAATTCTTCCAAACCTTCTAATCTTGAGATGTTAAGCTATGCTCTAGTCTTGAAATGTTGAATTAAGCTGAAGTTCCTTACAATATCTATTTTTTCTACTAAATTTGACAATCTACTTGTGTGCTTAAAACATTAGCACTTACAAGCTCCCCCTATATCAATTTCGTGACAAAACATAACATATCACACATTCATCACATTCATTACTAAAAAATGGACCAAAGGCTACAAACTATGTTGGCTTTTAGGTGCAAGTTTAAGTGGTCACTATATTACTACAGCTTTAAACAGTAGTTAAAAGCCCAAAAACAAGGAAAAAATGTCGTGAGTTTATTTCCGTCAGGCGGGCTCTTTTCCCTTCTCTCTCTCTCTCTCCATTTTAAATTCTAGGGCATTCTATTTTCCTCTTCTGATGGAAGAGAATCCTCCACCATTCTCGTCGAAGAGAGAAATCGAGCCACAGATGGGTGATGTTATAATGCATCGGGGTGCATTCCTCTATAATTAAAAGCTGGATGCAGTCACCGCATCAAATCCCCGTCATCCATCTCTCCTCCAAGAACGGACCCTAGTGCATCTCAAGAAATGGATGGATCTGCTTCTAGTCTGGTAGTATTCAATCCCTTTCTTTGTAAACCTCTCAGCCTCTGCTGCTTTCTTCTCCATCTTAAGCAACGCCCTAATATCTCTCGTCGTTTCGTTCACTAATGCCATGATTTTCACCATGACAACTATCACAGTCATGGCCCTTGGTGAGGAGAAACATGTCTGGCATGCGTTGTTAGGTACTGCTCTTATCATTTTGGGGGTTTGGATTTTATTTCTTGAGAAATTTTGAGAAGTTGTAGATTTTCATTTCCCTATTTTGATAGATTTATGTGTAGGCATGAATCCCCACACATATTCGGTAATGGATTTTGTACATTCTCTCTTTTGTTTTTATGGGAAAAAACCCATTCCATGATTTGTAAAATAATAATAATAATAATAATAATAAGATCTCTCAATCTGCCTCTTTCAGATTTGAGAAAGAAAAAAGAGAAAAACCCACTCTGATTGAGGATCTCCATCCACCACATTGGTCCACCTTCGATCTAATGCTAGATCTGAGGAGATGGCCTTGACTAAAATGAGGGGTCTCTCTGTTTTCATCAATGTTGTCAACAACTAACAGAACAGGGAGAAGGAGAGGCTTCGCATCGACAAGGAACTCGACAACATCAGGACATGATTCAAGGACAAGAAGGTTAGAAATTTCGACTAACGCTTTCGTTATTGCAAGTTTCTAGCTATGTCGTGCAATATCAACCTTTGAACAACATGTAAATGCTTCGTGCAATTAAGGTTTAATATTTTGTAGATTACATAGAGATTGAATTTCCATTTGTTTCTTTTATTCTAACATTGCGAATTGTATAATGGTAGTAAAATCACGCTCTTTGATTGATTTATGTTGGGAATTTTTATCTTTTAGAAGCATTATGAATCAAGTTGTCGTCCTTCTGAAATTTCCTGTTAGGTATTATTTCAGGTTCTATCAGTTAGTTTCTAGCACTGGCGCATAATCTAGCAATGCACTCACAACTTTTAAAAACTAGTGATCATTTGAGTCCATGAAGTGAGTGAGACATGCTTCTAAGGGATCGGAGATAGTAGTCAATATAAGCTCATCTTCCACGAGTGTGTCAATCATGTTTACCTTATGAATTTCTTCTCCATCCCTTGGTTGCTTACACAAGTTAAACAAATTTAGTTCCAACATCATTTTCCCAAAGGAAAGCTTCATTACTCCATTTCGACAATTTATTATTGCATTTGAGGTGGCCAGGAATGAACGTATAAGGATAACTGAAATTTGTGTCCAAACATTCATAACCAGCTGTGTATTCAAGACGATAAAATCTACCGAAAGATAGAGCTTATCTACTTGGACTAACACATCCTCGACTACCCCTCTCAGTGTGTGAATTGATCAATTAGTAAGTTGGAGGGTTGTCTTGGTGGGTTTTAATTTACCATGTCTCAATTGTTCATAAAGTGATTAGGGGATGAGGATAACACTGGCCCCCAAGTATACCAATGATTTTTCTATTTGAAAATTTGCTATGATACATGGAATTGTAGGGCTTTCTGGATCCTTATATTTTTGAAAAAAAAAAAAAAACATTTTGTTTGATGATAGCATTCACTTGTTTCATTTTTATTTATTTTTTTAAAGGCCTTCTTCTACACATTCAATTTACAATTTACAATGCAAAAGTTCTTCAGAAATTTTCCATAAGAAGGAATTTCTTTAATCGCATCTAATAAGGGAATGTTAATTTTGACTTGTTGGAAAATTTCTATAATATCCCGATTTTCAGATGGGCGCTTTGATGAGAGCAGACAATGGGGAGACGAGGTCATAGGCTTGTCCTCATTCACCGACTCTTTGTCATGTGGGGCGGGACTAGATCTATCATCATCTTTAGATTTATTTGAATCCTTAAGCGTGTCCGCCCTCTTTGGAATGGTCTTGTCAATCTCTTTTCCACTTCTAAGAGTGGTGATAGACTTAGCTTGTTCCATATGTGGGTCAAGAGGATTAGAATAGCTTACCTCATATTATCCTTTCAGGTTGGGTTGAGGTTGAGCTAGAAAGGTCCCTTTCTCCCTAGCAGTCAAGTGTGATTCAATCCTAGAAACTACATTTTTAGATCATTTATGGCCTACATGGTAGTTTAATTGAATTACATTTCCCTTGAATAAATGCTTACAATGTGTGCTCAAGGGTCCTCTTTGGTGGGGCAACTTGTGGTGTACATTGTGGCACAGGAGGAGATATTTGGGGAAGAGTGCTAGCATTAACAGTTGTCATGTTTTTCCAACTGAAATTGGGATGGTTCTAATAACTTGGATTGTACTTATTGGAATTAGGTGGACTGAATGGGTGTTGATAATCGTTCAGGGCATTCACTCGAGCTTGCAACACATCTTGAAAAGTTGATTGTGAGACAATCCTTTATAAGCTATGTATTGCTCTCACATATGCCACAAGCACTTTTAATAACCACATTCATTAGTTAGACCACTTCTCGCTTCTAAAGTTTCGTGGCCTCAACTTTTCTTGTAAGACCCACAATTTTTTGTATTCACATCATCCTCTTCCTTAAGGACATATATTCCTCCTTTCTCTTTAGGTGCAGGCTTCACATTACTTGATTTATTAGTGGTATCCCAAGATTGTGCATTTTCAGCCAAGCTTTCAAAGTAATCCCATGCCTCTTTGGGATCTTTCGTCATAAAATCACCATTACACATCATCTCTACAAATTGGCACATATTTGAATTCAATCCATTATAGAAAAAACTAATTATGGAGCAAATCTCATAGCCATGGTGTGGTTAAGAGAGTAAGAGTTCCTTGAATCTCTCTAAACATTGAAAAAACGTTTCATCTTCTTTTTCGGGTGAAATTCAATATTACACACCTTAATAAATTGATCTTAGGAACCAGGAAGAACTTTTTTTAGAACTCCTAGGTCATCTTAGGCCATGTGCCTATTAATCTTGGGCTTAGAAAATGGAGTTATGACTTGGCTCCATCCTTTAGAGAGAATAGAAATGATTTCAGTCTGATAACATCTTGGGAGACGTTATAATATAAAGTAGTTATAATCTCGTCGAATTCTTTGAGATGTATGCTAGTGCACTGATTTGTGCATCTTGATTTTCAATCACGTAAGTCCATATGTCATATAGTCGATTGAGCCCTTAGAAGTTGAAGACTGAAGACACAAAACAACATGAGTATCAAGGTTTAAAGAACAGGTAAATGAGGTGCCCTGATGAGCCTAACCATTGAGTTAAAACAACCCTTGAACCCGTAGATAATCATTAACCTTATTGATAAACCTTATTGATCATCCCTTAGCCTTAGAAGCTTAAATAGAACATGATAAGTAAGGTTAGAAGAGGTGTCAAGCTATTGTGAAATCATATGCCCAAAATGACAGACTTTTGAGTGGTGGTCGATCTCATTGAGTAGACCTTGAGGAGTCTTCGATGGCATCGAAGATCCCCTCAACTGAATCTAGTAAATAACTAAGATCTGTCTAGTAATATTTATCCTCTTATCTGAGTTTTGGGTCCCTTCGATGCCATCGAAGACCACTCGATGTGATTGGGAACTAGAGTGTAAACTGTCCAGCAACAATTTTGTTGGAAATATGATTTTCTCAAGGCAATTGAAGAGTTGATCGATGCCATCAACAGAGCCGCTTTCTTCCCATTTTTTACCCAGGAACCATGCGACCAAGCACATATCGACTTGAGGACATGGATGGCCAACCTTTGCCTCATCTGTGGAACGACGAGCATCTGAAGATCTACTATTACTCAGAAAGGATTTGAGAAGTCCTACGAGCATGCCAATCATGTTAAATCCACCCAACGATTGCTCAACCGACTAAGAGCAACCTCCTTTTTAAAAGAGAAAAAGGTGCTCTTGATACACCTATAATTTTCTTTATATTGTTCTATAAATCCAATAATAGAAGAACTGCTCCTGGCCATGGGAAGGGAATTTCTTTTAATAACATTGTCCTGACTACCCTAGCTATATGAACGACCACTGGGACTTCCCTCAGTCGAAGGGAAGAAAGTCCCTCCTCTGAGTATTCAGCCCACTACATGATTGACCTATTAGCTCTACTATGCTCGACCAACTAGTTCTACTTTGTCCGACCTATTAATTCCACTAACTCAAGAAGGCCATGCACATTCATTTAGGACAGACCATTAATAAGATCACACATTGCAATATATATATATGTGTGTGTGTGTGTGTGTCTTTTCATTGCTAAAAAGAGGTGAAACATTACAAAGCAAAAACAAAATTTTACAAGTATTGGAGAAGGGGAGCGAGGCTAGGCTTATTCTTTGGGAGGACTTGATCTTCAGGAACTTCACTGGTCAAGAACCGTAGGTCGAGCTCTAGGTACCTCTACCTGACATACTCCCGGCATTGCTCATAGCCGAGGCTAAAGTATTCCTCCAGCTCATCAGTCCGCTCCTATGAGGCCTAGTATGCCTCCATAGCTACCACCTGCACTGCTGGGACAGAGGCCTCGGCCTCCACCAACTTTGTCTCCACCTCCACTAACTTGGATTTTACTTCTACTAGCTTGGCCTTAATAATGGATACGTGCGACTTCGTTTCCACTTTCTCAACCCATAGCTCGGCCTTCTCCCACCGAACTTCAGCCAACATAGCACTGAGGGTCTCTCGCTCCTCCCCGAAAACCCTCAAAGCCTCCTCCAGGGACTCAACATGAGCAACAGTCGTGTCCTTAGCAGCAATAAAGGCCTCGAGATCTACAACCTTAACCTAAAGATCAGCCCCCAAAGCCTCAAGGCGGCCCCTCATTTCATGAAAGGCCCGACGGGCAATAATAGCCCCAGTAGTGCCCTGAGAAGAAAAAACATAAGAAACATTAGTCATCTACAAAAAAAATAATAATAATAACAAGTCTGAAAGATCGGGATGGATAGCTCGATATACCTACCTTGATGAAGGTAGTCGCCAACACCTCATGAAGTCCTCTGGATGCAGAGCCAGCATCGTTGTGACCTCTTCCTTAACCACATTGTGGTTGATTCACTGAGCGAGAATCGCCATATGTCGGCTAAGGGGTAGGAGGGTGCATGACCCGCTCACCGCTGCCTCAGGAGTCTGAGGTCCTGAGGTACCCCCGATCTCCTCCTGCTAGTCGCCGATGGCTACAGCACCCTCGACCTGGGAGTCCTCATTCAGAGCTGAGGACGACTCCATGTTGACAACTTCCATTGTAGTCGGTTCTAGGGGGAAGACCTCCCCTGCTGGTTCGTTAGGAGGAGCCCCCTGAGCTGCCCCACTCACAGCTGCCTCAACCAACCTCAGCTATTCAGCAACAAGTGCCTCATTGGTAGGCTCAAGCCTATCCTCAGTGACCTTAGAGGAATCTCCTCGATGAGCTAGAGGAGGGGCAAGAACCTTTTTTATTGCTCTCCTCAACTTCTCCAACTCGACCGCTGAGGGAAGCTTAATCCTCATCGATGGGCGAGGTTGGTCTACCATTTTTACAACAAAAAAAACTACAAGGGTCAGACAAGAAAAAACTAACATTCGAGCGTAACCCAATAAAAAAATTGACCAATTGCATACCTGTCAGCTCAACTACAGATAGGTCGTCCTAGTGCAAAGACGAAGGATTGATTAGCCTCCTTCAATTCCTTTTAGCTGCACTCCGCTCCTTCATCAATGTAACTTGACATAGCTACAACTCAGAGAGCTCAGGCAGCCTCCAGGGAAGAGCTGCAAGAAAGCACGACTAGAGTCAGAGATCGACCACAAAATAATATGCAAGGGCTACAATTCGGAAACTCCGACATGGGAAAGTGAAGGCGGTGGGAACCCGAGAGTGCAATCTACCCACCTCCACTACTGGGGCTTCCCACTCCCATGAAACACGAAGAACCACTTGTCCTTACAGCCTTTATTAGACGATGGGTTATCAGTAATGAGGGTCTAGCCCTGGTTCGCCCAGGAAGAAAAGTAGTAGTAGCCCCGAGCACTTAGGATAGTCTTCGGCCTGTACAAGTACAAGAGCTCATCTACGATCAGCTCGGTATATCCAAGCTGATACCATAGGATGTATGTGCCAAAAATGGCCCTCCAGATGTTGGGAATGAATTGTCCTAGAGTGATCTTGAGATGGTGGGCGACCTCCCATATGATAAGATGGAGAGGAAGTCATAAACTGCATTAGAAGGCCACGACATATATGGCCACCTCGCTCGCATGAGGGTGGCAGGGATCTTCCCCAACCTTAGCAACTCGGAGTACCATAAAATTGGGAATGTGGAACTCTAACCTGATCGAGGCTAAGTCTATTTTCTGCAATCTCGACCCAAAGGGGACGACGTTGGAGGTTAGCCCTTCAACAAGTGAAGCAACCGGTCTCGTCGGAGCAGATGTTACTTTCACCTCCTGAGCTGCCATCGCCGGAGATGGCCCACTCAAGGAGGCACCTAGGCGAAGATCTACGTCTCTAGGATAAAATCTCCTCGAAAAGCTCTAGACACAAAGACCCCTCAGGATCCCTCCAACGACATTTAAAAGGAAAGAAAATGAAAAAGGAAGAAGAGATAGGAAAATAAACAAGAAGCCTCGGAGAAGATGCAAAAGACTGGTCAGAGAAGTGCTAGAGATAAATCACTGGAAACCGCTCGACTACAGAACGAAACAAGAGAGGGGCGATGCGAGTGAAGTAAATAAGGGGGTAAGGGTACCTCCCTCCCTTATTTATAATGACTTCTGATTGCAGCATTAAATGTGCGCATTCAATGCTGCAATTCGAAGAGACACCTCGGCGCATGCCTCTGTCCATGTGGCGGCTAAGGATTCATGGGTAGGCCTCACTATCGAGGTAGACAGATGTCCTCCTCCCATTCATCTAAAGACGAAGAGGCACCACTCCAGGCACACATCCTCGTATGACTCGTCGTTTTCATCACCATATCTTTCTCGATAACAACACGCACAACATTTTCCTCTCCCATAATAATGATAGGCGTTAATGATTTAGCCGACCTCCCCCACGTGAGCGTCAATCCAAATCCACTTACTTCTCGAGCTCCTGGAGATAATGCTTAAAAGTAGGGGGGCTACTATTAAAGGTAAATCTAGAGTGACCAAACGATTAAAATAAGATGAAAAAAAAAAAAAGAAAAAAGACAAACAACATGGATGAGAGGTCGAGTATGAGCTCGGCCTCAGATGCCGACCATGACCTCCACAACCAATTCAAGTAGCAACCACGAATGGCAGCCTCGATTGCCTAGTTGATGCCTCACAGTCTCAACTAAGGGGACGACTCTATATGCTGACCTCTAAGATGACCTCAAGGACCGGTTTTGACCAAGGGTCCCAATCTCAGGGGTCGGCCTCAACCATTGACTTAGAGGTCAGCCTCGGCTACCGACCTCGACCTTAGATACTAACCAGTAATGAGAATCCCCTCTGTATATGGGTAGGATTACCCCCCCCCCCCCCCCCCCCCCCCCCGGCAAGATCTTCGCCGAGGATCACACCAAGGTAAGTACAATATATCCGGGGAAACACCCCTTTTATGATACGTATCTACATAGAAGATTCACTACCATATACGTAAGTAGTGTTAATGGGTTATAAGTAGAGACCCTCCTTACAGGGAGAGGTATGCTCAATTACCCTAGCCCAACTACATCCATTACAACCCCACACTGTCTTAGGCATCGGAGGGTCCACGACTACAACCGAGACCTCTTGTTTTTCTCTGTTTTACAGATGTGTGATGGGCTAACAGGGACAACCAAATTGCAGCATCAACACTAGGAGTTGATACTCCCACACACACATGTACAGTATCATGTATAGACTAGGTGCTCGATTACCACATTGTTTGTAGTATATGTGATTGGACCCACTAATTGTAACATCCCGGTTCCTGAAACCCGAGTACACTACTCGTGTTCCAAAAACCTGAGTGTTAACCTTTGAAAACACCTAAATTTCACATACTTTTTTCTTTTTATCAGAGTTCATAAACTTGCAAGACAAAAGCAAATAAAGTATAAGAGGGAGTCTAAATATACAAAACCAAATATTTCAAGCGATTACCCGAAAACTTATACAAATCAATGTCTTAACCTTTTCCAACATGACAGTATAAATTAAATACAAATAAAATCAGGGATGGAGAGCCTCAAGATCATCTGGCTCCTTCCATTCCACATGAACACCAGCATACGTATCATGTGCATCTCTTGCACACTGAGTACGGTTCGATAGCTTCAATGGCTATCGTAGTGAGGTATACCCCTCAAGATTTATCGTATCACCAAGATAATTAAGCATAGTTAACATAGGCAGTTATAACAAATATTGCATAAAGATTACCATTGAAATCAGATAAGGTTCATCAGATACGCATTCATTAAATAAATCACATAAGATAATCTTATTTAAATACATGGATGCATGCACATGCTCACAGACCTGAGGATGCACATCCAGCTAGTAAAAAGTCACCCAAGGAGAACTAGCCACCTAGGAAAATAATTAAAGGTACGCCCAAGGATAACTAACCACCCGAAAAAGACTATGCAACGAGGTTGCCCAAGGAGAACTAGTCACCCAGAAAAGTGCACAAAGGCACACCCAAGGAGAACTAGCCACCCAAAAAAGCCTAAATAATATAGATCACCCAAGGAGAATCAGTCACCCAGAAAAGTAGATAAAGGTACCCAAGGAGAACTAACCACCCGGAAAAGACCATATGCCATGGAAGTGCATGATTAGACCAACCATTATTATTCCAATTTCAAACCATCATCTTAAAGAAGCTCAAAGGACACTATGGGGTGTTTGTCACACAGCATAGGCCGACAGCTCAGGCATAGTGTCCCATTCTACCATCCCTGGTTCATGAGGCTAACAAATAGGATGTTTAAAGGTAACCTATGTAACTAGTGGCCAATCGTAGCCCAATAAGTGGAACATACCATCGCAAGGCTATATAGAATAATCCATAAAGCTATGTGGGGCAATTATTCCATAAAAGCCGCATGGGCCGAATATTCCATTTAATGGTACGATAAGACGAGATTATTCCCCAAAAGTCGTATAGGCATAAATGATCCACGAGATGATAAGTCCACAACATAAATTTATTTAATCCATAACACAGGTGGCCACTAGTTCGAGGGTTTCCTTACAACACCATCAAGTAATTATAAATAATAAATTTTGCTATATATAATATTGATAACACATGCATAGCTAAAGGATTGACCTTAAAACTGGATAGAGATAATTGAAATTCATCACATATTCAAATATTTAACATTAAACTTAATTCATCAACTATTTATAACATTCGAATTCAACATGAGCAACCAATCATATTAGGCAATCGATAAGATATATGAACGAAAGTAAATAAACAAGTCAATTATCTAGATGTAGAAAAGCTTGAAGGGTAATCCTCACCTTAGGTGTGGGCTCTCTTCAAATATGGTTTAAGTGCATATACTAGCTTGAGATCAAGTTTAAACTTGAAATCCAAGATAATCTGATTCCAACCAAACACGACTTGACTCTAATCCACTAGAATCAAGAATATCTACACCATGACTCAGCCATGTTCAATTGGAGAGGGAAATTCGACTTTGGGGGAAAATAGATTCCTATAATCAAACAACCCCAAAACTAGGAATAAGTCCAAATTCAAATACTAACTGATTTGGGAAAAACATGAAATCGAAAGGTAAACTCACCTAGTTGCTAACTCAGACTAACTCAGTGCTCAATTTCAAGCCCCTATCGAAATTTGAACCTAAAAAAGGTTCATCCAAATTTGATTTCTAACCAAACACATCCTCCATGCACTGAGTCACTGACTCAGTGACTAATTGATTATTAAGATGCAAAAACAACTCCCAACAACCCGGTTTCAACCGAGTTTAACTGACTCAGTGGTTGAACCACAATTATTTTTTTTATTACAACCTCAGACATGCCAAACTCAATGAAAGTCAGGCCAACTACAACTTAGGAAGCTGACTCAGATTTAGATAATCAGTCTCGACTTCTACAAACAATGAAGAAGATGATAGAATGATTACCTTTAAGGAAGCTGGATGAGGAGTGACCTGAAGCACGCTCTGGTTGCTGAACCCAACAACCTGACCTGATCAAGACCGAATTCCATGGAACAACTGAGTCAACTCGACAATAATTCGGTGAGATGAATTGAGTCAATGAGTCGCTGACTCAGCACCTCATTTTCTTTCTTCTTCACTTACTTCTTCCATCTTCTACATCTCCTCTGTCTGAATGACCTACACCAGGCCCAAATTTGAACCAGATCCAAGACTCGGAATCTCAACTCGCTTGAGCGAACTCAATAGCAACTCTCCTCTCCTTTCTCTCTGATCTACCTCTTTTTCCATCCTTTCTACTCTTCTCTTTCCACAAGGATTTCAACATCTCTCATACCCAACCCAAGCCCGACTCGGAACAAACTCCTAACTCAAACCGAGTCGAGACAGCTTGACTTAGCAGCGGCACGCCCTGCTCTTTCTCTCTCCCCATTCCATCTGTTCTTCTTGTTCTTTCTCTCCTTCTTCTCCTTTCCTTTTGTTCTTAGGATCAGCAACGAATCTTAAAGTTGCTTGAACAAGAATAACTCTGAACTCGGTCCCGACTCACTCAGAACTCGGCAGATGCGGCGAAGAAAATGACTCAACCATTAATGGTGGATCCAATCTCCTAGCTTCTTTCTTTGATCTGACTTTTGTGGCATGTCTGGATGAACTCTAGGGAGCTTGTAGAAGGGACGTTTAGAAGCTCTGAGTCCAAAATCTTGGTGGTTTCAACGTTATAAGATTTCAGGAGCTATCGATCAATGATGAGAAGGTTGGGAAGAAACTGCTGTTGCAATTGGTTTCCTGGACACTTTGAGAGCTAAGGAGGAGGATTTGGGTGACCTGGATCGATTCTAGAGTTTCTGGATTGAGGTTGCGTTGATTTTCCAAAATGGGAAAGGCGGGGCGATTTTTTTTTTGGGAGCGACTCCTTATTGTGTAACCCTAATCCATGTGGAGTTTGTGAACCGTTAGGATGCTCCAATTTGAATGGCCAGGATTGGCAAGAAGAACTCCTTCAGATAGTCTCCAGCTATGCAAGGAAGGGAATCTTTTTCGTTTTCAAAAACCAGTTGCATGCGTAACTCCTTTTGCGATGGAGTTCGTGTACCTCCACAAGTGCATCTACATGTGGGACCCATGGGGTTTCAGTAGGCTCCATCTGACAGACGTGATGAATGGTTTAGATCATCCAATCAAGTGATGGTGTTGGGCCATGATCGAGCCAAATGGCAGTCATATGTTTGTACTGCAGTCACGTGGGAAGAGAGGAGAATTTCTCCTTTTTGAAAAAAATCTCGGGTCAACACGCCTTTGACTGTGTTGACGGTCCAGTGCACCACGGGTGCACTGTCCATGGTTCACACTCACACTAACGTGGGGTCCACTGTGATGGATTTAACAAATCCGCTCTGTCTATCTACTTTAACAGATCATTATAAGGTATTAGACAAAACATGAGGCTGATCCAATGCTTAAGTGGTCCATAAAAACTTGGTTTTGTATTAAGCTCTGATTTCTATTAGTCTAATGGTCAGATTGATTTCCATTCGAACTCTAATGGTCAAAAGGGCCTTAGGAATTTGTTTGGATGATCAGGACATTTATTCTATTAGCTTTCACTATGAATACCTTTAGTATAATATAAAATTTTATCATTATTATCTTAACTTAAAACGGCGGTGCCTACTTCTAATTAGAACTGTCCTTATGGTAGATCAGTCCTTGTCAGTCATGTACTCAGTTCTTAAAGAAATTTTTAATTATTATGTGGGTCACACCACATGAACGTCTAATTACCAAATCTCGGTTTACTAAGCGTTCAAACCATCCAACGGTTGGATTGACTAGCATTTAATTATCAATAACCCTGGGATCCTGAATAATGTTTAGGTATGATATGCGAGTTAGATATGAATCCGGATAATCCGATTTGTGTTTTCAAATGATGGTCCATATAATGGAACGTTGTAAACCTGATGAATGGTGGGTTTGATATCAACAATGGACGGTTCATTCTACCCATTGAGGAGAAGAAGATCCTAGAAATGAGTCTTCCTAATGATGTGATGGTCCAATCTATGGATGACGAGTATACTTGATGGTTGGATATGCTAGCATGAAGTTGAATGTTTAAGTAGGTTGGATTTATGTTTACACTAGGTTAGGTCTCCATAGTAACACCCAAGTACTGAAAACTACGGGGTGTTACAATCTACCCCCCTTAAAGAAAATCTCTTCCTCGAGATTCAGTGCTTCTAATAGGATTAGGGACAATTACAATATCATTTGCGGTGATTCTAAGCATTCGATATTTTCCTATGAAGGTCGTTTGTATGTATGAACGTATACTACTAGCTATCAGAACTGGGGTTGTTACAATCTACCCCTCTTAAAGAAGAATCTCGTCCCCGAAACTAACACTAGCCTAAAGAAAATGGAGTTTTGAGTTTCTAAGTAGGACTAACATGGTACCTATAATTGCCAAAACTCACCTCTGAACTAAAAGTTTTAATTCTAAATCACTATGGCATATATGACCTTAAGTTTCACTTCTATGAAATAGCGCCAAGGTAGGAAACAGATGTCTGTAGATTGAATTTTTTTATTTTTATATTTTTGGTAGCAATTTTAGACTCCATATTTTGATAGGGATAATTGTGGGAATTGGTTTCATTGTCAATATCTGACTTTCTAAAACAAGGTGGCGCTTCTTCCATAGGGAAAAACTAATCACTGAAGAGGATCAGGTCCCTGTTACCATGGATGTTAGAATTAAAAGTTAATATAAATGTGAAGAATATAACGGGTGCTTTTCTTTTCAGATTGGTTCCTTTGTTTTCCTTTTTTTCTTTTTTTCTTTTTTTTTTTTGTTGTTTCTTTGTCCGTTCTTGTTTTCTGTTTTTGCTTTCTTTTGGCCGTCTTAATAAAATTACCATCTTTCAAACAAACAACAGAGAATTCCTCTGGCACTTCGTATATTGGTTCTTGTTTATGATAAAAAAACAATTAATCTATAAATAATAAACAACAAAAAGTAACATAGATAATTTCCAATAAAACTACAAATGAATTTTGTGGAAGTGAAATAAGATGTGATGGTGCAGATGATGTATGCTGGAATATTATAAGAAAAGAATTGAGGAAGAATCACCTTACAACTATAAAGAATAGCAGAATCACATGTTTAGTTATGTGTTGAATTGGCACTATCCTAATGATTTAAAGGAGAGTTAGCCGCTCAATGACAAAGACAAGAAAATTTGGCAAGCCTTTATTGGGAGAAATTCCAATTCATTTCATAGAGACTGCTAGTAAGGTAAGCTAGAGTCGACCCACAATCACCTAAAGTCACCTAAAATCATGAGTCCAAAATTTTGGGATTCACCAGTAACAAGCGTTCCATTGCCCACTCAGTCACTAGAATAGTTTCAAAGCTGCTTGCAGGCAAGGATGAACTCAAACAATAAGGATGAATCTGGACAAATCTTCACATGGTAAGGATGCCACCTAAATGATTCATAGGGAACATATACAATAAATTGAAAAAAAAATTAAAGAAAAAATGTATGTTATGAAGTGTCAATGCAGCAAGAAGAATCCCAGGCCAAACCTAGAACTTACTGTAAATGTTATCTTGGATTTGTCAAATTTTGTAGTGTCAAAACCTCTTGGAATCTGTATCTTGTGTAGCTTAACTTTATATCATCCTTGCCTACATTCAAGAAGTTCAAATTCAAGATCAAGCATCTCAAATTTAAGTTCAAGAAGTTCAAGTACAAGAATAAGAGATTCAAGTACAACATCAAGTACTACTTCAAGTTTTCAAGCTTCAACTATGTCAAGACAGTGTGTATTACTTAAGAATACATGCTTAACTTCAAAGTACTTCAAGATGACAAGCTTCAAAGTACTTCAAGATGACAAGTTTAAAGTACTTCAAGATAAACTATCAACCGAAGCGAACAATGTTTCAATGTTCAATCTTCACCGATAAGGTATGAATGACCCTACATTGACCATAGGTTAGGTCATATTGATTACATATTTAAATTGGGTCATTATATAATTTTATATGATTTTACTCGACTAGTCCATACCTATGTTCGACTAGTCCAAGCACTGACTCGACCAGTTCAAGAATTCCCTCAACCGGTCCAAGGTTTGTTACTAATTTTCAGGATTTTTGTTGGACCCTCAACCAGTCCTGGAGACTGCTGGTGAACAGTGCTCGACTCAAAGTCCAACAACCATTCTTGGTCCCACTCGACCAGTCGAGGAACGATCTTATCTTATCGCGCCTGAAATATCTGAAATTTTGTTGGTCCTTCGACCAGTCGAGATGACCTTTGGGCCAATCGAGTGAACAGTATTTGTGCCTATAAATTGAGCACGAATTTCAGAGTTTGGTAAGTCGTTTAAGAAAAATTAAGACACCGCTATGAGAGATAAGTTTGTGATATTCTTAAGCTATATTGTGTTCATTTATTATTCACTTTAATTTAGCTTTTTGCATTTGATTTTAATTCTCTATTCCATCTTAATTGAAGAAGGGATTTAAGTTTTCCCCTTTCTTGAGATCAAAATCAAATCAAGCTAGCCCAAGGTGATTTAATCTAAAAATCACTTAGAACTTAGAACCCTTTCATTAGTGAGTGTGGACATTAAACATCTACTCCAAATTGGTTTTATCGGGCTTCATCAAAGGAGAATATCCAGATAAGTATATTTACGTTTTTGTAAATCTCTTTTTGGTTTTTGAGGTTGTGCCACAAAAATCTCTCTTTCCTTTTTGGTTTGTCTAAGGTGTTCCAGAAAATCTCATAGTGTGGGGTTTTTGAATTGTGTAAGCCCACTTGAAAGACACAATTGTGAAGGTTTTAGGTGAACCGTGAAAAACCTATTTTATAGTGAACGCCAATATCCCGTGGGTGAGAATATTGGGACTGGAGTGGTTGTGTGGCTTTTTTTTTAACAGTTGGTGTACACACAAGCGAACCACTAGATTTCTCTTTAAGCCTTTGTGGAGAATGATTGTAATTTATTTTCTGCACATGTGGTGAATGTTGTAATAGCAGTAGAAATTTATTTCTGTTTTATTCTTTATTCCTCTGTATTTGTTTGGGATTTTGATACACAGACCGTTCTAGAAATCAGGTTGTCCTACCATAAGCCATTGGTTTTTGGTGTAAGGTTGTCCTTAGAACAACATATGTATCAACCTCTGAATACTTGTGTATTTGAGGTTGTTATTCATTTCTGCTATTTGAATTGATAAGTGCTATCTTTATTTATTTCTTTCTTATTCCGCAATTAAAATTTAATTTGGAATAGTCCTATTCACCCCCCGAGGACTCTTAGCTCAGCCTTTTCAAGTAGTATCAGAGCCTAATAGCTCGATTTATTTTTTGTTATTTGGATTAATTTCCTGAGTTAATCGATCTGAGCTTGTTAAGATGTCAAATTTTGATAGCCTTTCAGTCACTAGGCCTCCACCATTTGATGGCTCCAATTATGCCTATTGGAAAGCCAGAATGAGGAATTTTTAAAAAAAATCCATGGATGAGAGTATGTGGCAAGACACAGTGACCAATTGGACCCCTCCTACCACTGAAGTGACTGGTACTGATGGATCTAAAACTGTAAAAGCCACACCTTACTTTTCTTAGACCGCTCTTAAGAAAAGTGAGAGTAGTGCCAATGCGAAGGCTTTAAATGTTATTACTTGTGCACTATCACCAAATGAATTCAAGAGAATTATATACTGCGATACTGCAAAGCAAGCTTGGGATATTTTGGAAATGACACATGAGGGTACAACAATTGTTAAGAAATCTAAAGTTCAAATCCTCACAACTAAATTTGAGGAAATATGCATGGAAGAAAGTGAAACTTTCATGAACTTCTATATAAGATTGAATGACATTGTCAACTCTATGTCAGGTCTTATTGATAGGATGTAACGACCCGTAAATTTCCGTACTCTAACTCGAGTACCACCTCGACCAGAAATTAATTAGGATTAAATCCTTTAGAAATTTAACAAAGTTAACTAAGTGCAAAACTCGATTAGCCATGAAATCCATTGGGATCGCTTTAAATATGATCTGCAAGACCCAAAACTTGCAAAATCAGTGACTCTAGGTTACTCTAAAGTTTAAAGCCAAACTCATTACCCGGCTGCTTTCGGGAATGAAATGAAACTTCGTATTAGGTCTAGATCGCACATCAGAAGTCCGATTAACACGAAATTAAGGAACTAGGACCGCCTCACTGGGCTTGACAATCATCTCAAAATCAGGTCCAGCCAATGTCCCACGGCCATTCGTTTGGATCCGGAGCGAGGGAGTGTGAAAAACACTATTCCCTTTACAAAATAAATATCTGGAATAGTGATCTGGCACCATTCGCTTGCGCATCAGTATTAAGCAGCCAGACCATCAGAATCAGACCAAATTACACCCTCAGATTAAGAAAAATTTCAGGAACATTTACATGTACTTGGAATTTCGGATCGTGGCCCACTAACCGTTGAACTGAAAGTGGTCTGCTACGTGCGATCTGGAATCTGATCGAGTCGAAAACGTAATCCCACATAGATCCATGTGTGGTGAGCTTAAGTCTGACGTTTGGTTCAAGGAGGGCCACCAGAACCTCTCTTTTGAGCTGGAAAAGTGACGAAATACCTATATTAGCAGTAACCCTTAAACCTGAGTCTATTTTGGGGAGGTTTTTGGCTATAAAAGGAGCTTAGAACAGCCCCTCTCATAGCCATACGAATTTGAGATAAAACCCTAGAGAGAGAGAGAAAAGAGAGAGAAGAGCTTGGGATTTGTGGGGGAACTTCCTCCTGCTGCTTTCGATTATCGCATGGCCTACACCGCCTCTTTCCAGGTGCTTTCCCGGTGGTATCCACTCCTTTTGAAGGTGAGAAACCCTAACCCTAGGTCTGATTTGAAGTATATAGGGTATAGGTTGTGAAAGGCTAACCGATTTCACTCTTTAGCCTAGAAAACGCCCGTATACGGAAAGCTCATCAACCCTTGCTGATTCGTTGAGATTCCAAGGACAAAGGCGAGGACTTTAGGTGTATAGGTTATGATTTTCAATGCTTTCAATGTCAGATAATGATAGATTCATGATCTGCATGCAATTGCACATGTATAAAGTGCTTTCCGTTTCCTGTTTCAATTAACGTTGTAGAATATGGAATTTCACATACTCTAGGTATATGTAGAAATACCGTATACGTATTTCTTTTTGGAAATGTGTTTGCCATGATTAATTTTTGTATGATTATATAGCATATGGATAAAATACTTGTTTGGCGAAAGGAATCGCCGTAATACATGTCCGCTTGTAAACACTATGTATGTTGAAATTGTGTATTCTAGAAATATCGTATATGTGTAAATTTTGGAAATGCAATTGTCATGATTATTTGATGTATGATTATGATCTACATGGATAAAATACTCACTTAGCGAAAGAAAAGCCCTAATACGTATTTTGCTAACATACGTCATGTATGTTGGAATAGCGTACTCTAAGTGTTTGTGTAAATGCTTGTGAGTGTAAATGCTTGAGTGTTAGTGCCTTAGATAGGTGCTGATATGGAATTTCCGACTACCTTAGAGACATGTAGGATCCCCTCCATGTGGTGGTTCGCTATGACTACTCACTTGTGATGTGTATGTAATTGTATCCCTATTTGTATAGTACTCTACAACATGTTTTACAACATGCTTTACTTCATGCTTTATAACATGCCTTATGACATGCCTATTAACATGCTTGTATTACTTTGTTTATCATGCTTTACTCCACATGCTATTGATGAGAATTGATTGAGTTTGGGACTATGTCTATAGTCAGACATTCGGTACCAGACTTGAGATTGTGGCTGAGATTCGTGTCGCCACAAGGGATGTGTCTGACGAACCCGAGTCGTACTTCGGTTGGCGATAGTGGTTGGCCACACGGAGTGCTTTTGCTCTCCATATCGCCCAACTTGTCGTGCGCTCGAGCTAGTCTGACTCGTCAAGTAAACCGATATGTTGAATGTGTGTTCACCATGTTTGGTCATTACTGTTTGAACTAGGGTACCAAACTTACCAGTGGCGATCCCGTTAACCATGGTACCTCGATCCGCTAAGACTCATGAGCCGGACATGGTGGTATGGGACACCGTAGCCGAGCTGTCGGCCTGTGCTGGGGCCAAGTGCCTCCCCATAGTGACCATTGAGCAACCAACCTCGTGAGTCGAATACGGTGGTATGGGACACTGTATTCGAGCTGTCGATACTTAGGGTGAGACCTGTGCTCGTGCTGACGGGTGACGAGTCCTCCGTAGTATCTTCAAGTATACTCCAAGGGTCTGTGATTGGCGACGAGTCTTTCACAGCAACTAGAGTATGAGTTGAGCCGAGTACGGTGAGAACTATACTCGAGCTGACTGCTAGTGATTGAGCCGAGTACGGTGAGACCTGTACTCGAGCTGACGGCCAGCAATTGAGCCGCATACGGTGAGATCTGTATCCGTGCTGACGGGTGACGAGCCCTTTGCGATGCCTTCGCTATGCCTCTCAAACCATAATATCGTATGAGATTAACTAGGATTGACGACCCTAGAATGGATCATGTTTGGGAATGATACAAGGGAGGTACCTTAGTTTCCCAATACTGCTATTTGAAATAGACTAATAACAACTCGATAATCATGATCATTATCGCACCACATGTGCTTAGTAGATGTGGCGCACTGAGGGAGTTAAGCATTCACGAACGTAAGATGATGTCGCATGAGGGTGGTTTGGCAAGGGCATACAGCATCATGTCATTTCATTCTCGCACTTAATAAGAGTAGTTAGAATTATTTGATTTGTACTGCTTTATCATTACTGCTTGATTGAATTGATAACATGTTAACCTATGCTTTATTGTTCCACTGAGTTAGCTACTCACTCCCACGTTACGGGACGGTGTTTGCAACACCTACCAGACTCTGTCGCAGGTATAGATGGCGCATCGGTTCAGGAGCCGGAGCCCGACTTTGATGAGGATCAGGATGAGTTCTCCTTTATGCAGTACTCCGACGGCTTTGCTTAGGTCGACTGCATCGCGGGGATTCCAGGGCTTATCTATGGAGTTGTATTTTGAATTTTGACTTAGAAACTGTACATGTATATGGGTACTCAGTTAGCAATTATACTCTGATGTTCATTAAAATTTTGTTTCCTTACATACTTTAAATATAAAATTTCAGTCTTTCGCTTGCCTCTATACAATTGAATTGGAGTATGATTTACTGTTTTGGTATAATCTCATTCATGTTTATTGCTCTAACTCAGACAACATCTAACCATCATTGTGTATGTTGCATAAGTGATGCGTTGGAAATCGGGAGTTGAGTTCATACTCGACCCCGAATTTCAGGGCGTTACATAGGATCCTGGAAAGTAAAGTCTGTGCAAAGATATTGCGCTCATTGCTTGAACGGTTCAATTCAAAAGTAACCGCGATCCAGGAACTTCGTGATACAGATAATATGAGGGTTGAAGAACTGGTTGGTTCTTTACAAACCTACGAGTTAAACTTTAAAGCTCCTAAAGGTAAGTCCATCGCCCTTAAGTCTTCTAAAATTATTTCTCATAAAAATACTAATAATTCTGATTTAGAAACTTCTGAAGATGATATGACGCTTTTAGCTAAAAAGTTTTACAAGATTTTCAAATGTAAAACGAGGGTTGATTTGCAAAAACCTATTGAAAAGAAAAGACCTAGATCTAAAACTTAGAAATCTTTAAAAGACAGTCAATGCTACAACTGCCATGAATATGAGCATCTAACAAACAAACGTTCTAAGAAGGACAAGTCTAAAAAGAAAGGTATGTTGGCTACATGGGATGAATCTTCCTACTCTGAAGTCTCTTTTGAGTCAGAAGATTCTGAAACCGAGTCGGCTAATGATGTTAAAGCCCTAATGACTCTAGCCAAGTTCACTTTCTTAGATAATGATGATTCAACCAATGAAGAAAATCTGAATAGTGAACATGAAAATGAAGAAGACCTTCAAGATGCTTATGATGCCCTATATAGGGAAAGTTGCAAAATAGTTGTTAAGTTAAAACTTCAAAAAGAAAAGTTTTCAAAACTAAAAGAAAATTTTGATAATCTAGTCTTAGAAAAATCACACATTTCATATTACTTTGAAAAAACTAAGTGCGACTTAGATTTCAAAACATCCCAAGTTAAAAACTTAAAATCTGAAAATGAAAAGCTAAAACTAGAAGTCTCTTCCCTTTTGAGTTTGAAGGACACATGGAGATACGCCCAAGGTGATCCTAAGTTAGAACAACTTTTATTCGGATCTAGAAAATGTGGCGATCGTTCTGGATTGGGCTATGATAAAAGGATTCCTCCCAAATATAAGAATACTCCACCTAAATTTGTTAAAAGGGAGTCTTCTAACTTAAAAGGAAAAAGTCAGAATCAAAATAATTGTAAAAATACTAAAACTCTTCAAACTTTAAAACCTAAAAGCAACCATATCAATTATAAAAATCAAAATCATTATTCTTTAGCTGAAAAAATTGTTGATTTACTTAAGGAGCTCTTAAAATCTAACTCAGTGGTTAGGACTTATAGCAACTATAAATATAAGACGACCAACTATGCTCTTAAACCCAAAATTGTAATGAAATGGGTCCCTAAGGTTACTTATTTGGTTACCCACACCACTTTCAAAGCTTCAAACCATTCAAAGTGATACCTAGACAGTGGTTGCTCCAGACATATAATAGGTGACAAAGGTCTGTTCACCAGTCTTAAAGACATGACCGATGGTTCGGTCACATTCGGTAATGGTAGCAACTGCAGAATTATTGGCCAAGGTACGGTTCAACTCTTTAACCTCCCTCTATTTGAGAATGTTTTATATGCAGAAGGGTTAAAACATAATTTATTAAGTATCTCTCAAATATGCGATAATAATCATAGTGTAAAATTTACCAACCAAGGGTGTGAAATTTTAAATAAGAATGGTTCAGTAATATTAACTGGTCGCAGAACTTCTGAGAACTATTACATTGTTAGTGATCCAAGCTCATCTAAGCTATCGTGTTACATGGTCCAAACCAATGAAACCGAATTATGACATAAGCGCTTAGGACATGTACACTACCACAACTTGTATAGATTGAGCAAAAGAAAATTGGTAAGAGGTCTACCCAAAATACAGAAAGTGGATAAAATATGTGGCGAGTGCTAGATTGGTAACAAAACCATGAGTGCTCATAAAAAGGTGAACTACAAAGCCACATCTAAACCGCTCAAACTTCTCCACATGGATCTCATTAGGCCAACTAGAATGGAGAGTCAAGGTGGCAAGAAGTATATTCTGGTGATTGTAAATGACTTTACCAGGTATACTTGAGTAGTCTTCTTAAGAGAGAAATCAGAAACTCTCGACGAAGTAAAAAGGGTACTTAAACGTATCCAAACTGAAAAAGAATCAAAAGTCACTAAGAACTATAGTGATCATGGTTCTGAGTTTGAAAATAGCAGTTTCGAGAAGTTTTGAAGTGATCAGGGAATATCACATGAATATTCTGCGCCCAAAACACCACAACAAAATGGTGTAGTGGAAAGGAAAAAAGAGTGCTTCAAGAAATGGCGAATGTAATGTTAAATAGTATGAAACTTTCTAAGAATCTTTGGGCTGAAGCCATAAATACTGCTTGTTATATAATTAACCGCGTTTATACTAGAAAATAAAATAGTAAAAAGGATTATGAAAAGTGGCTTGATAAGAAGCCTATTGTTAAGTACTTTCGAGTTTTAGGCAGTAAGTGTTACATCTTACGTGACCGATAAAATCTGGGTAAATTTAACACCAAAAGTGATGAAGGGATAATTTTTAGGGTATGCTCTGAATAGTCGAGTGTATCGGGTTCTTAACAAGAGGACCGGTGTAATTCAAGAGTTCATTAATGTGGTTATAGATGATCACTTGAATACACCTGTCTCAAGTTCAGAAAATGATGAAGTTCTTTTATTTGATAAACCAGACTCTTCATCAAGTCAAAATAATACTGAACTGCGAACAGTTAAAGATCATTCATCTGATCAAATTCTTAGAAACCCACTCACTGGTATGCGCACTCATAAACAACTTGAAGATTTGTGCAACAACGTATGTTTTACATCTCAGATAGAACCGGCTAACATAAAAAAGCTCTTACTGACAAAAACTGGATTGTTGCAATGTAAGAAGAGCTAAATCAGTTTTTTATAAATGATGTTTGGTAGTTAGTTCCAAGACCAAAAGATAAACACATTATCGGACCAATATGGATTTTCAAAAATAAGTCTTATGAACTTGGTAATATTATTAGAAACAAGGCTAGGTTGGTTGTACAAGGGTACACTCAAATTGAAAGCATTGCTTATGATGAGACCTTTGCCCCAGTAGCTTGTCTTGAATCAATCAGACTATTTATATTCATTGTGTGCTTTAAAAAATTCAAAATATACCAAATGGATGTAAAGAGTGCATTCTTAAACGGCGATTTGCATGAAGAAGTATACGTTGAACAAACTAAGGGTTTTGAAGACCCTAAGCATGCTAATCATGTCTATCGCCTGAAAAAGGCACTAGGGCATTGTATGAAAAGTTGACTAAGTTTCTACTAAGTCATTACTTTATAATGGGAAGTGTTGATAAGACATTGTTTGTAAAGAAACATAATGATCACATTCTTATAGTGCAAATCTATGTTGATGACATTATCTATGGATCTACTTGTACTAACATGACTGTTGAGTTTACAGATCTCATGAAGTCTAAATTTGAAATGAGCATGGTTGGAGAACTAAACTATTTCCTAAGGTTGTAAGTCAAACAACTCCCTGATGGATTCTTTATCTCTCAAACCAAATATGCTCTGAACTTAGTAAAAAAGTTCGGATTTGAGAGTGGAAAAAATTTGATACTCTAATGAGTACTACTCTAAAACTCTTTAAGGATTCAACAGGTAAGAGTGTGGATCCTAAGTTGTATCGCAGTATAATAGGTAGTTTATTTTATTCAACTACGAGCCGACCTAATGTTGCTTTTAACGTAGGAATTTGTGTTAGATATCAATCTGACCCTAAAGAGTCACATCTGATTGTTGTTAAGAGTATTTTGTGACATGTTGCTAGTTCAACTAAACTTGGTCTCTGGTATCCACATGATACTGGTGTGTAATTAGCTAGTTACATGGATGTTGGTTGGGCTGGTAACATTGATGATCGTAAATCGACCAGTGGTGGTTGTTTCTATGTTGGGAACTGTTTGGTTTCTTGGCTAAGTAAGAAACAGAGTTCCATATCGCTCTCCACAGCTGAGGCTGAATATATTTCTACTGCTAATGCATGCACTCAGCTTATGTGGATGAAGAGAATGCTAAGCGATTACGGAATTGTGCAAGAATCAATGGTTTTATATTGTGACAATTCAAGCGCAATTAATATTTCTAAAAATTCAATTCATCATTCACGAACTATGTATATTGACATTAGGTATTATTATATTCGTGAACTGGTGGAAGACAAGATAATTTCATTGGAATATATTCCGATCGAGAATCAACTTGCTAACATATTCACAAAATTGCTCGACAAAAACAGGTTTGTAAAATTGAAATTTGATCTTGGTATGTGCAATATGAACTGATGATTTGTGCCTTTCTGTATCATAATGTATATATTATTATCTTGAAATTTTTTAATTTTCAAATAGTTAAAAAAATTGTAAATTTTTAATGCTACACGACCAGTCGACTACAAACTCGATCGGTCCTGGCTCAACCGGTCGAGTATGTACACGACCAGTCGTAGAACTCGGGTTTTGCTTTTTATTTAGGGAAAGCCACATTTTCTTCACTTAGTTCTTCTTCTCCAACAATCCCTACCACGACCGGTCGAACCCATCTTCGATTCCTCTTTGGTTAGTGCTTCATTTTTAATTTTCTTATCGATTTGAGTTCTTTGATCCTCCATTACCTTGTTTGAGTTTTTATTTTAAGGTTTATGGTTGTTTGTTGGGTTTTTTTAGCTAAAAATCTGATTTTTCTTGAAACCCTTCTTGCCTCTTTTACAATCCTTGTATTTCTTGATTTCCTTGTTGCAATGAAGAGTAGAAACAAGAAGAAAGGATCTCATGGTCTCTCTTCTTCTCGTTCTGCTCCTATCACGGTGCGGCATTTTCGGTCACTCGAGGAAGATCCCGAGTATCTGCGGGATATTCACTTACGCAACGTGATAGTTGATGGGACAGTTAACGTTTATCATTTGGCACCTTTTGGTATCCTTCCACTTCTTCAATCTGTAGGATGGGATAACATTTTACATTGGGGTGGTCCAGCATTCCACTCTATTGTACAAGCCATGTATGCTTGTATTTCTAACTTCTCTACTAAGAATCTTACGTTTACAATTTCTACTAGAGAAGGTCCAATTGATGTGAACCATCACCTCATTTTTGGATTAATGGATCTTCCAGTTAATGATGACAGTATTCCCATTAATACTCTTGTAGCAAAACCGTCTGAATCTGAGAAGCGAATGCTCACTAGAGTTTTATGTAATATGGATGCGAAATGAAGTACTGGGAATGCACTTGCTTCTAAGTTTATGTTACCCAGATAAAGGGTTCTTCATCGGATTTTCATTTCAAATGTCTACCGTAGATCTGGTAGCAAAACCGAACTTACTACATTCATGGTTCGTATTCTTCATTCTATTATTACTGGAGTCTCTGTGTGTCTCCCTTCACTTATCTATTATATCATGATTCAGTTTTGTCTCCATCCAGGTCACAGTGATATACCCTTTTCTTATCTTATGATTGTTTTAGCCACCCACAGTCTAATGGTTAAACCTATTGGAGAAGCACTTATTCACCATCTACCCTTCAACAAATCTAACATTAACAAGATGAATTTGAAGTTGGACCCAAGCCAAGTTGATGTGCGTGCTGAAGGAGCAGTTGAAGTAAATGAAGAAGAAGATGCATTGCCTCCAGATAATGTCAATATGAATGACATCTTTGATGAAATTGAATCTGACTCTGCAGCGGATCCTGATTTTCAACCGTCTGATTTTGATGAACATTTGTGTTCTCTTGAGGAAAAGGTAGAAGGTTTGCATGTGTCCCAAATATCTCAATTTAAATACATGCGTACATATCTCAGGCGCATTAACAAGGGACTACATCAAATCGATCCTTCCATACCTACTCTTTCCTCTAGTTCTGATTAGTTTTGAATTTTTGATCTATAATAACTCTTATACTTGGATTTTTTAACTTTATCTGCTTGAACATGTTTGAATGGTTTATGCTATTTGAACTTACTTCTTTCTATCATTACTCATTGTTCTTTTGTCTCCATCATCATTTATAGGTTCTTTCCTTTATCATATTGTGACAAAAAGGGGGAGAATTTGTGCTGTTATGCCTATTTCATAATGATATTGGATTCTATAGAGTTAAAACTGTAGACATGTGGACATGCGGAGAAGTGTGGTTAGGTGATTTTTAATCTCCTCGTGTCTCCTCTTGGTTTCTATGGATTAATATATTGAGGGGGAGTATTGGTTTGACCAGGTTGTAACTGGTGCATGATTCTTTGACCAGGTTATAACTGGTGCATGATTCTTTATGTGCATATATGATTCTTTAGTATGTGTATTATGCATCATATTACTTATTTGGTTTTGTCACTAATTGACAAAGGGGGAGATTGTAAATGCTATCTTAGATTTGTCAAATTTTGTAGTGCCAAAACCTCTTGGAATCTGTATCTTGTGTAGCTCAACTTTATATCATCCTTGCCTACATTTAAGAAGTTCAAATTCAAGATCAAGCATCTTAAATTCAAGTTCAAGAAGTTTTAGTACAAGAATAAGAGATTCAAGTACTACTTCAAGTTTTCAAGCTTCAAGTTTCAAGCTTTAACTATGTCAAGACAGTGTGTATTATTTAAGAATACATGCTCAACTTCAAAGTACTTCAAGATGACAAGCTTCAAAGTACTTCAAGATGACAAGCTTCAAAGTACTTCAAGATAAACTATCAACCGAAGTGAATAATGTTTCAAAGTTCAATCTTCACCGATAAGGTATGAATGACCCTACATTAACCATAGGTTAAATCATATTGATTGCATACTTAAATTGGGTCATTATATAATTTTATGGGCTTTTACTTGACTAGTCCATGCCTATGTTCAACTAGTCCAAGCACTAGCTCGACCAGTCCAAGAATTCCCTCGACCAGTCCGAGGTTTGTTACTAATTTTAGGATTTTTTGTTGGACCCTCGACCAGTCCTGGAGACTGCTCGACCAGTCGAGTGAACAGTGCTCGACCAGTCGAACAGGCTCGACTCAAAGTCCAGCAACCATTCTTGGTCCCACTTGACCAGTCGAGTGCAGGGCTCGACCAGTCGAGCAAGGCACTCGACTAGTCGAGGAACGGTCTTATCTTATCGTGCCTGAAATATTTGAAATTTTGTTTGTCCTTCGACTAGTCGAACTAACCTCTGGGCCAGTCGAGTGAACAATATTATGCCTATAAATTGATCACGAATTTCAAAGTTTGGTAAGTCATTCAAGCAAAATCAAGACACCACTCTAAGAGATAAGTTTGTGATATTCTTAAGCTATATTGTGTTCATTTAATATTCTCTTTAATTTAGCTTTTTGCATTTGATTTTGAATTCTCTATTTCATTCTTAATTGAAGAAGGGATTTAAGTTTTCCCCTTTCTTGAAATCAAAATCAAATCAAGCTAGCCCAAGGTGATTTAATCTAAAAATCATTTAGAACTTAGAACCCTTTCGTAAGTGAGTGTGGACATTGAACATCTACTCCAAATTGGTTCTACTGGGCTTCATCAAAGGAAAATATTCAGATAAGGATATTTACGTTTTTGTAAATCTCTTTTTGGTTTTTGAGGTTCTGCCACAAAAATCTCTCTTTCCTTTTTGGTTTGTCTGAGGTGTTCCAGAAAATCTCATAGTGTGCGGTTTTTGAATTGTGTAAGCCCACTTGAAAGACACAATTGTGAAGGTTTTATGTGAACCGTGAAAAACCTATTTTATAGTGAACGCCAATATCCCGTGGGTGAGGACATTGGGACTGGAGTGGTTGTGTGGCTTTTTTTTTAACAGTTGGTGTACACACAAGTGAACCACTATAATTTCTAGTGTTGTGGTGGATGGTTGATTATGGCTTTGTGTGAATGTTGTAATTTCTCTTTAAGCCTTTGTGGAGAATGATTGTAATTTATTTTCTGCACATGTCATGAATGTTGTAATAGCAGTAGAAATTTATTTTTGTTTTATTCTTTATTCCTCTGTATTTGTTTGGGATTTTGATACACAGACCGTTCTAGAAATCAGGTTATCCTACCATAAGCCATTGGTTTTTGGTGTAAGGTTGTCGTTAGAACAACATCTGTATCAACCTCTCAATACTTGTGCATTTGAGGTTGCTATTCATTTCTGCTATTTGAATTGATAAGTTCTACCTTTATTTATTTCTTTCTTATTCCGCAATTTAAATTTTAATTTGGCATACTCCTATTCCCCCCCCCCCCCCCCCCCCCCTAGGACTCTTAGCTCGGCCTTTTCACTTACTCTGATGCATATTATGCTGCAAATCTCAACCTAGAGTGATACGACCGTATCTAACTATGATGTTGAAACAAAACCACCTAGAACTATAAGATAAATGGGTTAAATCTCTCTACCAGCACCAAGGCATCACACTAATGAAACTCAAGCCATAGTACCAAAAGGAGATCTCTCCCCACACAGGATTCAAAAGGTGAAAAACATAAACTATTAATCAAATTCATCAACTAGTAAATATGCATGTTTCTAAAGGACTTCTACAGACACTTTTTTTTTTTTACACTACGATATAGTATAAACCAAAAGAAAATGGGCAGATGGATACCGTGACAAAAGACTCCAAATCTTGCAAACTTTTCTTATACACCCCAGTTCATGATTTGGACACAACTATGCGTAGCGTGCCCTAGTGTTGTGCATAATGCATATGAATACTTAAGGATACCAAGATCTTTTAACCTCAAAAGATTGGAACTATGGACCCCATATCCCAATCAGAACATTGAAGGACACCCAGATACACTTTAAGGCTCTTTATCTGGTTCATATTCCTGATGAAACCAATTTGGAAACTTGATGTGGTTTACATCAGCAATATGGATAGCTGAACAGTTGAGATTGTCAAACTGTACAGATGGAACTTTGATTAACACCCAAATCTTCAATATGGACAATTGGATCTGCCAGATCTTTGATTTGGCTGACAGGCTAATCAGATCATTAAACCAGGTACAAATACGTTGGGTAGGGAATTTCCTACGATGCATATGTTTGTTTTACTCTCCGAGTGTTGTGACGATGTTATTTCATCTAAGGAAAATTATGGGAAAAGTTCAAATCCTGGATTTAAAAAAAAAAATGCTCTTTAGGGTCAAGTTTTCAAAGAATGTTCTTGATGGTCATAATCACATAATAGTGGGCATTTGTCCTCCTATTGTACCAAAGCTTAATTTCTAAGTTCAATAACTACCATGGTAGATTATAGGGGGGACCTAAGTTTTGTTTCTAGGTTCTATGGTTATTCACACAATTTTCGACAGAACTTAAAAATTTTGTAAGTCTCTAAATTCCAAAGTCTCCTTAAGTCTAAGGGAATTCCAAAATAAATTCAAATGGCTAATCTATTAATTTCAAAGGGAACTTAAGTTTGGGTATCTACATTCTCGAACTTTCCCTAAGTTTATGGGAGATTTAACTAGATTCAAATATCTAATTTCCACACCCCAACTTGAGACATTTAAGGTTTGTACAAATTTGTTCCTCAAAGGCAAGTTTGGTCTAGACTCTCTCTGATACCATCTTGTAACACCCCAGTTCCCAAACCCAAGTACACTACTCGTGTTTCAAAAACCCGAGCATTAACCTTTGAAAACACCCAAATTTCACCTACATTTTTTTTTTCTTTTTGACAGAGTTAATAAACTTGCGGGAAAGAAGCTAATCAAGTATAAGAGGGAGTCCAAATATACAAAACCAAATATTTCAAGCGGTTACCCGAAAACTTATATAAACCAATGTCTTAACCTTTTCCAACATGACAGTATAAATTAAATACAAATAAAATCAGGGATGGAGAGTCGCAAGATCATTTGGCGCCTCCCATTCCACATGAACACCAATATATGCGTCATTTGCGTCTCCAGCACACTGAGTATGGTTCGATAGCGTCAATGGCTACCGCAGTGAGGTATACCCCTCAAGATTTATCGTATCACCAAGATAATTAAGCATAGTTAACAAAGGCAGTGTATAACAAATATTGCACAAATATTACCATGGAAATCAGATAAAATTCATCAGATACGCATTCATTAAATAAATCACACAAGATAATCTTATTTAAATGCATGGATGCATGCACATGCTCACAAACCTAGGGATGCACATCCAGCTGGTAAAAATTCACCCAAGGAGAACTAGCCACCCGGGAAAATACTCAAAGGTACGCCCATGGATAACTAGCCACCCAAAAAAGAATATGCAATGAGGTCACCCGAGGAGAACTAGTCACCCGGAAAAGTGCATAAAGGCACGCCCAAGGAGAACTAACCACCCGAAAAAGACCAAATAATGTAGATCACACAAGGATAATTAGTCACCCAAAAAAGTACACAAAGGTACACCCAAGGAGAACTAACCACCCGGAAAAGACCATATGCCATGGAAATGCATGATTAGCCCAACCATTATTATTCTAATTTCAAACCATCATCTTAAGGAAGCTCAAAGGTCAATATGGGATGTTTGTCACCCAGCATAGGCCGACAGCTCGGGCATAATGTCCCATTCCACCATCCATGGCTCATGAGGCTAGCAAATAGGGTATTTAAAGGTAACCTACGCAACTAGTGGCCAATCGTAGCCCAACAAGTGGAACTTACCATCACAAGGTTATATAAAATAATCCATTAAAGCCACATGGAGTAATTATTCCATAAAAGTCGCAAGGGCCGAATATTCCATTTAGTGGTACGATAAGAAGGGATTATTCCCCAAAAGTCGTATAGGCATAATGATCCACGAGATGATAAGTCCACAACATAAATTTATTTAATCCATAACACAGGTGACCACTAGTTCGAGGGTTTCCTAAAAACACCATTAAGTAATCATAAATAATAAATTTTGCTACATATAATATTGATAAGACATGCATAGTTAAAGTATTGACCTTAAAACAGGATAGAGATAATTGAAATTCATCACATATTCAAATATTTGACTTTAAACTTAATTCATCAACTATTTATAACATTCAAATTCAACTTGAGCAACCAATCATATTCGGCAATCGATAAGATATATGAACGAAAGTGAATAAACAAGTCAATTATCTAGATGTAGAAAAGCTCGAAGGGTAATCCTCACCTTAGGGTGTGGGCTCTCTTCAATATGGTTCAAGTACATATACTAGCTTGAGATCAAGTTCAAACTTGAAATCCAAGATAATTTGATTCCAACCAAACACGACTTGACTCCAATCCACTAGAATCAAGAATATCTACACCTTGACTAAACCAGGTTCAATTGGAGAGGGAAATCCGACTTTGGGGAAAAATAGATTCCTATAATCAAACAACCTCAAAACTGGGAATAAGTCCAAATTCAAATACTAATTGATTTGGGAAAAACATGAAATCGAAAGGTAAACTCACCTAGTTGCTAACTCAGACTAACTCAGTGCTCAATTTCAAGCCCCTATCGAAATTTAAACCTAAATAAGATTCATCCAAATTTGATTTCAAACCAAACACATCCACCATGCACCGAGTCACCGACTCAGTGACTAGTTGATGATTAAGATGCAAAAACAACTCCCAACAACCCAGTTTCTACCGAGTTTAATTGAGTCAGTGGTTAAACCACAATTACTTATTTGATAACAACCCCAAACAAGCCAAACTCAATGAAAGTCAGGCCAACTACAACTCAGGAAGCTGACTTAGATTAAGATAATCAGTCTCGACTTCTACAAACAATGAAGAAGATGATAGAATGATTACCTCTAAGGAAGTTGGATGATGAGAGACCTGAAGCACGCTTTGGTTGCTGAACCTAGCAACCCGACCTGATCAAGACTGAATTCCCTAGAACAACAGAATCAACTCGGCAACAATTCGTTGAGATGAATTGAATCAACTCAGGGGCGAGTCGCTGACTCGGCACCCCATTTTCTTTCTTCTTCACTTGCTTCTTCCATCTTCTACATCTCCTCTGTCGGAACGACCTACACCAGGCCCAAATTTGAACCAGATTCAAGACTCGGAATCTCAACTCGCTTGAGTGAACTCAGATGCAACTCTCCTCTCCTTTCTCTCTGATCTTCCTCTTTTCCATCCTTTCTACTCTTATCTTTCCACAAGGATTTCAGCATCTCTCATACCCAACCCAAGCCTGACTCGGAACATACTCCTAACTCAAACCGAGTCGAGGCAGCTTGACTTGGCAGCGGCACGTGTAACACCCCGCACTTTTAATACTCGGGTGTTACCGTTTAGATCATAGAAAGCATTTAGGCATGCGAGAAACACAAAATAAAACTATAAAGCTATCATCAAAGAAATCACAAAGAGACCATCCTCGTAACACATGAATCCTTCCAAAAGACCTTATTGGTCTACAACTCCAATTGGGTTAAGTCTAAGGTCATTTTAGGAGTCCATTGGCATATAAGGAGGGTCATACTCACCAATCACTTTATGCATAGTTTATTCCAACTTCATTGTTGTTAACTCTGATTAATGATAAACGGTTCAAATTTACACTAAAATTTTGAGGTTTACACTCGGGTTTTTGGGAAACGAGTCATATACTCGGGTCCTGAAAACACGGGGAGTTACAGCACGCCCTGCTCTTTCTCACTCCCCATTCCATCTCTTCTTCTCGTTGTTTCTCTCCTTCTTCTCCTTTCCTTTTGTTCTTGGGATTAGCAACAAATCTTGAAGTTGCTTGAACCAAAATAACTTTGAATTTGGTCCTGACTCGCCCAGAACTCGGCAGATGAGGTGAAGAAAATGACTCCGCCATTAATGGCGGTCCAATCTCCTATCTACTTTCTTCGATCTGACTTCTGTGGCATGTCTGGATGAACTCCAGGGAGCTTGTAGAAGGGACATTTCGAAGCTCCGAGTCCAAAATCCTAGTGGTTTCAACATTATAAGATTTCAGCAGCTATCGATCAATGATGAGAAGGTTGGGAAGAAACCATTGTTGCGATTGGTTTCCAGAACGCTTTGAGAGCTAAGGAGGAGGATTTGGGTGGCCTGGATCGATTCTAGAGTTTCTGGATTGAGGCTGCGTTGATTTTCCAAAACGGGAAAGGCGGGGCGATTTTCTTTTCGGAGCGACTTCTTATTGTGTAACCCTAATCCATGTGGAGTTTGTGAATGGTTAGGATGCTCCAATTTGAACAGCCAGGATTGGCAAGAAGAACTCCCTCAGATCTTCTCCAGCTGTGCAAGGAAGGGAATCTTTTCCGTTTTCGGAAACCAGTCGCACGCGCAACTCCTTTTGCGCTAGAGTTCGTGTACCTCCACAGGTGCATCTACATGTGGGACACATGGGGTTTCAGTAGGCTCCATCTGGCAGACATGATGGACGGTTCAGATCATCCAATCGAGTGATGGTGGTGAGCCACGATCGAGCCAAATGGCAGTCATCTGTTTGAACTGCAGTCACACAGGAAGAGAGGAGAATTTCTCCTTTTTGAAAAAAATCTCGGGTCAACACACATTTGATTGTGTTGACGGTCCAATGCACCACGGGTGCACTGTCTATGGTTCACACTCACACTAATGTCGGGTCCACCGTGATGGATTTAACAAATCCGCTCTGTCTATCTACTTTTACAGATCATTATAAGGTATTAAACAAAACAAAAGGCTGATCCAAAGCTTAAGTGGTCCATAAAAACTAGGTTTTGTGTTAATCTCTGATTTCTATTAGTTTAATGGTCAGATTGATTTCCATCCAAACTCCAACGGTCAAAAGGGCCTTAAGAATTTGTTTGGATGATCAGGACGCTTATTCTATTGGCTTTCACTATCAATACCTTAATATAATATAAAATTTTATCATTATTATCTTAACTTAAAACGGCGGTGCCTACTTCTAATTAGAACTGTCCTTATGTTAGATCAGTCCTTGTCAGTCATGTACTCAGTTCTTCAAGAAATTTTGAATTATTATGTGGGTCACACCACATGAACATCTAATTACCAAATCTCGGTTTACTGAGCATTCAAACCATCCAATGGTTGGATTGACTAGCATTTAATTATCAATAACCCTGGGGATCCTAGATAATGTTTAGGTAAGATATGCGAGTTAGATATGAATCCAGATAATCCGATTTGTGTTTTCAAATGATGGTCCGTATAAAGGAACGTTGTAAACCTGATGAACGGTGGGTTTAATATCAACAATGGACGGTTCATTCTACCCATTGAGGAGATCGAGATCCTAGAAATGAGTCTTCTTGATGATGTGATGGTCTAATCTATGGATGACGAGTGTTGTAAGACCCGTATCCTAGCCCGTACCTTTCCGTAGGCTTCCGCGCTCCTCACGGTCAAATTCCGGCAACTCGCGACCTATAATAGGCAGTTGTGCATGACCTTGAGTCGTATCCCGTATTCCGAAGTTGGCTTGACCCGAGACTTGTATCATTGCGACCGCGCCGTCGCCGCGGTTCCAACGCCGCGTCTCGCGTGTCAAGGCGATACCTTGGTCAGGAGGTGTGGGCTTGCATTCAGTTCAAGGAAAAACACGGCATGTTGCAAAACCCAAGAGAACATCACATCAAATCCCATCAATCAAGTACACATCCCCTCACATGTTAAAGTACAACCCCATCCCCAAGCAACCCCAAAGTCAAACTCTCTCTTACACAAAGTACACCCATCACTCACTTCACCCATCACCTCATCACTCACCCATCCCTCTCTCTTACAACCACTCTCTCTCATTTCTCTCTCTCTCATTCTCCAAGCAACTCACGCTTAAGCTTCCATGGGAGAGAGCTTGTGTGGTCCACTTTCCTACCTCCCATCTCCACCCTCCAAAACCAATCTCGACCGTTGAATCGCATCCCTTAGAGCTCGGGAGATTAAGGAGGTTAGAAGATTTGCAAGGTGGGTGATTTATTTTACCTTATTTTATTTTCAACCGTTGATTAAGGGCCCACTTGTAGTGGGACCCATCTTTATGTATGCATTGTATAGAGGGGCCCATAGTGGCGGGGTCCCTCCGCTACTCCGATCTCTCTCTCTTTCCCTCTTTTGATGTGTGGCCCACCATGATTTTATCCGTGTTGTCCCATTTGTGGGGCCCACCTCGCTGACGTCCAGGGCAGCGGCCCACTATGATGATTTTATCCATGCTGCACATTTAGCAGGGCCACCGGGCTGGCAATCCAGTAGTAGCAGCCCTTGCTGTCAGTCCATGAGCAGACCACCTGGACGAAGGGACACTACAAATATCATCTTTATTTAAAGCTGGTGGGTTCCACATGTGTGGACCCACCTGATGCGTGTCTTTTATCCATGCCATCCACCGTCCAGTCTACTGGACGGTGGGCCTACCCAGCGTGATGTTTGTGCTATCCACATCGTCCACGCAGGGACGGTGGAGCCCTGGTGTGGTGACTGTTCACGTGGGATGTGACCCACCTTGATGCTTATGTATGAGATCCAAACCGTTCACCACGCAGCAGCAGCTACTGTTTGGTGCCAACAAGTGCTGAGGGCCCCACCATCTCCACCTGCTCCACTGCCATCAGCAAGTCTGTGGGCCACCATGAGGTATGGGTTTTATCCTCACCGTCCGTCCCTTACTGGGACGTGGACCCCACCCACATGGCCCCACCTTGATGCTGCATCGTCCAGTGCAAAGGCCTGGACGATGAAGATCCACCTTGATGCTGCATCGTCCACTTGGCCTCGCCTCTGCACCGTCCAATGCCTGAACGGTGTTGTTTTACTGGAAATGAATGGATGGTGCTGTGGTGCCATCATGACGCGTTTCATCCGTTGGACGTGGGACCCACCCACACGTGTTGCACGTGTGGGGTGGGGCTACCTTGATATCTATTGTATCCACACCAGCATGTATGTGGTTTAAATCCACACCGTCAGTGACGCTGGACTCTCCTTTCTAATATAATATTATATTATATTTTATATATATGTTGGTGTATATATATAATATTAATATAATAATATATATGATATTATATGGTGGGCCCTACGTTGGACCACCGTGATATGTGTTTCATCTTGCTGCATGAGCAGCCGTGGGACCCACGTGTGTGTGGACCCCATGTGATGCCTGCATTTTATTAACACTGCCCATCTGTTTTAATCCAAGCTGTCCACCTGTTTTGCCAGCATGGACACCACCATGATGTATTTGTTTCATCCACACCGTTAAGACAGTGCTGGACATGTTTGGATGGTGCTCGTTTACATGGGACATGTTTGGACGGTGCCGAGTTTACCTGGGCAATGTTTGGACGGTGCTAATCATCATTAGTGCCATGTGCCCCATACAAGAATAGTATACCTTGAGACACATGTTACACCTACAACTATTGAAATAATTTTTGGTGTAGTCCAAGCCCACTTGAGGCCCATTGGTGCGGCCAATCCATGAGGCCCATCATGATGTATATTTGAGGCCCATGTGCAGGGCCCACCTGATGTATATGAGACCTATTGGTGCTACCCATTGATACGGCCCACTTAATGTACATGAGGCCTGTTGGTGCGACGCATCCATGGGGCCCACCTGCCTTGTACTTGAGGCCCATATGATGGGGCCCACCTGCTTGAATCTAAGGCCTATGGGCAAGGCCCATCGGGATGTATTCGTGGCCTATGGGCATGGCCCATTGTGATATGTACTAGGCCCATAACGCGTAACCCTTTTTATGTATTTGAAGCCCAGATACGTAGCCCATTTGATGCATATGAGGTCCATGTGTAGGGCCCACATGTTATGTATTTGACGCTCGAGTAGGGCCCACCTATTGTATGCCCATTGGTTGTGGCCCATTGTGATGTATTTGAGGCCCATGGGCGAGGCCCGATGTGATGTATGTGAGGCCGTTACGTTGCGTATGAATCCCTTATGTGGGCCACTCCTTGGGAGCAATTTTGGTTAGATGTCCACATTGATGGACAATGATGGTTAGATGTCCACATTGTGACCTTCCCTTAGGCCTTGTTAAACTCATTCTTATCAATTTCGATTGTCATGACCGATTGCCGATTCTGATTGATGTGACTAATTTTCGGATTCTAATTATCGATCGATTCTAATTATCATGACCGATTGCCGATTCTGATTAACTTGACCGATTTGTCGATTCTGATTACCGATCGATTCCGATTGTCCTGACCGATTACCGACTTCGATTGGTTACCGATTTGCCGATTTTGATTATCGATCGATTCTGACTGTCGTGACCGATTAACAACTCCGATTGGCGACCGATTTGCCGATTCTGATTATCGATCGATTTCGATTGTCGTGACCAATTACCGACTCCGATTGACGTGACCGATTTGCCGATTCTGATTATCGATCGATTCCGATTGTCGTAACCGATTACCGACTCCGATCGGTGACCGATTTGCAGATTCTGATTATCGATCGATTCCAATTGTCGTGACCGATTACCGACTCCGATTGACGTGACCGATTTGCCGATTCTGATTATCGATCGATTCCGATTGTCGTGACCGATTAACGACTCCGATCGGTGACCGATTTGGCGATTCTGATTATCAATCGATTTCGATTATTGTGACCGATTACCAACTCCGATTGACGTGACCGATTTGCCTATTCTGATTATCGATCGATTTCGATTGTTGTGACCAATTACTGACTCCGATCGGTGACCGATTTACCGATTCTGATTATCGATCGATTCCAATTGTCATGACCGATTACCGACTCTGATTGACATGACCGATTTGCCGATTCTGATTATCGATCGATTCCGATTATCGTGACTGATTATCGAATCCGATCGGTGACCGATTTGCCGATTCTGATTATGGATCGATTCCGATTGTTGTGATCGATTACCGACTCTGATCGGTGACCGATTTGCCGATTCTGATTATCGATCGATTTTGATTGCCATGACGGATTACCAACTCCAATTGACGTGACCGATTTGCCGATTCTAATTATTGATCGATTCCATTGTCGTGACCGATTACCGACTCCGATTGACGTGACCGATTTACCGATTCTGATTATCGATCGATTCCGATTGTCGTGACCAATTACCGACTCTGATTGGTGACCGATTTGTCGATTCTGATTATCGATCGATTCCGATTGTCGTGACCGATTACCGATTCTAATTAACGTGACCCATTTGCAGATTCTGATTATCGATCGATTCTGATTGTCGTGACCGGTTACCGACTCCGATTGACATGACCGATTTGTCGATTCTGATTATCGATCGATCCCGATTGTCATGACCGATTACCGACTCCGATCGGTGACCGATTTGCCTCTTCTGA
This sequence comes from Magnolia officinalis, assembly GCA_021015155.1. NCBI lineage: Eukaryota > Viridiplantae > Streptophyta > Magnoliopsida > Magnoliales > Magnoliaceae > Magnolia > Magnolia officinalis. The sequence goes on from JAJHSJ010000007.1 coordinate 40,812,265, forward strand.
TTATCAATCGATTTCGATTGTCATAACCGATTATCGACTCCGATTGACGTGACCGATTACCGATTCTGATTATCGATTGATTCCGATCGTCGAGGCCGAGTATCGAAGCCGATTCCGATTGTCGAGGCTGATTGTATAGGCCGACCATGATTGTCGTGGTCGATTAACCGATTATCGATCGAGGCCAATTATCGTGGCCGATTGTCGAGACCCAATGTGATGTATATGCGGCTCGTATTTGAGACCCGTTGTGATGTGTATTCAGCCCGTGTTTAAGGCCCAATGTGATGTATATGAGGCTTATGTGATGAGGCCCATTGTGATGCTTTTGAGGGTCAGGCGATGAAGCCCATTATGATATATATTAGGCCCATATGAGAAGCCCATCGTGATGTGTATTAAGCTCTTGAGTGAGGCCCATGGTGTTGTATATTAGGCCCTTGTGTGAGGCCATGGGTCCATTATATGTTAGGTTCTATGTGGGTCATCCCTTGGGGGCAATGTCGGTTAAATGTCCACATTGACGAGGCCGATTGTTGATGTCAGTTATTGATACTGATTATGAGTATGTGACAACATAGCATCATGATACATGCCCATACACATCATCTACATGTTTGTTATGAGATGTGGTTGATCATTGCATATGTTATTGGGCAGGTTGTTATGAGACTCCCTGATAGGTGGAGATAATCTCACATGAGCGCACGGTTTGCGCAGGATTGATACATGACTAGATTGTATGACTCATCGTAGCGACATCAGGGTCGTATCCTCCACAGGCATATCGTGGATGGCCAAACGGGATACCGAAAATTTGTTCTAGCATCGGGCTGCCATAGATGGCTCTGGGTGAAAATCTTTAAACCCTCTTGGTACTAAAGGACACCCCAACGTCGAGACCGAGTGGATATATGAGCGCCCGAGTGTCGAATACCAGAAGGCCGCGTCTCCCACTGTGTCGTGGTCAATTGGGAGGGGGTGTGGCCTTACCCGCCCGAGCGTAAGGGGCATTACTAGACTGAGTTTGACTAGCTCATGAATGGGTCCGCTATCGACGTGCCGAATAGGTATTGGCAGACTATTGGATAGGCGGATAGTGAGGTTTCTTACGCTCACTTAGACTGTGCGGCTGGGAGAGCGGCAGTGCCATTTGGAGTGTACTAAACCCCGGTGATGATCCCAGAGAGGAACCGTACTGATATGTGGACTTATTGAGCAGGAATTGCATACTCATTCATTCATTCACTCACTATCCACTCAGGTTGGTGGTGCGCAACTATTGTTACATGTACCTTCACATGACCAGATTTCTGTTAGGCGCGTGACTAACCTGAGATCAGGAGTTTACCGCATTGAGTCTGACTATCCAAATTTAGGTATGAGACTGGTTTGGATAGAAGTCTCTTGTGATGGACCCCATAGCTTGCGATACTACGTACTATCACCCCGAATTCACTCCAGCTTGTTCATTTCATTCGCACTGCATATTGCATTGCATCCATAGCATTTACCATTTTGGGTTGCCATGTTTCTACATTGATATGGCTGTTAGCATTCATGGACTTATTAGTATGTTTTCGTTTACTCTGATATCGTATGATTCATGAACTTGCCAGTATTTCTGATATTGTATGATTTATGGGCTTGTTAGTATTTTCGCTTACTCTGATTATTCTGATATTGCTTACTTGGCACTTACCTTATGCACACACTTTCACCACCCACTAAGCTTTCTATAAGCTTATGCACGGTATATGCGTGCAGGTGGCGTTAGGTCACAACAACGTTGAGCTTGGAGTGTGCAGCGGTCTTCTGGAGCTTGATTTTTTATTTTTATATTTCCCTTTCAGCATTATACTCAAATGATTATATTAGTGGATATATGATGATGATGTTGCCTTTGTGATTCGGGTAATCTTGTAGTTATGCTTATTACAAGATAAACGTACATTGAAAGATCCTCCTTGTAGGATCTTAGGATCGGAATCTAGCGTATGTACGCTGGGAGCCGAGAATGAGGTACTACGGAAGCTGTCAGCACCAGATTCAGGGATCAGAAATTTTGTGAGCCCGGTTTCCGAGTTTGAGGCGTGACAAGTGTACTTGATGGTTGGATTTAGGCTAGCATGAAATTGAATGTTTAAGTAGGTTGAATCTATGTTTACACCAGATTAGGTCTCCATAGTAACACCTGAGTACTGAAAACTACGAGGTGTACACTAATGGCTTGGAAGCCTTAGTGTTAAATTATTTTACTTAATTTAATTTACATGTTAGTTTAAGTTAAGCAATTGTGTTTAAAAGGTATAATTTTTATTTTGTCCTAATCATCATCCCTTTAGGACGTAGCCTTCATTCTATAACTCTGTCAAGCTTTCGCGCATAGCCCGTGGCACATCACCACGTGCAATTTCAATCCTCACTTGGATTGCCAATATTCATAGTGAATGTCAATGATCCACAATGAATATCAACGACACACGGTAACATCCTTAGTTGGATCACCGATATCCACAGTGAATATTGATGATCCACAGTGACTATCGACAATCCACACGGTAACATCCTCACTTGGATCGTCGATATCCAAATATCCATGGTGAATATCGGTGATGCAAGTGTGGATGTTATTAATAATCCATAATGAATATTGTGGTCCCAATGTATATTGGCGATCCACAGTGAATATCGGTAATCTACACTGCCTCAGCTTAAAAAATTAAAAATTCAAAAAATAATAATAATAAATAAAATCTCACTTTAAAAATGACATCCACCTTCCATAGAGGAGGACCACCACACTCTTCTTCCTTTCACAAACTCCCACCATTCATAATCAACAAAATATAATAATAATAATAATAATAATAATAATAATAATAATAATAATAATAATAATAAAGGGAGACCTACATAACCTTATCCTTTCACAAACTCCCACCATTGATATCCTCCAACAAAAAACAAAAACAAAACACAAGAAACTACTATTATCTTAACATGAACTTATCTTTGGATATAATAGCTTTTACATTAGATAATGTGACAAAAAAAAAAAAAAAATCTTTAAAAATCACTCATTTTCCGCCCGAAGAGTGTATAGTGAACTTTGTTGGACATTCACAGATAGTGTGGTGGTACCCTAGAGAACGTGGGGTACTCCATACAACTTCTAACGGCCATGAAAGCTTGTCTCTTATGTGGTCACCTCCTGGCCAAAAAGGAACATAATGACATTTTTATCTTAGAAAGAGCAAAAAGTACTCCCAAGACCAAAAGAACTAATGGTTAGTAAAACAAGGCCTGAACTAGAGCTGTACACGAGTCGAGTCGAGTCGAGTCGAGTATCGGCATACTCGTACTCGGCTCTTAACGCCCGAGTGCTGCTTGTACTCGGCTCTACTCGGCCAACGAGCATGGACTCCCTACTCGTACTCTACTCGCCCGAGTACGAGCTGAGTACAAGTAGTAAACGAGTCAAGTCGAGTCCGAGTTTTTGAGGCGAGATCGAGTACGAGCACAAATATCAGGTTAATCCCAAAAGGCTAAAACCTTACATGGCGAGCTGGGCAGGAACTGGGTAGGAACGAGTAGCAGCTGCGTCGTGCAGGGCAGGAACGACCGGCAGCTGCGTGCAGGGCAGGGCAATGATGGACGTGGTAGGAACGAACTGCGGCACCAGACGAGTGGCAGGGATGAGCTCCATCACCTGATAGGGGCATCGAACAGGCCGCAAGGACGAGCGACAGGGTCTAACACCGCCAGACAGGGGACAGGGGTGAGTGAGAGAGAGAGAGGGAAGAAGAGGGACGACCGGAGGGGCGCTGGGAGAGGGGAGGGGGAGAGAGAGAGAGAGAGAGGGGGGGGTTTCAAACGCTCGCTGGGAGGAAAGAAGGAAGGGTTTGAGCGCTGCTTGAAAATGACGGGTGGGGTAGGGTTCTGTTTCTCCGGCGGGCTTCTATATAAGTGTACAAGTCGAGTACTGAGTAGAGCACCGAGTCGAGTACTGAATCGAGTACCTCTAGACTTGTACTCTACTCGTAATCTAAACGAGTCGTGGAAACCCGTTCGTACTCGGCTCTAACTCAGACGAGTTGAGTACGAGTCGAGTATTCCGAGTCGAGTCGAGCGAGTACTCGAGCCTTAGTCTACTCGTGTAAAGCTCTAGCCTGAACCCTTTGGCATTAGGGTCTATTTAATTTTTCTTGACACTACGCCAAAACAGCGAAAAAAGGACGATCCAAAACCGTCTCAAATGACCAAAAAGGACAGTCATGGACCGTCACATAGGCTGTCAAATTATGACGTGTCCTATTTTTTAAAGGACGGTTGAAAACCATCATTCTTATTGACGGAAAAAAGACGGTCATGGACCGTCCTAAAAAAGGACGGTTATGGACTGTCATGGACCGTCCTTTATAAGCCTAAAAAGGACGGCCATGGACCGTCCTTAAAAAGGACTCATGGACTCTCTTATGAGCCTTCAAAGGACGGTCATGAACCGTCCTTTAAACGGACGGTCATGGACCGTCTCTTATGAGCCTTCAAAGGACGGCCATGGACCGTCCTTTAAACGGACGGTCATGGACCGTCCTTAAAAAGGACTGTCATAGACCGTCTCTTATGAAGGACGGTCATCGACCGTCCTTTAAAGGACTACTATAGGCGTCTCTTATGACCCTTGAAGGACATTTTCAAATTTGACCTGTTACAATATTCTTCATACACCTGTTATACAATATATTTCATCACATTCACATTCACATCCATCTAAACCCAAACTACGTAAATCCATCCAAACATAAACTACATCCATCCAAACAAACAATCTTATCCACATTACATTCATCCATACATATAAAGTTTAACTTCATAAGTTAAAAAAGGGAAAAAAATCAGCAACAATTTTCTTTTTGTGTCTTTCATCTAATAAAAAAATATTCAACCAACAAAACATTATAATTCAGAATCATGAAGAATTGCAGAAACTTCATCCAAAAAAGTGGGCACTTTTTTAAAATAAAACCGATCATTAAAATAAACCTAATATGAGCAAATAATGCAAAAAAGTGTTTCAATTAATAGAAACAACAACAAAAATTAAAGCTTTGTAAAAAGGGGCATGTGTTAAAAGGGATACATTCTTGTTTGTTGTCATGTGATTGGGCTACATTATTACAGCAATCGGGTTCGGGTTCGGTATTGGGTTTAGGTTTAGGTTTTCAAGTTTAGGTTTAGGATTAGGTGTAGGTCTAAGTTTAAGGATTTGAGAATACATTCAGGCCTTGTTTGGGCAATGGGATTAAAAGGGATTAGGTGGGATTGGATTCATCTGGTTCCGTGCCAATTCCACTCCATGTTTGGAAAAGCTTGGAATTAGATCGGATGGAATTGCATTGGGTCCCGTGCCAATTTCACTCAATGCTAACAAGTTGTGTAGTTCCCACCCTGATGTGTGGGCTATATCCACACCGTCCACCCATTTTTAGAGATTATTTTAGAGCATGGGCCAAAAATCAGGTAATTCTAAAGCTCAAGTGGACCCACCACTGAAAGCAACGGGGATTGAATACTTACCGTTGAAAACTTCTTTGGGGCCACATAAGGTTTGGATCTACCTCATTTTTCGACCCATACCATAAAATGAGGTTACAAAACAAATGAACGGTTTAGATATAATACATGTGTGTTATTCTGATAATTTCAAATGATGGTGGGTATATCCATTCAATGTACCACCATATTACTAACAAAGTAGAGCATTAATCCAATCCCATGGAATCAGGGGACAATCTCTGCCATGGGTAATAATGATGTTTTTTTTTTTTAATCCAATCCCACCTAATCCCTTCTGATCCCGTTGCCCAAACAGGGCCTCAGGTTTTAGGTTTAGGTTTTAGGTTATATGTTTAGGTTTAGGTTTAGGTTTAGGTTTTAAGTTTGGGTTAAGGTTTAGGTTTAGGTTAAGGTTTAGGGAATTGAGAATAGGTTAAGGTCTAGGTTTAGGAAATCGGGTTCGGGTTTGGGATGGGTTTAGGTTTGGGTTTTCAAGTTTAGGTTTAGGTTTAGGTTTAGGTTAGGTAGTTGAGATTAGGATTAGGTGTAGGTTTAGTTTAGGGATTTGAGAATACATTTAGGTTTTAGGTTTATTTTTAGGTTTTAGGTTATTGGTTAAGGTTTAGGCTTTAGGTTTAGGTTAAGGTTAGATTATAAGTTATAAGTTTAGGTTATAGGTTATAGGTTATAAATTAAGGTTTTAGGTCATAGGTTTTTGTTTTAAGGTGGTTTAGGTTAAGGTTAAGGTTTTAGGTCTTATAAGTGTAACATCCCGGATTTTTGCCAACCTGGGATTAGACATCCTTAGGCATTGGGTCAATCTTAACACTTGATTAACTTTTCAAACGCTCAATCCAAAGCCTCAAATCCCGTCTTAAACCATTTTCTTCACAAATCCCACCCTTCACTACCTTGTGCTTTCAATTTTTCAAAGCACTTTCGCCCTAGACACTATCTTAAACTAGCTAAGTAGTAAAACTTGGATCACTTTATATACAAACTGCAAAGGCCTAAGTACCATCTCAACCAGAAAACAATTAGGATTAAGTCCTTTAGAAATTTAACAAAGTTAACTAAGTGCAAAACTCGATTAGCCATGAAATCCGTTGGGATCGCTTTAAATACGATCTGCAAGACCCAAAACTTGCAAAATCAGTGACTCTAGGTTTCCCTAAAGTTTAGAACCAAACTCATTTCCTGTCTGCTCTCGGGAATTAAACGAAACTTCGTATTAGGTCTAGACCGCACATCGGGAGTCCGATTAACATGAAGCTAAGGAACTAGGACCGCCTCACTGGGCTTGACAATCATCTCAAAAATCAGATCCAGCCGATGTCCCACGGCCATTCGTTTCGATCCGGAGCGAGGGAGTGTGAAAAACACTATTCCATTCCAAAATAAATATCTGGAATAGTGATCTGGCACCTTTCACTTGCGCATCAGTATTAAGCAACCAGACCGTCAGAATCAGACCAAATTACATCCTCGGATTAAGAAAAATTTCAGGAACATTTACATGTACTTGGAATTTCGGATCGTGGCCCACTGACCGTTGAACTGAAAGTGGTCCGCCACGTGCGATCTGGGAATCCGATCGAGTCGAAAACGTAATCCCACATAGATCCATGTGTGGTGAGCTTAAGTCTGACGTTTGGCTCAAGGAGGGCCACCAGAACCTCTCTTTTGAGCTGGAAAAGTGACGAAATACCTATATTAGTAGTAACCTTTGAACAGGAGTCTATTTCGGTGAGTTTTGAGGCTATATAAGGACCTTAAACCCTCTCCCATTTCAGCCATACGAATTTGGATTTGAGAGAGGGAAAAGAGAGAGAAAGTGAGGGAGAAGTGGGAGAATCTCCCTGCCGTCGTTCCCTGCCACCACACGGGCTGCACCATCCCTTTCTCATCGCTTTCTCGGCGATTCCAGCCCCGTTTCTAGGTAAGAAACCCTAACCCTAATCTGATTTAGGGCTTGGGTGGTTGTAGGTTATGAGATAGCTAGCCTATTTCGTTCTCTAGGTTGCCAAACTCCCGTATACGGAAGCTTAGCGAACCTATCAACTCCGTTACGATTCTACGACAAAAGGTGCGGACTTTAAGTGTATAAGTTACGTTTTCAACGCTTTCAATGTCAGATAATGATAGATTCATGATCTGCGTGTAAATGCACATGTACAAAGTGCTTTCCGTTTCCTGTTTCGATTAACGTTGTAGAATATGGAATTTCACATACTCTAGGTATATGTAGAAATACCGTATACGTATTTTTTTCGGAAAAATGCTTGACATGTTTATTTAATGTATGATTATATAGTATATGGATAAAATACTAGTTTGGCGAAAGGAATCGCTGAAATACATGCTCGTGTGTAAATGCCTAGTATGTTGAAATTGTGTATTCTAGAAATACCGCGTATGTGTAAATTTTGGAAATATAATTGTCATGATTAATTGTTGTATGAATACGGTATACGCGGATAAAATAACCGCTTAGCGAAAGAATAGCCCTAATACATGTTTGCTAACATACACTATGTATGTTGGAATAGTGTATTCTAAGTGTTTGTGAAAATGGCTGAATGAGTATAGAATTCTCATTCGTGCTCGCCATGACTAATTGTCATGGATATATGATTGTTGTAATGGCGATATCCCTTTGACGAAAGGATTTGCCCTAAATCACGCCACGGCCAGTATACACTATATGTGCTAAAATGTGTGACCCAAGTATTTGTGGAAATAGCTGAATGAATATGGAACTTGGGTTCCTGTGTGCCATGACTATCCATCGTGGGTGTACGCGTGTTATGATTGGGGCAACTCCCTAGCGAAAGGATTTGGCCTAATGCCTATGTGATCGACATATGTCATATATGTTGATGTATGTTTGTTTAAGTGTTTCTTGAAATGTCTGAATGTGTAGTAGTTAGCAAATTGTAATATATAAGGGTGTTGAGATATGATTCTCAACCTCTTTTCACTATGTGTATGATCTCCTTTGATAGTTGTGTGATTAGGATTTGAACATGTACAAACTCATGCTTGTGTTGTGATTCATAACATGCTCAACTGTTTTATGATTTTAACTATGTAATGCATATGTTTAAATTTATATTTATGATGTATGATCCGTCATGGGTGATGGGGGAGCGGAGCAACGAGTGCGTGCAACAGCCCTGGCAGCCCTAAACGGATAATACCAGACTGATTATATAATTTGAATCCTGATCCATCACTGCTTTATATCTCTGTAATTGATTGTGTTTGGGGCTATGATTATAGTCCAGGCAATCGGTAACGAGATTGAACTCGTGGCTGAGATTCATTTGCCACGTGGGATGTGTTCGACGAACTCGAGTCGTGCGTTGCCTGTCGGCAGTGGCTAGGCCACACGAAGTTGTTTATGCACTTCATGTCGTGCAGCTCAACGGGCGATCGTGCTAGTCGAGCTCGTCAAGTAACCCGATCTGCCTTATGTGTGTTCACCTTGTTTGGTCGCTACTGCTTGAACCTAGGGTACCAAACTTACCAGTGGCGATCCCCGTTTAACCATGGTACCTAGATCCGCTAAGTCGCATGAGCCGGGCATGGTGGTATGGGACACCGTGGTCGAGCTGTCGGCCTACGCTGAGGCCATGTGCCTCCCCGTAGTGACCATTGCGCAACTAACTCGTGAGCCGAATACGGTGGTATGGGACACTGTATTCGAGCTGTCGATACTTCGGCGAGAGCCGAGTACGGTGAGATCTGTGCTCGTGCTGACGGGCGACGAGTCCTCCGTGGTATCATCGAGTACACTCCAAGGGTCTGTGATTGGCGACGAGTCTTTCATAGCAACTAGAGTGTGAGTTGAGCCGAGTACGGTGAGACCTGTACTTGAGCTGACGGCTAGTGATTGAGCCGAGTACGGTGAGACCTGTACTCGAGCTGACGGCCAGTAATTGACCCGCATACGGTGAGATCTGTATCCGCGCTGACGGGTGACGAGCCTTTTGCGATGCCTTCACTAAGCTTCTCAAACTATAATATCGTATGAGAATAACTAGGATTGACGACCCTAGAATGGATCATGTTTGGGAATGATACGAGGTACCTTAGTTTCCCAATACTGCTGTTTGAAATGGACTAATAAAAACTTGGTAATCATGAGCATCATTGCACCGCATGTGCTTTGTAGATGTGGCGCACTGAGGGAGTAAGCATTCGCGAACGTAAGATGATGTCGCTTGAGGGTGGTTTGGCAAGGGCATACAGCATCATGTCATTTCATTTTCGCACTTAACAAGAGTAGTTAGAAATGTTTGATTTGTACTACTTTATCATTACTGCTTGATTGAATTGATAACATGTTAACCTATGCTTTACTGTTCCACTGAGTTGATCACTCACTCCCACGTTACGGGACGGTGTTCCGAACACCCACCAGATTTGTTGAGTTTCAGGTGATGGCGATGCTTATGAAGCAGAGCCGGACTTCTATGATGTGGAGGAAGAGTTCTCCTACATGTAACTTTCTGACAGGCCAATGAAGACCTGGTATTGTATTGACGGGGTTATGGTTCTTGGGATAGAAGGCATTACACTTCCTCACATTTGGTAAATTTTAGAACTGCACTTGTATTTATTTAACCTGGTAATGTTATCACACTCTGGAGACTCATCATAAGTTATATATTTTATCTATCTATCACAGTCTTCCTCTTGCAAACTTAACTGTCTCTGGAGTATGATATGCTGTTTTGGCTTAATCTCACTCATGTTCAATGCACGAATACAGTCAACATTCAATCATCATTCATTTTGTTGCATAAGTGATGTTCTGGAACTCGGGAGTTGAGTTTATGCTCGACCCCCGATTTTCAGGGCGTTACAATAAGCTATAGGTTTAGGGAATTGAGAATATGTTAAGGTTTAGGTTTAGGAAATCGGGTTCGGGATCGGGTTTAGGTTTGGGTTTTCAAGTTTAGGTTTAGGTTTAGGTTAGAGAGTTGAGATTAGGATTAGGTGTATGTTTAGGTTTTGGGATTTGAAAATAGGTTAAGGTTTAGGTTTAGGAATTCGGGTTCGGGTTTGGGATTGGGTTTAGGTTTGGGTTTTCAAGTTTAGGTTTAGGTTTAGGTTAGGGAGTTTAGATTAGGATTAGGTCGAGGTTTAAGTTTAGGGATTTGAGAATAGGTTAAGGTTTAGGTTTAGGAAATCGGGTACGGGTTCAGGATCGGGTTTTAGGTTTGGGTTTTCATGTTTAGGTTTAGGTTTAGGTTAGGGAGTTGAGATTAGGATTAGGTGTAGGTTTAGGTTTAGAGATTTGATAATGCATTTAGGTTTTAGGTCATAGGTTTTGGTTTAGGTTAAGGTTAAGGTTTAGGTTTAGGTTATAAGCTATAGGTTTAGGGAATTGAGAATAGGTTAAGTTTTAGGTTTAGGGAATCAGGTTCGGGTTCAGGATCGGGTTTAGGTTTGGGTTTTCAAGTTTAGGTTTAGGTTTAGGTTAGGGAGTTGAGATTAGGATTAGGTGTAGGTTAGGTTTAGGGATTTGGGAATACATTTAGGTTTTAGGTTTAGGTTTAGGTTTTAGGTTATATGTTAAGGTTTAGGTTAAGGTTTAGGTTTTAGGCTTAGGTTTATCTTATAGGTTTAGGTTTAGGTTTAGTTATAAGTGTAGGTTATAGGTTTAGGTTTAAGTTAGGTTATAGGTTAAGGTTTAGGGAATTGAGAAAAGGTTAAGGTTTAGGTTTAGGAAATCAGGTTCAGATTCGGGATCAGGTTTAGGTTTGGGTTTTCAAGTTAGGTTTAGGTTTAGGTTAGGGAGTTGAGATTTGGATTAGGTGAAGGTTTAGGTTGCGAGATTTGAGAATAGGTTAACGTTTAGGTTTAGGAATTTGGGTTCGGGATCGGGTTTAGGTTTGGCTATTCAGGTTTAGGTTTAGGTTTAGGTTAGGGAGTTTAGATTAGGATTAGGTGCAGGTTTAGGTTTAGGGATTTGAGAATAGGTTAAGGTTTAGGTTTAGGAAATTGGGTTCGGGTTCGAGATCGGGTTTTAGGTTTGGGTTTTCAAGTTTAGGTTTAGGTTTAGGTTAGGGAGTTGAGATTAGGATTAGGTGTAGGTTTATGTATAGAGATTTAAGAAAACATTTAGGTTTTAGGTCATAGGTTTTGGTTTAGGTTAAGGTTATAGGTTTAAGTTTAGGTTTAGGTTTAGGTTATAAGCTGTAGGTTTAGGGAATTGAGAATAGGTTAAGGTTTAGGTTTAGGAAATCGGGTTCGGGTTTAGGATCGGGTTTAGGTTTGGGTTTTCATGTTTAGGTTTAGGTTTAGGTTAGGGAGTTGAGATTAGGATTAAGTGTAGGTTTCGGTTTAGGGATTTGAGAATACGTTTAGGTTTTAGGTCATAGGTTTATGTTTTAGGCTTAGGTTTAGGTTATAAGTGTAGGTTATAGGTTTAGGTTTAGATTAGGTTATAGGTTAAGGTTTAGGTTTAGGAAATCGGGTTCGGGTTGGGGATCAGGTTTAGGTTTGGGTTTTCAAGTTAGGTTTAGGCTAGGGAGTTGAGATTAGGATTAGGTGTAGGTTTAGGTTTAGGGATTTGTGAATAGGTTAAGGTTTAGGTTTAGGAAATCCGGTTGGGGTTCGTGATCGGGTTTAGGTTTGGGTTTTCAAGTTTAGGTTTAGGTTTAGGTTAGGGAGTTGAGATTGGGATTAGGTGTAGGTTTAGGTTTAGAGATTTGAGAATACATTTAGGTTTTGGTTTAGGTTAAGGTTATAGGTTTAGGTTTAGGTTTAGGTTTAGGTTTAGGTTATAAGCTATAGGTTTAGGGAATTGAGAATAGGTTAAGGTATAGGTTTAGGAAATTGGGTTCAGGCTCAGGATCGGGTTTAGGTTTGGGTTTTCAAGTTTAGGTTTAGGTTTAGGTTAGGGAGTTGAGATTAGGATTAGGTGTAGGTTTAGGTTTAGGGATTTGAGAATACATTTACGTATTAGGTCATAGATTCGGTTTAGGTTAAGGTTATAGGTTTAGGTTAAGGTTTAAGTTTAGGTTTAGGTTAAGGTTAAGGTTTAGGTTTAGGTTATAAGTTATAGGTTTAGGGAATTGAGAAAAGGTTAAGGAATAGGTTTAGGAAATTGGATTCGGGTACAGGATCGGGTTTAGGTTTGGGTTTTCAAGTATAGGTTTAGGTTTAGGTTAGGGAGTTGAGATTAGGATTAGGTGTAGGTTTAGGTTTAGAGATTTGAGAATACATTTAGGTTTTAGGTCATAGGATTTGGTTTAGGTTTAGGTTAAGGTTTAGGTTTAGGTTTAGGTTTAGGTTAAGGTTTAGGTTATAAGCTATAGGTTTAGGGAATTGAGAATAGGTTAAGGTTTAGGTTTAGGAAATCGGGTTCGGATTCGGGTTCGGGTTTAGGTTTGGCTTTTCAAGTTTAATTTTAGGTTTAGGCTAGGGAGTTGAGATTAGGATTAGGTGTAGGTTTAGGATTAGGGATTTGAGAATTCATTTAGGTTTTAGGTTTTAGGTTTAGGTTTTAGGCTTAGGTTTAGGTTTAGGTTGTAAGTGTAGGTTATTGGTTTAGGTTTAGGTTAGGTTATAGGTTAAGGTTCAGGGAATTGAGAATAGGTTAAGGTTTAGGTTTAGGAAATCAGGTTCCAGCGGGATCGGGTTTAGGTTTGGGTTTTCAAGTTAGGTTTAGGTTTAGGTTAGGGAGTTGAGATTAGGATTAGGTGTAGGTTTAGGTTTAGGGATTTGAGAATTGGTTAAGGTTTAGGTTTAGGAAATCGGGTTCGGGATTGGGTTTAGGTTTGGGTTTTCAAGTTTAGGTTTGGGTTTAGGTTAGGGAGTTGAGATTAGGATTTGGTGTAGGTATAGGTTTAGAGATTCGAGAATACATTTAGGTTTTAGGTCATAGGATTTGGTTTAGGTTAAGGTTATAGGTTTAGGTTAAGGTTTAGGATATAAGCTATAGGTTTAGGGAATTGAGAATAGGTTAAGGTATAGGTTTAGGAAATCGGGTTCGGGTTCGGGATCGGGTTTAGGTTTGGGTTTTCAAGTTTAGGTTTAGGTTTAGGTTAGGGAGTTGAGATTAGGATTTGGTGTAGGTTTAGGTTTAGGGATTTGACAATTCATTTAGGTTTTAGGTCAAAGGATTTAGTTTAGGTTAAGGTTTAGGTTAAGGTTTAGGTTTAGGTTATAAGCTATAGGTTTAGGGAATTGAGAGTAGGTTAAGGTTTAGGTTTAGGAAATCAGGTTCGGGTTCGGGTTCGGGATCGGGTTTAGGGTTTCAAGTTTAGGTTTAGGCTTAGGTTAGGGAGTTGAGATTAGGATTAGGTGTAGGTTTAGGTTTAGGGATTTGAGAATACATTTAGGTTTTAGGTCATAGGTTTAGGTTTTAGGCTTAGGTTTAAGTTTAGGTTATATTTTTAGGTTTAGGTTAGGGTATAGGTTAAGGTTTAGGAAATTGAGAATAGGTTAAGGTTTAGGTTTAGGAAATCGGGTTCAGGTTTGGGTTTGGGTTTTCAAGTTTAGGTTTAGGTTTAGGTTAGGGAATTGAGATTATGATTAGGTGTAGGTTTAGGTTTAGGGATTTCAGAATACATTTAGGTTTTAGTTTTAGGTTTAGGTTATAGGTTTTAGGTTTAAGTTTAGGTTATAGGTTTAGGTTTAGGTTTAGGTTGAGGTTAAGGTTCAGGTTTAGGTTATAAGCTATAGTGTAACACCCCAGAAATTCGAGGGTCGAGTAGTAACTCAACTCTTGAGTTCCAGAACATCACTTATGCAACATAGATAATGATGATTAAATGTTGTCTGTGTTAGTACACTAAACATGAGTGAGATTAATCCAAAACAGCATATCATACTCCAGAGACAGTTAAATTGCAAGCGGAAGACTGTGATAGATATATAAAATATAAAAATAGTGGTGGGTCTCCAGAGTGTGATAATGTTACCAGGTTAAATAATTACAAGTACAGTTCCAAAGTATACCAAATGTGAGGAAGTGTAATGTCTTCTATCCCAAGTACCATAGCCCCATCAATACAATACCAGGTCTTCATAGACCTGTCAGAGATTACATGTAGGAGAACTCCTCCTCAACATCATAGTAGTAGTCCGGCTCTGCTTCATAAGCATCACCATTACCTGAAACTCAAAAAATATGGTTGGTGTGTACAACACCATCCCGTAACGTGGGAGTGAGTGATCAACTTAGTGGAACAATAAAGCATAGGTTAACATGTTATCAATTCAGTTAAGTAGCAATGATAAAGCAGTACAATCAAACAATTCTAACTACTCTTATTTAATGCAAGTATGAAATGACATGATGTATGCCCTTGCCAAACCACCCTCATGTGACACCATCTTACGTTCGCGAATGCGTTCATCCCTCAGTGCTCCACATCTACCAGGCATATGCAGTGCGATGATGAGCATGATTACCGAGTAATTATTAGTCCATTTCAAACAGCAGTGTTGGGAAACTAAGGTACCTCCCTTGTATCATTCCCAAACATGATCCATTCTAAGGTTATCACTCCTAGTTAGTCTCATACGATATTATGGATTGAGAGGCATAGCGAAGGCATCACAAAAGGCTCGTCACTCGTCAGCACGAATACAGATCTCACCATATGCGGCTCAATTGCTGGCCATCAGCTCGAATACAGGTCTCACCGTACTCGGCTCAATCGCTGGCCGTCTACTCGAATACAGATCTCACCGTACTCGGCTCAACTCATGCTCTAGTTGTTGTGAAGGGCTCGTCGCCAATCACAGACCATAGAGTATACTCGAAGATAATACGGAGGACTCGTCGCCCGTCAGCAGGAATACAGGTCTCACCGTATTCGGCTCTCGCCGTAGGTGTCGACAGCTTGAATAGAGTGTCCCATATCACCATAATCGGCTCACGAGTCTGGTTGCTCACTGGTCACTACGGGGAGGCACATAACCCCAACGTAGGCCGACAGCTCTACCACGGTGTCCCATACCACCATGTCCGGCTCATGAGTCTTAGCGGATCGAGGTACCATGGTTAAAAGGGATTTCACTGGTAAGTTTGGTACCCTAGGTTCAAGCAGTAGCGTCCAAACATGGTGAACATACATTAGATAGATCGGGTTACTTGATGAGCTCGGCTAGCTCGAGCGCACAATAAGTTGAACGATATGAAGCGCGAAAGTACTTCGTGTGGCCAACCACTATCGCCAACCGAAGTACGACTCGCGTTCGTCAAACACATCATACGTGGCAAATGAATCTCAGCCACGTATTCAGTTTCGTTACCGACTGTCTGGACTATAATCATAGCCCCAATCACATTCAATTGCAGATAATTAAAGCAGTAATGAATCAAGATTCAAATCATACAACCAAAGTCTGATATTATCCGTTTAGGGCTGCCAGGGCTGTTGCACGCACTCGTTGCTCCACTCCCCCATCACCCATGACGGATCATACAACGTAAATATGAATTTAAACATATGCATTACATAGATAAAATCATAAAAGCAGTTGAGCATGTTATGAAGCACAACACAAGCATGAGTTTGTACATATTCAATTCTAATCACACAGATATCTAAAGAAATCATACACATAGTTAAAGAAGTTGAGAATCATATCTCAACACCCTTAAACATTACAATTTACTAACTACTACTCATTCAGACATTTCAACAAACACTTTAAAATACATACATCAACATACAGGACATATGTTGATCACATAGGCATTAGGCCAAATCCTTTTACTAGGGAGTTGCCCCAATCATAACACGCATACACCCACGATGGATAGTCATGGCAAGCATGATTCCAAGTTCCATATTCATTCAGTCATTTCCACAAACACTTGTGCCACACATTTTAATATAAGTAGTGTATATAGGCCGTGGCGTGATTTTTGGACAAATACTTTCGTCAAAGGGGTACCGCCAATACGACAATCATAAATCCATGACAATTAGTCATGGCGAGCATGAATGAGAATTCTATACTCATTCGGTCATTTTCACAAACACTTAGAATACACTATTTTAACATACATAGTGTATATTAGCTAAACATGTATTAGGGCTATCCTTTCGCCAAGAAAGTATTTATCCATGTATAATATATTCATACAGCAAATAATCATGGCAAATACATCTCCAAGATTTATACGTATACGGTACTTTCTAGAATACACAATTTCAACATACATAGTGTATATAAGCAAAACATGTATTAGGGCGAGTCCTTTCGCCAAACAAGTAATTTATCCACATATAATATATTCATACAACAATTAATCATGTTAAACATATTTTCAAAATTTGTACGTATACGGTACTTTCTACAAATACCTAGAGTATGTAGAATTCCATATTTTTCATCTTTAATCGAAACAGAAAACAGACAACATTTTGTACATGTGCAATTGCATGCAGATCATGAATCTATCATTATCTGACATTGAAAGTGTTGAAAACCATAACCTATACACCTAAAGTCCGCACCGTTTATCGTAGAATCATAACGAATCCAATAGGTTTGTTAAGCCTTCGTATACGGCAGTTTGACAACCTATAGAATGAAATAGGTTAGCTATTTCATAACCTACAACTATCGAAACCCCAAAACAGATTAGGGTTAGGGTTTCTTACCTAGAAACGACGCCGGAATCGCCGGGAAAGCGATGAAAATGGAGCGGTGCAGCTTGTGAAGTGGCAGGGAAAAGTGGCAGGGAGTTTCTCCCACTTCCCTCTCACTTTCTCTCTCTTTTCTCTCTTCTCTCTCTAGGGTTTTTCCCAAATTCGTATGGCTGTGAGAGAGGGTGTTCTAAGGTCCTTATATAGCCTAAAAATCTCTGAAATAGACTTAAGGTCAAGGTATACTCAGGTTATAACCAAAGTAGCATTGTTTCAGCTCAACGGAGGATTTCTGGCGGGCCTCCTTGAGCCAAATGTTGGACTTAAGCTCACCGACCATAGATCCAGGTAAAGTTAAGTTTTCGTTTGGTTGGGATTCCAGATCATGCGTGGCGAACCAGTTTCAGTTCAACGGTCAGTGGATCTCGATCGGAGATTCCGAGTACATGTAAATGTGTATGAAATTTCTCCTGATCCGAGGGTGTAATTTGGTCTGATTCTGACGGTCTGGTTGCTTAATACTGATCCACAAGCGAGAGGTGCCAGATTAGTATTTGAGATATTTTATTTTGAATCAATTTCACATTTTTCACACTCTTCACTCCGAGCTCAAGCGAATAGTGCTGAGACACTATCTGGATTTGATTTCTGAGATGGTTGTCAAGCCCAGCAAGGCGGTCCTAAGTCCTTAACTTCGTGTTAATCAGACTTCCGACATGCGGTCCAGATCTGATACAGAGTTTCGAGATGCTCCCAAGAGCAGACGGGTAATGAGATTGATCCTAGATTTTAGGGTCACTTAGCGTCAATGATTCTACAAGTTTTGGGTCTTGCAGATCGTATTTAAAGTAATTGGTGCTAATTTCACAGGTACTCTAGTTTCACACTGGCTAATCCTCGCCTAATTTCTAAAGGATTTAGTCCCGAGTAATTTCTATCTGAGGTGGTACTTAGGCCTTTGTAGTTTGTATATAAAGTGATCCAAGTTATACTACTTAGCTAGTTTAAGATAGTGTCTAAGGTGAAAGTACTTAGAAAAATTGAAAGATCAAGGTGGTGAAGGGTGAGATTTGTGAAGAAAATGGTTTGAAAAGGGATTTGAGGCTTTAATTGAGTGTTTGAGAAGTTAAACCTGTGTTAGGATTGACCCATCGCCTAAGGACGTCTAATTCCAGGTTGGGAATAATCTGGGCCGTTGCAATCTACCCCCCTTAAAACAAAATTTCATCCCCGAAATTGCCTAAGGGTAATAAGGAAAGATTTTATTATTTCATTTGTCTAAGACTTATTGTTTTCAAGTCTCTATGTGCGGTAGGGTATATATTAGCCTAGTTCATTTAGTCTACCCCCCTTAAAACTTATTTCTTTATCCATTTCTCATACCCTGATGGTTTGCTACAATTTATTTCTTCACCTAGTTGCAGTCTTGACGATAATCCCCAATTATTTAGAGTAAGATAGCTGCTTTCATTGTTTGACCAACACGGAGAGACGTTTATGGTGGGCTTGATCCCGATACATCGATCACTTACCGTGCTAGGGTAGAAAGCTCATCGTATCCCTTCCGAATCCTGGTGGATCCTGGTCGTTTGCTCGTCAGCAGAGAGTCCATTGGTAGTCGCCCAGGATTGAGAATTTGGGTCAAGCCGCGAATGTTCGCAGTTGTATATTTCAGTAACTCCGTAGTCAGATCACTCTAGAAACGTAGGGAATGTTCATCATTGAAAGGCTTAACTTGTCTATGTCTAAGGTTGCCCTTTAGGTCTCAGTCTAAGAGAGTCCTTGTTATTATCTATGTCCAAGGAAAAGGTGAATCAAATCTTACTAGATCATCCTAAAATTGTTTCTCATAGTAGAACTTACTAGGGCTTCTATAATGTTCGTATCCAACGAGCATCGTTTCGATCCTGGGCCAGTGGGGTAGGGTCCACCACGCTTCCGCTGCGCCACCCAGATCAAAGAGGTGTAATAGGTGACCTAACTAGATTGGACTCATATGTTCTATCCCCCTTAAAATTTTATTTTCACCCTCAAGGCTCAAGAGCTATGTCATGATCCGTATGTCGGAACAAGGTGTAATTTATAACCTATCCTTGACATGAAATGGGAAATATATTGGTCTGCCTTTCATCAACGATGTGTACTATGGCATTGATACCTATGGGTATCGAAATGAGCTAAAAATGATGGATAATGTGGTTGATTTCAGGGGCAGGTGTGAGTTTGAGGCCAGATGCCTAAGTCTACCAAAGGAGGACTATCATCATGGTCCCGACCTACCTTATTTACTCATGTCAATCCTAACAGGCAGGCTATCTTTCTACGTTCATATGCACGGTATGTATGCCAACATGCCATGTGATTTGGGACCTAATTCCTAACTGTCTGTTGCTCACTTGGGAGATTCCTTAGGCATAAAAGAAAAAATCTCTATTGGCTGTATATTCTTACACTTCTCAAAGACGAAGTTATAAACTTTTGGTTGTAAGTGGTCGAGCCAACACGGAAGGAAAGTTGTATAGTGGGTCAGAATCGGATACATGGACCTTCTGCCTCGCGAAGACAGAAAATTGTCGTATCAGTTGTCGTATCAGTTCTGAATCCTAGTTGATCCTGACTCTCTGCTTGATCAGATCATAGAGTTCATTGGTAACTACCAGGATTGAGAATTCAATTCAAACCGCGAATACCTCGCTGATATATATCGTTTCTCTACTCCGTGTTCCCGGTTGTAATAAGTCCTTGAGAAGGCAATTCTAAGGGATGCATTAATTTGATCTAACATTAAATCCAAAGGATATATAAGTTTCCTCTAAGTGTGACTAGTTTTTACGTCAAACAACTTTCCTAGGAGTTATCAAAGAAGCCTATGAGTATTAAGGGGATTCAACGAAAGAACGGGGTCTCGCTCCAACCTACTTAAGCCGACTAATTAAATTTATCTTTCAAGTACCTTAGCATAATGAATCCTTTACATTCTTTATTGCCTAGTCGCAACGTATGAGTAGCGTAATCCCCTAGTTGTAATCCAAAGTTTATGCTTATACACTAGATGATTTTACACCATTTTTAATAAAGGAAATTGTTTGTTTGTTTGTTTGTTTGGAATTGAGTTGCCCGAACATGAATGTAACTACGCTTGAGCACTTCACATATGCTCAAACCAACTAAGGGGGTCCTGGAGTTCACGTTCTTATTTGTCAAATTTCCTACACTGTCAGGTCTGTCGAATCACCGCTCTAGGTCCAAAACTCCAAGGGCCTATGTGGCCAGTGGTCTTAAGTTGTATTAAATGGGACTATATTACTACTCCTTCCTTGGGATTGGAATGACATGTTGGTAGGAGGGTGGGTGGGGATTAAAATTATGAATAGGCTTTGAAAATGAGCCTTGTGTGGGAAAGGGTAAGATGGGATTTCCATATCCCATGATGAGGAATTGCTAAGTGTAATTTGACAGGAAAACCCGGGATATACTTTTCATTGCATTACATTCAACATGGCATTGGAAAACATGAGATACACCCAATCCAAGGACAATACTTTACACATGCATTTATTGTACCTTTACAATTCTATCCACCTTAAGCTCACCTAATGCATTTGGCCGAACGGGCCCTAACGTCCTCGAATAAAGCCATGAAAAAATGAAGGAAAGGGAGGAAGGGCTGGGATCTTTGGGTCTCCATGGATTGGAGCCTCAACAGGGGTTGTAGAGGTCCAAGTGACAGGGAATGAAGAAAGGGTAAAAGGAGAAATGGGATAGGTTAGAGAAGCTACACGATTTTGAGTTACCAAATGGAGCATGTAAGAGCCCAAATGGAGAGAACGGAGAGAGAGGTTGGACGTTGGCTATGGGAGAAAACGGTGATGGTGTACGTGTTTGGCCAGGGAATGATGAAATGGGTGGATGGAAGGGAGTTGAACGAGAAATAGCAACTTGGAAGGGAAAGAGAGCTTGAGGGGGTGATTTGTGAAGGAAGTATGCTTTTGGGAGGGTGAAATGGATGGGAGGCATACAAGGGGGTTTCTAATACCCCCAAAACCCAATCGGCCCGACCGGCAGGCCCGCCCGAGCCCGAAACCTGGCGAGGCCTCGCCGACCCGGTGAGGGCCTCGCCGACAAACGGTCCAGATGGTGAGGGGGGCCCCCATGGGTGAGTCCACCATGTCCCTTAGGCTCCAAAAAAGTATGGGGCCCACCCTGGTTCCCTCTGGAAGTGCTCCGTTTGGCCCCCGACTCTATTTTGAGTCGTATTGGGGCCAAAATAAAAAACTGGAATGATTTTATGTGACATGTAGCATATGATGTTGGGGTAGGAGGAGCTAATCTATCCAAATAACTCATTTATTTGGTCAGATTCAAAAATTTAAATGGTCAAAAGTCTAATTTATACATATATTTACTATTTATAGTAATTTTTTATTAAGTATTACTCTCCATCATTTATACAGTAGGATTTATGTCTAGTATGAAAGGACCTAGAAAAATTTGAAGAATGAGGTAGTGAAAGGAGAGAATTTGAAGGAATTGAATAAAAAGGGGTTTTAGGCTTTGAGAATGAAGTGTAAGGTGTTGTGGTTACCCCACAACCTAAGGACATTCGTTTCTAGGGAACGACTCAAAACCCGTCGACTGACAGGCCTAAGAAGTGATTCGGATCGTTTCACGTGTCATGGGTGTGTACGGACCAATCTCAGCGGCTGATTTCCGTCGGATTCGCCGTTCAGCGAAATTGGAAAATCCTACGTCGGTTCCTATGTTCCGTCGCTCCCTCCTAAGTTAGAGTGCCTCAGAGTGCGTCGTGTGACCATAACCCAGGTCCGTTTTAATCCAAATCATGCTCTGATACCAACTGTAACCCCCCGAAAAATCGAGGGTCGAGTAGTAACTCAACTCTTGAGTTCCAGAACATCACTTATGCAACATAGATAATGATGATTAAATGTTGTCTGTGTTAGTACACTAAACATGAGTGAGATTAAGCCAAAACAGCATATCATACTCTAGAGATAGTTAAATTGCAAGCGGAAGACTGTGATAGATATATAAAATATAAAAATAGTGGTGGGTCTCCAGAGTGTGATAATGTTACCAGGTTAAATAATTACAAGTACAGTTCTAAAGTATACCAAATGAGAAGTGTAATGTCTTCTATCCCAAGTCCATAGCCCCGTCAATACAATACCAGGTCTTCATAGACCTGTTAGAGATTACATGTAGGAGAACTCCTCCTCAACATCATAGTAGTAGTCCGGCTCTGCTTCATAAGCATCACCATTACCTGAAACTCAAAAAATATGGTTGGTGTGTACAAACACCGTCCCGTAACGTGGGAGTGAGTGATCAACTTAGTGGAACAATAAAGCATAGGTTAACATGTTATCAATTCATCAAGCAGTAATGATAAAGCAGTACAATCAACAATCTAACTACTCTTATTTAATGCAAGTATGAAATGACATGATGTATGCCCTTGCCAAACCACCCTCATGTGACACCATCTTACGTTCGCGAATGCGTTCATCCCTCAGTGCTCCACATCTACCAGGCTATGCAGTGCGATGATGAGCATGATTACCGAGTA
>JAJHSJ010000007.1:40835134-41010933 GCA_021015155.1 Magnolia officinalis
AATCATGTTTTTGTTTCTTCTAATGGGAAGGATGAATCTGTCCACATCTCACATATAATATTGGGCGTGGATGGTAAAACAACTGGAAGAAGACTGGGTGGGTCTTCCTATTTGATTAATTAAAAATGAAAGCATGAAGTAAAAAAATCTATCATGCAAGAGCAGGCTCTAGTAATGGAAGCACTAAATTCAAATCACAAGCATATGCATGTACTAAGTATGCATCTTACATATAGAGTCCTTCTGGTACTCCTTCCTTTTTCTTGAGCATCACCTTTTCCTTTGCTTTCTTGAAGTCTACATGCGTTACCTTCATACGACACTCTCTTAAAGCAAACAAACCAGCTTCAGTGCAGATAGCTTTGATATCTGCTCCAGAGAACTCATCCTTAGTCATCACAAATTCTTCCAAGTTGACATCATCTGCCAATGTCATCCTTGATGTGTGTATCTGGAAAATGCGCCTCCTTGTTTTGATGTCTGGAAGAGGGAATTCAATTTTTCTATCAATTCAGCCAGGCCGAAGCAAGGCAGGGTCAAGGCTCTCAATTCTGTTAGTAGCGAGAATCACTTTAACATCCCCTCTAGAATCAAAACCATCCAGTTGGTTCAGCAATTCCAACATTGTTCTCTGAATTTCACGCTCGCCTCAAGAATGGGCATCATACCTTTTCGTGCCAACTACATCTATTTCATCGATGAACACTATTGATGGAGAAAGATCATCAACAACTCTAAATAGCTCTCTGACTAATTTTGGGCCATCACCCAAGTATTTCTGGATCAACTCACTACCAACAACTCGCAGGAAAGTGGCTGATGTTGAGTTTGCAACAGCCTTGGCAAGTAGGGTTTTGCCCATTCCAGGCTCGCCGTTGAGTATAACTCCCTTGGGAGGCTTAATACCAATGTCTTCATACAATTCAGGATGGGTAAGAGGAAGTTTCATTGCTTCTTTGATTTCTTGAATTTGAGCATCCAACCTACCAATGTCAGCATATGATTCCAATGGAGCCTTCTCGACCTTCATCACTGAAACCATGGGATCCACTTCATCTTGAAGAAGCCAACAACAGAAAGAACCTTATTGTGCATGAGGATTGCGCACCCCGGCTCGAGCTGGTCCTTATCCACGAAGGACAGGATCCCAACGTAGTACTCGGGCTCCACCGACGACGACACGATAGCGTGGTTCTCATCGATGAGCTCCTTGAGGTTGCCAATGCTCATGGGGGAGCCACGGAGATCGTCGACCTTGGAGCGGTCCTCCTCATTCTTGTCCTCCTGGGGTTTGAGGCACTCCTGATTGGAGACAAATTCCTCCTCCATGAATAAGGAAGAAATTTATTTATTTCTTTATTTTGCAGAGATGGAAGGATGACTATTAGGTTGTTTGATGAAGTAACTGTCTAACAAGCTGGGACTGAATAACGAATCAGAGGTATTTAAAGACATTTACTTCCATGCATTGATCTAACACGCCTATATATGTAGTTGGTTTGGTACCCCATATTGCCCTCTCTCTCTCTCTCTTCTTATGTGTGGCTGGTATTTTAGCATACAGCAAATTCAATTTTCATCAATGCAAATTTTAAGAGATATTGGTTTTATAAGAGACCACAAAAGAGGAAGATAAGCCCACATCGTTTCCACCATAAAACTCATATGCACATTAGTGTGTATAACTCACAAGATTAGTCTTAGAAACCTGAAAGAAACATGAGAACTAAAAACGGTTTTTAGTGGGATGCATTTCTTCTAGGGATAGCATAGTACATTACAACATACCCTTGTATAACCGATTCCTATGAGTTCAAGAATGCCAGGTACTAAAGGAAGCCTATCGATTGCCTGCATTAGAAAGTAACATCTATCAGGAAAACTACATTTACAATATGAAGAGATGCTCTAATGCTTTCTTAGCACAACAAGTTATAAAAGTGTTCTTATGGGGACACTAACATAGGTCTATTCATTTATCTAGTCTGTTCATTAGGTCCAACTCATTTTTTGTGGGAAAAGATCGCATAATTCGACCAATACCCAACCATTTGATCAATGGCCTTTAATATGGACAGTCGACATCATTTACACAAAAATGGGCCCAATTGAGCAATGGTTGGTCTAGCAAACAATTATATATGTACACACACACACACACACACACACACACACACACACACACACAGTTTACCAAATGCTGAGTGTCAGATGGCATCATTCTACAACACCAACCAAATGCAGACCTATGGAAATATAATACAAAGCCTGTACCAAGAATATAAAAAATGAAATTGAATGTTAATCTATATGCAAATAGAGATCATCATAGTTCCAACACTTGTGTTCCTTAAATGAAAAGAAAAAACCATTGGATACAATTCAAAATATAGAACATGAAAGCAGTGAAACACAAGTTCTTCTACAATATTTGGTGGTAATGTCAGTTGTATTAATGACAAGCCTGCACTGCAAAAGTTCAATACAAACATTCTACAACAAAAATAACTTTTGTTTTTAAGTTGAGACTATGAGAAACTCTGATATGACTGTGGTACTATCAACATGATCAAGAGATATGGGAGCTAATGGAATTTAAAAGATATACCGTAGTTACTAGAAACCATATCATTAATGAAGTATATAACATAAGTGCTTGTTTTTCACAATAGCAAAACTTCATAAGGTTGCTAACATTATTGAGAACAGAAGTTCATAAAAGTTTAGGAGAGCTCCAATAAAGAAAAGCTCGAAGACATGACAAACTCAATCTTCCTTCAGTGAGCAGATAAGCAACAATTACAATTCCTTTATCTTAACGATAGATTGCACCACCAAACTATGAAGAATTATGATAAGATCTACATGTAAGAATTTTTCTTTCTTCCTCTTTCTACAAGAGTGTTTCGTAGTGACCATAAGTTTTGCATTAAAACCATATCATTAATGAAGTATATAAGCCACCAAGTTTCAACAGGCTTTAAGCCAGGATTGACTTTACTTCATTGGATATTGCATCTTTACTTCCAAATAAATGAATTCATTGTAATATAAATCAATTGGGCACAAATCAAAACCCTATAGTGATCAAGAATTCCATTGGACGGCTAGTAGAATTTCACTTCTATGACGCCATACATGATTACTAGATGCATGGACTTAAATAACAAGTTAACTCTACTTGCCTTCAAACAGGCTATAAGAGATTCTCCCTATCTTCCCAGTCCTCTCCTTCCTACCAACTTCACATCATTGCCTAAAACACAATCAACATTTAGTTTATTATAACCAACAGGAGGATAACTTATCTTTCATTGCCTAAGACAATCACATCATTGCCTAACACACAATCAACATTTCGGACTGTTCACCACTTACATCAATGTATGTACTTTGTCCCAATTGAGATTTTTTTAAAAAAAGAAAGTAGTCACTCTATCATCCGGATTCCAAACTTTTGACTTGGAAAAAAAGCTATCTATGATGTTCACAACTGTGTAGCATATATTCAAATTATTACTAGACAAATGAGGTTCTTAATGTGCCTAGTTCTCAGCCTTACTCTTCTTTAAAGATTCAATTAATGTGCCCAGTTCTCAGCATGACAAATTCATAGAGAAGTTACTTCCGAAGCTCACAATTGCTGCATCAACAAATGCCAATTTCAATATATATAATACAAAGCCTGTACCAAGAATATAAAAAATGAAAAATGTTTCTTACTTTTCAAGAATTTGGTTGCATTAGGAAATGCTTTCACCACTTGGAAAAGAGACCAAATAAAGAAAAAGAAAAAAAGGTTTTAAAAAAATCAGCATATAGTGCAATATAATCTGCAAAGTTTACAAAATTAAAAATGATAATGGATGACACTTCAAGCAAATAAACATATGCCAAAATATTTATGGAGTGATTTTTTATTTTTATTATTATTTTTTTTAACACGTCAAGCATTTATGATACAAAATCCCTGCACCAATTGAACTTCATTTATGATTACTGAAAATCAGTCCATGCACAAGTGAATCCAATGAGAAGTTGTGATATGCATACCAAAGGTATCATATAATGGAGCACAATAAATCCCATGAGCATTGCAGGCCTGCCGAAGTTATGCAACATCAATAAGAAACACAAAAATCTAAAAAGGAGGCTCACATATAGAGTTTAGAGGTGTGTTGAGCATACACATGTATAACCTAGCCCATCTAAATGCCACCACATGTGCCAGCCAGGCACAAAGGTGTGAAATCCTATATATGTGAACATAGGTTCATTCCCAGTTGATCTCATTTTAGCAAAGATAATGACAAGCTCCCAAACTCATACATAAAAACAAAAAAGAGGAAAGGAGTTCCTACCAAGTGAATTTAGAGGTTTTTCCCCTTTATCAATTGGTATTCCTTAATACGTAAATACATACATATATACATGCATAGATAGACATGTACACACACTCTCTTTCCCCCACCCCATGCATGTGTGGGCACACACACACAAGAAATGTCCACGAGTGACTTTCAGCTTACAGGGGGAAATGCTTGCTTGTCTCAAAATACACATTTGTTGGTGGACTCAACAAAAGCATAAAGACTTTCGCAAGAGAAAAACACCCGAGGGAAATGCTAGATGGTTCTTTGCAAAAACTTGAAATCTGTGGTAATATAGATAGAAGAAGATGGAAACTATCTTGACTATGCGACAGGGTACAACTGACCTTAGAAATTAGAATATAAAACTTGCATCCAGAAACCTTAAATAATAAATAAAATAAAAAATAAAAACATGTATCAACTGAAATAAATTCTGCAAGCCATATATTGAAGTTCCCGAGGATGAACATTCAATTGCATGCAGCCTGTTAAGTAAAAAATTAAAACCAAAGAAATACAAACAAGGGACAAAAGGAGATTTGGTTAAAATTTGACTATAAACAAGCCTAGATATGGTGATCCTAGCTATATGGTCAAAATGGATAGTTGCAAGCAATGGTCCATGTACAACCTTGCCCAATTGGATGGTTAGGATCATCCAAAGTGAACATTTAAATTTATTTTTTATTTATTTTTCACAAATCTACAACAAGTGAACATTTCAGTCATGTTTAGCCATCAATCAGAGAGGGGAAATCATTTTGATGAAATGCATTTATTTTACATAAAAGCAAACAAGTGAATGTAATTAAAGGTAAATATGTAGAATCTCTATTTTGTACATCCTCTGTTCATAAATACAAAAATATAGAGGTGGATGCATCCACATCACCAACATGCAACTCCAATGCCAAAAGCTTTAACAACCATGCTCTTTAGAAAGGTATTGCAACAAAAAATAAGTAAATTTTGCTAACTGTGTCCGCCCTAACAAGTGCATCAATATATGAACAAAGAAAAAGGCAATAAATCAAGTTCACATATCAAAATTATTTGAAGACAAAGTACTAGAAGAATAACCATTTGTTAGTTGGATTCCAACAATAAACAAGTTCATGGAAGTTAGTAATGCCAGACTGTGGTCTTTAGTTCCCATGTTAGCTAAATGTAAAGCTGATTAGAGGCAAGAACCATCAGAAAATTCCTTTTCATCTTCTCATCAATCATAATCCCTTTGATTTATTAGAGCAAGCCACCTAGATGTCCATAATAACTGCAAATTTTGAGATTCATTTGAATATCGGTAAGTTCAAAACAAATGAGAGAAACAGACTAAAATCTACTTGGCATGACTGCTACAACTTTACAAGGTTGCTATATCATCCATCATCATCAGATATGTGAAAATTGTTGGAAATACCTAAGAGGAAACATATAATGCTTGGCCAAGTAAACAAAAATGGTTTTGGTTCAGCCAGAAACCTAAAGGTAGCCCACTTTCATGATCCAGGTCGTTCATCTAGTGGGCCCTATTATGAATGAATCATGCCCCAAAAACTCCCCACTCATAGAATCTTACCACAGGACCAGTGGAATTTTGCAGTCGAATACAGATGATTGGGCAAACCATCCATTTGTAGGCCACAAATCAAACATCGATGATCACCTAATGGAGTTTTTTTTTTTCTCCAACATGTCCATCTAAGAGAACCCACTATATGGACCATCTGGATCACTGAAAGGTGGAATCCAGCTCTAAATGTGTGGGGTGAGCAAAAGACATGCATTAGACACAAAAACTTCTTGATTGAATGCCCACCATTAAAAACTTCTTGGGGCCACAAAAGTTTTGGATCAAGCTGATATATATGTTTTTTTCTATTCATCCAAGTCTATATGACCTAATCAACAGGTTAGATGTCAAATAACCATTACAGTGAGCCTTAGGAGGTTTTTAATGGTGGACATTCAATCACTACTGTTTTCCCAAGGTGTGGTCCACCTGAGATTTAGATCTACCTCATTTTTGGAATCAAGTGTTAAAATTATATTTCAAAATGGATGGACAGTGTTGATAGAACACATACATCATGGTGGGGTCCACATAGCACTGACCACTAGCCACCTGGATGGTGGCAGCGTCACTAGCCAAACCACGTCCAATACCCACCCCAATTAGTTTCAGAGCATGCCAAGCAGCCACTCAAAATGTAGAAAACTTTAGCTTCTACGTCTCCTTGTGAACCAGCAGCAAGGAGACAATTCCTACTCACCCTCCGCTAGCTACTACCCCTCACCCGGCATTATCCAGATACTCTAAACAAACAAACAAAAAACCTGTAGCCTAAGTCTCTGCAACAGATAGACCAGATCTGCCCCGCCCTCCCATACAAAGTCTTTGAACGTAGCCCAATCTGCTACTGATAAAATCATTTCCTTTAGCGATTGCATCTAATGACTTAGCAATAATGTAAACAACTAGCAAAATTTGGAGTATTTTACAATAACTCGCAAAAACATATCATGGTAAATATTATGCAGACAACTAATATAGCTGAAAGACATTGAAAATGCTTCAGATTTAAAGAAACGATTTCCTCACATTTGAAGCACTTGAAGCGAGAAAAAAAAAAAAAAAAAAAAAAAAAAAAAAACATTAAAATTAACAACTTGCTTGGGAGCAGGAAATAGCAATACCTGTAATATTAAAATGATTACTTCCCAAAGTTTTAGTTATCGTCTATAAGCCTTGTAGTCACATGAGAACCAGTTTGACAAAACATAAGATAAACTTAGTTTGAGCTCTTTTTGTAATTGATGTAACTGTGAATACCATCAAACATTATTCATATTACTGACCTCTACCCTGAATGAAACAAGTCTAATGAAAGATGGATTCTTCATCATCATCTACATGGGCAGGGGATACAGAGTTGTTGAACCTGAACAGAACATAATAAAGTATAAATGAAACTCAGTAAAAGAACAGACGTATGCAATGCCAAGCATCTACACTGTAAGCAACTATGGCACTCCTTATCCAGTTAATAAAATAACAACATGAAACATTCCTTGTTGAGCCATTTCATCAAACAGTTAGCATGCATGAAATATAGGAGGATTTTTTTTTTCCTTAAAAGAAGAAAAAGAAAAGAAAAGAGGAACAATCCACCACAACCCAATCTACCCATACCCTACTCATCTTCGAGCCTGCTGAGATTCAACAGCAAATCACCATCACCACATCTTCAACCAGCTGCCATAACTCTACGGCACACAATTGCCGACCCCATCAAAACCTCTGCTTCCACCCTCTCCATTTGGCATCACCATCACCACAACTCCACCTGCTGCCATTACAGATCCGTAAAAAATACATCAAATCCTAGAAAATAAAAAAGGAGAAGAACAACAAGCATACTGTCTACGCAGGATTAGGGCATCGAAGTGGGTGCTCACTTGGCAACTATCCTCGTTGAAATCCTCGTATCTGATCCACTCGTTGAACTCAGAGGGTTCGAGCTACTAGCTGATGCTGTTTAGGACATGGCAGAAAAAGAGAGAGAGAGAGAGAGAGAGAGAGAGAGAGAGAGAGGGGTTGGGAAACAAAGAGGGGATGGGGCCAAGAGACAGAGATCGAGAGAGGGCGAAGGAACGGGAGAGGCTGAGTGCGAGAGAGAGAGGATGAGGGAGCGTGGGAGATGGAGAGAGGGCGGGGGAGAGAGAGAGAAAGAGAGGGTTTGGGTTTTGGAAGATGGCGCGTGGGATTTGTTTTGGAGAAGGGCGTGCGCGGGAGGATTAGCGCGGACGGTTTGGGTTTTTGGGGGTGACGGACGGCACCTTCAGTGCTTACTTTTAGTACTCGTGGGGCCCACCGTGATGTATGTTAGTTATCCACTCCGTCCATTCATTTTAACAGATCATTTTAACCGTTGATTCAAAAAAGGATTCATATTGAAGCTGTAAGTAGACCACATAACATATTAACGATAGAAATTTATTTTTAATTATTTCTTATGGTGTGGTCCACTTAGACCTTTAATCTACCTACTTTTTAGGCTCGTCCACGGAAATTATATATCAAAATTGATGGATGGCTTAGATAAAACATATACATTCCAACGGGCCTCATGAAGCCCCTTAAGCACCATCTATCTTTAATAAGATCCTGGTGGGGATGTGGGCTTTAGCTACAGATTAAGTACGTTTTAGCTACGGATTAAATCCGTAGTATTATAGCTACGGTTTATATCCGTAGCTAAAAGCTTTCATAGTCTGTAGCCTTTGCTCGATTTTTTGGTAGTGATTGGTTCTTGTTTATGATAAAAAAATAATTAATCTATAAATAATAAACAACAAAAAGTAACATAGATAATTTCCAATAAAACTACAAATGAATTTTGTGGAAGTGAAATAAGATGTGATGGTGCAGATGATGTATGCTGGAATATTATAAGAAAAGAATTGAGGAAGAATCACCTTACAACTATAAAGAATAGCAGAATCACATGTTTAGTTATGTGTTGAATTGGCACTATCCTAGTGATTTAAAGGAGTTAGCCGCTCAATGACAAAGACAAGAAAATTTGGCACGCCTTTTTGGGAGAAATTCCAATTCATTTCATAGAGACTGCTAGTAAGGTAAGCCAGAGTCGACCCACAATCACCTAAAGTCACCTAAAGTCATGAGTCCAAAATTTTGGGATTCACTAGTAACAAGCGTTCCATTGCCCACTCAGTCACTAGAATAGTTTCAAAGCTGCTTGCAGGCAAGGATGAACTCAAACAATAAGGATGAATCTGGACAAATCTTCACATGGTAAGGATGCCACCTAAATGATTCATAGGGAACATATACAATAAATTGAAAAAAAAAATTAGAGAAAAAATGTATGTTATGAAGTGTCAATGCAGCAAGAAGAATCCCAGGCCAAACCTAGAACTTACTGTAAATGTTATCTTGGATTTGTCAAATTTTGTAGTGTCAAAACCTCTTGGAATTTGTATCTTGTGTAGCTCAACTTTATATCATCCTTGCCTACATTCAAGAAGTTCAAATTCAAGATCAAGCATCTGAAATTTAAGTTCAAGAAGTTTAAGTACAAGAATAAGAGATTCAAGTACAATATTAAGTACTACTTCAAGTTTTCAAGCTTCAACTATGTCAAGACAGTATGTATTACTTAAGAATACATGCTTAACTTCACAGTACTTCAAGATGACAAGCTTCAAAGTACTTCAAGATGACAAGTTCAAAGTACTTCAAGATAAACTATCAACCGAAGCGAACAATGTTTCAATGTTCAATCTTCACCGATAAGGTATGAATGACCCTACATTGACCATAGGTTAGGTCATATTGATTACATATTTAAATTGGGTCATTATATAATTTTATATGATTTTACTCAACTAGTCCATACCTATGTTCGACTAGTCCAAGCACTGGCTCGACCAGTCCAAGAATTCCCCCAACCGGTCCAAGGTTTGTTACTAATTTTCAGGATTTTCTGTTGGACCCTCAACCAGTCCGGGAGACTGCTGGTGAACAGTGCTCGACTCAAAGTCCAGCAACCATTCTTGGTCCCACTCGACCAGTCGAGGAACGGTCTTATCTTATCGCGCCTGAAATATCTGAAATTTTGTTGGTCCTTCGACCAGTCGAGATGACCTTTGGGCCAGTCGAGTGAACAGTATTTGTGCCTATAAATTGAGCACGAATTTCAGAGTTTGGTAAGTCGTTTAAGAAAAATTAAGACACCACTATGAGAGATAAGTTTGTGATATTCTTAAGCTATATTGTGTTCATTTAATATTCACTTTAATTTAGCTTTTTGCATTTGATTTTGAATTCTCTATTCCATTCTTAATTGAAGAAGGGATTT
Organism: Magnolia officinalis; assembly: GCA_021015155.1. Lineage (NCBI taxonomy): Eukaryota > Viridiplantae > Streptophyta > Magnoliopsida > Magnoliales > Magnoliaceae > Magnolia > Magnolia officinalis. The sequence goes on from JAJHSJ010000007.1 coordinate 40,845,393, forward strand.
AAGTTTTCCCCTTTCTTGAGATCAAAATCAAATCAAGCTAGCCCGAGGTGATTTAATCTAAAAATCACTTAGAACTTAGAACCCTTTCATTAGTGAGTGTGGACATTAAACATCTACTCCAAATTGGTTTTACCGGGCTTCATCAAAGGAGAATATCCAGATAAGTATATTTACGTCTTTATAAATCTCTTTTTGGTTTTTGAGGTTGTGCCACAAAAATCTCTCTTTCCTTTTTAGTTTGTCTAAGGTGTTCCAGAAAATCTCATAGTGTGGGGTTTTTGAATTGTGTAAGCCCACTTGAAAGACACAATTGAAAAGGTTTTAGGTGAACCGTGAAAAACCTATTTTATAGTGAACGCCAATATCCCGTGGGTGAGGATATTGGAACTGGAGTGGTTGTGTGGCTTTTTTTTTAATAGTTGGTGTACACACAAGCGAACCACTAGATTTCTCTTTAAGCCTTTGTGGAGAATGATTGTAATTTATTTTCTGCACATGTGGTGAATGTTGTAATAGCAGTAGAAATTTATTTCTGTTTTATTCTTTATTCCTCTGTATTTGTTTGGGATTTTGATACACAGACCGTTCTAGAAATCAGGTTGTCCTACCATAAGTCATTGGTTTTTGGTGTAAGGTTGTCCTTAGAACAACATATGTATCAACCTCTGAATACTTGTGTATTTGAGGTCGTTATTCATTTCTGCTATTTGAATTGATAAGTGCTATCTTTATTTATTTCTTTCATATTCCACAATTAAAATTTTAATTTGGAATAGTCCTATTCACCCCCGAGGACTCTTAGCTCAGCCTTTTCAAGTAGTATCAGAGCTTAATAGCTCGATTTATTTTTTGTTATTTGGATTAATTTCCTTAGTTAATCGATCTGAGCTTGTTAAAATGTCAAATTTTGATAGCCTTTCAGTCACTAGGCCTCCACCATTTGATGGCTCCAATTATGCCTATTGGAAAGCCAGAATGAGGATTTTTTAAAAAAAATCCATGGATGAGAGTATGTGGCAAGACACAGTGACCAATTGGACCCCTCCTACCACTGAAGTGACTGGTACTGATGGATCTAAAACTGTAAAAGCTACATCTTACTTTTCTTAGACCACTCTTAAGAAAAGTGAGAGTAGTGCCAATGCAAAGGCTTTAAATGTTATTACTTGCGCACTATCACCAAATGAATTCAAGAGAATTATATACTGCGATACTGCAAATCAAGCTTGGGATATTTTGGAAATGACACATGAGGTTACAACAATTGTCAAGAAATCTAAAGTTCAAATCCTCACAACTAAATTTGAGGAAATATGCATGGAAGAAAGTGAAACTTTCATGAACTTCTATACAAGATTGAATGACATTGTCAACTCTATGTCAGGTCTTAGTGATAGGATCCCGGAAAGTAAAGTCTGTGCAAAGATACTGCGCTCATTGCTTGAACAGTTCAATTCAAAAGTAACCGCGATCCAGGAACTTCGTGATACAGATAATATGAGGGTTAAAGAACTGGTTGGTTCTTTACAAACCTACGAGTTAAACTTTACAGCTCCTAAAGATAAGTCCATCGCCCTTAAGTCTTCTAAAATTATTTCTCATAAAAATACTAATAATTCTGATTTAGAAACTTTTGAAGATGATATGACGCTTTTAGCTAAAAAGTTTTATAAGATTTTCAAATGCAAAATGAGGGTTGATTTGCAAAAACCTATTGAAAAGAAAAGACCTAGATCTAAAACTTGGAAATCTTTAAAAGACAGCCAATGCTACAACTGCCATGAATATGAGCATCTAATAAACAAATGTTCTAAGAAGGACAAGTCTAAAAAGAAAGGTATGTTGGCTACATGGGATGAATCTTCCTACTCTGAAGTCTCTTTTGAGTCAGAAGATTCTGAAACCGAGTCAACTAATGATGTTAAAGCCCTAATGACTCTAGCCAAGTTCACTTTCTTAGATAATGATGATTCAACCAATGAAGAAAATCTGAATAGTGAACATGAAAATGAAGAAGACCTTCAAGATGCTTATGATGCCCTATACAGGGAAAGTTGCAAAATAACTGTTAAGTTAAAACTTCAAAAAGAAAAGTTTTCAAAACTAAAAGAAAATTTTGATAATCTAGTCTTAGAAAAATCACACATTTCATATTACTTTGAAAAAACTAAGTGCGACTTAGATTTTAAAACATCCCAAGTTGAAAACTTAAAATCTGAAAATGAAAAGCTAAAACTAGAAGTCTCTTCGCTTTTGAGTTTGAAGGACACATGGAGATACGCCCAAGGTGATCCTAAATTAGAACAACTTTTATTCGGATCTAGAAAATGTGGCGATCGTTCTGGATTAGGCTATGATAAAAGGATTCCTCCCAAATATAAGAATACTCCACCTAAATTTGTTAAAGGGGAGTCTTCTAACTTAAAAGGAAAAGGTCAGAATCAAAATAATTGTAAAAATACTAAAACTCTTCAGACTTTAAAACCTAAAAGCAACCATATCAATTATAAAAATCAAAATCATTATCCTTTAGCTGAGAAAATTGTTGATTTACTTAAGGAGCTCTTAAAATCTAACTCAATGGTTAGGACTTATAGCAACTATAAATATAAGACGACCAACTATGCTCCTAAACCCAAAATTGTAATGAAATGGGTCCCTAAGGTTACTTATTTGGTTGCCCACACCACTTTCAAAGCTTCAAACCATTCAAAGTGATACCTAAACAGTGGTTGCTCCAGACATATAATAGGTGACAAAGGTCTGTTCACCAGTCTTAAAGACATGACTGATGGTTCGGTCACATTCGGTGATGGTAGCAACTGCAGAATTATTGGCCAAGGTACAGTTCAACTCTTTAACCTCCCTCTATTTGAGAATGTTTTATATGTAGAAGGGTTAAAACATAATTTATTAAGTATCTCTCAAATATGCGATAATAATCATAGTGTAAAATTTACCAACCAAGGGTGTAAAATTTTAAATAAGAATGGTTCATTAATATTAACTGGTCGCAGAACTTCTGAGAACTACTACATTGTTAGTGATCCAAGCTCATCTAAGCTATTGTGTTACATGGTCCAAACCAATTAAACTGAATTATGATATAAGCGCCTAGGACATGTACACTACCACAAGTTGTATAGATTGAGCAAAAGAAAATTGGTAAGAGGTCTACCCAAAATACAGAAAGTGGATAAAATATGTGGCGAGTGCTAGATTGGTAAACAAACCATGAGTGCTCATAAAAAGGTGAACTACAAAGCCACATCTAAACCGCTCGAACTTCTCCACATGGATCTCATTGGACCAACTAGAACGGAGAGTCAAGGTGGCAAGAAGTATATTCTGGTGATTGTAAATGACTTTACCAGGTATACTTGGGTAGTCTTCTTAAGAGAGAAATCAAAAACTCTCGACGAAGTAAAAAGGGTACTTAAACGTATCCAAACTGAAAAAGAATCACAAGTCACTAAGAACTATAGTGATCATGGTTTTGAGTTTGAAAATAGCAGTTTTGAGAAGTTTTGAAGTGATTAGGGAATATCACATGAATATTCTGCGCCCAAAACACCACAACAAAATGGTGTAGTGGAAAGGAAAAAAGAGTGCTTCAAGAAATGGCGAATGTAATGTTAAATAGTATGAAGCTTTCTAAGAATCTTTGGGCTGATGCCATAAATACTGCTTATTATATAATTAGCCGCGTTTATACTAGAAAATCAAATAGTAAAACGGATTATGAAAAGTGGCTTGATAAGAAGCCTACTGTTAAGTACTTTCGAGTTTTAGGCAGTAAGTGCTACATCTTACGTGACCGATAAAATCTGAATAAATTTAACACCAAAAGTGATAAAGGGATAATTTTTAGGGTATGCTCTGAATAGTCGAGTGTATCGGGTTCTTAATAAGAGGATCGGTGTAATTCAAGAGTTCATTAATGTGGTTATAGATGATCACTTGAATACACCTGTCTCAAGTTCAGAAAATGATGAAGTTCTTTTATTTGATAAACCAGACTCTTCATCAAGTAAAAATAATACTGAACTACGAACAGTTAAAGATCATCCATCTGATCAAATTCTTGGAAACCCACTCACTGGTGTGCGCACTCGTAAACAACTTGAAGATATGTGCAACAACGTATGTTTTACATCTCAGATAGAACCGGCTAACATAAAAGAAGCTCTTACTGACAAAAACTGGATTGTTGCAATGCAAGAAGAGCTAAATCAGTTTTTTATAAATGATGTTTGGTACTTAGTTCCAAGACCAAAAGATAAACACATTATCGGACCAATATGGATTTTCAAAAATAAGTCTTATGAACTTGATAATATTATTAGAAACAAGGCTAGGTTGGTTGTACAAGGGTACACTCAAATTGAAGGCATTGCTTATGATGAGACCTTTGCCCCAGTAGCTTGTCTTGAATCAATCAGACTATTTATATCCATTGTGTGCTTTAAAAAATTCAAAATATACCAAATAGATGTAAAGAGTGCATTCTTAAACGGCGATTTGCATGAAGAAGTGTACGTTGAACAAACTAAGGGTTTTGAAGACCCTACGCATGCTAATCATGTCTATCGCCTGAAAAAGGCACTAGGGCATTGTATGAAAAGTTGACTAAGTTTCTACTAAGTCATAACTTTATAATGGGAAGTGTTGATAAGACATTGTTTGTAAAGAAACATAATGATCACATTCTTATAGTGCAAATCTATGTTGATGACATTATCTATGGATCTACTTGTGTTAACATGACTGTTGAGTTTACAGATTTAATGAAGTCTAAATTTGAAATGAGCATGGTTGGAGAACTAAACTATTTCCTAGGGTTGCAAGTTAAACAACTCCCTGATGGATTCTTTATCTCTTAAACCAAATATGCTCTGAACTTAGTAAAAAAGTTCGGATTTGAGAGTGGAAAAAATTTTGATACTCTAATGAGTACTACTCTAAAACTCTTTAAGGATTCAACAGGTAAGAGTGTGGATCCTAAGTTGTATCGCAGTATAATAGGTAGTTTATTTTATTCAACTACGAGCCGACCTAATGTTGCTTTTAACGTAGGAATTTGTGTTAGATATCAATCTGACCCTAAAGAGTCACATCTGATTGTTGTTAAGAGTATTTTGTGATATGTCGCTAGTTCAACTAAACTTGGTCTCTGGTATCCACATGATACTGGTGTGCAATTAGCTAGTTACATGGATGTTGGTTGGGCTGGTAACATTGATGATCGTAAATCGACCAGTGGTGGTTGTTTCTATGTTGGGAACTGTTTGGTTTCTTGGCTAAGTAAGAAACAAAGTTCCATATCGCTCTCCACAGCTGAGGCTGAATATATTTTTACTGCTAATGCATGCACTCAACTTGTGTGGATGAAGAGAATGCTAAGCGATTACGGAATTGCACAAGAATCAATGGTTTTATATTGTGACAATTCAAGCGCAATTAATATTTCTAAAAATTCAATTCGTCATTCACGAACTAAGTATATTGACATTAGGTATTATTATATTCGTGAACTGGTGGAAGACGAGATAATTTCATTGGAATATATTCTGACCGAGAATCAACTTGCTGACATATTCACAAAATTGCTCGACAAAAACAGGTTTGTAAAATTGAAATTTGATCTTGGTATGTGCAATATGAACTAATGATTTGTGCCTTTCTGTATCATAATGTATATATTTATTATCTTGAAATTTTTTAAATTTCAAATAGTTAAAAAATTGCAAATTTTCAATGCTACACGACCAGTCGACTACAAACTCGATCGGTCCTGGCTCAACCAGTCGAGTATGTACACGACCAGTCGTAGAACTCGGGTTTTGCTTTTTATTTAGGGAAAGCCACATTTTTCTTCACTTAGTTCTTCTTCTCCAACAATCCCTACCACGACCGGTCGAACCCATCTTCGATTCCTCTCTGGTTAGTGCTTCATTTTTAATTTCCTTATAGATTTGAGTTCTTTGATCTTCCATTACCTTGTTTGAGTTATTTATTTTAAGGTTTATGGTTGTTTGTTAGGTTTTTTAGCTAAAAATCTGATTTTTCTTGAAACCCTTCTTGCCTCTTTTGCAATCCTTGTATTTCTTGATTTCCTTGTTGCAATGAAGAGTAGAAACAAGAAGAAAGGATCTCATGGTCTCTCTTCTTCTCGTTCTGCTCCTATCACGGTGCGGCATTTTCGGTCACTCGAGGAAGATCCGAAGTATGTGCGGAATATTCACTTACGCAACATAATATTTGATGGGACAGTTAACATTTATCATTTGGCACCTTTTGGTATCATTCCACTCCTTCAATCTATAGGATGGGATAACATTTTACATTGGGGTGGTCCAGCATTCCACTCTATTGTACAAGCCATGTATGATTGTATTTCTAACTTCTCTACTAAGAATCTTACGTTTACAATTTCTACTAGAGAAGGTACAATTGATGTGGACCGTCACCTCATTTTTTGATTAATGAATCTTCCAGTTAATGATGACAGTATTCCCATTAATACTCTTGTAGCAAAACCGTCTGAATCTGAGAGCGAATGCTCACTAGAGTTTTATGTAATATGGATGTGGAATGGAGTACTGGGAATGCACTTGCTTCTAAGTTTATGTTACCCAGATAAAGGGTTCTTCATCGGATTTTCATTTCAAATGTCTACCCTAGATCTGGTAGCAAAACCGAACTTACTACATTCATGGTTCGTATTCTTCATTCTATTATTACTAGAGTCTCTGCGTGTCTCCCTTCACTTATCTATTATATCATGATTCAATTTTGTCTCCATCCAGGTCACAGTGATATACCCTTTTCTTATCTTATGATTGTTTTAGCCACCCATAGTCTAATGGTTAAACCTGTTGGAGAAGCACTTATTCACCATCTACCCTTCAACAAATCTAACATTAACAAGATGAATTTGAAGTTGGACCCAAACCAAGTTGATGTGCGTGCTGAAGGAGCAGTTGAAGTAAATGAAGAAGAAGATGCATTGCCTCCAGATAATGTCAATATGAATAACATCTTTAATGAAATTGAATCTGACTCTGCAGCGGATCCTGATTTTCAACCGTCTGATTTTGATGAACGTTTGTGTTCTCTTGAGGAAAAGGTAGAAGGTTTGCGTGTGTCCCAAATATCTCAATTTAAATACATGCGTAAATATCTCAGGCGCATTAACAAGGGACTACATCAAATCGATCCTTCCATACCTACTCTTTCCTCTAGTTCTGATTGGTTTTGAATTTTTGATCTATAATAACTCTTATACTTGGATTTTTTTAACTTTATCTGCTTGAACATGTTTGAATGGTTTATGTTATTTGAACTTACTTCTTTCTATCATTACTTATTGTTCTTTTGTCTCCATCATCATTTCTAGGTTCTTTCCTTTATCATATTGTGACAAAAAGGGGGAGAATTTTTGTTGTTATGCCTATTTCATAATGATATTGGATTCTATAGAGTTAAAACTGTAGACATGTGGACATGTGGAGAAGTGTGGTTAGGTGATTTTTAATCTGCTCATGTCTCCTCTTGGTTTCTATGGAGTAATATATTGAGGGGGAGTATTGGTTTGACCAGGTTGTAACTGGTGCATGATTCTTTGACCAGGTTGTAACTGGTGCATGATTCTTTGTTGTGCATATATGATTCTTTAGTATGTGTATTATGCATCATATTACTTATTTGGTTTTGTCACTAATTTGACAAAGGGGGAGATTGTAAATGCTATCTTAGATTTGTCAAATTTTGTAGTGCCAAAACCTCTTGGAATCTGTATCTTGTGTAGCTCAACTTTATATCATCCTTGCCTACATTTAAGAAGTTCAAATTCAAGATCAAGCATCTTAAATTCAAGTTCAAGAAGTTCTAGTACAAGAATAAGAGATTCAAGTACTACTTTAAGTTTTCAAGCTTCAAGTTTTCAAGCTTTAACTATGTCAAGACAGTGTGTATTATTTAAGAATACATACTCAACTTCAAAGTACTTCAAGATGACAAGCTTCAAAGTACTTCAAGATGACAAGCTTCAAAGTACTTCAAGATAAACTATCAACCGAAGTGAACAATGTTTCAAAGTTCAATCTTCACCGATAAGGTATGAATGACCCTACATTGACCATAGGTTAGATCATATTGATTGCATACTTAAATTGGGTCATTATATAATTTTATGGGCTTTTACTCTACTAGTCCATGCCTATGTTCAACTAGTCCAAGCACTAGCTCGACCAATCCAAGAATTCCCTCGATCAGTTCGAGGTTTGTTACTAATTTTGGGATTTTTTGTTGGACCCTCGACCAGTCCTGGAGACTGCTCGACCAGTCGAGTGAAGAGTGCACGACCAGTCGAACAGGCTCGACTCAAAGTCCAGCAACCATTCTTGGTCCCACTTGACCAGTCGAGGGCAGGGCTCGACCAGTCAAGCAAGGCACTCGACCAGTCGAGGAACAGTCTTATCTTATCACGCCTGAAATATTTGAAATTTTGTTTGTCCTTCGACTAGTCGAACTAACCTCTTGGCCAGTCGAGTGAACAATATTACGCCTATAAATTGAGCACGAATTTTAGAGTTTGGTAAGTCATTCAAGCAAAATCAAGACACCACTCTGAGAGATAAGTTTGTGATATTCTTAAGCTATATTGTGTTCATTTAATATTCTCTTTAATTTAGCTTTTTGCATTTGATTTTGAATTCTCTATTCCATTCTTAATTGAAGAAGGGATTTAAGTTTTCCCCTTTCTTGAAATCAAAATCAAATCAAGCTAGCCCAAGGTGATTTAATCTAAAAATCATTTAGAACTTATAACCCTTTCGTAAGTGAGTGTGGACATTGAACATCTACTCCAAATTGGTTCTACTGGGCTTCATCAAAGGAGAATATTCAGATAAGTATATTTACGTTTTTGTAAATCTCTTTTTGGTTTTTGAGGTTGTGCCACAAAAATCTCTCTTTCCTTTTTGGTTTGTCTGAGGTGTTCCAGAAAATCTCATAGTGTGCGGTTTTTGAATTGTGTAAGCCCACTTGAAAGACACAATTGTGAAGATTTTAGGTGAATCGTGAAAAACCTATTTTATAGTGAACGCCAATATCCCGTAGGTGAGGACATTGGGACTGGAGTGGTTGTGTGGCTTTTTTTTTTAACAGTTGGTGTACACACAAGTGAACCACTATAATTTCTAGTGTTGTGGTGGATGGTTGATTGGTTGATTATGGCTTTGTGTGAATGTTGTAATTTCTCTTTAAGCCTTTGTGGGGAATGATTGTAATTTATTTTCTGCACATGTCGTGAATGTTGTAATAGCAGTAGAAATTTATTTCTGTTTTATTCCTTATTCCTCTGTATTTGTTTGAGATTTTGATACACAGACCGTTCTAGAAATCAGGTTGTCCTACCATAAGCCATTGGTTTTTGGTGTAAGGTTGTTGTTAGAACAACATCTGTATCAACCTCTCAATACTTGTGCATTTGAGGTTGCTATTCATTTCTGGTATTTGAATTGATAAGTTCTATCTTTATTTATTTCTTTCTTTCACTTACTCTGATGCATATTATGCTACAAATCTCAACCTAGAGTGATACGAGTGTATCTAACTATGATGTTGAAACAAAACCACCTAGAACTATAAGATAAATGGGTTAAATCTCTCTACCAGCACCAAGGCATCACACTAATGAAACTCAAGCCATAGTACCAAAAGGAGATCTCTCCCCACACAGGATTCAAAAGGTGAAAAACATAAACTATTAATCAAATTCATCAACTAGTAAATATGCATGTTTCTAAAGGACTTCTATAGACACCTTTTTTTTTTTTACACTACGATATAGTATAAACCAAAAGAAAACGGGCAGATGGATACCGTGACAAAAGACTTCAAATCTTGCAAACTTTTCTTATACACCCCAGTTCATGATTTGGACACAACCATGCGTAGCGTGCCCTAATGTTGTGCATAATGCATATGAATACTTAAGGATACCAAGATCTTTTAACCTCAAAAGATTGGAACTATGGACCCCATATCCCAATCAGAACATTGGAGGACACCCAGATACACTTTAAGGCTCTTTATCTGGTTCATATTCCTGATGAAACCAATTTGGAAACTTGATGTGGTTTACATCAGCAATATGGAGAGCTAAACAGTTGAGATTGTCAAACTGTACAGATGGAACTTTGATTAACGCCCAAATCTTCAATATGGACAATTGGATCTGCTAGATCTTTGATTTGGCTAACAGGCTAATCAGATCATTAAACCAGGTACAAATACATTGGGTAGGGAATTTCCTACGATGCATATGTTTGTTTTACTCTCCGAGTGTTGTGACGATGTTATTTCATCTAAGGAAAATTAGGGGAAAAGTTCAAATCCTGGATTTAAAAAAAAAAAAAATGCTCTTTAGGGTCAAGTTTTCAAAGAATGTTCTTGATGGTCATAATCACATAATAGTGGCCATTTGTCCTCCTATTGTACCAAAGCTTAATTTCTAAGTTCAATAACTACCATGGTAGATTATAGGGGGGACCTAAGTTTTGTTTCTAGGTTCTATGGTTATTCACACAATTTTCGACAGAACTTAAAAATTTTGTAAGTCTCTAAATTCCAAATTCTCCTTAAGTCTAAGGGAATTCCAAAATAAATTCAAATGGCTAATCTATTAATTTCAAAGGGAACTTAAGTTTGGGTATCTACATTCTCGAACTTTCCCTAAGTCTATGAGAGATTTAACTAGATTCAAATATCTAATTTCCACACCCCAACTTGAGACATTTAAGGTTTGTACAAATTTGTTCCTCAAAGGAAAGTTTTGTCTAGACTCTCTCTGATACCATCTTGTAACACCCCGGTTCCCAAACCTAAGTACACTACTCGTGTTTCAAAAACCCGAGCGTTAACCTTTGAAAACACCCAAATTTCACCTACATTTCTTTTTTCTTTTTAACAGAGTTAATAAACTTGCGGGAAAGAAGCGAATCAAGTATAAGAGGGAGTCCAAATATACAAAACCAAATATTTCAAGCGGTTACCCGAAAACTTATATAAACCAATGTCTTAACCTTTTCCAACATGACAGTATAAATTAAATACAAATAAAATCAGGGATGGAGAGTCGCAAGATCATTTGGCTCCTCCCATTCCACATGAACACCAACATATGCGTCATTTGCTTCTCCTGCACACTGAGTATGGTTCGATAGCATCAATGGCTACCGCAATGAGGTATACCCCTCAAGATTTATCGTATCACCAAGATAATTAAGCATAGTTAACAAAGGCAGTGTATAACAAATATTGCACAAAGATTACCATGGAAATCAGATAAGATTCATCAGATACGCATTCATTAAATAAATCACACAAGACAATCTTATTTAAATGCATGGATGCATGCACATGCTCACAAACCTGGGGATGCACATCCAGCTGGTAAAAATTCGTCCAAGGAGAACTTGCCACCCGGGAAAATACTCAAAGGTACGCCCATGGATAACTAGCCACCCAAAAAAGACTATGCAACGAGGTCACCCGAGGAGAACTAGTCACCCGAAAAAGTGCATAAAGGCACGCCCAAGGAGAACTAACCACCCGAAAAAGACCAAATAATGCAGATCACATAAGGATAATTAGTCACCCAAAAAAGTACACAAAGGTACACCCAAGGAGAACTAACCACCCGAAAAAGACCATATGCCATGGAAATGCATGATTAGCCCAACCATTATTATTCTAATTTCAAACCATCATCTTAAGGAAGCTCAAAGGTCAATATGGGATGTTTGTCACCCAGCATAGGCCGACAGCTCGGGCATAGTGTCCCATTCCACCATACATGGCTCATGAGGCTAGCAAATAGGGTATTTAAAGGTAACCTACGCAACTAGTGGCCAATCGTAGCCCAACAAGTGGAACTTACCACCACAAGGTTATATAAAATAATCAATTAAAGCCACATGGGGTAATTATTCCATAAAAGTCGCAAGGGCCGAATATTCCATTTAATGGTATGATAAGAAGGGATTATTCCCCAAAAGTCGTATAGGCATAATGATCCACAAGATGATAAGTCCACAACATAAATTTATTTAATTCATAACACAGGTGACCACTAGTTCGAGGGTTTCCTAAAAACACCATTAAGTAATCATAAATAATAAATTTTGCTACATATAATATTGATAAGACATGCATAGTTAAAGTATTGACCTTAAAACAGGATAGAGATAATTGAAATTCATCACATATTCAAATATTTGACTTTAAACTTAATTCATCAACTATTTATAACATTCGAATTCAATATGAGCAATCAATCATATTAGGCAATCGATAAGATATATGAACGGAAGTGAATAAACAAGTCAATTATCTAGATGTAGAAAAGCTCGAAGGGTAATCCTCACCTTAGGGTGTGGGCTCTCTTCAAATATGGTTCAAGTACATATACTAGCTTGAGATCAAGTTCAAACTTGAAATTCAAGATAATCTGATTCCAACCAAACACGAATTGACTCCAATCCACTAGAATCAAGAATATCTACACCTTGACTAAACCAGGTTCAATTGGAGAGGGAAATTCGACTTTGGGGAAAAATAGATTCCTATAATCAAACAACCTCAAAACTGGGAATAAGTCCAAATTCAAATACTAATTGATTTGGGAAAAACATGAAATCGAAAGGTAAACTCACTTAGTTGCTAACTCAGACTAACTCAGTGCTCAATTTCAAGCCCCTATTGAAATTTGAACCTAAATAAGATTCATCCAAATTTGATTTCAAACCAAACACATCCACCATGCACCGAGTCACCGACTCAGTGACTAGTTGATGATTAAGATGCAAAAACAACTCCCAACAACCTAGTTTCTACCAAGTTTAACTGAGTCAGTGGTTGAACCACAATTACTTATTTGATTACAACCCCAAACAAGCCAAACTCAATGAAAGTCAGGCCAACTACAACTCAGGAAGCTGACTTAGATTAAGATAATCAGTCTCGACTTCTAGAAACAATGAAGAAGATGATAGAATGATTGCCTCTAAGGAAGTTGGATGACGAGAGACCTGAAGCACGCTCTGGTTGTTGAACCTAGCAACCCGACCTGATCAAGACTGAATTCCCTAGAACAACTGAATCAACTCGGCAACAATTCGGTGAGATGAATTGAATCAACTCAGGGGTGAGTCGCTGACTCGGCACCCCGTTTTCTTTCTTCTTCACTTGCTTCTTCCATCTTCTACATCTCCTCTGTCGGAACGACCTACACCAGGCCCAAATTTGAACCAGATTCAAGACTCGGAATCTCAACTCACTTGAGTGAACTCAGCAGCAACTCTCCTCTCCTTTCTCTCTGATCTTCCTCTTTTTCCATCCTTTCTACTCTTGTCTTTCCACAGGGATTTCAGCATCTCTCATACCCAACCCAAGCCTGACTCGAAACATACTCCTAACTCAAACCGAGTCAAGGCAGCTTGACTTGGCAGCGGCACGTGTAACACCCCGCACTTTTAATACTCGGGTGTTACCGTTTAGATCATAGAAAGCATTTAGGCATGCGAGAAACACAGAATAAAACTATAAAGCTATCATCAAAGAAATCACAAAGAGACCATCCTCGTAACACATGAATCCTTCCAAAAGACCTTATTGGTCTACAACTCCAATTGGGTTAAGTCTAAGGTCATTTTAGGAGTCCATTGGCATATAAGGAGGGTCATACTCACCAATCACTTTATGCATAGTTTATTCCAGCTTCATTGTTGTTAACTCTGATTAATGATAAACGGTTCAATTTACACTAAAATTTTGAGGTTTACACTCGGGTTTTTTGGAAACGAGTCATATATATACTCGGGTCCTGAAAACACGGGGAGTTACAGCACGCCATGCTCTTTCTCACTCCCCATTCCATCTCTTCTTCTCGTTGTTTCTCTCCTTCTTCTCCTTTCCTTTTGTTCTTAGGATTAGCAACGAATCTTGAAGTTGCTTGAACCAAAATAACTTTGAATTTGGTCCCGACTCGCCTAGAACTTAGCAGATGAGGTGAAGAAAATGACTCATCTATTAATGGCGGTCCAATCTCCTAGCTACTTTCTTCGATCTGACTTCTGTGGCATGTCTGGATGAACTCCAGGGAGCTTGTAGAAGGGACGTTTCGAAGCTCCGAGTCCAAAATACTAGTGGTTTCAACGTTATAAGATTTCAGCAGCTATCGATCAATGATGAGAAGGTTGGGAAGAAACCGTTGTTGCGATTGGTTTCCCGGACGCTTTGAGAGCTAAGGAGGAGAATTTGGGTGGCCTGGATCGATTCTAGAGTTTCTGGATTGAGGCTGCGTTGATTTTCCAAAACGAGAAAGGCGGGGTGATTTTTCTTTTCGGAGCGACTTCTTATTGTGTAACCCTAATCCATGTGGAGTTTGTGAATGGTTAGGATGCTCCAATTTGAACAACCAGGATTGGCGAGAAGAACTCCCTCAGATCTTCTCCAGCTGTGCAAGGAAGGGAATCTTTTTCGTTTTCAGAAACCAGTCGCACGCGCAACTCCTTTTGCACTAGAGTTCGTGTACCTCCACAGGTGCATCTACATGTGGGACCCATGGGGTTTCAGTAGGCTCCATCTGGCAAACATGATGAACGGTTCAGATCATCCAATCGAGTGATGGTGGTGAGCCACGATCGAGCCAAACGGCAGTCATCTGTTTGAACTGCAGTCGCACAGGAAGAGAGGAGAATTTCTCCTTTTTGAAAAAAATCTCGGGTCAACACACATTTGACTGTGTTGACGGTCCAGTGCACCACGGGTGCACTGTCCATGGTTCACACTCACACTAATGTCGGGTCCACCGTGATGGATTTAACAAATCTGCTTTGTCTATCTACTTTTACAGATCATTATAAGGTATTAAACAAAACAAAAGGCTGATCCAAAGCTTAAGTGGTCCATAAAAACTAGGTTTTGTGTTAATCTCTGATTTCTATTAGTTTAATGGTCAGATTGATTTCCATCCGAACTCCAACGGTCAAAAGGGCCTTAAGAATTTGTTTGGATGATCAGGACGCTTATTCTATTGGCTTTCACTATCAATGCCTTTAATATAATATAAAATTTTATCATTATTATCTTAACTTAAAACGGCGGTGCCTACTTCTAATTAGAACTGTCCTTACGCTAGATCAGTCCTTGTCAGTCATGTACTCAGTTCTTCAAGAAATTTTTAATTATTATGTGGGTCACACCACATGAACGTCTAATTACCAAATCTCGGTTTACTGAGCGTTCAAACCATCCAATGGTTGGATTGACTAGCATTTAATTATCAATAACCCTGGGGATCCTAGATAATGTTTAGGTAAGATATGCGAGTTAGATATGAATCCAGATAATCCGATTTGTGTTTTCAAATGATGGTCCGTATAAAGGAACGTTGTAAACCTGATGAACGGTGGGTTTAATATCAACAATGGACGGTTCATTCTACCCATTGAGGAGATCGAGATCCTAGAAATGAGTCTTCTTGATGATGTGATGGTCTAATCTATGGATGACGAGTGTTGTAAGACCCGTATCCTAGCCCGTACCTTTCCGTAGGCTTCCGCGCTCCTCACGGTCGAATTTCGGCAACTCACGACCTATAATAGGCAGTTGTGCATGACCTTGAGTCGTATCCCATATTCCGAAGTTGGCTCGACCCGAGACTTGTATCATTGCTGTAAGACCCGCGTCTTAGATCGTACCGTTCCGTAGGTTTCCGCGGTCTTTCCGGTCGAATTTCGGTAACCTTCGACCCTTAACAGGCGTTGCGCGCGACCCTGATTCACACGTTGTCAGCCCGAGTCGACTCAACCCGAGACTTGTACCATTGCGACCGCACCGTCGCCGCGGTTCCGATGTCGCGACTCGCGTGCCGAGGGGATACCCTGGCCAGGAGATGTGGGCAGCGTTCGGTGCGAGGAAAACACCGCGCGTTGCAAAATCCAAGAAAATCTCTACGATGTGTCACATCAATCCATCAATCCATCAATCCATCAACCCATCAATCTCAAGGGTCAAGTACACATCACTCACACTCTTCCCCAAGCAACCCCAAAGTCAAAAAGTTCTTACACCACCATACCTTCCTTACACCAAAAGCCACAAAAGTCAAGAAAAGTGGCTCTTACACCGCATCACACCACATCCATCACACCACATCCATCACTCTTCTTTCTTTGCAACCCTCTCTCTCTTCATTTGCAAATCCATTCCCAAGCAAAACAAAAAAAAAAAAAAAAAAAAAAAAAAAAAAAACTCCATACGTATGAGCTTCTCCCCCTTTCCTTCCAAGCCACAAGTGTGACCCACCTTTCCACCCTCTCATCTCTCATCCTAGCCTTTCATTTCTCATCTCCACCATCAAAGAGGAGCACAAGGAGACCGGCAAGCCGAGGGAGCAAGAAGGAAGCAGTGGGTGATCTTAGATAGTTGTTCTACATTCATTTTGTTTGATCAATGGTCCATATATGTGGTACCCACCTTGATGTATGTTTGTATGAGGGGCCCATAGTGGCGGGGTCCCTCTATCCTCACCGATCTTTCTCTCTCTCTCTCTCCCCCTTTTTCTTTGGGTTTGATGGCTTTTGGCCACTTGATGTATGCACCTCATCCAACCATCCAAATGGTGGGCCACCTTAGCCTTTGTTTGTGGTATGGGCCATCCAAATGGTGGGCCACCCGGATGAAAGGAGAAGTACAAATATTAGCTTGATCGAAAATAGGTGAGCCATGTGGGACCCACCTTGATGGGGTGTTCATCCACACGTCCAGGCGGACACACCAACAGTGGTGGCTAAACAGTGAAGTGTGAACTGATAAAAGGGGGGGTGCACTATCAAGGAGTGTGCACTGACAGTGGGCGTGCGCCGGCTGTGGGTGTGGCTGACGTGGGTCCAGGGCCCATCCACACCATCCACCCTTTCTTGTGGGGCCCACCATAGTGTATGTGTTTCATCCAGCCGTCCACCCTTCTCAACGGTGGGACCCACGTCCATGTGGGGCCCTCCTTGGTGCGGGTGCACCCCAGCCGCATGGCTCAAATGGCAGACGGAGTGGAGATACCTCGTTTACACTGAGGTCTTGGTACCATCACTGTGGGGTGGCTAACGGTGATGTGATCACCGACGTGGGGCCCACCTGACCTCGGGGTGTGGCTGAAACTTGGTGGGACCCTTCATTCAAGTGGGACACCCACAATGGATGGTCTGGATTTGTGGACCCCATCTCGGTGGGCCCAATAGATGGTTAGGAATGTTTTAATGGAAGGGCACTCCCCTCAACTGTTGTATCAGGTGTGGCCCACACCAATCACGAAATAACTTGATTTTTGGAACGTAGGCCCACCTTGGAACGGTGCATCTAACTGATGGGTTAGATATTGGTAATACCAACGGTGGGGCCCACACCGCTCGATCTCGTGGGACCCACCTCTGCTCGTGTCAGCGAAAGAAAAGGAAAGAAAGAAAAAAATATATATAGAAAAAGGGAAAGGAGAGGGGCACGTGGCGCTCTCCCTCTCTCTCTGCATCTCCCTCTCTGACGCCCTCTCTAGCTCTCTCTCTCTACATCTCTCTCTCTCACGTCCTCTCACTTCTCTCTCTATCTCTCTCTACATTTCTCTCTCTATCTCTCTCCCTCCCTGTGAACATCAGTGGGCTGTAGGCCCCACATGATGTATGTGTTTACACGTACCCTCCATCTGTTTTGATGGTGGGGCCCACTGTCATCTGGCGACGGGATGTTCTGTGGGTCCCACCGCTATATAATATATTATATTATATGTTATATATTGTATACATATATATTGTATTATATATTATGTAATATGTTTTTGGTGGTGGGCCTACATGTGACCCACCTTTGCCCTCCTAGTGCAGCCACTTGTACAGCAACCACCTAGCTACTCCTTTGTTGGCGGCAGGCCCCACAGTAATGTATATCGACACCGTCCACTATTTGAGCGGTGAGGGCCACCATGATGCAAGTGTTGTATCCATGCCATCCAACCATTTGCGAGATCATTTTACAGCATGGGAAGTTAGTGGTGAGTCAAATCTAAAGTTCGGGTGGACCCCACTACTAAATAGTGGACAGTGACACCCACCGTTTAAACTTCTAGGGCCGTGGTGGTTTCCAAATTAAGCTGATATTATTTCCACTTCATTTATCTCTATGTTAACTTATGATTAGTTCGGATCTCAAATATACACGAGGTTGGGCCTATTTGATATACCTGAAGCCCATTGGTGTGACCCATATAATGCGGCCCATGTAATGTGGCCCGCTTGACATACGAGGCCTATTGTG
This sequence comes from Magnolia officinalis, assembly GCA_021015155.1. Taxonomy (NCBI): domain Eukaryota; kingdom Viridiplantae; phylum Streptophyta; class Magnoliopsida; order Magnoliales; family Magnoliaceae; genus Magnolia; species Magnolia officinalis. Next base: position 40,863,768 of record JAJHSJ010000007.1, read on the forward strand.
ATATATTTGAGGCCCAGGTACGAGGCCCACCTGATGTGTATTCGGGACCCGATGCGATGTATGTGAGGCCCATAAGCGAGGCCCAATGTAATGAATGTGTGTAACCGTTACAGTGTAGGCCGTGCCATGGGAGCAATGTTAGTTTGACGTCCACATTGTGCAAATAATGTTGGTTAGATGTCCGCATTATAATTCTCCCTAAGGCCCATTGTTAGGCTCATACTTGTAGGCCGTCTAGGCCCATTTTCGTTATGAACAACATCCATCACCGTATAACATGTTTAGTATAGTTTCATGATTCATGATCATACGCATCATATGTATGCTTGATATGAGAAGTAACTGATCATAGCATACGCCTTCGGGCAGATTGTTTAGGGGCTCCCGGTTATGCGGTGTTGCCCCACATGAGCGCATGAGACGCGCAGGATTGCTGCATGACTGGATAGTGTGATTCATGCATTCGCATTGTGTGATATGGTTACTGTACGCCCTAGCGACATCAGGGCCGTTGCCGCCACAGGCACATCGTGGTTGGCAGGATTGGATACCGGAAATCTTGTTCTACATGGGGTGCTATAGATATCTCTGGGTGAAAGTCCCTAAACCCTTATGGTACCAAGAGGTTGCTCCAACGTCTAGACCGAGTGGATGCATGAGCGCCGATGGCCGATTACCAGGAGGCTGCGTTTTCCACTGTGTCGTGGTCGGTTGGAAGGGGGTGCGGCCTTACCCGCCCGAGTGTAGGGGGCAATGTTAGGCTGAGTTTGACCAGCTCGAGGAATGGGTCCGCTATCGACGAGTCGCGCCCGATATGGGCAGGCGGATAGTGAGGTCTCTTCCACTTACCTTATTGCGCGCGATGGGGCGGCAATCTGGTTTTGAGTGTACCAGACCCCGGTGATATCCCAGATTTTGAGCTATACTGATATGTGGACTTAGATGAGGATTTGTATGCTTGAGTTGCATTTCGCATCGCATGGCCTTGGTATGGCCGACATCTTTCATGCCTTGCATTGCATAGCCTTGGTACGGCTAGTAGTATTCATGGATTCACCAGCATGTTCCGTATTACTCTGATACTGCATACTGTATTACTACCTTGCGCACACACTTTCACCACCCTCTAAGCTTTCTATAAGCTTATGCACGACCGTTGCGTGCAGGTGACGCGAGGACGCAGTAGCGCTGAGACAGGAGCGCAGAGCAGATCTTTTGCAGCTTTTTGTCCATCCTCATTGTATTTCCCTTTATGCTCATTGTACTTGTAAAGTTTTTTATCATAGTGGAAATGTGATGGAGTTTTTGGTTGTTGTTTGTGGGTTATGCTTTTGGTTATGCTTATTACAAATTAAACGGATGCTGAAAAATCCTCCTTGTAGCATCCCAGGATCGGAACCTGGCGTATGGGCGCTGGGAGCCGAGAATGGGGTTCTACGGAGGCTGTCGGCACCGGATTCGGCGATCGAAAATTTTGTGAGCCCGGTTTCCGAGTTTGGGGCGTGACAATTGCGACCACGCCGTCGCCGCGGTTCCAACGCCGCGTCTCGCGTGTCAAGGCGATACCCTGGCCAGGAGGTGTGGGCTTGCATTCAGTTCGAGGAAAAACACGGCATGTTGCAAAACCCAAGAGAACATCACATCAAATCTCATCAAGCAAGTACACATCCCCTCACATGTCAAAGTACAACCCCATCCCCAAGCAACCCGAAAGTCAAACTCTCTCTTACACAAAGTACACCCATCACTCACTTCACCCATCACCTCATCACTCACCCATCCCTCTCTCTTACAACCACTCTCTCTCATCTCTCTCTCTCTCATTCTCCAAGCAACTCACGCCCAAGCTTCCATGGGAGAGAGCTTGTGTGGTCCACTTTCCTACCTCCCATCTCCACCCTCCAAAACCAATCTTGACCGTTGAATCGCATCCCTTAGAGCTTGGGAGATTAAGGAGGTTAGAAGATTTGCAAGGTGGGTGATTTATTTTATCTTATTTTATTTTCAACCCTTGATTAAGGGCCCACCTGTGGTGGGACCCATCTTGATGTATGCATTGTATAGAGGGGCCCATAGTGGCGGGGTCCCTCCGCTACTCCGATCTCTCTCTCTTTCCCTCTTTTGATGTGTGGCCCACCATGATTTTATCCGTGTTGTCCCATTTGTGGGGCCCACCTCGCTGACGTCCAGGGCAGCGGCCCACTATAATGATTTTATCCATGCTGCACATTTAGCAGGGCCACCCGGCTGGTAATCCAGTAGTAGCAGCCCTTGCTGTCAGTCCATGAGCAGACCACGTGGACGAAGGGACACTACAAATATCATCTTTATTTAAAGCTGGTGGTTCCACATGTGTGGACTCACCTGATGCGTGTCTTTTATCCATGCCATCCACCGTCCAGTCTACTGGACGGTGGGCCTACCCAGCGTGATGTTTGTGCCATCCACATCGTCCACGTAGGGACGGTGGAGCCCTGGTGTGGTGACCGTTCACGTGGGATGTGACCCACCTTGATGCTTATGTATGAGATCCAAACCGTTCACCACGCAGCAGCAGCTACTGTTTGGTGTCAACAAGCGCTGAGGGTCACACCATCTCCACCTGCTCCACTGCCATCAGCAAGTCTGTGGGCCACCATGAGGTATGGGTTTTATCCTCGCCGTCCGTCCCTTACTGGGACGTGGACCCCACCCACATGGCCCCACCTTGATGCTGCATCGTCCAGTGCAAAGGCCTGGACGATGAAGATCCACCTTGATGCTGCATCGTCCACTTGGCCTCGCCTCTGCACCGTCCAATGCCTGAACGGTGTTGTGTTTACTGGAAATGAATGGATGGTGCTGTGGTGCCCATAATGACGCGTTTCATCCGTTGGACGTGGACCCACCCACACGTGTTGCACGTGTGGGGTGGGGCTACCTTGATATATATTGTATCCACACCAGCATGTATGTGGTTTAAATCCACACCGTCAGTGACGCTAGACTCTCCTTTCTAATATAATATTATATTATATTATATATATATATGTTGGTGTATATATATAATATTAATATAATAATATATATGATATTATATGGTGGGCCCTACGTGGGACCACCGTGATATGTGTTTCATCTTGCTGCATGAGCAGCCGTGGGACCCACGTGTGTGTGGACCCCATGTGATGCCTGCATTTTATTAACACTGCCCATCTGTTTTAACCGAAGCTGTCCACCCGTTTTGCCAGCATGGACACTACCATGATGTATTTGTTTCATCCACACCGTTAAGACAGTGCTGGACATGTTTGGACGGTGCTCATTTACATGGGACATGTTTGGACGGTGCTAATCATCATTAGTGCCATGTGCCCCATACAAGGATAGTATACCGTGATACACATGTTACACCTACAACTATTGAAATAATTTTTAGTGTAGTCCAAGCTCACTTGAGGCCCATTGGTGCGGCCGATCCATGAGGCCCATCATGATGTATATTTGAGGCCCATGTGCAGGGCCCACCTGATGTATATGAGACCTATTGGTGCTACTCATTGATACGGCCCACTTAATGTACATGAGGCCTGTTGGTGCGACGCATCCATGGGGCCCACCTGCCTTGTACTTGAGGCCCATATGATGCGGCCCACCTGCTTGAATCTGAGGCCTATGGGCAAGGCCCATCGGGATGTATTCGTGGCCTATGGGCATGGCCCATTGTGATATGTACTAGGCCCATAACGTGTAACCCTTTTTATGTATTCGAGGCTTAGATACGTAGCCCATTTGATGCATATGAGGTCCATGTGTAGGGCCCACATGTTATGTATTTGACGCTCGAGTAGGGCCCACCTATTGTATGCCCATTGGTTGTGGCCCATTATGATGTATTTGAGGCCCATGGGCGAGGCCCGATGTGATGTATGTGAGGCCGTTACGTTGCGTATGAATCCCTTATATGGGCCACTCCTTGGGAGCAATGTTGGTTAGATGTCCACATTGATGGACAATGATGGTTAGATGTCCTCATTGTGACCTTCCCTTAGGCCTTGTTAAACCCATTCTTATCGATTTCGATTGTCATGACCGATTGCCGATTCTGATTGATGTGATCAATTTTCTGATTCTGATTATCGATCGATTCTGATTATCATGACCGATTGCCGATTCTGATTGACTTGACCGATTTGTCGATTCTGATTACCGATCGATTCCGATTGTCGTGATCGATTACCGACTTCGATTGGTTACCGATTTACCGATTCTGATTATCGATCGATTCTGACTGTCGTGACCGATTAACAACTCCGATTGGTGACCGATTTGCCGATTCTGATTATCGATTGATTTCGATTATCGTGACCAATTACCGACTCCGATTGATGTGACCGATTTGCTGATTCTGATTATCGATCGATTCCGATTGTTGTAACCGATTACCGACTCTGATCGGTGACCGATTTGCCGATTCTGATTATCGATCGATTCCAATTGTCATGACCGATTACCGACTCCGATTGACGTGACCGATTTGCCGATTCTGATTATCGATCGATTCCTATTATCGTGACCGATTAACGACTCCGATCGGTGACCGATTTGGTGATTCTGATTCTCGATCGATTTCGATTATTGTGACCGATTACCAACTCTGATTGACGTGACCGATTTGCCGATTCTGATTATCGATCGATTTCGATTGTCGTGACCGATTACTAACTCCAATCGGTGACCGATTTACCGATTCTGATTATCGATCGATTCCAATTGTCGTGACCGATTACCGATTTTGATTGACATGACCGATTTGCCGATTCTGATTATCGATCGATTCCGATTATCGTGACTGATTACCGAATCCGATCGGTGACTGATTTGCCGATTCTGATTATCGATCGATTCCGATTGTCGTGATCGATTACCGACTCTGATCGGTGACCGATTTGCCGATTCTGATTATCGATCGATTTTGATTGCCGTAACTGATTACCAACTCCAATTGACGTGACCGATTTGCTGATTCTAAGTATAGATCGATTCTGATTGTCGTGACCGATTACCGACTTCGATTGACGTGACCGATTTACCGATTCTGATTATCGATCGATTCCGATTATCGTGACCAATTACCGACTCTAATTAGTGACCGATTTGCCGATTCTGATTATCGATCGATTCCGATTGTCGTGACCGATTACCGATTCTAATTAACGTGACCCATTTGCAGATTCTGATTATCGATCGATTCTGATTGTCGTGACCGGTTACCGACTCCGATTGACATGACCGATTTGTCGATTCTGATTATCGATCGATCCCAATTGTCATGACCGATTACCGACTCCGATCGGCGACTGATTTGCCTCTTCTGATTATCAATCGATTTCGATTGTCATAACTGATTACCGACTCCGATTGACGTGACCAATTACCGATTCTGATTATCGATTGATTTTGATCGTCGAGGCCAAGTATCGAAGCCGATTCCGATTGTCGAGGCTGATTGTATAGGCCGACCATGATTGTCGTGGTCGATTGACCGATTATCGATCGAGGCCAATTATCGTGGCCGATTGTCGAGACCCAATGTGATGTATATGCGGCTCGTATTTGAGGCCCATTGTGATGTGTATTCAGCCCGTGTTTAAGGCCCAATGTGATGTATATGAGGCTTATGTGATGAGGCCCATTGTGATGCATTTGAGGGTCAGGCGATGAAGCCCATTATGATATATATTAGGTCCATATGAGAAGCCCATCGTGATGTGTATTAAGCTCTTGAGTGAGGCCCATGGTGTTGTATATTAGGCCCTTGTGTAAGGCCATGGGTCCATTACATGTTAGGTTCTATGTGGGTCATTCCTTGGGGCAATGTCGGTTAAATGTCCACATTGACGAGGCCGATTGTTGATGTCAGTTATTGAGACTGATTATGAGTATGTGACAACATAGCATCATGATACATGCCCATACACATCATCTACATGTTTGTTATGAGATGTGGCTGACCATTGCATATGTTATTGGGCAGGTTGTTATGAGACTCCCTAATAGGTGGAGATAATCTCACATGAGCGCACGGTTTGCGCAGGATTGATACATGACTAGATTGTATGACTCATGCATCTCGCATTGTGATTACTATCCGTCGTATCGACATCAGCGTCGTATCCTCCACAGGCATATCGTGGATGGCCAGACGGGATACCGAAAATTTGTTCTAGCATCGGGCTGCCATAAATGGCCTTGGGTGAAAATCTTTAAACCCTCTTGGTACTAAAGAACACCCCAACGTCGAGACCGAGTGGATATATGAGCGCCCTAATGTCGAATACCAGAAGGCCACGTCTCCCACTGTGTCGTGGTCAGTTGGGAGGGGGTGTGGCCTTACCCGCCCGAGCGTAGGGGGCATTGCTAGGCTGAGTTTGACTAGCTCGTGAATGGGTCTGCTATCGACGTGCCGAATAGGTATTGGCAGACTATTGGATAGGCGGATAGTGAGGTTTCTTACGTTCACTTAGACTGTGCGGCTGGGAGAGCGGCAGTGCCATTTGGAGTGTACTAAACCCCGGTGATGATCCCAGAGAGGAACCGTACTGATATGTGGACTTATTGAGCAGGAATTGCATATTCATTTATTCATTCATTCACTATCCACTCGGGTTGGTGGTACGTAACTATTGTTACATGTACCTTCACATGACCTAGATTTCTGTTAGGCGCGTAACTAACCTGAGATCCGGAGTTTACCACATTGAGTTTGACTATCCAAATTTAGGTAAGAGACTGGTTTGGATAGAAGTCTCTTGTGATGGAACCCATAGCCTGCGATACTACGTACTATCACCCCGAATTCACTCCAGCTTGTTCATTTCATTCGCACTGCATATTGCATTGCATCCGTAGCATTTACCATTTTGGGTTGCCATGTTTCTACATTGATATGGATGTTAGCATTCATGGACATACTAGTATGTTTTCGTTTACTCTGATATCGTATGATTCATGAACTTGCCAGTATTTCTGATATTGTATGATTTATGGGCTTGTTAGTATTTCCGCTTACTCTGATTATTCTGATATTGCTTACTTGGCACTTACCTTATGCACACACTTTCACCACCCACTAAGCTTTCTATAAGCTTATGCACGGTAGATGCGTGCAGGTGGCGTTAGGTCACAACAACGTTGAGCTTGGAGTGTACAGCGGTCTTCTGGAGCTTGATTTTTTATTTTTATATTTCCCTTCCAGCATTGTACTCAAATGACTATATTAGTGGATATATGATGATGATGTTGCCTTTATGATTCGGGTAATCTTGTAGTTATGCTTATTACAAGATAAACGTACGTTGAAAGATCCTCCTTGTAGGATCTCAGGATCGGAATCTGGCGTATGTACGTTGTGAGCCGAGAATGAGGTACTACGGAGGCTGTCAACACCAGATTCGGGGATCGAAAATTTTGTGAGCCCGGTTTTCGAGTTTGAGGCGTGACAAGTGTACTTGATGGTTGGATTTAGGCTAGCATGAAATTGAATGTTTAAGTAGGTTGGATCTATGTTTACACCAGATTAGGTCTCCATAGTAACACCTGAGTACTGAAAACTACGAGGTGTTACACTAATGGCTTGGAAGCCTTAGTGTTAAATTATTTTACTTAATTTAATTTACATGTTAGTTTAAGTTAAGCAATTGTGTTTAAAAGGTATAATTTTTATTTTGTCCTAATCATCATCCCTTTAGGACGTAGCCTTCATTCTATAACTCTGTCAAGCTTTCGCGCATAGCCCGTGGCACGTCACCACGTGCAATTTCAATCCTCACTTGGATTGCCAATATTCATAGTGAATATCAATGATCCACAATGAATATCAACAACACACGGTAACATCCTTAGTTGGATCACCGATATCCACAGTGAATATTGATGATCCACAGTGACTATCGACAATCCACACGGTAACATCCTCACTTGGATCGTCGATATCCAAATATCCATGGTGAATATCGGTGATGCAAGTGTGGATGTTATCAATAATCCATAATGAATATTGTGGTCCCAATGTATATTGGAGATCCACAGTGAATATCGGTAATCTACACCGCCTCAGCTTAAAAATTAAAAATTAAAAAATAATAATAATAAATAAAATCTCACTTTAAAAATGACATCCACCTTCCATAGAGGAGGACCACCACACTCTTCTTCCTTTCACAAACTCCCACCATTCATAATCAACAAATAATAATAATAATAATAATAATAATAATAATAATAATAATAATAATAATAAAGGGAGACCTACACAACCTTATCCTTTCACAAATTCCCACCATTGATATCCACCAACAAAAAACAAAAACAAACACAGGAAACTACTATTATCTTAACATGAACTTGTCTTTGGATATAATAGCTTTTACATTAGATGAACTTGTCTTTGGATATAATAGCTTTTACAAGATAATGTGACAAAAAAAAAAAAACAATCTTTAAAAATCACTCATTTTCCACCCAAACAGTGTATAGTGAACTTTGTTGGACATTCACAGATAGTGTGGTGGTACCCTAGAGAACGTGGGGTACTCCATACAACTTCTAACGGCCATGAAAGCTTGTCTCTTATGTGGTCACCTCCTAGCCAAAAAAGAACATAATGACATTTTTGTCTTAGAAAGAGTAAAAAGTACTCCCAAGACCAAAAGAACTAATGGTTAGTAAAACAAGGCCTGAACTAGAGCTGTACACGAGTCGAGTCGAGTCGAGTCGAGTATCACCATACTCGTACTCGGCTCTTAACGCCTGAGTGCTGCTCGTACTCGGCTCTACTCGGCCAACGAGCATGGACTCCCTGCTCGTACTCTACTCGCCCGAGTACGAGCTGAGTACGAGTAGTAAACGAGTCAAGTCGAGTCCGAGTTTTCGAGGCGAGATCGAGTACGAGCACAAATATCAGGTTAATCCCAAAAGGCTAAAACCTTACATGGCGAGCTGGGCAGGAACTGGGCAGGAACGAGTGGCAGCTGCGTCGTGCAGGGCAGGAACGACCGGCAGCTGTGTGCAGGGCAGGGCAATGACGGACGTGGTAGGAACGAACTGCCGCACCAGACGAGTGGCAGGGATGAGCTCTGTCACCTAATAGGGGCATCGAACAGGCCGCAAGGACGAGCGACAGGGTCTAACACCGCTGGACAGGGGACAGGGGTGAGTGAGAGAGAGAGAGGAAAGAAGAGGGACGGCCGGAGGGGTGCTAGGAGAGGGAGGGGGGAGAGAGAGAGAGAGAGAGAGAGAGAGAGAGGGGTTTTCAAACGCTCGCTGGGAGGGAAGAAGGAAGGGTTTGGGCGCTACTTGAAAATGACGGGTGGGGTAGGGTTCTGTTTCTCCGGCGAGCTTATATATAAGTGTACAAGTCGAGTACTGAGTCGAGCACCGAGTCGAGTACCGAATCGAGTACCTCTAGACTTGTACTCTACTCGTAATCTAAACGAGTCGTGGAAACCCGCTCGTACTCGGCTCTAACTCAGACGAGTTGAGTACGAGTCGAGTATTCCGAGTCAAGTCGAGCGAGTACTCGAGCCTTAGTCTACTCGTGTAAAGCTCTAGCCTGAACCCTTTGGCATTAGGGTCTATTTAATTATTCCTGACACTACGCCAAAACAGTGAAAAAAGGACGGTCCAAACCATCTCAAATGACCAAAAAGGACGGTCATGGACCGTCACATAGGCCGTCAAATTTTGACGTGTCCTATTTTTTAAAGGACAGTTGAAAACCGTCATTCTTATTGACGGAAAAAAGACGGTCATGGACCGTCCTAAAAAAGGACGGTCATGGACTGTGGACCGTCCTTAAAAAGGACTCATGGACTCTCTTATGACCCTTCAAAGGACGGTCATGAACTATCCTTTAAACGGACGGTCATGGACCGTCCTTAAAAAACCTTCCTTAAAAAAGACTGTCATGGACCGTCTCTTATGAGCCTTCAAAGGACGGCCATGGACCGTCCTTTAAACGGACGGTCATGGACCGTCCTTAAAAAGGACTGTCATAGACCGTTTCTTATGAAGGACGGTCATCGACCGTCCTTTAAAAGGACTACTATAGGCCGTCTCTTATGACCCTTGAAGGACATTTTCAAATTTGACCTGTTACAATATTCTTCATACACCTGTTATACAATATATTCATCACATTCACATTCACATCCATCTAAACCCAAACTACGTAAATCCATCCAAACATAAACTACATCCATCAAAACAAACAATCTTATCCACATTACATTCATCCATACATATAAAGTTTAACTTCATAAGTTAAAAAAGGGAAAAAAAATCAGCAACAATTTTCTTTTCGTGTCTTTCATCTAATAAAAAAATATTCAACCAACAAAACATTATAATTCAGAATCATGAAGAATTGCAGAAACTTCATCCAAAAAAGTGGGCACTTTTTTAAAATAAAACTGATCATTAAAATAAACCTAATATGAGCAAATAATGCAAAAAAGTGTTTCAATTAATAGAAACAACAACAAAAATTAAAGCTTTGTAAAAAGGGGCATGTGTTAAAAGGGATACATTCTTGTTTGTTGTCATGTGATTGGGCTACATTATTACAGCAATCGGGTTCGGGTTCGGTATCAGGTTTAGGTTTAGGTTTTCAAGTTTAGGTTTAGGATTAGGTGTAGGTCTAAGTTTAGGGATTTGAGAATACATCCAGGCCCTGTTTGGGCAATGGGATTAAAAGGGATTAGGTGGGATTGGATTCATCTGGTTCCGTGCCAATTCCACTCCATGTTTGGAAAAGCTTGGAATTAGATCAGATGGAATTGCATTGGGTCCCGTGCCAATTTCACTCAATGCTAGCAAGTTGTGCAGTTCCCACCCTGATTTGTGGGCTATATCCACACCGTCCACCCATTTTTTGAGATTATTTTAGAGCATGGGCCAAAAATCAGGTAATTCTAAAGCTCAAGTGGACCCACCACTAAAAGCAATGGGGATTGAATACTTACCATTGAAAACTTCTTTGGGGCCACATAAGTTTTGGATCTACCTCATTTTTCGGCCCATACCATAAAATGAGGTTACAAAACAAATGAACGGTTTAGATATAATACATGTGTGTTATTCTGATAATTTCAAATGATGGTGGGTATATCCATTCAATGTACCACCATATTACTAACAAAGCAGAGCATTAATCTAATCCCATGGAATCAGGGGACAATCTCTGCCATGGGTAATAATGATGTTTTTTTTTAATCCAATCCCACCTAATCCCTTCTGATCCCGTTGCCCAAACAGGGCCTCAGGTTTTAGGTTTAGGTTTTAGGTTATAGGTTTAGGTTTAGGTTTAGGCTTAGGTTTTAAGTTTAGGTTAAGGTTTAGGTTTAGGTTAAGGTTTAGGGAATTGAGAATAGGTTAAGGTCTAGGTTTAGGAAATCGGGTTCGGGTTCGGGATTGGGTTTAGGTTTGGGTTTTCAAGTTTAGGTTTAGGTTTAGCTTAGGCAGTTGAGATTAGGATTAGGTGTAGGTTTAGGTTTAGAGATTTGAGAATACATTTAGGTTTTAGGTTTATTTTTAGGTTTTAGGTTATTGGTTAAGGTTTAGGTTTTAGGTTATTGGTTAAGGTTTAGGTTTTAGGTTTAGGTTAAGGTTAGGTTATAAGTTATAAGTTTAGGTTATAGGTTATAGATTAAGGTTTTAGGTCATAGGTTTTTGTTTTAAGGTGGTTTAGGTTAAGGTTAAGGTTTTAGGTCTTATAAGCTATAGGTTTAGGGAATTGAGAATATGTTAAGGTTTAGGTTTAGGAAATTGGGTTCGGGATCGGGTTTAGGTTTGGGTTTTCAAGTTTAGGTTTAGGTTTAGGTTTAGGTTATAGGTTTAGGTTTAGGTTTAGGTTTAGGTTTTAAGTTTAGGTTAAGGTTTAGGTTTAGGTTAAGGTTTAGGGAATTGAGAATAGGTTAAGGTCTAGGTTTAGGAAATCGGGTTCGGGTTCGGGATTGGGTTTAGGTTTTCAAGTTTAGGTTTAGGTTTAGGTTAGGCAGTTGAGATTAGGATTAGGTGTAGGTTTAGGTTTAGGGATTTGAGAATACATTTAGGTTTTAGGTTTATTTTTAGGTTTTAGGTTATTGGTTAAGGTTTAGGTTTTAGGTTTAGGTTAAGGTTAGGTTGTAAGTTATAAGTTTAGGTTATAGGTTATAGGTTATAGATTAAGGTTTTAGGTCATAGTTTTTGTTTTAAGGTGGTTTAGGTTAAGGCTAAGGTTTTAGGTCTTATAAGCTATAGGTTTAGGGAATTGAGAATATGTTAAGGTTTAGGTTTAGGAAGTCGGGTTCGGGATCGGGTTTAGGTTTGGGTTTTCAAGTTTAGGTTTAGGTTTAGGTTAGGGAGTTGAGATTAGGATTAGGTGTAGGTTTAGGTTTTGGGATTTGAAAATAGGTTAAGGTTTAGGTTTAGGAATTCGGGTTCGGGTTCGGGATTGGGTTAGGTTTGGGTTTTCAAGTTTAGGTTTAGGTTTAGGTTAAGGAGTTTAGATTAGGATTAGGTGTAGGTTTAAGTTTAGGGATTTGAGAATAGGTTAAGGTTTAGGTTTAGGAAATCGGGTACGGGTTCAGGATCGGGTTTTAGGTTTAGCTTTTCAAGTTTAGGTTTAGGTTTAGGTTAGGGAGTTGAAATTAGGATTAGGTGTAGGTTTAGGTTTGGAGATTTGAGAATACATTTAGGTTTTAGGTCATAGGTTTTGGTTTAGGTTAAGGTTATAGGTTTAGGTTAAGGTTGAGGCTTAGGTTTAGGTTATAAGCTATAGGTTTAGGGAATTGAGAATAGGTTAAGGTTTAGGTTTAGGGAATCAGGTTCGGGTTCGGGATCGGGTTTTGGTTTGGGTTTTCAAGTTTAGGTTTAGGTTTAGGTTAGGGAGTTGAGATTAGGATTAGGTGTAGGTTTAGGTTTAGGGATTTGAGAATATTTTTAGGTTTTAGGTTTAGGTTTAGGTTTTAGGTTTTAGGTTTAGGGATTTGAGAATACATTTAGGTTTTAGGTTTAGGTTTAGGTTTTAGGTATTGGTTAAGGTTTAGGTGTTAGGTTTAGGTTAAGGTTAGGTTATAGGTTATAAGTTTAGGTTATAGGTTATAGGTTAAGGTTTTAGGTCATAGGTTTTGGTTTTAAGGTTATAGGTTTAGGTTAAGGTTAAGGTTTTAGGTCTTATAAGCTATAGGTTTAGGGAATTGAGAATATGTTAAGGTTTAGGTTTAGGATATCGTATTCGGTATCAGGTTTAGGTTTGGGTTTTCAAGTTTAAGTTTAGGTTTAGGTTAGGGAGTTGAGATTAGGATTAGGTGTAGGTTTAGGTTTAGGGATTTAAAAATAGGTTAAGGTTTAGGTTTAGGAATTCGGGTTCGGGTTTGGGATTGGGTTTAGGTTATGGTTTTCAAGTTTAGGATTAGGTTTAGGTTAGGGAGTTTAGATTAGGATTAGGTGTAGGTTTAAGTTTATGGATTTGAGAATAGTTTAAGGTTTAGGTTTAGGAAATCGGGTTTGGGATCAGGTTTTAGGTTTGGATTTTCAAGTTTAGGTTTAGGTTTAGGCTAGGGAGTTGAGATTAGGATTAGGCGTATGTTTAGGTTTAGAGATTTGAGAATACATTTAGGTTTTAGGTAATAGGTTTTGGTTTAGGTTAAGGTTATAGGTTTAGGTTTTGGTTTAGGTTATAAGATATAGGTTCAGGGAATTGAGAATAGGTTAAGGTTTAGGTTTAGGGAATCGGGTTCAGGTTCGGGATCAGGTTTAGGTTTGGGTTTTCAAGTTTAGGTTTAGGTTTAAGTTAGGGAGTTGCGATTAGGATTAGGTGTAGGTTTAGGTTTAGGGATTTGAGAATACATTTAGGTTTTAGGTTTAGGTTAATGTTGTAGGTTATTCGTTAAGGTTTAGGTTAGGTTATAGGTTATAGGTTAAGGTTTTATGTCATAGGTTTTGGTTTTAAGGTTATAGGTTTAGGTTAAGGTTTTAGGTCTTATAAGCTATAGGTTTAGGGAATTGAGAATATGTTAAGGTTTAGGTTTAGGAAATCAGGTTCGGGTTCGGGATTGGGTTTAGGTTTGGGTTTTCAAGTTTAGTTTTAGGTTTAGGTTAGGGAGTTGAGATTAGGATTAGGTGCAGGTTTAGGTTTGGGGATTTGAAAATAGGTTAAGGTTTAGATTTAGGAATTCGGGTTCGGGTTCGGGATTGGGTTTAGGTTTGGGTTTTCAAGTTTAGGTTTAGGTTTAGGTTAGGGATTTTAGATTAGGATTTGGTGTAGGTTTAAGTTTAGGGATTTGAGAATAGGTTAAGGTTTAGGTTTAGGAAATCAGGTTCGGGTTCGGGATCGGGTTTTAGGTTTGGGTTTTCAAGTTTAGGTTTAGGTTTAGGTTAGGGAGTTGAGATTAGGATTAGGTGTAGGTTTAGGTTTAGAGATTTGTGAATACATTTAGGTTTTAGGTCATAGGTCTTGGTTTAGGTTAAGGTTATAGGTTTAGGTTAAGGTTTAGGTTTAGGTTTAGGTTATAAGCTATAGGTTTAGGGAATTGAGAAAGGTTAAGGTTTATGTTTAGGGAATCTTGTTCGGGTTCGGGATCGGGCTTAGGTTTGGGTTTTCAAGTTTAGGTTTAGGTTTAGGTTAGGGAGTTGAGATTAGGATTAGGTGTAGGTTTAAGTTTAGGGATTTGAGAATAGGTTAAGGTTTAGGTTTAGGAAATCGGTTTCGGGTTCGGGATCGGGTTTAGGTTTGGGTTTTCAAGTTTAGGTTTAGGTTTAGGTTAGGGAGTTGAGATTAGGATTAGGTGTAGGTTTAGGTTTAGGGATTTGATAATACATTTAGGTTTTAGGTTTAGGTTTAGGTTTTAGGTTATATGTTAAGGTTTAGGTTAAGGTTTAGGTTTTAGGCTTAGGTTTAGGTTTAGGTTTAGGTTATAAGTGTAGGTTATAGGTTTAGGTTTAAGTTTGGTTATAGGTTAAGGTTTAGGGAATTGAGAAAAGGTTAAGGTTTAGGTTTAGGAAATCGGGTTCAGATTCGGGATCGGGTTTAGGTTTGGGTTTTCAAGTTAGGTTTAGGTTTAGGTTAGGGAGTTGAGATTTGGATTAGGTGAAGGTTTAGGTTGAGAGATTTGAGAATAGGTTAAGGTTTAGGTTTAGGAATTTGGGTTCGGGATCAGGTTTAGGTTTGGCTATTCAAGTTTAGGTTTAGGTTTAGGTTAGGGAGTTTAGATTAGGATTAGGTGTAGGTTTAGGTTTAGGGATTTGAGAATAGGTTAAGGTTTAGGTTTAGGAAATTGGGTTCGGGTTCGGGATCGGGTTTTAGGTTTGGGTTTTCAAGTTTAGGTTTAGGTTTAGGTTAGGGAGTTGAGATTAGGATTAGGTATTGGTTTAGGTTTAGAGATTTAAGAAAACATTTAGGTTTTAGGTCATAGGTTTTGGTTTAGGTTAAGGTTATAGGTTTAAGTTTAGGTTTAGGTTTAGGTTATAAGCTGTAGGTTTAGGGAATTGAGAATAGGGTAAGGTTTAGGTTTAGGTTTAGGAAATCGGGTTCAGGTTCAGGATTGGGCTTAGGTTTGGGTTTTCGTGTTTAGGTTTAGGTTTAGTTTAGGGAGTTGAGATTAGGATTAAGTGTAGGTTTCGGTTTAGGGATTTGAGAATACGTTTAGGTTTTAGGTCATAGGTTTATGTTTTAGGCTTAGGTTTAGGTTATAAGTGTAGGTTATAGGTTTAGGTTTAGATTAGGTTATAGGTTAAGGTTTAGGTTTAGTAAATCGGGTTCGGGTTGGGGATCGGGTTTAGGTTTGCTTTTTCAAGTTAGGTTTAGGCTAGGGAGTTGAGATTAGGATTAGGTGTAGGTTTAGGTTTAGGGATTTGAGAATAGGTTAAGGTTTAGGTTTAGGAAATCCGGTTGGTGTTCGTGATCGGGTTTAGGTTTGGGTTTTCAAGTTTAGGTTAGGGAGTTGAGATTGGGATTATGTGTAGGTTTAGGTTAAGAGATTTGAGAATACATTTAGGTTTTGGTTTAGGTTATGGTTATAGGTTTAGGTTTAGGTTTAGGTTATAAGCTATAGGTTTAGGGAATTGAGAATAGGTTAAGGTATAGGTTTAGGAAATTGGGTTCAGGCTCGGGATCGGGTTTAGGTTTGGGTTTTCAAGTTTAGGTTTAGGTTTAGGTTAGGGAGTTGAGATTAGGATTAGGTGCAGGTTTAGGTTTAAGGATTTGAGAATACATTTACGTATTAGGTCATAGATTTGGTTTAGGTTAAGGTTATAGGTTTAGGTTTAGGTTTAGGTTTAGGTTAAGGTTTAGGTTATAAGCTATAGGTTTAGGGAATTGAGAATAGGTTAAGGTTTAGGTTTAGGAAATCGGGTTTGGATTCGGGATCGGGTTTAGGTTTGGGTTTTCAAGTTTAAGTTTAGGTTTAGGTTAGGGAGTTGAGATTAGGATTAGGTGTAGGTTTAGGTTTAGGGATTTGAGAATACATTTAGGTTTTAGGTCATAGGTTTAGGTTTTAGGCTTAGGTTTAGGTTTAGGTTGTAAGTGTAGGTTATAGGTTTAGGTTTAGGTTAGGTTATAGGTAAAGGTTTAGGGAATTGAGAATAGGTTAAGGTTTAGGTTTAGGAAATCGGGTTCGGCGGGATCGGGTTTAGGTTTGGGTTTTCAAGTTAGGTTTCGGTTTAGGTTAGGGAGTTGAGATTAGGATTAGGTGTAGGTTTAGGTTTAGGGATTTGAGAATTGGTTAAGGTTTAGGTTTAGGAAATCGGGTTCGGGATCGGGTTTAGGTTTGGGTTTTCAAGTTTAGGTTTAGGTTTAGGTTAGGGAGTTGAGATTAGGATTTGGTGTAGGTATAGGTTTAGAGATTTGAGAATACATTTAGGTTTTAGGTCATAGGATTTGGTTTAGGTTAAGGTTGTAGGTTTAGGTTAAGGTTTAGGTTTAGGTTTAGGATATAAGCTATAGGTTTAGGGAATTGAGAATAGGTTAAGGTATAGGTGTAGGAAATCGAGTTCGGGTTCGGGTTCGGGATCGGGTTTAGGTTTGGGTTTTCAAGTTTAGGTTTAGGTTTAGGTTAGGGAGTTGAGATTAGGATTTGGTGTAGGTTTAGGTTTAGAGATTTGACAATTCATTTAGGTTTTAGGTCAAAGGATTTGGTTTAGGTTAAGGTTATAGGTTTAGGTTAAGGTTTAGGTTTAGGTTATAAGGTATAGGTTTAGGGAATTGAGAGTAGGTTAAGGTTTAGGTTTAGGAAATTAGGTTCGGGTTCAGGTTCGGGATCTGGTTTAGGGTTGCGTTTTCAAGTTTAGGTTTTGGCTTAGGTTAGGGAGTTGAGATTAGGATTAGGTGTAGGTTTAGGTTTAGTGATTTGAGAATACATTTAGGTTTTAGGTCATAGGTTTAGGTTTTAGGCTTAGGTTTAGGTTTAGGTTATTAGTGTAGGTTATAGGTTTAGGTTTAGGTTAGGTTATAGGTTTAGGTTTAGGTTAGGTTATAAGTTAAGGTTTAGGGAATTGAGAATAGGTTAAGGTTTAGGTTTAGGAAATCAGGTTCGGGCGGGATCAGGTTTAGGTTTGGGTTTTCAAGTTAGGTTTAGGTTTAGGTTAGGGAGTTGAGATTAGGATTAGGTGTAGGTTTAGGTTTAGGGATTTGAGAATTGGTTAAGGTTTAGGTTTACGAAATCGGGTTCGGGATCGGGTTTAGGTTTGGGTTTTCAAGTTTAGGTTTAGGTTTAGGTTAGGGAGTTGAGATTAGGATTTGGTGTAGGTATAGGTTTAGAGATTTGAGAATACATTTAGGTTTTAGGTCATAGGATTTGGTTTTAGGTTAAGGTTATAGGTTTAGGTTAAGGTTTAGGTTTAGGTTTAGGATACAAGCTATAGGTTTAGGGAATTGAGAATAGGTTAAGGTATAGGTTTACGAAATCGGGTTCGGGTTCAGGTTCGGGTTCGGGTTCGGGATCGGGTTTTGGTTTGGGTTTTCAAGTTTAGGTTTAGGTTTAGGTTTGGGAGTTGAGATTAGGATTTGGTGTAGGTTTAGGTTTAGAGATTTGACAATTCATTTATGTTTTAGGTCAAAGATTTGGTTTAGGTTAGGTTATAGGTTTAGGTTAAGGTTTAGGTTTAGGTTATAAGGTATAGGTTTAGGGAATTGAGAGTAGGTTAAGGTTTAGGTTTAGGAAATCAGGTTCGGGTTCAGGTTCGGGATCGGGTTTAGGGTTACGTTTTCAAGTTTAGGTTTTGGCTTAGGTTAGGGAGTTGAGATCAGGATTAGGTGTAGGTTTAGGTTTAGGGATTTGAGAATACATTTAGGTTTTAGGTCATAGGTTTAGGTTTTAGGCTTAGGTTTAGGTTTAGGTTATAAGTGTAGGTTATAGGTTTAGGTTTAGGTTAGGTTATAGGTTAAGGTTTAGGAAATTGAGAATAGGTTAAGGTTTAGGTTTAGGAAATCAGGTTCAGGTTTGGGTTTGGGTTTTCAAGTTTAGGTTTAGGTTTAGGTTAGAGAATTGAGATTAGGATTAGGTGTAGGTTTAGGTTTAGGGATTTCAGAATACATTTAGGTTGTAGTTTTAGGTTTAGGTTATAGGTTTTAGGTTTAAGTTTAGGTTATAGGTTTTAGGTTTAGGTTTAGGTTTACGTTGAGGTTAAGGTTCAGGTTTAGGTTATAAGCAATAGTGTAACACCCCAGAAATTCGAGGGTCGAGTAGTAACTCAACTCTTGAGTTCCAGAACATCACTTATGCAACATAGATAATGATGATTAAATGTCGTCTATGTTAATACACTAAACATGAGTGAGATTAAGCCAAAACAACATATCATACTCCAGAGACAGTTAAATTGCAAGCGGAAGACTGTGATAGATATATAAAATATAAAAATAGTGGTGGGTCTCCAAAGTGTGATAATGTTACCAGGTTAAATAATTACAAGTACAGTTCTAAAGTATACCAAATGTGAGGAAGTGTAATGTCTTCTATCCCAAGTACCATAGCCCCGTCAACACAATACCAGGTCTTCATAGACCTGTCAGAGATTACATGTAGGAGAACTCCTCCGCAACATCATAGTAGTAGCCCGGCTCTGCTTCATAAGCATCACCATCACCTAAAACTCAACAAAACTGGTTGGTGTGTACAACACCGTCCCGTAACGTGGGAGTGAGTGATCAACTCAGTGGAACAAAAAAGCATAGGTTAACATGTTATCAATTCAATCAAGCAGTAATGATAAAGCAGTACAATCAAACAATTCTAACTACTCTTATTTAATGCAAGTATGAAATGACATGATGTATGCCCTTGCCAAACCACCCTCATGTGACACTATCTTACGTTAGCGAATGTGTTCATCCCTTAGTGCTCCACATCTACCAGGCACATGCAGTGCGATGATGAGCATGATTACCGAGTAATTATTAGTCCATTTCAAACAGCAATGTTGGAAAACTAAGGTACCTCCCTTGTATCATTCCCAAACATGATCCATTCTAGGGTCGTCACTCCTAGTTAGTCTCATACGATATTATGGATTGGGAGGCATAGCGAAGGCATCACAAAGGGCTCGTCACCCGTCAGCACGGATACAGATTTCACCGTATACGGCTCAATTGCTGGCCGTCAGCTCGAATACAGGTCTCACCGTACTCGGCTCAATCGCTGACCGTCAACTCGAAAATAGATCTCACCGTACTCGGCTCAACTCATACTCTAGTTGCTGTGAAGGGCTCGTCGTCAATCACAGACCTTAGAGTATACTCGAAGATACTACGGAGGACTCGTCACCCGTCAGTACGAATACAGGTCTCACCATATTCGGCTCTCGCCGTAGGTGTCGACAACTTGAATATAGTGTCCCATACCACCATAATCGGCTCACGAGTCTGGTTGCTCACTGGTCACTACGGGGAGGCACGTAACCCCAGTGTAGGCCGACAGCTCGACCACGGTGTCCCATACCACCATGTCCGGCTCATGAGTCTTAGCGGATCGAGGTACCATGGTTAAAAGGGATTTCACTGGTAAGTTTGGTAACCTAGGTTCAAGCAGTAGCATCCAAATATGGTGAACATACATTAGAAGATCGGGTTACTTCACGAGCTCGACTAGCTCGAGCGCACAACAAGTTGAACGATATGAAGCGCGAAAGTACTTCGTGTGGCCAACCACTATCGCCAACTGAAGTATGACTCGGGTTCGTCGAACACATCATACGTGGCAAATGAATCTCAGCCACACATTCATTTTCGTTACCGACTGTCTGGACTATACTCATAGCCCCAATCACATTCAATTGCAGATAATTAAAGCAGTATTGAATCAAGATTCAAATCATACAACCAAAGTCTGATATTATCCGTTTAGGGCTGCCAGGGCTATTGCACGCACTCGTTGCTCCACTCCCCCATCACCCATGACGGATTATACAATGTAAATATGAATTTAAATATATGCATTACATAGATAAAATCATAAAAGCAGTTGAGCATGTTATGAAGCACAACACAAGCATAAGTTTGTACACATTCAATTCTAATCACACAGATATCTAAAGAAATCATACACATAGTCAAAGAAGTTGAGAATCATATCTCAACACCCTTAAACATTACAATTTACTAACTACTACTCATTCAGACATTTCAACAAACACTTTAAAATACATACATCAACATACAGGACATATGTTGATCACATAGGCATTAGGCCAAATCCTTTTACTAAGGAGTTGCCCCAATCATAACACGCATACACCCACGACGGATAGTCATGGCAAGCATGATTCCAAGCTCCATATTCATTCAGTCATTTCCACAAACACTTGGGCCACACATTTTAATATAAGTAGTGTATATAGGCCGTGGCGTGATTTTTGGGCAAATCCTTTCGTCAAAGGGGTACGGCCAATACGACAATCATAATCCATGACAATTAGTCATGGCGAGCACGAATGAGAATTCTATACTCATTGGGTCATTTTCACAAACACTTAGAATACACTATTTTAACATACATAGTGTATATTAGCAAAACATGTATTAGGGCTATCCTTTCGCCAAACAAGTATTTTATCCATGTATAATATATTCATACAGCAAATAATCATGGCAAATATATCTCCAAGATTAATACATATACGGTACTTTCTAGAATACACAATTTCAACATACATAGTGTATATAAGCAAAACATGTATTAGGGCGAGTCCTTTCGCCAAACAAGTAATTTATCCACATACAATATATTCATACAACAATTAATCATGTCAAACACATCTTCAAAATTTGTATGTATACGGTACTTTCTACAAATACTTAGAGTATATAGAACTCCATATTTTTCATCTTTAATCGAAACGGAAAACAAACAACACTTTGTACATGTGCAATTGCATACAGATCATGAATCTATCATTATCTGACATTGAAAGCGTTGAAAACCATAACCTATACACCTAAAGTCCGCACCGTTTATCGTAGAATCGTAACGAATCCAATAGGTTTGTTAAGCCTTCGTATACGGCAGTTTGACAACCTATAGAACGAAATAGGTTAGCTATTTCCTAACCTACAACTATCAAAACCCCAAAACAGATTAGGGTTAGGGTTTCTTACCTAGAAACGATGGCGGAATCGCCGGGAAAGCGATGAGAATGGAGCGGTGCAGCTTGTGTAGTGGCAGGGAAAAGTGGCAGGGAGTTTCTCCCACTTTCCTCTCACTTTCTCTCTCTTTTCTCTCTTCTCTCTCTAGGTTTTTTTCTAAATTCGTATGGCTGTGAGAGAGGGTGTTCTATGGTCCTTATATAGCCTAAAAACTCTCTGAAATAGACTTAAGGTCAAGGTATACTTAGGTTATAACCAAAGCAGCATTATTTCAACTCAACGAAGGATTTCTGGTGGGCCTCCTTAAGCCAAATGTTGGACTTAAGCTCACCGACCATAGATCCAGGTAAAGTTAAGTTTTCGTTTCGGTTGGGATTCCAGATCACGCGTGGCGGACCAGTTTCAGTTCAACGGTCAGTGGATCTCGATCGGAGATTCCGAGTACATGTAAATGTGTATGAAATTTCTCCTGATCCGAGGGTGTAACTTGGTCTGATTCTGACGGTCTGGTTGCTTAATACTGATCCGCAAGCGAGAGGTGCCAGATTACTATTTGAGATATTTTATTTTGAATTAATTTCACATTTCTCACACTCTTCACTCCGAGCTCAAGCGAATAGCGCTGAGACACTATCTGAATTTGATTTCCGAGATGGTTGTCAATCCCAGCAAGGCGGTCCTAAGTCCTTAACTTCGTGTTAATCAGACTTCCGACGTGCGGTCCAGATCTGATACAGAGTTTCGAGATACTCCCGAGAGCAGACGGGTAATGAGATTGATCCTAGATTTTAGGGTAACCTAGCGTCAATGATTCTACAAGTTTTGGGTCTTGCAGATCGTATTTAAAGTGATTGGTGCTAATTTCACAGGTACTCTAGTTTCACACTGGCTAATCCTCGCCTAATTTCTAAAGGATTTAGTCCTGAGTAATTTTTATCTGAGGTGGTACTTGGGCCTTTGTAGTTTGTATATAAAGTGATCCAAGTTATACTACTTAGCTAGTTTAAGATAGTGTCTAGGGTGAAAGTACTTAGAAAAATTGAAAGATCTAGGTGGTGAAGGGTGGGATTTGTGAAGAAAATGGTTTGAAAAGGGATTTGAGGCTTTAATTGAGTGTTTGAGAAGTTAAACATGTGTTAGGATTGACCCATCGCCTAAGGACGTCTAATTCCAGGTTGGGAATAATCCGGGCTGTTGCAATCTACCCCCCTTAAAACAAAATTTCGTCCCCGAAATTGCCTAAGGGTAATAAGGAAAGATTTTATTATTTCATTTGTCTAAGACTTATTGTTTTCAAGTCTCTATGTGCGGTAGGGTGTATATTAGCCGGGTTCATTTTAGTCTACCCCCCTTAAAATTTATTTCTTTATCCATTTCTCATACCCTGATGGTTTGCTACAATTTATTTCTTCACCTAGTTGGAGTCTTGACGACAATCCCCAATTATTTAGAGTAAGATAGCTGCTTTCATTGTTTGACCAACACGGAGAGACATTTATGGTGGGCTTGATCCCGATACATCGATCACTTACCGGGCCAGGGTAGAAAGCTCATCGTATCCCTTCTGAATCCTGGTGGATCCTGGTCGTTTGCTCGTAAGCAGAGAGTCCATTGGTAGTCACCCAGGATTGAGAATTTGGGTCAAGCCGCGAATGTTCGCAGTTGTATATTTCAGTAACTCCGTAGTCAGATCACTCTAGAAACGTAGGGAATGTTCATCATTGAAAGGCTTAACTTGTCTATGTCTAAGGTTGCCCTTTAGGTCTCAGTCTAAGAGAGTCCTTGTTATTATCTATGTCTAAGGAAAAGGTGAATCAAATCTTACTAGATCATCCTAAAATGGTTTCTCATAGTAGAACTTACTAGGGCTTCTATAATGTTCGTATCCAACGAGCACCGTTTCGATCCTGGGCCAGTGGGGTAGGGTCCACCACGCTTCCGCTGCACCACCTAGATCAAAGAGGTGTAATAGGTGACCTAACTAGATTGGACTCATATGTTCTACCCCCCTTAAAATTTTATTTTCACCCTCAAGGCTCAAGAGCTATGTCATGATCCATATGTCGGAACAAGGTGTAATTTATAACCTATCCCTGACATGAAATGGGAAACATATTGGTCTGCCTTTCATTGATGATGTGTACTATGGCATTGATACCTATGGGTATCGAAATGAGCTAAAAATGATGGGTAATGTGGTTGATTTCAGGGGCAGGTGTGAATTTGAGGCCAGATGCCTAAGTCTACCAAAGGAGGACTATCATCATGGTCCCGACCTACCTTATTTACTCATGTCAATCCTAACAGGCAGGCTATCTTTCTACGTTCATATGCACAGTATGTATGCCAACATGGCATGTGATTTGGGACCTAATTCCTACCTGTCTGTTGCTCACTTGGGAGATTCCTTAGGCATAAAAGGAAAAATCTCTATTGGCTATATATTCTTACACTTCTCAAAGACGAAGTTATAAACTTTTGGTTGTAAGTGGTCGAGCCAACACGGAAGGAAAGTTGTATAGTGGGTCAGAATCGGATACATGGACCTTCTGCCTCGCGAAGATAGAAAATTGTCGTATCAGTTGTCGTATCAGTTCTGAATCCTAGTTGATCCTGACTCTCTGCTTGATCAAATCATAGAGTTCATTGGTAACTACCAGGATTGAGAATTCAATTCAAATCGTGAATACCTCGCTGATATATATCGTTTCTCTACTCCGTGTTCCTGGTTGTAATAAGTCCTCGAGAAGGCAATTCTAAGGGATGCATTAATTTGATCTAACATTAAATCCAAAGGATATATAAGTTTCCTCTAAGCGTGACTAGTTTCTATGTCAAACAACTTTCCTAGGAGTTATCAAAGAATCCTATGAGTATTAAGGGGATTCAACGAAAGAATGGGGTCTCGCTCCAACCTACTTAAGCCGACTAATTAAATTTATCTTTCAAGTACCTTAGCATAATGAATCATTTACATTCTTTAGTGCCTAGTCGCAACGTATGAGTAGCGTAATCCCCTAGTTGTAATCCAAAGTCTATGCTTATACACTAGATGATTTTACACCATTTTTAATAAAGAAAATTGTTTGTTTGTTTGTTTGTTTGGAATTGAGTTGCCCAAACATGAATGTAACTACGCTCGAGCACTTCACATATGCTCAAACCAACTAAGGGGTCCTTGAGTTCACGTTCTTAATTTGTCGGATTTCCTACACTGTCAGGTCTGTCGAATCACCGCTCTAGGTCCAAAACTCCAAGGGCCTATGTGGCCAGTGGTCTTAAGTTGTATTAAATGGGACTGTATTACTACTCCTTCCATGGGATTGGGAATGACATGTTGGTAGGAGGGTGGGTGAGGATTAAAATTATTGATATAGGCTTTGGAAAATGAGCCTTATGTGGGAAAGGGTGAGATGGGATTTCCATATCCCATGATGAGGAATTGCTAAGTGTAATTTGACAGGAAAATCCGGGATATACTTTTCATTGCATACATTCCAAACATGGCATTGGAAAACATGAGATACATCCAATCCAAGGACAATACTTTACACATGCATTTATTGTAACTTTACAATTCTATCCACCTTAAGCTCACCTAATGCAATTTGGCCGAACGGGCCCTAACGTCCTCGAATAAAGCCATGAAAAAATGAAGGAAAGGGATGAAAGGGCTGGGATCTTTGGGTCTCCACGGATTGGAGCCTCAGCAGGGGTTGTAGAGGTCCAAGTGATAGGGAATGAAGAAGGTAAAAGGGAGAAATGTGATAGGTTAGAAGGCTACACGATTTTGAGTCATAAATGGGGCATATAAGAGCCCAAATGAGAGAGAACGGAGAGGTTGGACGTTGGCTATGGGAGAAAACGGTGATGGTGTGCGTGTTTGGCCAGGGAATGACGAAATGGGTGGATGGAAGGGAGATTTGAACTAGAAAACAGCAACTTGGAAGAGAAAAGAGAGCTTGAGGGGTGATTTGTGAAGAAAGTATGCTTTTGGGAGGGTGAAAATGGACGAGAGGCATACTAGGGGGTTTCTAATACCCCCAAACCCAATCGGCCCGACCGGCAGGCCCGCCCGAGCCCGAAACCCGGTGAGGCCTCGCCGACAAACGGTCCAGATGGTGAGGGGGCCCCCATGGCCGAGTTCACCATGTCCCCTAGGCTCTAAAAAAGTATGGGGCCCACCCTGGTTCCTCCGAAAGTGCTACGTTTGGCCCCCGACTCTATTTTGAGCCGTATTGGGGCAAAAATACAAACCGGAATGATTTTATGTGACATGTAGCATATGATTTTGAGGTTGGAGGAGCTAATATATCCAACTAACTCATTTATTTGATCAGATTCAAAAATTTAAATGGTCAAAAGTCTAATTTATACATATATTTACTATTTATAGTAAATTTTTATTTAAGTATTATTCTCCATCATTTATACACTAGGATTTATGTCTAGTATGAAAGGACCTAGAAAAATTTGAAGAATGAGGTAGTGAAAGGAGAGAATTTGAAGGAATTGAATAAAAGGGGTTTTAGGCTTTGAGATGAAGTGCAAGGTGTTGTGGTTAACCCACAACCTAAGGACATTTGTTTCTAGGGAACGACTCAAACCCGTCGACTGACGGCCTAGAAGTGATTCGGGATCGTTTCACGTGATCATGGGTGTTTACGGGCCCAATCTCAGCGGTCGATTTCGGTCGATTTTGCCGTTCAGCGAAATTAGAAAATCCTACGTCGGTTCCTATGTTCCGTCACTCCCTCCTAAGTCAGAGTGCATCAGAGTGCATCGTGTGACCATAACCCAGGTTCGGTTTAATCCAAATCATGCTCTGATACCAATTGTAACCCCCGGGAAAATCGAGGTCGAGTAGTAACTCAACTCTTGAGTTCCAGAACATCACTTATGCAACATAGATAATGATGATTAAATGTTGTCTGTGTTAGTACACTAAACATGAGTGAGATTAAGCCAAACAGCATATCATACTCCAGAGACAGTTAAATTGCAAGCGGAAGACTGTGATAGATATATAAAATATAAAAATAGTGGTGGGTCTCCAGAGTGTGATAATGTTACCAGGTTAAATAAATACAAGTACAGTTCTAAAGTATACCAAATATGAGGAAGTGTAATGTCTTCTATCCCAAGTACCATAGCCCCGTCAATACAATACCAGGTCTTCATAGACCTGTCAGAGATTACATGTAGGAGAACTCCTCCTCAACATTATAGTACTACTCCGGCTCTACTTCATAAGCATCACCATCACCTGAAACTCAACAAATCTGGTTGGTGTGTACAACACCGTCCCGTAACATGGGAGTGAGTGATCAACTCAGTGGAACAATAAAGCATAGGTTAACATGTTATCAATTCAGTCAAGTAGTAATGATAAAGCAATACAATTAAACAGTTCTAACTACTGTTATTTAATGCAAGTATGAAATGACATGATGTATGCCCTTGCCAAACCACCCTCATGCGACACCATCTTACGTTCGCGAATGCGTTCATCCCTCAGTGCTCCGCATCTACCAGGCACATGCAGTGCGATGATGAGCATGATTACCGAGTAACTATTAGTCCATTTCAAATAGCAACGTTGGGAAACTAAGGTACCTCCCTTGTATCATTCCCAAACATGATCCATTCTAGGTCGTCACTCCTAGTTAGTCTCATACGATATTATGGATAGAGAGGCATAGCAAAGGCATCACAAAGGGCTCGTCACCCGTCAGCACAGAAACAGAAGATCTCACCGTATGCGGCTCAATTGCTGGCCGTCAGCTCAAATACAGGTCTCACCGTACTCGGCTCAATCGCTGGCCGTCAACTCGAATACAGATCTCACCGTACTCGGCTTAACTCATTCTCTAGTTGCCGTGAAGGGCTCGTCGTTAATCACAGACCTTAGAGTATACTCGAAGATACTACGGAGGACTCGTCGCCTGTCAACACGAATACAGGTCTCACCGTATTCGGCTCTCGCCGTAGGTGTCGACAGCTTGAATATAGTGTCCCATACCACCATAATCGGCTCACGAGTCTGGTTGCTCACTGGTCACTACGGGGAGGCACGTAACCCCAGCGTAGGCCGACAGCTCGACCACGGTTTTCCATACCACCATGTCCGGCTCATGAGTCTTAGCGGATCGAGGTACCATGGTTAAAAGGGATTTCACTGGTAAGTTTGGTAATCTGGGTTCAAGCAGTAGCGTCCAAACATGGTGAACATACATTAGACAGATTGGGTTACTTGACGAGCTCGGCTAGCTCGAGCGCACAACAAGTTGAATGATATGAAGCGCGAAAGTACTTCGTGTGGCCAATCTCTATCGCCAACCGAAGTACGACTCGGGTTCGTCGAACACATCATACGTGGCAAATGAATCTCAGCCACGCATTCATTTTCGTTAGCGATTGTCCGGACTATAAGCATAGTCTTAATCACATTCAAATGCAGATAATTAAAGCAGTAATGAATCAAGATTCAAATCATACAACCAAAGTCTGATATTATCCGTTTAGGGCTGTCAGGGCTGTTGCACGCACTCGTTGCTCCACTCCCCCATCACCCATGACGGATCATACAACGTAAATATGAATTTAAATATATGCATTACATAGATAAAATCATAAAAGCAGTTGAGCATGTTATGAAGCACAACACAAGCATGAGTTTGTACATATTCAATTCTAATCACACAGATATCTAAAGAAATCATACACATAATTAAAGAAGTTGAGAATCATATCTCAACACCCTTAAACATTACAATTTACTAACTACTACTCATTCAGACATTTCAACAAATACTTTAAAATACATACATCAACATACATGACATATGTTGATCACATAGGCATTAGGCCAAATCCTTTTAGTAGGGAGTTTCCCCAATCATAGCACGCATACACCCATGACGGATAGTCATGGCAAGCATGATTCCAAGTTCCATATTCATTCAGTCATTTCCACAAACACTTGGGCCACATATTTTAATATAAGTAGTGTATATAGGCCGTGGTGTTATTTTTGGGCAAATCCTTTCGTCAAAGGGGTACCGTTAATACGACAATCATAAATCCATGACAATTAGTCATGGCGAGCACGAATGAGAATTCTATACTCATTCGGTCATTTTCACAAACACTTAGAATACACTATTTTAACATACATAGTGCATATTAGCAAAACATGTATTAGGGCTATCCTTTCGCCAAGCAAGTATTTTATCCATGTATAATATATTCATATAGCAAATAATCATGGCAAATACATCTCCAAGATTTATACGTATACGGTACTTTCTAGAATATACAATTTCAACATACATAGTGTATATAAGCAAAACATGTATTAGGGCGAGTCCTTTCGCCAAACAAGTAATTTATCCACATATAATATATTCATACAACAATTAATCATGTCAAACACATCTTCAAAATTTGTACGTATACGGTACTTTCTACAAATACCTAGAGTATGTAGAATTCCATATTTTTCATCTTTAATCGAAACGGAAAACAGACAACACTTTGTACATGTGCAATTGCATACAGATCATGAATCTATCATTATCTGACATTGAAAGCATTGAAAACCATAACCTATACACCTAAAGTTTGCACCGTTTATCGTAGAATCATAACGAATCTAATAGGTTTGTTAAGCCTTCGTATACGGCAGTTTGACAACCTATAGAATGAAATAGGTTAGCTATTTCATAACCTACAACTATTAAAACCCCAAAACAAATTAGGGTTAGGATTTCTTACCTAGAAACGACGCCGGAATAGCCGGGAAAGCGATGAGAATGAAGCGGTGCAGCTTGTGTAGTGGCAGGGAAAAGTGGCAGGTAGTTTCTCCCACTTCCCTCTCACTTTCTCTCTTTTCTCTCTTCTCTCTCTAGGTTTTTTCCCAAATTCATATGGCTTTGAGAGAGGGTGTTCTAAGGTCCTTATATAGCCTAAAAACTCTCTGAAATAGACTTAAGGTCAAGGTATACTTAGGTTATAACCAAAGCAGCATTGTTTCAGCTCAACGGAGGATTTCTGGTGGGCCTCCTTGAGCCAACAGTCAGACTTAAGCTCACCGATCATGGATCCAGGTAAAGTTAAGTTTTCGTTTCGGTTGGGATTCTAAATCACGCATGGCGGGCCAGTTTCAGTTCAATGGTCAGTGGATCTCGATCGGAGATTCCGAGTACATGTAAATGTGTATGAAATTTCTCCTGATCTGAGGGTGTAATTTAGTCTGATTCTGACGATCTGGTTGCTTAATACTGATCCGCAAGCGAGAGGTGCCAGATTACTATTTGAGATATTTTATTTTGAATTAATTTCACATTTCTCACACTCTTCACTCCGAGGTCAAGCGAATAGCGCTGAGACACTATTTGGATTTGATTTCCGAGATGGTTGTCAAGCCCAGCAAGGCGGTCCTAAGTCCTTAACTTCGTGTTAATCAGACTTCTGACGTGCAGTCCAGATCTGATACGGAGTTTCGAGATGCTCCCGAGAGCAGACGGGTAATGAGATTGATCCTAGATTTTAGGGTAACCTAGCATCATTGATTCTACAAGTTTTAGGTCTTACAGATCGTATTTAAAGTGATTGGTGCTAATTTCACAGGTACAGTAGTTTCACACTGGCTAATCGTCGCCTAATTTCTAAAGGATTTAGTCCTGAGTAATTTCTATCTGAGGTGGTACTTGGGCCTTTGTAGTTTGTATATAAAGTGATCGAAGTTATACTACTTAGCTAGTTTAAGATATTGTCTAGGGTGAAAGTACTTAGAAAAATTGAAAGATCAAGGTGGTGAAGGGTGAGATTTGTGAAGAAAATGGTTTGAAAAGGGATTTGAGGCTTTAATTGAGTGTTTGAGAAGTTAGACCTGTGTTAGGATTGACCCATCGCCTAAGGACGTCTAATTCCAGGTTGAGAATAATCCGAGCTGTTACATATAGGTTTAGGGAATTGAGAATAGGTTAAGGTATAGGTTTATGAAATCGGGTTCGGGTTCGGGGTCGCGTTTAGGTTTTGGTTTTCAAGTTTAGGTTTAGGTTTAGGTTAGGGAGTTGAGATTAGAATTAGGTGTAGGTTTAGGTTTAGGGATTTGAGTCTAGGTTATGGGTTTAGGATTAGTTTATTGGTTTAGTTTAGGTTTAAGTTATAGGCTTAGGTTATAGGTTATAGGTTATATGTTTAGGTTAAGGTTTAGGAATTCGGGTTCGGGTTTGGATTCGGGTTTAGGTTATAGGATTTGGGATTTGAGAATAGTTTTAGGTTATAAGTATAGGTTTAGGTTAGGTTATAAGTTAAGGTTTAAGGATTTGAGAATAGTTTTAGGTTATAAGTAAGGTTTCAGGTTTAGGTATAGGCTTAAGTTATAGGTTATAGGTTATATGTTTAGGTTTAGGTTTAGGAATTCGGGTTCGGGTTCGGGTTTAGCTTATAGGATTTGGGATTTGAGAATAGTTTTAGATTATAAGTATAGGTTTAGGTTAGGTTATAGGTTAAGGTTTAAGGATTTGAGAATAGTTTTAGGTTATAAGTAAGGTTTTAGGTTTAGGTATAGGCTTAAGTTATAGGTTAATGGTTATATGTTTAGGTTTAGGTTTAGGAATTCAGGTTCGGGTTCGGGTTTAGCTTATAGGATTTGGGATTTGAGAATAGTTTTAGGTTATAGTATAGGTTTAGGTTAGGTTATAGGTTAAGGTTTAAGGATTTGAGAATAGTTTTAGGTTATAAGTAAGGTTTTAGGTTTGGTAGGCTCGGCTAAGTTATAGGTTATAGGTTTTCTATGTTTAGGTTTAGGTTTAGGAATT
Organism: Magnolia officinalis; assembly: GCA_021015155.1. Classification (NCBI taxonomy): domain Eukaryota; kingdom Viridiplantae; phylum Streptophyta; class Magnoliopsida; order Magnoliales; family Magnoliaceae; genus Magnolia; species Magnolia officinalis. The sequence continues at coordinate 40,895,193 of JAJHSJ010000007.1, forward strand.
CGGGTTCGGGTTCGGGTTTGGATTCGGGTTTAGGTTATAGGATTTGGGATTTGAGAATAGTTTAGGTTATAAGTATAGGTTTAGGTTAGGTTATAGGTTAAAGTTTAAGGATTTGAGAGTAGTTTTAGGTTATAAGTAAGGTTTTAGGTTTAGGTATAGGCTTAAGTTATAGGTTATAGGTTATATGTTTAGGTTTAGGTTTAGGAATTCGAATTCGGGTTCGGGTTCGGGTTCGGGTTTGGATTCGGGTTTCGGTTATAGGTTTTGGGATTTGGGAATAGTTTTAGGTTATAAGTATAGGTTTAGGTTAGGTTATAGGTTAAGGTTTAAGGATTTGAGAATAGTTTTAGGTTTAGGTATTTGAGAATACGTTAAGGTTTAGGTATAGGAAATTGGGTTCGGGTTCGAGATCGGGTTTACGTTTGGGTTTTAGGTTTAGGCCAAGCATTTAGGGATTCAGATTTGGATTCGGGATCGGGTTTAGGTTTGGGTTTTCAAGTTTAGGTCTAGGTTTAGGTTAGGGAGTTGAGATTAGGATTAGGTGTAGGTTTAAGTTTAGGGATTTGAGAAACGTTAAGGTTTAGGTATAGGATATCAGGTTCGGGTTCGAGATCGGGTTTACGTTTGGGTTTTAGGTTTAGGCTAAGGATTTAGGGATTCAGATTTGGGTTCGGGATCGGGCTTGGGTTTAGGTTTAGGTTTAGGTTTAGGTTTTACGTTTAGGTTAAGGTTACAGGTTTAAGTTATAAGTTTAGGTTTCGGTTATAAGTGTAGGTTATAGGTTACGGTTTTAGGGAATTGAGAATAGGTTAAGGTTTAGGTTTAGGAAATCGGGTTCGGTTCGGGTTCGGGTTGTGTACGGATTTAGGTTTGGGTTTTCAAGTTTAGGTTTAGGTTAAGAAGTAGATTAGGATTTAGTTTAGGTTTAGGTTTAGGGATTCTCTAGTATTATCTACTATTGAACCTAGTATTATCTACTACATACTAGTAACATACAACCAATATTAGGGCACTACCATAAGCTACAAGAATTCATGTCCCCCTAAACAAGGTATCCTCCATTGATAACATATATATATATATATATATATATATATATATATATATTATAAGTTTTTATTTTTATTTACATTCATCATCCATCCAAGAAAATTGAAACAAGTACTGTCAATCTATCTTATCTTACCGACCGCCTTATGTTTCTTTTCACCTTTGTAACTCTCATATTTATTACAGCTGCTAGTTCACCATCAGTAGTCTCCCTAACCAAATCTTTGTGCAGTCCCTCCATTTGAAGCAGTGTCTGAATATCCTTATTTCAGCTACACTCATCCTATGAATGCGTTCTTCCTTGGCTGCCCAACATTCAATCCCATAAAGCATGGTTGGTCTCATGGCTATCCTATAAAATTTCAGCCCACTATTACTGTTACAAGCAATAAGAAAGATTGTGTGTTGTGTTCACACACTACATTGCCTAAAACTATTTTTCTATTTCCTAGAAGAAAAATTCACATTTCATAGAGAAGGCTAATATGCTATCAAGCAAGCAGAGATAAGATTATATTAAAACCTACCTTGTCATCCCTTATCTTCATATCATTCATTTCTTCAGGCAACCTATCCATGCTGATAGCATTTCCACTTGTGTTTCTCAATCCAGTCGTAGGCACCACACTAGATGATGCCATTTGCCGCAAATGGGGAACCAAACAAATCTAGTTCCAGTACATTGCAGAATCACCTTTTTTTTCTCTCAATAACACCCAATCCTTCACCTGCTTTAAAAAATGCAGAGGACCATTTCAGTAAACAAAACAAGCTGAAAAAAAAAAGAAAAAAATGGATTCTTCAGGCTAATCCCTCCCCAAGATTTAAAATATATATATAAGGAAAGAATCTGAGTCTTGCAACAGAAGTCCAATGCATGGACCACTGCAAACTGGTCAATGACCATAACTATGCCAGCCAACGCAATGTAGTGTTTTGAGGAACCCTGACCATAACGCAATTTACGTTGCAGAATTCTCATACAAGGTCCAACTTAAGCCTGAGCACGAGTCTGATATTAGATCAGGGAGAGAGAGATTACCAATTAGATTTCTCCACCCCTTTTTGCTTCTTTTTATTTTTAAACTTCTTCTTCTTTTACAATAGTCGACCGCCCATTGCTACTGCAATATGTATTTCTAAGCTAAAAGCTAAAAGAACTAAATAAATCATGTAAACATATTTAGTCTTCATTACATCAATAACAAATGGAAAATGAAGAGAGAAAAAAAATAGATGATTACATATAGAAAAAAAAAAACAATATATAGATTAGCCCAACGCAAAACCTCCTTCATTCTATCAAGACCCCATGCTTATAAAAGAGAAAAAAAAAAAAAAAAAAAGAAAAGGGAAAAAAAAAAAGAAAGAAAAAGAAAAATACACCTGGAATATTGATGATAGTTTCTGAAGTTGAAGAACAAAAAGACATTCAAGTGCAAAACACAAGATAACAATCACTAGAAAAAAATCCTACCAAGAACTAAAAAATAGAAAATGGAACAATAACTAAGAAACTTACCTAGTACCTATTTCTGAAAATTTCCATCAGGCTATGACCAAAAGTAAATCAATAACAAATAAAAACCCCAATCAGACTAAACCTGGAAGATTAAATCTTGCTGTCATGGAAGATTATTCTAAAAGCTGAGTTCTGTGTTCATCTTCAAGATCATCAAATCTCCAGGCTAGGGTGTTATTATTCACAGTAGCATCCCACCAACAAATAGATATAAAGCTCTAGAGCCTGGAAGATTAAAGCTTGCTACCATGAGTTGGAAGCCCAATGCTATTGCCTGAATCAGTCTAAAAACATAATAGCAAAGGTCAAATTTCAGAAGTATATGACGTTGTTCCAGATGGCAACAGCTAATCACCAAAAATTTGAGAATTTTTTTCTCCAACAAACAATTTTTGGAAACATTTTACCTTTGAAAACCTTAAATCTGTTGTGCCAAACTGCACCAACTGAGAACATGTCTCCAATATAATCATGTGCCAATGCAATCAATGCCGATAGTCATGTGCCAATGCAAAAATGCAGCCCGCGCCAACTGCATGTCTTCTGTTTGGACAGTCACCTTGTATTAGAAACTAATTCCAAGATTATGAAATAAATGCAATCATTTGAACTTGGAAACATGTTAGAATTGGAGTCAGCTAGAAATAACAATTGTAATTTATCTCCTATGTAGAAATTCACCAAATTACTGCAATGGTTGGGACACAAAGTCAAGATCTTGCTTACAAGCCTCTGAAACATTAGCAAGTATTCCTGCCCAATACAGAGGAAAAAACAGAATCAGTGTCCATAACCAACTATTTATGGGTTCCTGAACATCATTCATTGGTTTCATGGCTCAAACCATTCAACCAAGACAGATCATCATCCATTGCTTTTTCCGCATTTCAAGTAGTTAGAGAGAGAGAGAGTAGAACCAAACTAAAAGCATACCATTCTCCACAAAATCACATTTCTTTGAGGTTTTAACAAACAACTCCTATGCATTTTTTTCCAATACTAAGAGAGAGTTGAGACAAAAAAAAAAAACCATGAAAACATAATAAAAAGGCTAGCAAATGTATAAAGAGAGTGTCAATCTTCATATGAAGGCTCCCATTTTACCAATTTATAATCTATTCCTTGTATATATGTCATAGAAAACAACACAAGCTCTCTCTGTCATGAAACGTTTTCAAAGAAATGTGCTGATTTAGGAACTCTACACCATTGCCAATGGATTTTGATAGAGTAGGCTGAGGAAAAGAGAATCAGTGAAGGGCGAAAAGTCCAGCTCAAGCACAAAGTTATTATTGGAGTTGTGCATAAAAGAAAGCAACTTTATTAGAAAACCAAAAAACATGCCTACAAAAATCAAAAAGAAAGAAAATATAGAAATAATAGAAACAGGAGCAATGAGAATTCTTCTTGCCTTATTATCATGATGAAATCCCTACATGGTCATCTAGACTACAGATACGAAGGAATCCACCATACATGGATAACATTCCCAAGATTTCCAGATTAGATGATCCTATCCATCCCATCTATGGCTGTTATTTCGGACTGTTAATGTGCTTTTTCACCAACTATTTGTTTAGGTTGCTTATCCAAGGGCTAGAATTGTCTATTTTAGAATAACTTCTAAGAACTACCATTTATTTTGGGTTCCTTCTAATCAACAACCTGAATTACTGAGCTAAGGAAGGATCTTACCTGTGCAAATTGCCCATCAGGACACTTTCACATCTTGATCCATCAGGGCCCAATGTGATTGGTTGACTGCCTAGCCTAGAAACCCTACTTTGAATCTTCTGTTGCTTTTTGTACATTGTTGTGTGTTGAGATGTGTTCTGAGATGTATTGTGATATGCACCACAATATTCTACAGTATGACATGACATGAATTGCATTGGAATTTTCTTATAGAAGTATAACTACATCAAACTTTAACTGTGCATGAGACGAGCCCCAGCCACTGAACATTTCATAATCCATAAAATAAAATAAAAATAAAAATAAAAACAAACTATCTTTCAAAAAGTTGGTAGTCACAGCCAATTCTTAATAAAATTATCTTTCAAAAAAAAAAAAACTCCTACTTGCCTGCCCATAAACAACGGAGTAAATCAGAATATTCCTGCTTATTAGCAAACTGAGAGGCGAATATTAAACTACAGATCTTCCTACCTGATAACACCAGTTGTGAGTGTATGGTCAAGGCCAACATTTATAATTATTTTATAAAAATTATCAAAAGTAAATAACTTGCAACACTCAAGGGTAATGGGGCTCAAGTTCTATCAGGCCTATTATAATAATGTGCATTTTCTATCCATTCTTTTTATCTATGTTGCTCGCTTAGTTTAAGGTATGAGCTATGAAAAAAGCCAATCCAAAGCTTAATTGGATGCTCCACATTGAGGATAATGCTGCCGACTGTCAAAATATTTATGGGGCTCACCATGATATTTATTTTCCACTCAATCTGTTGATGAATTGACACACACTTGCATGAAGGGAAAACACAAATCTTAGCTTAACTCAAAACTTTTGTGGCTCCTAAAAAGTTTTCAATGGTGGTGGGCATTCAATCCCCATTATTTCTTGTGGTGTAGTCTAAATGAGCTTTGGATTTACTTCATTTTTGGATTCATGCCTTAAAATAAGCTGAAAAAAAAATGAATAAAACATATATATGTCGTTGTGGCCCCACAGAGTTTGGAGATGAGTGCTGCAGGCAATCCACTTCTAAAACTACCAACCTATGGATGTTGTATTGGCCTTAGTAATTGCTTAAAGAGCACTCTTGCCTACACAGCGATGTTGGGCCCATTGGCCTTGGTGTGTAGATTCACAAGCAAACAAGTACATGTTGGAAAGTATGCATTTTTAAAAAAATACATTTTAAATAAACAAAAAAGCATGAGTGGGGAAGGAGGTCCTCCCTTCTTCAATTGAAAAGGGAGAAATCTCCTGCCCCTCTACTTATACGAGAATTGCATAGATAGGAAGATAAAACAAGCCAACCCAATTATCCTTATAGGAAGGATTGAAGCTTTCGTTGGCATTGGGAGTTAAGATGAGAGAGAGAAAAAAATAAAAAACTTTTACAGTGTGGCAGGGTGGTGACAAACATGAGCTTACATGGCCAGTAAAATCTTCTTTTTTTTTTTGGTAACATACTACCAGAAGTATATTAAGAGAAACAGAGGATGTACAAGCATTCGGGCGGGCCCCAACAAAAAGGATCTGAGCCTCACCTAAAGAATCCATTAATAAATCCTCGACTTTGTTAGCATGAATGGGTGGAACACGCAAAATTCAAATCAGAGTCAGTCAACTGCCATCGGCAACATAGGAAAGAAAATCAAGAGGAGAGATTGATCGTTTGGTCCCAACAAATGTAAGAAACAATCACATGAATTCAATTAACAGAATCTAGGGAAATCTCAATCAAATGAATAATTAAAAAAATAATTTTCTGAAATCCAAACCCTAGTTCTAGATCCAGTAAATCCCCACCATAACCAGTCAAAATACCTTGCAAAGTGCAGAAAATAGATCCAAAACCCTAGGAAACAAGAGAGTACCTGGCCGGCGAAGAGATGAAGGGCAGGGGCTGCTGGCCGCACCAGATCTAGAGATGATGCAAGTGAGAGAGAGAGAGAGAGAGAGAGAGAGAGAGGCGCGAGATCTGGAGATGATGCAAGTGAGGGAGAGAGATCAAGAGAGAGAGAAAGAGGCGCGGGGTCCGGGAGCTAAATGATTCGAGCTAGGTTTGTAGAGAGAGAGGGGGGTAGGAAATAAGAGAGAGTCGCACTGGGGCCGGTAGGTTTTTTTTGTATATATATATATATATGCTAAGATATCCATCGCGTAGTCTTACATAACACCGATAAAAGAGAAATGCAAATGCCGTTTATACCCGGTTTTGTTGTAGTGGGTCCAACCATAGCTACAAATTCAAAGAATATAAAGAACAAATTAAATATATACATCATAATAAAGAAAAAGGATAGCTAACCAAGCCTAACCTCAAAGAATGCATCAATCTTTCTAATTGCATTACCCAAGCCACCCTGAAGATTTTGAAGAACCTCATCCAAATGGGCCAAGAGAACTTGCAATCCACCCTGATGGCTTATAATTTTCATGTTTCAAAGACAGAGAATGTAATCATGCAAACCTTAGTTACATGAAAATCCAAATGTAAATTCACTCATTGTCACCATCATCATAATTATAGCCTTTTGGTCCCATATGTCTAATATCGGATCCCTAGTATATAACAATTAGAGGTAAATGAAGGTACAACATGCATAAAAGCTGAAAAGATGGTGGGAAGCGAATGGTTACCAAAAATACACCACCTGCAAAGGGGCTATCTGTTGGTCCCATAATTGTTGCTTGCCAGTGGAACATGTCACCAGCAACACGACCTATAATCATATAAAATAACTAATTCAGAAAAGCTGAAAAGCAACCATAAAAGACCTTAGAGCTAAATAGGAAGCCAAACCCAACTATAAATTAGAAACAACTAGAAAATGGACTGTGCAAGTAATTTCCAGCAGTCTGCTAGTCTATTCAACTAGAAAGAGAAGACAAAAACAACTAGTGCTTGAGAAATTAGAGCAGCTAATTCTCAGATTAAAACATGTCTGCTAGTCTATTCAACTAGAAAGAGAAGACAGAAATCGGTCTGGAACTAGGTAGGCCTTGACTGAGAAACCATTCAGGCGTTGACCTGAACCCAAGCTCAGCAAAAAATAAATAAATTGAATCCACAAGTCTGATCCATGGTGGGACTAAAACACTTACATCACTGTGGGCTAAAAATGAAGCATATCCAAAGCTCAAATGGACCACACTACCGGAAAGAGTGTGAATTGAACATCTACCATTGAAAATTTCACGGGGGCCACAAAAGTTTTAGATCAATCCGATATTTGTGTTTTCATTTCATCCATATCTTTGTGATATTACGAACAAGTTGGATGACAAATAAGCATCACCGTGGGCCATAGAAAGGTTTCAATGGTGGAAACATTATTCTAAAGAGATTGTTTCTGTCAGGCATTTCATCAAACATGCAACAGGCATCGTCAAGCTAGACCATTGGATGTATCTAGAGATCATGCAATTCCATGCAACGAGATCAAACCCATCAATTTGCTTGAAGATGGAGACGTATGAATCTAGTATCAAACTTAAGAAAGAAAATGATCTCCACTATCAAAATCGTAGGAATTGCAAATGAAAACCGTAGGAAGAGAAGTCACGAAATTTACATTTAAAAAAGGAAAATTAATCTTCCAAACTGTAGAAATTGTACATGAAATAAAGAAAATCCATAAAAATCAACAGACCTTTGAGTATCCATCCATATGAAAAGCTTTTCATACTCATGGAGAGATGCAGTCCACTCGCCACTTGCACCTGCTGCAACGAGTCCACGAACCGGAAGACGAGCGATGGCTTCCAGCCCGTCATCCAGAGAAGCATTCTCCAGTGAGTTCAACGACGTAAGAGAAAAGAGGGAAATGGAAATGAGAAGAGGGAGTTGGAATTAAATCCCTCTTCTGAAATGAGATGTTAGTTTCCAATCCACAAGTTGTGAGTTTTCCATAATTTAGCACATCAACTACATTAATAACCCTACATTTAAGGGACCATTTAATGGATGATTAAGATAGTTTTATATAGTAAAAAGTTTAAGTATTAATCATTAATAACTAGACCCATTATTTAGATGGTCTGGATAACTCTATATCATTGCCACTATTATTAAGAATGAGTCACCACTATTTTACATTAAACACAAAACTCACACATTGTTTCTATAACCAAATAACGTCACTTGCGCTTTAGATCTGGTATGGCTCTATGGGCCCCACCATGATGCGTGTCAAACATCTACTCCATCAGTTAGATTCAACATTTCATTGTAGGCTTAGGGATTAAAAATAAATTTAATATGTGACTTGTGTGGGCCACACCACATACAAAAGTTGAGAAGGTTTACCCTCCATTAAAACATTCATAATTATTTTTTGGGCCCACAGAGATGTAGTTCAAAAATTCAGCTCATCCATTATGTGTGTGCCACTTGAATGAGGGGTCATACCAAGTTTCAGATGCATCCAAATTTCAGGTGGGGCCTCACCAAGTACTTTTATATGTCTTCGGCATGTCTTCACATGATTTTAAATGGTATGGCCCACTTGAGTTCAGTATATTGCTGATTTTTTGGGATATCTCATAATTTAAAGGGGACCCATCAAATGCATGGTGTTGATTTTTGACACATGTCATGGTGTGGCCCACACAACTCGACCTAATGGGGGAGTTCCCATGAGCTTGACGTACAGAACCTTTTATATATATATAAACCTATGATGTATTTGTTATATCCACACCGTCCATCCATTTTGATATCATTTTAATTCATGAGATCCTATCTATGAGACAAATAAAAATCTGTAGTGCACCCCGCCACAGAAAACAACGGGGAGGGTAATTCCCACCGTTGAAACTATCCTAAGGCCCATTGTAATGTTTATTTGAAATCCAATTGCTTCAAAAGTTTTTTTTTTAAAAAAATGGTTGCCCTAAAATGATTGTTTGTGCTGGGGTCCACTGGAGCTTTGGATTTAACTCGTTCTTTGGACATTGCCCTTAAATGATCTCTCCAAATAGATGGACGGCATGGATTAAACACATACATCATGGTGGGGTCCACAGAGCACTAACCACCAGCCATTGGATGGTGTCAGGGGGAGTAGCCGTTTTGTTCCCCTTATTTGTGATGTGGTTCATTTAATTAATCTTTGGATATGAATAATTTTTTGGATAATTCTCTAAAATGATCTCGAAAAATGGATAAACAGTATGAGTTAATCCCGAATTTTCGGTAAATCCAAAACTCAAGTGGACCATGCCATACGAAACAGTGTGGAATAATGATTTCCACCGTTAATACCTTCCCTGGGCCCGTAGTACTGTTGATTTGACATCCAACATGTTCATAATATCAAAAAGATATGAATGACGAGAAAACACAAAAAAATATGAATTATTGTGGGCCAACTTTGTGGTCCATTTAATCTCTTTACTTGCCTCATGTTTAGAAAGTACAGGAGATCATGGTGAGAGAAGAATACTAGAAAATATTAATAAAATAAATCGTATAAAAAATGTTCAAGGCTATTTTCGTCTCAAAATTTTGAAAAAAATAAGTCATAAAAAATGTTCAAGGTCATTTTTGTCTCAAAAATTCGAAAAAAAAAAATCGTATAAAAAATGTTCAAGGCCATTTTCGTCTTAAAATTTTGAAAAGGTGTTCCATTTGTACGAAAGAAAAAACTGAATACTTAGACCCTTTACTTGGCAGCAGACGAATGAACACAAAAAAAAAAGAGACAAAATCTAGTAATGGATTCTGTTAAGGAAGGAAAAGGCTCAATTAATAAACATCCAAGTAGTATAATCATAGAAATTTTAGTTAAAGGTTAATCAATGGTTGATTCTAAAAGATTAATAGCGGACGTTCAATCCCCACTTTGTAGTCCGCTTAAGCCTTCCACCCCATTTTTTAGTTAATATCTTAAAATGATCCGAGAAAAGCATTGAACGATATGGAGAAATTCAATCCATGACTTGGGTGGGCCAAGAGCTTAAAAATAAAGTCAATCTATGACTTGGGTGGGCCACACCACACAATATAGTGGAGAGGGGTTTCCTTATAAAATTCATAATCATATATTGGGCCTGCCTAAATGTGATTCACATATCCAACCCACTCATTATGTGTGTCTCACTTGGATGAGGGGTCAGACCAATTTTTAGCCGCATCCAAAACTCATGTGGGCCCCACCAAGTGCTTTATATTTTTTAGGATGTCTTTACATAGTTTTAGATAGTATGGCCCACTTGAGTTTTGTATATAGATGTTTTTTGAGATATCTCATAACCTAAAGGGGACACATCAAATCCACGATGTTGATGTTCGACACACATCATGATGGGGCCCACAAAACTTACTAACATTAATTCTTAGGTTCTCACGAGGTCACTAAGTTAGGTCACAATTTTGACCAGAATATTTAGCCCATTTTACATGTATGGTCTGTTCACTCTATTTAACTGATCAATACCCTCCATTTGAGTAGTTACTCGCCTCGATCAGTTTACATATGAAAAAGATATTAGGCATACAAGATTGATCACACAATTTCAGTGAAATTTGATTTAAACATCTGAAGTTATTTATTCGACAATCTGAACTAATTAGATTGTCCAAAAATGATTAAAGGATTAACTAGTGGATGTGCCTAATAATTTAGTAATTTTATTTTTCACAGATAAATTTCATTTTCCATTTAAAAAATAACATTTTTTTTTTCAAAATGTATATATTTTTACTCTTTTAACAAAATATCATTTTATTATAAAATATTTCAAAAAAAAATATATAATACCAATTCTAAATTTTTATTTCAAAATCTCAAAAAATTTCTTATATTTTAATTTTTTCTCAAAAATTTTAAAATGCCGATTTTTTTTCTTCAAAGGCATAATTTGTTCTCAAAATTTTTCTCAAACTTTCTTAAAATTTTAACCTTCGATTTCAAAATTTGAGGGCAGGTGATCCAATTTGGGAGAAATTGGTGAATTTGATTTAAACATCTGAAGTTATTTACTCTTCAATCTGAACTGATTAATTTGTCCAAAAGAGTTGATTAAAGGTTCAATTAGTGGATGTCCCTAATAATTTAGTAAATTTATTTTTCATAGATAAATTTCAATTTCCATTTAAAAATAACATTTTTTTTTCAAAATGTATATTTTTTTACTCTTTTAACAAAATATCGTTTTATTATAAAATATTTCAAAAAAAAATAAAATACAAATTTTGAATTTTATTTTCAAAATCTCAAAAAATTTCTCATATTTTAATTTTTTCTCAAAATTTTCAAAATTCCAATTTTTTTCTTCAAAAGCATCATTTTGTTCTCAAAATTTTTCTCAAACAGTTAAAATTTCTAAACTTTTCGATATTCTTTTTCATATGATATTTAAATCATTTAAATATTACCTTTTAATTATATATCAAAAAAACTTTTCAAGGCAGCGGGAAGATTTTCTATGAGAAAAATACAACACTTATATTTTCTCAAACTTTCTTTTTATTTTTTATATTTTCATTTTCAAAATATCATTTTATGTTCAATTTTGTTTAATTTTTATATTTTCTTTTTCAAAGTATCATTTTTTTATCGAAATCTTTTTTTTTTCTAAATTATCAACATTATGCAAAGTTCTTAATTTTTTTTTTTCAAAATCTAGATTGTTATAAAATCACAGTTTTTTTTTTTTTTTTTTTTTAATTTAAAATTTTCTTAAACATTGTCAATTATTTTTTTTCGAAATTCATAATTTTTTGGTTGGGAAGTGTTGACCATTAGAGACGGTTTAGAACCGTCTCTAATGTAGATAGTCTCAGATGACCGCTAGAAGACGATCTTTGACAGTCTCAAATTAAGACGGCCAATGACCGTCTCTAATTGAGACGGTCCTTGACGGTCTCAGATTACCAGTAAAAGACGGCCAATGACCGTCTCTAATTGAGACAGTCCTTGACAGTCTCATATTACCAGTAAGAGACGGCCAATGACTGTCTCGAATATGGACGGTCTTTAACCGTCTCAAAAGGCCGCATATAAGACGGTCAGAGACCGTCTCTTTTCCAGACGGTCAATGGCCATCTTATTTCTGCAAATAGCGACGGTTTTTTACCATCTTAAATGGTTTATGGACATTCAATTTTTTAAGACAATATTAAGGACGGTTAAGAGCCGTCTAAAAGTTTAGAGATAGTTTACGGCCGTCTCTAAAGCGTCTTTAAACCAAGCAATTTTAGAGACGGTCCAGAACCGTCTCTAAATCCGTCATTTTTTTTTTTCATTTTTAATGTAGAGTGATACATGTAAATCATGGTAAATAATTATTTATTATCCTTTCACCGTGTTTGAAAACGTGAGAGTAATTAGACCCTGAAGATTGATATAAAAAAAGACTTATGGTTAGTAAAACAAAGCTTGAACCTAGGTTCCGTAAACAGTTGCTAGGGCTAAAAAAATAAAAGCCCAGATTTAGGTGTGATTCATTTGCCTCTGCTATAAAATGATTTAGCGAAACAGATGAACGGCATAGACAAAACACATACATTACGGTGCCCACACAGCGACAGATTCAATGACTTCGGTGCTTTCCGTATACACCGAACTCGGGTGCCCAATTGTTCGTATTCACGCCCCCACAACTGAAGGGAAACGGATTGGCTACTCCCCCTGACATCAGCCCCGAGGCTGATGGTCGGTGCTCTGTGGGCCCCCACCATGATGTATGTGTTTCATCCATTCCGTTCATCCATTTTTACATATCATTTTAGTGATTAATACAAAAATTAATAGGGATATAAATCTTAGGTGGATCACACCACAGGAAAACAATAATGATTGGATATCCACCATTAAAATCCTCCTAAGGCCCAATGTACTATTTATTTGACATCCAATCTGTTGATTAGGTCATAAAGACCCAGATGAAGGGAAGAAAATAAATATCAGCTTGATCCAAAACTTTTATGGACCCCAAAACGTTTTTAATGGTCAACGTTCATTTAACACCGTTTCTTGTAATGTGGTCTGTTTGAGATTGATATATACTTCATTTTTTCTTTCATATGTTAAAATGATCTATAAAAATAGATGGACGACATGGATGAAATACATACATCATGGTGGGCCCCACAGAGCACCGACCACTAGCCAATGGCCGGGGCAGGGGGAGTAGCCAATCCGTTTCCCAACTGAAGTCCCTAGCATGCGCCACAGGAAGCACGCTCACTGCTCCACCTACCAAGCAAATGAACCATGCAGTGATGCAAAACAGGACGCTCCAAAACACATTCATTATTCCACCTACCAATGAACGGTCCAGAATTCGTCCATTAATGATATGAAACCCCAGCTCCCTATGTATGTACTCCGACACTTGAATGCCCGTCTTACGACATTCGACTCCTTTTCGCACTAAACAACACCCATGTTTTCGACCGTTAATCAAACCAAATCCTCTAACGAAGACGAAGAATGCATGTTCGCCATGCAACTCGGAAGCTCGGCAGTCCTGCCCTTGGCCTTGAAAGTAGCGTTGGAGCTGGACGTGCTAGAGATCATGGCCAAAGCTGGGCCAGGGGCACACCTCTCGCCTTCTGAGATAGCCGATCATCTCACACAAAATCCGGATGCACCCACTGTTGGGATTTTTGGCCTGCGGAATCACACAGATCTAGATCTAGGATGGTAATCTAATGACACTAAGCACACACAAGAAGAGAACACACAGATTTAACGTGGAAAACCCTTGCGGGAAAAAACCACGGCACAAAACGACAGATCACCACTATGAAAGCATCAATTACAAAGAGAAAGGACTTACCCGATTCGAACAACCTCGAATCTCACCCTTGCTACACCCTTTAGAAACCCTGGAACCCTTTTAAAAAGTCTTAGCATTCATTACTACTTCCTAGAAAAACCCATGAATACCTATTTATAGTTTAGGAAACTTCCCTTCCGCATCCTAGTTGCGAAAGGACTCAAATCCGCAGTTTCGCACAAAATTGCGGAACAAACTGCGTAACCTTCGACTAGTCGTAGCCAGTCTTCGACTGGTCCACCTTCGACCAGTCGTAGATGACTTCGACCAGTCCTGGCTACAGTAAAAAACAGCAAAAAACTTGCTGGACTTTGAGTCGTACAAGGGCTCGAACCTACGGCCGGTCGAGCATCTCCTACGACCAGTCGAAGCTTCCCACGACCGGTCGAACGACCTTAAAACCTTAGATTTAAGACTTTTCTCAACACCCACCATGCTCGATCGTATCCTGCGACTCCTGGCTAGCCACTCCATCCTCACATGCACCCACACCGCACGTGGTGGGGATGGCCACGTCGAGAGACTACTGTTTGCCACACGTTTGTAAGTTCCTCGTTCGGAATGAAGATGGTGTGTCCATCGCACAGTTGCTGCTTATGAACCATGATAGGGTCTACATGGAAACATGGTAGGCTGCGCAATTTTCTTCTTGTTCTACTACAGAAATGCTCCTGCAATGAACTGGTCATGGTGTTGAAGTTATGAAATCCCTTGATATACATTGATACACCACACTCCGACAGCTTAAGCTTATAGAGTAAGTGGTTGTTTGACATGATATAAGAGAGGAAAGTCTTATGTTATGTACCTTGCTAAAATATTATAGTCCCACTGGTGACATGGCATAAGGGCAAGGTGGCTAAAATGCTCAGTGAGCCCCACCATTATATATGTGTTTTATCCATGACATCCATCTACTTTTTCAGATCATTTGAGAGGATGGGCCTAAAAATAAGATACATCCAAATCTCAAGTGGACCACACCAGTGTAAAGTTTATTTGCCATCCAATCTGTTGATTAGATTACACAAATCTGGATGAAAGGGAAAATGGATCAGCTTTTATGGCCTTTTAGAAGTTTAGTTTTTAAGTTCCCTATTGAGTGGTTTGTAAGATATTTGGATGTATTATTTTGAACTCATGTCTTAAAATGATCCGGAAAAGTGGAAGAACAGCGTGGATAAAAAGCATACATCATAGTGGGGTTCATAAAACAGCGTCCAGTGACAGCGTCAGTAGCAACCCGAGTCAAGGGTCGTGCCGCCCTCCTAACATGGCCCATGAAAAAGCATAATCTTTTGGCGGGTAACGTTGGCCTGCCTTTATTAAAGGTCGACGTCATCTCAGGCCCACGACTTGTCTTTCACCCAGTCCTACCGACGCGCCTTGCATGTGCCCCTTCAGTAGGAGCTAGCTACGTGGGACCAACAGAGATGCCCGTGACAAAGATGCGGATTGCGTGGTGTAGCAGTGGCAGTGTGTCGATGTCACCAAGTTTTGTGGGCCTGACCATGATACATATTGTACGTCCACCCTGTCCATTCATTTTACCAGATCATTTTAAGTCCTGGCCAAAAAATGAAGTAATTCAAATCTGAAGTCGATCACAACATAGAAAGCGGTGGAGGCAATAACACCCACTCACCCTTGGAACTTTTTTATTGCCTGTTAGGTTTATTTGCTATCCAACTCCAAAAGGTCACACGAACTGGATGAAGGAAAACACATATATCAGCTTGATACCAAAACTTCAATAGCTCCTGGGAAGTTTTACATTATGAGGTGTTCAATCTCCCCTTCTTTGTACGGTGTAGCGCCCTTGAGCTTTTGATCAACCTCACTTTCTAGATAATTTTCTAAAATAATTTGGTAAATATAACACACACCACCAAGGTCCACACAATCTGCTTCCCATATTGACTGCATGCAAGACCACGATAGTACGGGAGAGTAGATTCAAAACTCAGGTGAGCCACTCCACACAAAACATTTAGAATGAAACAATCTACTTATGAAACGTTATTAGAGCCAACCATGATGTTTATATGCCATCCAAACTGTTCATAGGAATTTTATCACTCAGATAAACTGTAGGTACAAATATTGTTCTCATAAGGAACTCCTGTGGCACTTGCAAAGTTTCCAATAGCAGGCACTCAATCTCTACTGTTTCGTTAAGTGTGGCGCACTTAAGTATTGAATCTACCTAAATTTTGTACGCCTGTAGTATTTCGGTCTTGGCAAACTGATGAACAGAGTGAATTTGTCAAGGGCATTTTTGTAGCCCCACAATCTTCCAATGCAGGAACATGCTGTGGTACCGGCGAGTAGCGTTCCAACCGCAGGCATGGCTCACACTATGTGGATCTTAACCCGGCAACAGGGTCCAGGAGCTAGGTGTGAGAAATACATTCCAGCTCGTGATAGCACGTAAGTGTAAAAATAAAGCTGACAAAAAATTCAAGTGGGCCGCATGGCAAGGAAAAAGTGGTTAGGAAAATGCCTACCAGTGGAACCTCCTACATCCACTATCATGTTTGTATTCCATTCAAACAATTCATAAGGTTTCTGATGTAGAACATGTCACATATACGCTCCTAGCATGGTTGGGCCAAAAGAAGATGGACCGTAAATTGACCATAACTTTTGATCCGGGTATTATTATAGGGCGCACAAGCTATCAATTTTTACTGAAACGGGCCATCCGAGGTAAACCGACCCACAACGTGGGTCGCATCTGTCCGTTTCGTCAGAAAACGTGGGCTTTCAGTTCAAAAATGAATTTTTAGGAAAATTTTACTATTTTTAGTAATTCTGATTTTTTAATATTTTTTTCTATTTTTAGAGTTTTAGATTTTCTTCCTTTTTAGAAATAACTTTTAGTTATACTATGACTCTTTTAGAGAAAATTTATGTGGAATTTTTACTTTTAGAAATTAGGCATTAGAAGAATTTTATTAGAATTAGGATTTTTATCAGAGTTAGAATTTTGTTATTTTTGGTAATTACAAATTTTAGTATATTTTTTTTCTTATTAATGGTGTAAGGAGTCACATTAGAGAATTATCAATTATTAATTAATCAATTTCAAATTTATTAGAATTTATTTCTATTTTCTGCTTTCTTTCCTCGTGGATTCGAGAAGTCTCTGTGAGGAGTCCAGAGAAGTTCCGTGAATTCAGAATAGTTATCCTCTTGAGGAAGACAGTGCTCGACCTCACGTCCTCCATTGCGTCAGTTTGGTATCAAAGCGAGGTTTCTCTTCAAATCGATGGCTTCTAACGACGGGTCGGGCAACAATCTCATGGGCGGTGTTCTAGGAAATTTACCTTTAATGGTAGCAGCTTTCGAAGTAGCGTAACGAGATAATCAACAAGCCATGCAAGGGCTGCAGGCTTCCATCGACCGCATAGCGGATCTCTTGGCGAAAAACCTAAGGCAACTCCGTGTTCATGGTGGTGATCCACTACCAGCAATTGCTGGAATTCGTAATTATACTGATCGTAGGGCGATGCTATCAATGAACCATAGGATGGTTCAAGAATTCAAGATGAAAGTCGATCTTCCTAGTTTTAATGGCCAACTCTACTTCAAGGACTTCCTCAATTGGTTGCTTGAAGTTGAACGTTTCTTTGACTACATGAACATCGTAGAAAAAAAGAAAGTTAAACTCGTGGCATACAAGTTTACGGGCAAAGCTTCAGATTGGTGGGAACAACTTCAACTCGAGCGGGCGAGACAGATGAAGGCGTCAATCAGTACATGGTCGCGGATGAAGAAGTTATTGTGCATATGATTCCTCCCTCAAGATTACGATAAGGTATTATTCCAACAAAATCAAAATTATTATCAGGATAGTCGATCAGTGAAAGGTTATGCAGAAAAATCCTATTATTGGTCCGCAAGAAACTACTTCATCAAAACAGAGTTGCAACAGACCACAGAATTCATCAGTGGTGAACATGTGACCTATATAGGAATGGAGAACCAACCCAAGACTTATAAAGTGGAGGGACAACATCTCATCACTGAATAGACCTTTGTTAAACAATCTCAGGAAATGGAAAATATATATCCATTAGTTGAAAAGAAAAAATATGTGAAGTCTGTGAATATCCTAGAGGATTTGGAACCAGTATCGCAGGAGTTCGAGAGGGTTGTGCTCGATGAACTCCCTAATAAATTACCTCCCATACTAGATATACAAGATCATGTTGATCCCGTCTCAGGGGCAAGTCCGCCTAATTGCCCACATTATTAGAAAAAATATGAGATCTCAAAGGCAGTGTGAAGGAACTGATCGATATTAGTCATGTCAAGGAAAGCATGAGTACATGTATTGTGTCAACTCAAGAGCTTAATGTCAAGTACAAAAAAATGGCTAATGAACATCGGCGCCAGCAGTTATCTCAAACTCATGTGCTAGGTCTCCTGCGTAACTCGAGGACGAGTTTTTTTCAAGTGGAGGGGTCTGATGTAGAACGTGTCACAGATACGTTCCTAGCATGGTTGGGCCAAAAGAAGATGGACCGTAAATTGACCAGAACTTTTGATCCGGGTATCGTTACGGGGCACAGAAGGTATCAATTTTTACTGAAACGGGTCATCCAAGGTGAACTGACCCACATTGTGGGTCGCATCTGTCCGTTTCATCAGAAAACACGCGCTTTCAGCTCAAAAATGAATTTTTAGAAAAATTTTACTATTTTTAGTAATTCCGATTTTTTAATATTTTTTTCTATTTTTAGAGTTTTAGATTTTCTTCATTTTTAGAAATAACTTTTAGTTATACTAGGAAACGAGTAGAGTCCCTCAAGCGGATATGCAGGTTAGAAATAACATTTGATAAATCCACTCCGTTCTTTAATTTTGTAATTTTTTTTTTAGGAAACGACCACAACAAATCTACAAATATTATGTCCAATTGAACTACACCAACTTTCAATGGTAGGTATTAATCTCCACTGTTTCCAAACGTGTGGTCCACTTGATTGTTTGATCTAATTCATTTTTTGGATACTGCCCTAACATTATTTTTCAAAACGGATAGACGTATTAGATGGAGCACACGAATTTTAATGGGCCTCGTAGAGTCCCTCAAGCGGATATGCAGGTTAGACGGACGTGGGAAGGTGGTAGCTTTTAGCTACGGTTTTAGGCATTTTTAGCTATGGTTTTAAACTGTAGCAATAGAGCTACAGTTTATATCCGTAGCCAAAAAGCAGAATAGTCCGTAGCCTTTGGTCATTTTTTTGGTAGTGGTTACATAAATGGTACTTACAAATTCCCCTATTTTTTTCTCTCCTTCTTTTGTATAGGAGTGGCCCCGCCAGGGGCTGGCTGACTGATGTAGAGCGGGTAGCGGATAGTTTCACGGCCAAGATGGACTAGAAAAGGCCCGGTCGACGACAGAAGTGATCCGGACCGTCGAACCTTAGATCGGGCGTATCTCACAATCTGGAATGAGTTATCGGGCGTAAAATATATGATTTTGGGGTAGAACGAGCTACTTTAGCCAACCAACCCTACTACGCCGGGTTATGCAACCCAGAATTATGAAATACCCCTGGATCAACCGTCGTTTCCCCTTTTTAATTTTATTTTTTCTATAAAATAGTAAGTTTTAGTTTGGTTATAACTCTTCATCCGTCGGGCTTTAGGAGTTGCGCCCAACGTGTTAGAATAATCAGGAGAACGGTTTGGTTTAGCCAAATAGGACTCTTACTATTTTTGGCCGAAAACCTTGCGCACTAGTAAACATCACGGTCGTCTATAAATAGTAAGTTTACTATTTATAGTAAGTCACGGATTCTAGGAGTTTTAGTTGTAGTTCGATTATGATTTCTTTCCCATTGCTTGGTACCCCTATTTAAAGGGTTGTGAACTCATTTTTATGAATTAATTAATCAATTTTGAATTTATTAGAATTTATTTCTATTTTTTGCTTCCTTTTCTCATGGATTCGAGAAGTCTCTGTGAGGAGTCCAGAGAAGCCCCGTGGATTCGGAGTAGTTATCCTCTAAAGGAAGATGGTGATCGACCTCATCACGTTCATGCCTGCGTCATTGACAATAGGTTCCCCAGTTTTGTCAGGGGTTCCCAAATGTGTGTGCAGTCTCGTTGTAAAGTGCCTCTGATTATCTATGAAAGATACCCATTTTGAGTCTTAAAATTTTTTTTTTTTTTTTTTAAAAAAAAAGAACAAAATTAGGTATGCAAGAAAAGAAATTTCAAAAAGGTATAATGGGCCCTAGGGTTCTGATCTAGAGATTCGAGGACATAGATCTGTAGAGATCAAGGGTTGAGATTCGAGGGGAAGAGAGAGAGGGAGGAAGAGAGAAAGAGAGAGAGAGAGAGAGAGAGAGAGAGAGAGAGAGACTTATCACAGATCTGAGAAGGAGAAGGAGAAGGTAGACCAGGCAGATTCCATCGTCTTCATGTTGTTGCTGTTGCTGCACTCCCTCCCTCCCTCCCTTCAGTCTGACGACAGATCAAACACCTCATACGGAGCCGTTGCTGCTACCTCTACAATATCAGATGCCCCATGTGTGGGGACTGTCGTCTCCTCTCGATCTCTTCTCCCATGTGTGGGGATGTTGTAGATCTAGAGTCGAACAGGGAGAGGGAGATCGAGAGAGAGGGAGGGAGAGTGAGAGGAGGATCGAGAGAGAGGGTTGAGATCTGGATGAGGGAGATCGAAAGAGAGGGAGATCGGAAGAAAGGGAGATTGAGAGAGAGAGAGAGAGAGAGGGAGAGGGTGATCGAGGGAGAGGGAGACAGTGGAAATGAGGGTTTAGGGCGCTTTGGCGTAAGGAAAGGATGACAATCATATAGTAGTCAGCGGTGGATATACAGTAATGTGACTCTGGGCATTGTGGGGTCCACTAAGAGGGTTCTAATCTAATCCATTCCGTCCATCTGTTTTAAAATAAAACAATACAACAAAGTAATAAAAACTAAGAAGATCAAAAACTCAATTGAGACACACCAAAAAAATAGTGGAAATAACAATGTAGAGTGTTAAAACAACAACAAAATGCCGAACGACTCATTAATGTTTCCAATCAAAAACGACTTAAAGCCATTTCTAAACCAAAATCCTACTCGTTCCAGATTAACGATTTTGGTGTGTAGCGATCTCTCTCTCTCTCTCTCTCTCTCTCTCTCTCTCTCTCTATATATATATATATATATATATATATATATATATATATATATATATATATATATAAATGTACATTCCTATTTTAATTCCATTTTTACTATAAATAGTAAGTTTTAGTTTGATTATAACTCTTCATCCATTGGGCTTTACGAGTTGCGCCCAAGTGCTTAGAATATGAGAATAGCTTGGTGAAGTCAAATAGGCCTATTTTTGGTCAAAAATACGCTAGTAGACATCACGACTGTATATAAAAAGTAAGTTTACTATTTATAGTAAGTAGTGAATTCTAGGAGTTTTAGTTGTAGTTTGATTCTAATTTCTTTCACATTGCTTGGTATCCCTATTTAAAGGGTCGTAAACTCATTTATTTCATTCATCAAACTCGTTTATTTCATTCATCATTTAAATTACAAATTTTATAGAATTTATTTCTATTTTGTTTGTTTTTTTGTTTTTCTCATGGATTCAAGAAGTCTTTGTGAAGAGTCTAGAGAAGTTCCGTGGAATCGGAATAGTTATCCCCTCAAGGAAGACAATGCTCCACCTCACGTCCTTGCATCATGTCTGTCTAGCACCCTTACAAGGGGACCACGGGAAATGGGATGTCAACGCACCGGTTTGAGGTCCGTCTAAGCCTAGCTAGTCTGCAAACTAAAGAGGGCCTAGCCCGTCCTACACCCTCGACGGACGGCCTACAGGACATGCCTAAAAGGGCACGTCAGACCTTTCCATAGGAATGATACTTGCTTGTATTTTCCAAATATTGCAAGCCCCAGAGCTTGGGTGTTCAATGCCACTGCATGAATCCGGTCCGAACCATACAACCTTATGTTCTGTAGAATGCGAAAGAACCATAATTTCATGGTTCTCCAATTGGACTCATTGATAGATAACTAAATACGTAAATTAGTTCTTTACAGCTCTGTGGAACTAACTCCACACGCTCCTGCATGTGGACGCATATATAACCGTCCAATGTTTGGGCTATGTCATCAGATGGAGCCCACTAAATAGAATCTTTGTCAATTTTCTTTTCTACATGTTCGAAGCATCTTGTATCTCGCACATGTGGGCCACACGTACCGGACTGCTTCCACAGGCAAGTTTGTGGTTCTACTGGGAGCGAATTAGCTATTACCCGAATTACAGGTTAGTGGGTGTTATCCTAACCGTATGGGGCCTACCTTTATGTATTTTCTGTTAATCCACGCCGTTTATATGTTTTCCGATCTCATTTTTGGATGCGATCCCAAATCAAAAGAAGATATAAATCTTAAGTGGACCACACCAACACAAACAGTGATGAATAACAATTAAAACTTTGTTGTGGGCTATAAACGTTTTCAATCAATCTGGTATTTCTAATTCCCTTCATCTATATCTTATTGACATCATCAACAGGTTGGATAGTGAATAAACATTACGAAAAATTTAATATAGGCCCTTGGAAACTTTAGCAGTGACTTACTCGATCAACACTGTTTCTTGTGGTGTGGCCCGCCTGAGATTTTTATCTGCATAAGTTTTGGTAGGACGTCTTAAAATGGTCTGTAGAAACGGATGGACGGCGTGGATATGAAACACATCATCAATTTGAGCCCCAAAGTAGGGGCAGCACCTAATTCGCTCCTGGTTCTACCACCCACATCATTTATAGCCTTTCCGGATTTAGATGACATTTATTTCCATTGTTTTTTTTTTTTTTTTTCAATAGGCACCACTTGAAAGATGCAGTCCTTAAAGGCGGTGTCCCATTCAACATGGCCATGGAATGAACGCCTTTGATTATCCTGGGACGGATCAAAGGGTCAACAGGATATTTAACAAGGGCATGTCAGATCACACCTCTATAAGCATGAAGAAGATT
The DNA here is from genome assembly GCA_021015155.1 of Magnolia officinalis. Classification (NCBI taxonomy): domain Eukaryota; kingdom Viridiplantae; phylum Streptophyta; class Magnoliopsida; order Magnoliales; family Magnoliaceae; genus Magnolia; species Magnolia officinalis. Next base: position 40,918,284 of record JAJHSJ010000007.1, read on the forward strand.
TTAGAGACGTACAAGGGGTTTGAAGGATTGAAATGTCTGACACGTCGGAGGTGGAGTTGGGGTCATGCTCAACATGATAATTTCGAAGTATCCCCAGATCAAGGGTATTAATTTCGATATGGAGAAGTTTACGACTGTGGACCCACCTTTTATCCATTGGATATTCATATAGCAAAACAAACTTAAAATACGAACTTAGACCTGTTCGTGTTCGTATGGACATCGAATTTGAGGACGAAAATACCCTTGCTTTTTAAAGGAGACGGGAGGCTGCCCTCTATCGCTACGGATTATAACCGTAGCCATTGCTACTTGCCGAGGCAATACCACCGAACCGGCAGTAGTGCCGCAGTAGCCTGGGCAGTTTGTCGACTCTCTATGGCTATAGATTATAACCGTAGCCATTGTGGCCTACTGCAGCAGTACCGCCGTATCGGCGATAGTGCCTCGCCAATCTGGTGTATATATATATATATATATATATATATATATATATATATATTATATATATATATATATATATACATGAAGAACTTTATTCTGCCTGCCTACAATTTTCTCTAATACATATTTATATAAATATGTATATATAAGCATATAAAAAAAAAAAAATTCTCTTTTATAATTTTTTTCTTTATTCATTTAACAAGAATATGTTCTAAACCAAAATTATTTACTTGACGTACCATAATGATTTTGGGGTAGGAGAAGCTACTTTAGCCAACTAATCCTGATTATTTTCCAAGATTTTAGCAGGTCGATGGTCAAAAATCCATTTCATTCACTTCGTGGTCAATTTTAATCGGCTTGCGGTCAATTTCAATCAAATTTAGATGGCTTGGATTGTCACGCAGCTATGCCATGTACGGTGGAAGAATTCCCATCATTTTTTATTCAGTGTTGCACTAAAAAAGAACAGGCAAATAGCATAATTGTGTTTGCAAAAATGACAATTCATATGCGGGGCAAACTAGAATTGAGTGTGGCAAACTATAAATTAAGTGGGGCAAACATGAAATTCAGCGAGGGAAACTGAAAATTAAGCGGGGCAAACATGAAATTTAGCGGGGCAAGCATGAAAATCATCGTGGCAAACATGAAATTGAGCGGGGCAAGCATGAAATTCACCGAGGCAAACTAAAATATGAGCGGGGGAAAATTTTGAGCCTTTTTAGGCATTGCGGATGCAACTAGTATGTGAGATTTCACGTAACCCTACCGAAGATGGAAAATGGCAAATGTACAACATAAAATGGTACATGAGTGGGACAACAATGTACAATGTATATTCAACAATGTATAAATACAATGTATATAGTACAACATCTCAACAAAATTCCTCCCATGCCTTGACAAATATCATCTTCAAACTAGAGACAAACAATCATATGCTATTGAGTTCTTCTAATCGGTGGTGAATTTTTGCATGTCTATTCTCGCCAAGGTGAGACCGCTACACAAAATGTCGATGTATTTCATTACGAATATGCCGTAGTTATAACCATTGTCCTGCTTCGGCGCTGATTCATCGACTCTGACGGTCCATTTCTTCCCTTCAAGCACAGTGCTGTCTCTAGTAACATGGAAGAGAATGGGGAGTGCATCAGTCATCTTCTTCATCATATGCTTACCTAGCTATCAACCCACGCATCCTTCATCCATATCGTACTGAACCATTTCTCCGATGTCATGGCCTTGTTTGCTTCATACCAGTCCTCTGCCTCTTTCACCTCATTCACAGATAGTATCCTGAAAGGATCCATCTGTAGAGGAAATGGTATCGGAGAAGTAGTAAAAGTTGTTACTTACTCGGGTTCGGGAACCACCCCAGGGGTTGTATTGAATGCAGACAGGGACAAGTACGAAAAAATCTTGTAATATGACGGCTTCGGTATCCTTTTATTTCTCCTTTCATAAATGGGAGGAGAAGTGAATGCATTCAATACATTACCTTTGGCATTACTATACGATTGCACATCCGGATCCCCATGTCCAAGTTCTTTATCTTCAATATCATTTACTTCCCCTCTCTTCCTCAACTTCTCATCATCCTCCTCCATCACAAAACGTCCCCTCTGTGTATGACTACTTTCCTTCTCCATATTAAACTTCTCCCTCTCATTTGTTAACTTTTCCTTGTCCTCAAAAAATAAATCCTTCTCCCTCTTAAATTATTCTTTTTCTTTCAGTAACATCTCCCTCTCATCGAACATTGCTTCTTTCCTTCTCATCTCTTCCCTCTCTTTTCTCAATTCTTCCATCTTCTTCTTCAATTCATCTCTCCTTCTTCAACTCTTCCCTCTCAATCCGAAATTCCTCTATAAAAATAACATTTTTCATAATATCCCCCTCAGTCCCTATCCCTCCACGCCTTTCTCATCGTTATCATCTGACTCATCATCCTCCTCATGATCAATCTCATTATCCTCCTCCTCATCTTCCTGGGTCTCAGTGAGCTACAAAATATATAGATGGATATGTAAGACTAAGGATAACTTTACAATAGTAGAAAAATTATAGTTCATTTTTCATAACATCTCACCTGGAAACTGTCACGCACCGAGCGAACGACATTTGTATCCTATTCTCGTAGCATTGGTTCTAATTTCACTATTACTGATGTCTGCAAAAGAACAAAGAGTAATGTTAAATAAAAAAGCGTATAAGTCAACTTAAGCAACGTAAAGGCCGAAGATATATATAAACTTACAGCTTTACTCTCGAAAATAACATGTATTCTGTTGTACCTCCAACCCTTCCAGCCTTGATATTGAATGAAGCATGGAATTTGATGGGAAAACACGTAAGATCCGTATCCTACACTGTACCAGTCTGTACGCTTCTGAGATCCTCCCGGTTGAATTCCAGCAACCCTCGACCTATATCCGACGTTTGCACGCGATCCTAAGTCAAGTCCTCCAAACTAGAGTCAGCTCGACTTGAAACTTATATCCTTGCGACCGTGCTGTCGCCGCGGTTCCGACGCCACGTCTCGCGCGTTGAGGCGATACCCTGGCAAGAACATGTGAGCTCATGTTCAGTTCGAGGAAAATACCTCGCGTTGCAAATTTTGAGAGAATCTCTACCACCCATCAAATTAATCAATCAAATCAAATCAATCAAGTACAAAGCAACCCAACCCATCCGTCTCTTACACAACCTTACCTAAAGTCAACTCTCTCTCTCTCTCTCTCTCTCTCTCTCTCTCTCTCTCCACCAATCCCTCTCTCATCCAAAATTCAACCAAGCCCATCCCTCTTCTTACACACCCATCACTCTCTCCCTACATCACTCATCTCTCTCCCTCATTTCTCTCTCATTCCAAGCAATTCCAAAGAGAGATCCAACGTCCAAGCCTCCTAAAGAGAAGCTAGGTGTGGCCCACCTTCCTACCACCCCATCCCACCATCCAAAGTCAATCTCAACCGTTGAAATTCATTCATCGGAGCTTTAGAACACATTCATGGAAGGAGGAGTTCATGATCTAATGGTGGGTGTTCATCATCTCATTTTTATGATTTAGGGCTCACTTGTAATGAGACCCACTTGATGTATGCATTATATTTGGAGGGACCCATAGTGGTGGTGTAATGTCTCAAAAAAATCCATATGAAGACCCGAGTGCCACCTCAGGCAGAAATCATTAAGGATCAAATCCTTTAGAAATTAGACAAAGATTAATTAGGTGCTAAACTAAATCATTTGTCGAATTTGCTTGGATAGCTTCAAATACGAACTGAAAGACCCAAAACTAGTAGAATCGCAAACGCAACATTACCTAAAAACGTATGACCAATCTCAAAACCCAGTTGCTCTCGGGAGCAGCTTGAAACTTCGTTTCAGACATGGACTGAGCGTCGAAAGTCCGATTACCACGAATCTATACGAATATGACTGCCTTACTGGGCTTGACGACCATCTCGGAAATTAACTCCAAATAGTACCGAGAAACGCACAACTTGAGCCCAGAGCGAAGTTTGTGAGAAACACGAATATCTTTAGAAAATGAACTCAGATTTAAGTGATTTGGACCGTTCGTTTGCCGGCCAAATTTAATATTTCAGACAGTCAGAATCTGACCCAAATACACCCTCGGATCAGGGAAATTTCCCTACACAGGTCAGTGTACTTGTGGTCCTGATCGAGTGACGATGATCGTTGAGATGAAACTGGTCCGCCACGGTCGATCCATAAACCCGATAGGACTAAAAACTTAACCTGGCATAGATCCAATGCTAGGAAACTTTTCCCTGACCGTACGCAGAAAAGGGGCCTCCAGATGTGCTCTATTGGACTGAAACAACCAACTTTTGGCTATAACCTAAGTATACTATGGCCTTGAGGCCATTCTCATCAGTTTTAGGCCTATATAAGGGCCTTAAACCCTCTCTCTCATGCCATACGAATTTTCAACCCTAGGAGAGAGAAGAGAGCAAAGAGAGAAGGAAAGAGAGAGAAAGTGGGAGAGAGTTCCTGGGATTCTTCCCTGCCACTCCACGTGCTTAACCGCCATTACCGTATTGCTATCGCGCTGATTCTGATTCCATTCTTTTGGTAGAAATCCTAACCCTAATCTATTTTAGGGATTCAAGTAGAGAAAAAGGTGAAACAGCTAACCTATTTCATGTTATAGGTTGTCGTTGTGCCGTAGACGAGGACTTATTGTTTTAAACTGAGTTCGTTACGAGTCTATCGGCGAAAGGTGCAGACTGTAAACGTTTAGGTTATGGTTTTCAAGGCTTTCAATGTCGCAATGATTATGTCTTTGGTCTGACTTTATTGTCATCACATGTGCTTAGATACAATGTCTTTCTGCGTATTACACATATACATGAACTATGTTGAAATATGTGCATTCATGTGTGTTGTTGAAATTTGTATGAGTATGGAATTATGATTTGTGCTTGCCATGATTTATGTTTGAGGATACACGATGGTTGTACGTGTGGCAACTCCTATGTGGAAGGATTTGCTATGATATGCGTTTTAACTAATTTATTACATATGTGTAATATGTGTAGTCTAAGTGTTTGATAAAATGGTTGAATGAGAAATTGCTTATTAAAATGTATGTAATGAGGGTGTTGAGATATGATTCTCAAATCTCTTATATATAGTTACAATTTCCTTTGTGTAACCTATCTTAATACTATATGATTTAACGATGAAATGCCTATGTATGATAACATGTGTACTACGTGTTTGTTGAAATGTTAAAATGAGTTTGATATTGAAATTGGTTGTCACATGCTGTCTTTGATTATCACATGTGAATGCTAATGTTTGGAGTGTGATTTGGGGCTACGATGTAATTTAGGCAATCGGTAACGGTTTACGATCAGTAACCGGACTGTTTTAGCCATGACGGATGCGTTTGATGAGTCGGAGTCATACGGAGATTAATGACAGTGGTTAGGCCATAAGGAGTGCATATGCGCTCCATGTCAATTAATTCAACGCACGCTCATACCAGTCGAGCTTGTCAAGTAACCAGATTGGCCCGATGTATATTCACCATGTATGGATGTTACTGCTTGAATCTAAAGTACCAAACTCACTAGTGAATAGCCCGTTTAACGTTAGTACCTCGATCCGCTAAGACTCATGAGCCGGGCATGGTGGTATGGGACACCGTGGTCGAGCTGTTGGCCTACGCTGGGGCGACAAGACTCCCCGTAGTGACCAGTGAGCAATCCAAACTCGTGAGCTGAATACGGTGGTATGAGACACTGTATTCGAGCTGTCGGCCTACGATTAGGTGACGAGCCTGTAGTGACCTCGAGTATACATTAGGACTACGTTAAGGCGACGAGCCTTTCCGTAGTAACCTCGAGTATAAACTATGCCTGTGCTGATGGTGTCGAGCCTCTCTGTAGCGACCTAGAACCCGCCTGTTGTATGTGATTAACTAGGATTGATGACCCTAGATGGATCATTGTTTGAAAAATGATATAAGGGAGGTACCTTAACTTCCCAATCCTGCTGTATAAATATCCCTAATTAAAAACTTGGCTAATCACGCACATGCACCGCATTGCATGTGCCTTTGGCGTTGGAGTTGAGCACAGCGGGAGTGTTGCATGCCGCGATCATGAGATATTATCGCAAGAGGGAGTGCAGGCGAAGGCATGCGTCATTATAACATATCATCCTTCTATTAATCAGAGTACTTAGGAATTCTTGTTGTATTGCTTTATCATTACTGCTTAACTGAATTGATAACATGTTAACCTTTGCTTTATACTACAACTGAGTTGATCACTCACTCCCGCGTTCTGGGACTGTAATGCCCTGAAAATCGGGGGTCGAGCATAAACTCAACTCCCGAGTTCCAGAACATCACTGATGCAACAAAATGAATGATGATTGAATGTTGACTGTATTCGTGCATTGAACATGAGTGAGATTAAGCCAAAACAACATATCATACTCCAGAGACAGTTAAATTTACAAGCAGAAGATTGTGATAGATAGATAAAATATATAAACTATGATGCGTCTCCAGAGTGTGATAACATTACCAGGTTAAATAATTACAAGTACAGTTCTAAAATATACCAAATGTTAGGAAGTGTAATGTCTCCTATCCCAAGTACCAAAGCCCCGTCAAAACAATATCAGGTCTTCATTGACCTGCCAGAGAGATACAGATAGGAGAACTCCTATCATCATAGAAGTAGTCTGGCTCTGCTTCACAAGCATCGCCATCACCTGAAACTCAACAAATTTGGTTGGTGTGTACAACACCGTCCCGTAACGTGGGAGTGACTGATCAACTCAATGGAACAGTAAACCATAAGTTAACATGTTATCAACTCAGTCAAACGATAATGATAAAGCAGTACAATCAAACAATTCTAACTACTCTTATTTAATGCAAGTATGAAATGACATGATGTATGCCCTTGCCAAACCACCCTCATATGACATCATCTTACGTTCGCGAATGCGTCCATCCCTCAGTGCTCCACATCTACCAGGCACATGCAGTGCGATGATGAGCATGATTACTGAGTAATTATTAGTTCATTTCAAACAGCAGTATTGGGAAACTAGGGTACCTCCCTTGTATCATTCCCAAACATGATCCATCCTAGGGTCGTCAATCCTAGTTAATCTCATACGGTATTATGTTTCGAGAGGCATCGCGAAGGCATCGCAAAGGGCTCGTCACCCGTCAGCACGGATATAGATCTCACCGTATACGGCTCAATTGTGACCGTCAGCTCGAGTACAGGTCTCACCGTATCGGCTCAATCGCTGGCCGTCAGCTCGAATACAGGTCTCCACCGTACTCGGCTCAACTCATACTCTAGTTGCTGTGAAGGGCTCGTCGCCAATTACAGACCTTGGAGTATACTCGAAGACACTACAAAGGACTCGTCGCCCGTCAGCACGAGTACAGGTCTCACCGTACTCGGCTCTCGCCGTAAGTGTCGACAGCTCGAATACAGTGTCCCATACCACCGTATTCGGCTCACGAGTTTGGTTGCTCAATGGTCACTACGGGGAGGCACGTGGCCCCAGCATAGGCCGACAGCTCGACCACGGTGTCCCATACCACCATGTCTGGCTCATGAGTCTTAGCGGATCGAGGTACCATGGTTAACGGGATTACCACTGGTAAGTTTGGTACCCTAGGTTCAAACAGTAATGACCAAACATGGTGAAACACATTCGACATATCGGGTTACTTGACGAGCCTGACAGACTCGAGCGCTCAACAAGTTGAGCGATATGAAGCGCAAAAGCACTCCGTGTGGCTAACCACTATCGTCAACCGAGGTACGACTCGGGTTCGTCAGACACATCCCTCGTGGCGACATGAATCTCAGCCACACTCTCAAATCTGGTACCGAATGTCTGGACTATGGACATAGTCCCAAACTCAATCAGTTCTCATACATAGCATGTGGAGTAAAGTATGATAAACAAAGTAATACAAGCATGCTAGTAGGCATGTCATAGGGCATGTGATAAAGCAGGATATAAAGCATGTTGTAAAGCATGTTATAGAGCACTATACAAGTAGGGATACAAATACATATACAATATAAGTGAGTGGTTAGAGTAAACAACCACATGGAGGGAATCATACATGTCTCTAAGGTAGTTGAGAATTCCATCTCAGCACCGACCTACGGTAGTAACACCTAAGCATTTACTCTCACAAGCATTTACAGAAACACTTAGAGTACACTACTTCAACATACATGACGTATGTTAGTAAAATATGTATTAAGGCTACCCTTTCACCAAGCGAATATCTTATCCAAGTATATCATAATCATACAGCAAATAATCATGACAATTGCATTTCCAAAATTTATACATATACGGTATCTTCTAGAATACACAATTTCAACATACATAGTGTTTATAAGCAAACAAGTATTACGGCGATTCCTTTCGCTAAACAAGTATTTTATCCATATATGGTATAACCATATATCAAATAAACATGTCAAACACTTTTCAAAAAAAATACGTATACGGTATTTCTACGTATACCTAGAGTATGTGAAATTCCATATTCTACAACTTTAATTGGAACAGAAAACGGAAAGCACTTTGTACATGTGCAATTGCATGCAGATCATGAATCGATCATTATCTGACATTGAAAGCATTGAAAACCATAACCTATACACCTAAAGTCCGCACCTTTTGTCGTAGAATCGTAACGAAGTCGATAGGTTTGCTAAGCTTCCGTATTTGGTAGTTTGGCAACCTATAGAACGAAATAGGTTAGCTATTTCACAACCTACAACTGCCTAAACCCCAAAATAGATTAGGGTTAGGGTTTCTTACCTAGAAATGACGGCGGAAACGCCGGGAAAGCGATGAGAATCAGGCGGTGGAGCCCGAATAGCGGCAGGGAAGAGTGGCAGGGAGATTCTCCCACTGCTCCCACACTTTCTCTCTCTTTTCTCTCTCTCAACCTCAAATTCGTATGGCTGCCATGAGAGAGGGGTTAAGGTCCTTATATAGCCTAAAAACTAACCGAAATAGACTTATGTTCAAGGTATACTTACATTATAATCAAATCAGCATTGTTTCAGCTCAAAAGAGGGTTTCTGGCGGCCCTCCTTGAGCCAAAGGTCGGACTTAAACTCACTAATGCTGGATCTACGTTCTATTAAGTTTTCGTTTCGGTCGGGATTCCCGATCAGCCGTGGCGGACCAGTTTCAGTTTAACGGTCAGCGGATCTCGACCAGAGATTCCGAGTACATGTAAATGTGTATGAAATTTCTCCTGATCTGAGTGTGTAATTTGGTCTAATTCTGACGGTCTGGTTACTTAATACTGATCCGCAAGCGAGAGGTGCCAAATTACTATTCAAGATATTTTATTTTGAAATTATTTCACATTTCTCACACTCTTCACTCCGAGCTCAAGCGAATAGTGCTGAGACACTATCTGGATTTGATTTTCGAGATGGTTGTCAAGCCCAGCGAGGCAGTCCTAGTTCCTTAACTTCGTGTTAATCGGACTTCCGACGTGTGGTCCAGATCGATACAGAGTTTCGATATGCTCCCGTGAGTAGCCGGGTAATGAGATTGATCTTAAGTTTTAGGGTAACCTAGCGTCAATGATTCTACAAGTTTTGGGTCTTGCAGATTGTATTTAAAGCTATTGGTGCTAATTTCACAGGCACTTTAGTTTAGCACTAGCTAATTCTCGCCTAATTTCTAAAGGATTTAGTCCTGTATGATTTCTGTCTGAGGTGGTACCTGGGCCTTTGTAGTTTGTATATAAAGTGATCCAAGTTATACTACTTAGCTAGTTTAAGATAGTGTCTATGGTAAAAGTACTTAGAAAATTAAGGAGCAAGGTGGTGAAGGGTGGGATTTGTGAAGGAAATGGGTTAAGGAGCGATTTTAGACTGTGGGATTTAGTTCTGACAAGTTAATAAGTGTTAGGAGCAACCCATTGCCTAAGGACGTCTAATTCCAGGTTGGGGAAAATCTGGGATGTTACAATCTACCCCCCTTAAAATAAATTTCGTCCGCGAAATTGGCTAAGGGTAATAAGGAAAGATTTAATTATTTTCTTTGCTGAAGTTTTATTGATTTCGAGTTTCTACGCGTGGTAGGGTATATACCAGCTGGTTCATTTTAGTCTACCCCCCTTAAAACTTAATTCATTATCCATTTCTCATACCCTGATGGTTTGCTACCTATTTGGAGTCTTGACGATAATTCCCACAATTTAAAGTAAGATAGCTGTTTTCATTGTTTGACCAACACGGAGAGACGATAATAGTGGGCTCGATCCCGATACATCGATCATCTACCTGACCAGGGTAGAAGGCTCATCGTATCCCTTCCCAGTCCTGGTAGATCCTGGTCTTCTACTCGGTCAAGCAGGGAGTCCGTTGGTAGTCACCCATGATTGAGAATTGGGTCAAGCCGCGAATGCTTCGCAGTTTATATTTCAGTACTCCGTAGTCCGATCACTCTAAAAACTTAGGGGATGCCCACCACAGGAAGGTTCAAATTGTCTATTTCTAAGGTTACCCTTTTAGGTCTTAGTCTAAGAAAGTCATCGTTATTATCTATGTCAAAGGAAATGCTGAATCAAATCTTACTAGATCATCCTAAAACGGTTTCTCATAGTAGAACTTACTAGGGCTTCTATAATATTCGTATTTAACGAGCAACGTTTCGATCCCAGGCCAGTGGGGCAAGGGTCCACCACGCCTTCGCTGCGCCACCCAGATCAAAAAGTGTATTAACCGACCTATCTAGATTGGGCTCATAATGTTCTTCCCCCCTTAAAATTTTATTTTCACCCTTAAGGCTCAAGATTTATATCCTGCTCCGTATATCGGAACAAGGTGCAATTTAGGACGTACTCTTGACATGAAATGGAAAATACATTGGTCTGCCTTTCTTCGACGATGTGTACAATGGCATTGATACCTATGGTTATAGAAAGCTAAAGATGATGGGTATTGTGGTTGATTTCAGGGGCAAGTGTGAGTTTGAGGCAAGATGTCTAATTCTATCAAGGGTTTTGTCGCGGTCCAGACTTATCCTATTTAATCATGTCTAGCTTAATAGGCAGGCAATCTTTCCACTTTCATAAGCATAATATGTATGCCGACATGGCATGCGATTTGGGACCTAATTCCTAACTGTCTGTTGCCCATTTGGGCAATTCCTTAGGCCTAAAAGACAAAGTCTCTATCGGCTATATACTCCTAACACTTCTCAAGAACAAAGTGATAAACTTTTAGTTGCAAATGATCGGGCCAACACGGAAAGAAAATTGTGTAGTGGGTCTGAGTCAGTTAAGCAGAATAACTAAGTCTATTATTTAATTGGCTTAGCATAATTAATTAGTCTTTTACTTTCCTTAGCCTAACCAGTAGTCTAGTCTTAATTTAGGAGTAGCGGAAATCCATAGGTGAGTCCAAAGTCTATGCTTATACGCTAGATGATTTCACTTCATTTCTAATACAAGGAAGGGTTTTATCACTTACGGTCAAAGTTTGTCTAATTGGAATTGAGTTGCCTAAAGTTGAATTTAACTACGCCTGAGCATGTCACACATGCTCATACCATCTAAGAGGGTCCTAAGGTTTACATTATTAATTTGTTAGATTTCCTATACGGTCAGGTCTGTCGAAGCACCGCTCTAGGTCCAAAACTCCAAGGGTCTATTTGTCAAACAACCATTTACTCTAAAGCTTAAGCTATCAGAGTGTGGTGGGTTAATGTATATCAAGGGACTTTATCACTTCAACACTATTCAGCCAGTGGTCTTAAGCCGTACTAAATGGGACTGTATTACTAATCCTACCTCAGGATTGGGAGTGACATGGTTAGTAGGAGGGTGGGGTGGGGATTAAAATTATTGGTATAGGCTTTGAAAAATGAGCCTGGTGTTGGAAAAGGGTGAGATGGGATTTCCAAACCCACGATGGGGAATTTCTAAGTGTTATTTGAAAGAAATTTCAGGATTTACGTTTAACTACATACACTCCAAATATGGTATTGGAAAACATGGGATACACACAAACCCCATGAAATCGAGAAAATGACCGTAACCAATTCGAATAGGGCCATGGAAAGTGAATGAAAAGTGAAGGGGAAAGAAAGTAAGGGCTGGAGTTTTTGGTTCTCCACGGACTTGAGCCTCAATAAGGATTGTAAAGGCCTGAAAGACAGTGATGGAAGATGAAAAAATGGAAAGGTAGGATGGGTTAGAGAGGTTACACGTTTTTGAACTTCAAAGGGGGGTGTAGGAGCTCAAATGAGAGAAAACATAAATTTTGAAGAAAGGGAGAGCTTGGAGGGGTATTTGAGAGAGAGAGGGCAAAACAGACGTGAAACAGGGGCCCCCACAAAATTTGGTAGGTACCACACGGGCCTAGGGAAGTTCTACGCCTTTTTCTGGCATTTTTAGTTGGTCTATTATTTTAATTATTTTTCTAGTAGTTCATCATCAAGTATACTTCATCTCCACCAAATTTCATTAGATTTTGTCTTGTAGAAAAATTCTAAAAATTCTAGAAGCAGCAGCTGTCCAAATAATAATTTTTGGACAGTTGACACAACGACCCATTTTAACTATATTATATATTTTATTATATTTTTCACTTATTTTATATGAAACTAGACTTACCAATATTAATCTGGCTTTTGAATCACCTAAATCATAGTTATAATGAGGGAGATATGACTTTTTGAAGTCGAACCAAAATCGCATAAAAAATGTGGCCGAAAACGGGCCAGCCAATGAACTGCGGCCCGCCCGGGCCCGCTGGACCACGGTCCGCCTTGTCCGTGCCATGCCACCACAGTTGGGTGGTGTTCTCTACCCTCCCAAGGGGCCAATGGTACCCCGGGTCTGTCCCGGGTCCCCCCTGGATTGCATAGTGTGGCCCCGAACTCCATTTGAGTCATTTTCAGGGCAAATTTGTAAACTGAAATGAGTTTATATGACATGTGGCATATGATTTTGGGGTAGGAGGAGCTAATCTATCTAACTAACCCATTTACTTGGTTATATTCCAAAGCTAAATGGTTAAAAAATCCAATTTATACATATATTTACTATTTATAGTAACTTTTTGTTTAAGTATTATCTTTCATCATTTATACGTTAGAATTTATATCTGGTATGAAAGGATTTAGAAAAAAATTAAAGAATGAAGTGGTGCAAGGAGAGATTTTGAAGGAATTGGGTAAAAAGGGGTTTTAGGCTTTGGTGTTGTGGTTAACCCACAACCTAAGAACATTCATTTTTAGGGAACGACTCAAACCCGTCAACTGACGGCCTAGAGGTGATTCGAGATCGTTTCGTGCAATCATTGAGGCCTACGGGTCCAATCTCTACGGTTGATCTCAACCAATTGTGTTATTTGGCGAAATTAGAGAACCTAAGTCCGTTTCTACATTCCGTCGCTCCCTCCTAAGTCAGAGTGCGTCAGAGTGCGTCGTGTGACCATAACCCAGGTCCGCTTTAATCCAAATCATGCTCTGATACCATCTTGTAACGCCCTAAAAATCGGGGGTCGAGCAATAAACTCAACTCCCGAGTTCCAGAACATTACTTATGCAACAAAATGAATCATGATTGAATGTTGACTGTATTCGTGCATTGAACATGAGTGAGATTAAGCCAAAATAACATATCATACTCCAGAGACAGTTAAATTTGCAAGCGGAAGACTGTGATAGATAGATAAAATATATAAACTATGATGCGTCTCTAGAGTGTGATAACATTACCAGGTTAAATAATTAAAAGTACAGTTCTAAAATATACCAAATGTGAGGAACTGTAATGTCTCCTATCCCAAGTACCATAGCCCCGTCAATACAATATCAGGTCTTCATTGACCTGCTAGAGAGATACAGATAGGAGAACTCCTCCTATCATCATAGAAGTAGTTCGGCTCTACTTCACAAGCATCGCCATCACCTGAAACTCAACAAATCTGGTTGGTGTGTACAACACCGTCCCGTAACGTGGGAGTGAGTGATCAACTCAGTGGAATAGTAAAGCATAGGTTAACATGTTATCAACTCAGTCAAGCAATAATTATAAAGCAGTACAATCAAACAATTGTAACTACTCTTATTTAATGCAAGTATGAAATGACATGACGTATGCCCTTGCCAAACCACCCTCATGCGACATCATCTTACGTTCGCGAATGCGTCCATCCCTCAGTGCTCCACATTTACCAGGTACATGCAGCGCGATGATGAGCATGATTACCGAGTAATTATTAGTTCATTTCAAACAACAGTATTGGAAAACTAGGGTACCTCCCTTGTATCATTCCCAAACATGATCCATCATAGGGTCGTCAATCCTAGTTAATCTCATAGGGTATTATGGTTCGAGAGGCATCGCGAAGGCATCGTAAAGGGCTCGTCACCTGTCAGCAAGGATACAGATCTCACCGTATGCGGCTCAATTGCTGACCATCAGTTCGAGTACAGGTCTCACCGTACTCGGCTCAATCGCTGGCCGTCAGCTCGAATATAGGTCTCACCGTACTCGGCTCAACTCATACTCTATTTGTTGTGAAGGGCTCGTCGCCAATCACAGACCTTGGAGTATACTCGAAGACACTACAGAGGACTCGTCGCCCGTCAGCACGAGTACAGGTCTCACCGTACTCGGCTCTCGCCGTAAGTGTCGACAGCTCGAATACAGTGTCCTATACCACCGTATTCGGCTCACGAGTTTGGTTGCTCAATGGTCACTACGGGGAGGCACGTGGTCCCAGCATAGGCCGACAGCTCGACCACGGTGTCCCATACCACCATGTCCGGCTCATGAGTCTTAGCGGATCGAGGTACCATGGTTAACGGGATTGTCATTGGTAAGTTTGGTACCCTAGGTTCAAACAGTAATGACCAAACATGGTGAACACACATTCGACATATCGGGTTACTTGATGAGCCTGGCAGACTCGAGCACACAACAAGTTGAGCGATATGAAGCGCAAAAGTACTCCGTGTGGCCAACCACTATCGCCAACCGAGGTACGACTCGGGTTAGTCAGACACATCCCTTGTGGCGACATGAATCTCAACCACACTCTCAATCTGGTACCGAATGTCTGGACTATGGACATAGTCCCAAACTCAATCAGTTCTCATACATAGCGTGTGGAGTAAAGCATGATAAACAAAGTAATACAAGCATGCTAGTAGCCATGTCATACGGCATGTTATAAAGCAGGATATAAAGCATGTTGTAAAGCATGTTATAGAGCACTATACAAATAGGGATACAAATACATATACATCATAAGTGAGTGGTTAGAGTAAACAACCACATGGAGGGAATCATACATGTCTTTAAGGTAGTTGAGAATTCCTTGAGAATTCCATCTCAGCACCGACCTACTGTACTAACACCTAAGCATTTACTCTCACAAGCATTTACACAAACACTTAGAGTACACTACTTCAACATACATGACGTATGTTAGTAAAATATGTATTAGGGCTACCCTTTCACCAAGCGAATATCTTATCCATGTATATCATAATCATATAGCAAATAATCATGACAATTGCATTTCCAAAATTTATACATATACGGTATCTTCTAGAATACACAATTTCAACATACATAGTGTTTATAAGCAAACATGTATTATGGCGATTCCTTTCGCCAAACAAGTATTTTATCCATATATGGTATAACCATACATCAAATAAACATGTCAAACACTTTTCCAAAAAAATACGTATACGGTATTTCTACGTATACCTAGAGTATGTGAAATTCCATATTCTACAACTTTAATCGGAACAGAAAACGGAAAGTACTTTGTACATGTGCAATTGCATGCAGATCATGAATCTATCATTATCTGACATTGAAAACGTTGAAAACCATAACCTATACACCTAAAGTCCGCACCTTTTGTCGTAGAATCGTAACGAAGTCGATAGGTTTGCTAAGCTTCCGTATTCGGTAGTTTGGCAACCTATAGAACGAAATAGGTTAGCTATTTCACAACCTACAACTGCCTAAACCCCAAAACAGATTAGGGTTAGGGTTTCTTACCTAGAAATGATGCCGAAAATGCCGGAAAAGCGATGAGAATCAGGCGGTGGAGCCCGAATAGCGGCAGGGAAGAGTGGCAGGGAGATTCTCCCACTGCTCCCACACTTTGTCTCTCTTTTCTCTCTCTCAACCTCGAATTCGTATGACTGCCATGAGAGAGGGGTTAAGGTCCTTATATAGCCTAAAAACTAACCGAAATAGACTTATGTTCAAGGTATGCTTACATTATAATCAAATCGGCATTGTTTCAGCTCAAAAGAGGGTTTTTGGCGGCCCTCCTTGAGCCAAAGGTCGGACTTAAACTCACTAACGCTGGATCTATGTTCTATTAAGTTTTCATTTCGGTCGGGATTCCAGATCACGCGTGGCGGACCAGTTTCAGTTCAACGGTCAGCGGATCTCGATCGGAGATTCCGAGTACATGTAAATGTGTATGAAATTTCTCCTGATCCGAGGGTGTAATTTGGTCTGATTCTGGCGGTCTGTTTGCTTAATACTGATCCGCAAGCGAGAGGTGCCAGATTACTATTCAAGATATTTTATTTTGAAATTATTTCACATTTCTCACACTCTTCACTCCGAGCTCAAGCGATTAGCGCTGGGACACTATCTGGATTTAATTTCCGAGATGGTTGTCAAGCCCAGCGAGGCAGTCCTAGTTCCTTAACTTCGTGTTAATCAGACTTCCGACGTGCGGTCCAGATCTGATACGGAGTTTCGAGATGCTCCCGTGAGCAGCCGGGTAATGAGATTGATCCTAAGTTTTAGGGTAACCTAGCGTCAATGATTCTACAAGCTTTGGGTCTTGCAGATCGTATTTAAAGCGATTGGTGCTAATTTCACAGGTACTCTAGTTTAGCACTAGCTAATTCTCGCCTAATTTCTAAAGGATTTAGTCCTGTATGATTTCTGTCTGAGGTGGTACCTGGGCCTTTGTAGTTTGTATATAAAGTGATCCAAGTTATGCTACTTAGCTAGTTTAAGATAGTGTCTATGGTAAAAGTACTTAGAAAATTTAAGGAGTAAGGTAGTGAAGGGTGGGATTTGTGAAGGAAATGGGTTAAGGAGCGATTTTAGACTGTGGGATTTAGTTCTGACAAGTTAATAAGGTGTTAGGAGCAACCCATTGCGTAAGGACGTCTAATTCCAGGTTGGGGAAAATCCGGGATGTTACAGGGACGGTACTTTAAACACCAACCAGGCCCTGTTGTAGTTGCAGATGACGGCGATGCTTACGTAGCGTAACCGAACTTTTATGATGATTTGGAGTTCTCCTATATGCAGCTATCAGGCGGGTCTATGTAGGCTATGTTCTGATTGACGGGGATTACTGGGATGCTAACTAGATAACATTACACATTTTGTATATTTTGGAAACTTTACATGTAATTAATTGACCTGGTAACATGATCATACTCAGGAGACTTACAATCACTTATATGCTTTATATACTTATCACAGTCTTCGGCTCGCGTAATTCAATTGTCTCTGGAGTATGATATGTTGTTTTGGTATAATCCCACTCATGTTTAATGCACTACCACAGACAACATTTAATCATCATTATCTATGTTGCATAAGTGATGTGTTAGAACTCGGGAGTTGGGCTCCTGCTTGACCCCCAATTTTCAGGGCGTTACAAGTTGGTATTAAAGCATGATTTTGATTAAACTAGACCTGGATTCTAGTCACACAACGCACACTGACGTACTTTGACTTAGGAGGGTGCAATGAGCGTAGGAACAGTCCTAGGATTTCCAAGTTTTGCCTGTCGACGAAACTGATCATTCATAAATGAGACTGACCGTCGAAATCGGGGCCCATACGCATATGTGATCATGCGTGGTGACCCCAGATCGTTCCTAGACCATCGATTGATGGTTTAGATGAGACTCCAACCCATTCCACACTCAACAACCCTGAAAATCGTGAATATACGTGAATCGGGACTCGAAATATCTCAAACGGAGTCGGGGGCCCACATAGTGCAAATGGGAGGGGGGGGGGGAAGTGGACCTCGCACATTTCCAGCACCTGAGAGGGGGATGTCATCACCCATGGGGCGAGCCCTCGCCCGAAGGTCCAGGGACCGGCGATGGCATCACCGGATCGGCGAGGCCTCGCTGCTCTAACGGTTCAGGCCTGTAGGGCCGCACCGGGCTAGTCGGGCCAGCGCTTGTACAACGTTGTGGGGCCCACGAAATCACATGGGACCCCTTTATTTTGTCCCATTTGCTTCATTTCTCCCCCCACACGTTCCAAGCTCTCCAAATCCCTTAAAACCTCACATTTTCCTCTTAAATCCCCTTCCATTCTTCAATCTTCTTCACTTCCTTCACCACATAATTCTTTTCTATCATCCTCCTCCAAATACTATCTCCTACTACTCCCATTTTCTCTTTTCTCTACACATTTGAGCTCAAAGTCCATAGCTTTGTGTTTCATATTTAAAAAAAATCTTCCAATCCACCTTCCTTCTAAGGTTATTTGGCTCCTATGGCTCTTTTCGAGCTTGTAACGACTATTTTCTCCATCTCCACGCTTCTTTCTCTCACGGGGAATAAGAGAGGTTGCAGGGAAGAAGCTGGGCCTAGCCGCCCTACTCGTTCAAGGAGGCCGAAAGGCGCCACCGCAGGTACAAACATCGATCGAGAGATAAGGACAAAGCGGGACCTCGATCCCCAGGCTCCCCTCGAGTGAGCACTACTGGCGAATTTGTCCCATGGAAGATTCGAGGGCCGTAGGGTCCTTTTTGAAGCACATGTAGATGAGAAGCTCTTTGGGGAATATCTGGTGATGGATCGCCTGGTGGACGCCGGGTGAGGTCCCATATTTGAGGCCAAGTCTCGTACGAATGTGGGCACTGTATGAGCTTTCTATGCCCATATTCGAGAGCCAACACTGGAGCCCTTGCAATTCAAAATTCTCGTGGGAAGGTGAGACGTCACAGTTGATGTCGGCTTAATAGCCCAAATCATGGGAGTGCCACTTGGTGAAGTCCATGTTAGTGAGAAGAGTCTTAAGAGTGCACGTGAAAGGGATCACCACATGCGATTCCTTTGTGGCCAACTGGCCCATTGGAATCCAAACAATAGCCTCCTAGCATCCAGTATGACCGACGACATCCGCCTGCTCCACCACATCTTCACGTACAACGTGTACCCTAGGTGGAGCAATCGCAGCGAGTGTATACGCCTGATGGTAGACTTTCTGTACTGAGCTGGGTAGGGAGAGAAGTTGTGCGTGCCTACGTATGTACTACTACAGATAGTTCAGAATGCACGCTCTACTATGATAGCCATTTCCCTCCCATTCAGCCAGCTCATATGCAAGCTTGCATGTGAATTCACCTAGAGACTTGGCGCAGAAATTCATGTGTGGATCCATTTCATCAATGACACAACTCTCAACAACATGGAGATTGGGCCACGATAGCATCAAGCTTGCCTCGACGAGAGTGAGGATGAGACGGAAAGCGAAGATGAAGAGAGTGAGGAAGAAGAGGAAGAGAATGAGAAAGAGGAAGAAGGAGGGCAGGCAGAGGAAGAAGAGGAGGCCCAAGACACTGATGAGGGCTCTCCTCCTGTTACACAGGAGCATGACAGTGATCGGGCTGTTATAGAAGCCCGCTTGGATCAGATCGAGGAGAGCCAGGTTGCCCTGCAACAGGAGATCACAGAGACCCGAGCCAAGGTCGAAGAGCATTAGGCCTTCGCGAAGTAGAAATTTAGCAAAGTGTCTCGCACCTTGAGCGCTATCCTGTGTTACCTACAGGATAAGGGTGCCCCTCTTCCATCGCCAGACTCGGACGACTAGTCGTGCATGTAGTCGTCGTTTAGTTTCCTTTGTTGCTTGTTTTCCTATTTTTATGTATAGAGTTGATAGGCCTAGTGGTATGATAGAGTTTGTGCAAGACTTTAAGCAGAAACTTACGGTAGAGGAGCCGTTCGAGAGCATCGCACATATTCGGGTTCAGCCACTTCTCGATGATCGAATCATAGTGGTTCAGAAGGAAGATGAAGGGTTAATAGAGTTGAGAAAGCGGGTTAGTGACGATGAAGACTCAGAATGGAGAGTTGGTACGGATGGGGGTTTACGTTATCGTGGCCGCCTATGCGTCCCAAATCTTCACGACTTGAGAAAGGAAGTTCTCGAGGCTGCTCACAATTCGAGGATGACAATACATCCTGACAGTACGAAGATGTACAGAGACATGAAGCGCTCATACTGGTGGGATAACATGAAGGCCCACATAGCAGATTATGTGTCCCGTTGTCTCACGGGCCAGCAGATCAAGGCGGAGCATCGCCGACCTCCTGGACTACTTCAGCCCATGCCCATAGCAGAATGGAAAGGGATTTCATTTCTATGGATTTCATCTCAGGACTACCGAAGACGAGGAAGGGACATGATTTCATTTGGGTGATCGTGGACCGGTTGACGAAATTGGTCCATTTCCTCCCTATTTGAGTTTCGAACTCAACAGACGATTTGGCCAGACTGTACATCAAGGAGATAGTACGTCTGCATGGAGTTCCTATGGAGATCTGTCGGACCGAGACACGCGATTCACATCTATCTTCTGGACTCATATCCATGAAGCAATGGGTGTGAAGTTAAAGTTCAGTACCGCGTTCCACCCACAGACTGACGGGCAGATGGAACGGGTGAATCAGGTGTTGAAAGATATACTGCGAGCTTGTGTGCTCGATTTCAAGGATAGTTGGGATGACTGTCTTCCTTATGCCGAGTTCGCCTATAACAACAGCTTCCAGGTGAGTATTGGCATGGCTCCTTACGAGGCCTTGTATGGGCGCCCCTGTCGAGCACCGCATTACTGGGCAGAGCTTGGCGAGAGAAGTTTGATTGGCCCCGAGTTGGTACAGGCGACCTCAAAGAAGATCGACATTATCAGGCATTGATTTCTTACAGCACAGAGCAGGCAGAAGAGCTACGTCAATACGAGACGGCGACCACTAGAGTTCGAGGTCGAGGGCCATTTATTTCTGAAAGTTTTCCCCATGAAGGGAGTCCTTCGGTTTACAAAGAAGGGGAAGCTTACGCTAAGATCCATTGGCCCATTTCAGATACTTAACCGAGTGGGTGTGGTGGCCTATTGCCTTGCTTTACCCACACCGTTCGTAGGCGTGCACAACGTGTTTTATGTATCTATGCTGAAGAAATACGTTCCTGACCCTTACCGCATTAACAAATGGGAGCAGGTACATTTGAGTGAGGACGCTACTTATGTATTGCGACTGATGCGTATCCTAGATAAGAAAGAGTAGGTGTTGCATAGTAAGGTGATTCCACTTGTGAAGGTTCTGTGAACACACTACACTGAGGAAGAGGCTACTTGGGAAATGGAAGCCGAGGTCCGAAAGAACTACCCTCAAATTCTTGAGGAGTAAGAAAAGGTACTAATTTCGATGACAAAATTTTCTTTAAGAGGGGTAGATTGTAACATCTCGGAAAAATCCGTATGCAAACCCAAGTGCCACCTCAGGAAGAAATCAGTAAGGATCAAATCCTTTAGAAATTAGACAAAGATTAATTAGGTGTTAAACTAAATCACTTGTCGAATTTGTTTGGACAACTTTAAATACGAACTGAAAGACCCAAAACTAGTAAAATCGCTAATGCTACATTACCTAAAAATGTATGATCAATCTCAAAACCCAGTTGCTCTAGGAGCAGCTTGAAACTCCGTTTCGGACCTGGACCACGCATCGAAACTCCGATTACCACGAATCTATATGAATATGACTGCCTTTTGGGCTTGATGACCATCTTGAAAATCAAGTCCAGATAGTACCCAGAAACGTACAACTTGAGCCCGGAGCGAAGTGTGTGAGAAATGCGAATATCTTTAGAAAATGAAATCAGATTTAAGTGATTTGAACCATTTGCTTGCGGGCCAAATTTAAGGATTTAGACCGTCAGAATCTGACCCAAATACATGAAATTTAGCCCTGATCGAGTGACGACGATCGTTGAACTGAAACTGGTCCCCACGGTCGATCCATAAACCCGATCGGACTGAAAACTTAACTTGACATAGATCCGATGTCAGGAAACTTTTCCCTGACCGTACGCAGAAAAGGGGCCTCCAGATGTGCTCCGTTGGATTGAAACAGCCAACTTTTGGATATAACCTAAGTATACCATGGCCCTGGGGACATTCCCATCAGTTCTGGGCCTATATAAGGGCCTTAAACCCTCTCTCTCATGTCATAAGAATTTCCAACCCTAGGAGAGAGAAGAGAGCAAAGAGAGAAGGAAGAGAGAGAAAGTGAGAGAGAAAGTGGGAGAGAGTTCCTGGGATTCTTCCCTGCCACTCCACATGCTTAACCGCCATTATCGTATCGCTATTCCAGCTATTCTGATTCCATTCTTTAGTAAGAAATCCTAACCCTAATATATTTTAGGGATTCAAGTAGAGAAAAAGGTGAAACAACTAACCTATTTCATGTTATAGGTTGTTGTTGTGCCGTAGACGAGGATTTAGTGTTTAAACTGAGTTCGTTACGAGTTTATCGGTAAAAGGTACAGACTATAAACGTTTAGGTTATGGTTTTCAAGGCTTTCAATGTCAGCAATGATTTATGTCTGACTTGATTGCCATCACATGTGCTTAAATACGACGTCTTTCCGCATATTACACGTATACATGAACTATGTTGAAATATGTGCATTCTATGTGTTTGTTGAAATGTTTGTATGAGTATGGAATTATGATTTGTGCTTGCCATGATTTATATTTGAGGATACACGATGGTTGTACGTGCTATGATATGAGTTTTAACTAATTTATTACATATGTGTAATATGTGTAGTCTAAGTGTTTGATAAAATGCCTGAATGAGAAAATGCTTGCTGAAATGTATGTAATGAGGGTGTTGAGATAGGATTCTCAAATCCCTTATATATAGTTACAGTTTCCTTTGTGTAACCTATCTTAATACTTTGTGATTTAGCGATGAAATGCCTATGTATGATAACATGTGTACTATGTGTTTGTTGAAATGCTAAAATGAGTTTGATACTAAATTGGTGTCACATGCTGTCTTTGATTATCACATGTGAATGCTAATGTTTGGAGTGTGATTTGGGGCTATGATGTAGTCTAGGCAATCAGTAACGGTTTACGATCTGTGGCCAGACTATTTTACCCATGACGGATACGTTCGATGGGTCTGAGTCGTACGGAGATTAACGACAGTGGTTAGGCCACAAGGAGTGCGTATGCACTCCATGTCGATTAATTCAACGCACGCTCGTACCAGTCGAGTTTGTTAAATAACCCGATTGGCCTGATGAATGTTCACCATGTATGGACGCTACTGCTTGAATCTAAGGTACCGAACTCACCAGTGAAAAGCCCGTTTAACCTTGGTACCTGGATCCGCTAAGATCATGAGTCAGGCATGGTGGTATGGGACACCGTGGAGGAGCTGTCGGCCTACGTTAGGGCGACGAGCCTCCCCGTAGTGACCAGTGAGCAATCCAAACTCATGAGCTGAATATGGTGGTATGGGACACTGTATTCGAGCTGTCGACCTACGATTAGGTGACGAGCCCGTAGTGAACTCGAGTATACACTAGGACTATGTTAAGGTGACGAGCCTTTCCGTAGTAACCTAAAGTATAAACTAGGCCTGCGCTGATGGTGACGAGCCTCCCCATAGCGACCTATAACCAGCCTGTCGTATGTGATTAACTAGGATTGACGACCCTAGATGGATCATTGTTTGGGAAATGATATAAGAGAGGTACCTTAGCTTCCCAATCCTACTATATGAATATGCCTAATTAAGAACTTGGCTAATCACACACATGCACTGCATTGCATGTGCCTTTTGCGTTGGAGTTGAGCACAACGGAGTGTTGCATGCTGCATTTTAACTGTGTCGTCCATCTATGGAGGCCACCTACTTTCCATCCAGGTCGTTCGTTTGCTGGACGTCCAACAACGTTGATGGATGAAGAAATCACAAATGTCAGCTTGGTCTTACAAGTCGGTGGGTCCCACACGTGTGGACCCACCCTTGATGTATACATCCCATCAATGTGGGGCCCATGTGATGTGTGGGATTCATCCCAGCCGTCCACCCAACAAGCTGGAATGGTGGACCCCACTACTAGTGTCGTCAGCAAGCTCTGACCCATCACGAGGTATATGTTATATTTAAACCATCCACCCATTTGGAGGTATGGCCCACCCCACACATGTGACACGTGTGGGGGTGGGATGCACCTTAATGCCTTTTTTTCATATCCCCTGGACGATGCGGTGGGGACCCACCTTCATAAATGTGGTGTGTGGTGCACCATAATGTATATGTTTCATATTTAAACCGTCCATCCACTGGACGTGGACCCCACCATGGTAGCGTGTGGGGCCCACCTTGTATTAATGTATGTGCATCCATCCGTCCATTTGTTTTGCTATGTGGGACAGACCTTGATGTAGGTGATACATCCAAACCATCCATCCATATGTGGAACCACTATGATGTATGTTTTGATCCACACCGCCCATCTGTGTGGGCCTGACCATGATGTACGTGTATTGTACACGCCATCTAGCAGTTGGGCAAGTGCTGATGGTGCTGTCTAATATTTGTACGGTGCAGATTTATATGTGTTTGGACGGTGCTGTCCAATATTTGGACAATGCTGATTTACATAGACAATGTTTGGCAGTGCTTGTCACGCCCCAAAATCGGAAAACGGGCTCACAAAATTCTCGATCGCCGAATCTGGTACCGACAGCCTCCGTAGTACCCCATTTTTGGCTCCCAACGCCTATACGTCAGATTCTGATCCTGGGATCCTACAAGCAGGATTTTCAGTATGAATTCTTTTTTTTTTTGTAATGGAGCATAACCAAGTCACAAAATAACAACACCACATATCCACTATATTAAAAACTGTAAGTACAATGCTGAAAGGGAAATACAAGGTGATCAAGAACTCCAAAATAGTCTGGTACGCGCTCCTGCCTCAGCGCGACTGTTGTCCAACAACACCTGCACGCAACGGTCATGCATAAGGTTACAAAAGCTTAGAGGGTGGTGTAAGTGTGTGTGCAAGGCGAGTGTCAAGTATACAATATCAGAGTAATGCGGAAGGATGTGGTAAGTGCATGAATACAATCGGCCATACCAAGGCTATATGACGCACGGCATGAATGCTATCGGCCATACCAAGGCCATGCGATACGAGGCCTATGTATCCAAATGTCATATGCGAGATGCAATATAAGCATGTCAGTATTCATCAAGTACACATATCATTACAGTTCCTCTCTGGATATCACCGGGGTCTAATACACCTCACACTGACTGCCTCCTCCCTAGCTGCACAGTTAAGCAAGTGGAAGAGACCACACTATTCGCCTAACCAGTAGTCTGCCAATACCTACCCGGCTCATCGATAGCGGACTCATTTGCGAGCTGGTCAAACTCAGCCTAGCTTATAGCCCCCTCAGTCGGGCGGATAAGGCCACACCCCATTCCAACCGACCACGACATAGTGGGAGACGCGGCCTACTGGTATTTAGCACTCGGGCGCTCGTGTATCCACTCGGTCTAGACGTTGGAGCCTCCCCTGGTACCAAAAAGGTTCTGGGATTTTCACCCAAGGACGTCCTAAGTGCCCACAATGCTAAAGCCAATATTTTCGGTATCCGATACGACCATCCACGATGTGTCTGTGGAGGTCACGGCCCTAACGTCGCTAGGGCGTGCAGTGATCAAGTCACACATATGTGAAATGCATGAGTCACATCATTAAATCATGGAGCAATCTTGCGCGTACCATGCGCTCATGTGGGACACTCCGTCTCATAAGGAGTCCTGTAAATGTTTCAGCCCAACGGCTTATGCTATGATCAAACATTCCTCATAACAAGCGTACATGTGATGCGTATGAGCATGAATCATGGAGCTATATTAAGCATGTTATAAAATGATGAATTATCAACAAGTATGGGCCTATCAATGGGCCCTTAGAAGAGTTTACAATGCGGACATTTAACCAACATTGTACTTATAACGTGGACGTCAAACCAACAATGCTCCCAAGGCATGGCCCACCATAAAATATCATTACACAAACCATAGGGAATCACACATTGCAATGGACCTATATACATCTCATTGGGCCTCAACCCATAGGCCTTAGATACATCAAATGGGCTGCCTCCTATGGGCTTTATATAAATCAAGTGGACCGCATCAATGGGCCTTATGTACATTGCAATGGGCCATATCCCATGGGCTTTTGAAAACATCACAACGGGCCTCATAACATGGGCCTTACATTCACATCAAGGTGGGCCTCAACAATGGCCTCATACACATCAAGGTGGGCCTTAACAACG
This sequence comes from Magnolia officinalis, assembly GCA_021015155.1. Classification (NCBI taxonomy): domain Eukaryota; kingdom Viridiplantae; phylum Streptophyta; class Magnoliopsida; order Magnoliales; family Magnoliaceae; genus Magnolia; species Magnolia officinalis. The sequence continues at coordinate 40,944,719 of JAJHSJ010000007.1, forward strand.
GGCTATAAATATGATAAGATGGGCCTAATCACTTGGGCCTTATATATATACCAAGGTGGGCCCCAATGGATGGCCACAAATGAATCAAAAGTATATATAATATATACAAATGAATCATATCAAAAGATCAACTGGACCGTACCCCAAATAATAGTGGTAAGAATGATTTCCACAATTAAATTCTCAAGGCCCACCATAACATTATTTCCCATCCAATCTGATCATAAGGTCACATTGACCTGAAAGGGTTTTAATGGTGGCCTGTCAAACCTACTATTTTCTGTAGTGTGGTCCACTTAATCCTAGATCTGTCTCATTTTTTGTATCATGCCAAAAATTTATCTTCAAAATGGTTGGATGGATTGGATGTAACACATGTATCATGGTGGGCGCCATGAAGGCCCACCATCATGTATATATATTACATCATAATATATATATATATATATGGAGTCGCTCACTTGCGAACCAGTTCGTACATACTACATACGAACTTTTTTGAGAACTCATCATATCTGATGAGTCTCGAAAATCTGAACGGTCCACATGAAGCAGAACATTATGAAACCCCTTGGTACAAAATTTTACTTTGATCCAAAACTTTGGTGGGCCATGAAAAATGCAAACAGTTTCTTCCTTTGATTTGAATTTCTCTTTGCTATGGCCCACCAAAATCTTAGATCAGGGTGAAAATTCACCCCGTAAGGTTTCATGGGATTCCACATCTTATGGATCGTTCGGATTCGACACCCATACACGTCTGCAAAGGTGCACATGTGCGTAGGTGCGTAGGTGAGCATGCCTCTCTCTCTCTCTCTCTCTCTCTCTCTCTCTCTCTCTCTCTCTCTATATATATATATATATATATATATATATATATATATATATAGATATATATATATATATATATACAGACACACACACGCGCGCACAACCCCACACGTGGGGTGGGTGCCACCGTCCAGGTTGGACGGTGAGGATGAAACACAAATCATGGTGGGGTTCACCGTCTACTGCCATGGACGGTGTGGAGAGAACACATACACTAGGTGGGTTCCACCGTCCCGTACTGGGGACGGTGTGAATAAAACACATACATCACTGTGGGTCCCACCATAATGTTTATGAGCAATCCAATCCGTTCATAAGGTCACACAGACCTGGATGACGAGTAAAAACAAATTTCATATTGGTGCAAAACCTCTGTGATGACCCAAAAGGGTTCCAATGACAGACGTTAATTCTCCATTGTTTCCTGTGATGTGGGCCACCTGAGCGTCAGATGGGTTTGACCTTTGAAGGGGGCCCACTTCAAGAAGGGGCCCACCTAATGAACGGGTTGGATGATGAACAAACATCATGGTGGGGCCCACTTTTGGGGATCCACGATCGGCCAGGGACCGCCTAGCGTAGCAACGCCTACTGCTCTGTCAGTGGCAGCAGGTGCTGCCTACTTAGTTTTTGTTTTATTATTTTTTTTTAGAAAATAATGGTTTTTCGCACGTGGGTCCCACATCAAGTGAATCCACCTCAGCCAATGGATTCTGCAGCCCATAACCCAACCATCAAGCCCAATATTGGGCATCTTTCGGTATGTAGAAAAATTAAAGTGAGTTTGAACGGTGAAAATCATTGTTTTCAAAGGTGTGGCTCGTCAAAAGATTGGATCAGCTTCATCTTTCGGCTCAACGCGTAAAATGAGTCGACAAATAGAATGGACAGCATGGATTGAATACATAAATCGAGGTGGGGCCTGTGTGAACGGTCCACCCCACAAGTTTGGAATGAAACTAACATTTTTGTTTTTATTTCACGTCCAGCGTCCCTAGACGCTGGATAGTTTGGGCTCAATGCCTATTTGAGGTGGGCCCTGATCAGGTGGGCCACCAAATGGCTTGATGGTGTGGGTAGGACATACATGTAAAGTGGGCCTCACCTACAGATTGCTTAGAAAAAGAAATACATGCCTCATGATGGGGCCCATTCGGGTGGGCCACATGGCCATATCATCACACAATTAATAAAAAATGAAAGAGAGGGAGAGAGAGAAAGAAAAGGTAGGACACACGTGAGATGGAGGGACCCCGACATTATAGGCCCTCCTTTGCATGATTTAAAACATACACCTAGTGGGTCCCAATACATGTGGGCCCATCGATCAAAATCAACGGTGAAGATCCGTTCTCCACCGAAAATAGACGGTCTAGATGACTCCTTTTCAAACTAGAAAGTAAACATCATAATGGGGTCTATGGAGAATGACCCCATCATGGAATCATAACGAGAATCAAGGTGGGCCATCGGCCACATCTAGGGTCCCGAGTGAGATCCATACCATCAATCGGTAGGCCTCACTTGGCCCATCATCAAAACATGGAAAGATCTAGCCTAATAAGCACCCACCGTTCGATCTTCTCAGTCCGTTGGAAAGCCAATCTCTTTGTGTCTCACTTTGATGGTGGAAGATGAGGTTTGAATGGTTAAGATGATGGAATTGGGATGGGAAAGTGGGCCATACACAAACTCACTTTTCTCTCTCACATGAAATGCTTGGACGTGTGGTGGTCTTGCTTGGAATTGTTGCTTGGAAAATGTGACGGGAAGAGAGGGAGAGATGGGATGTAAGGAGAGAAAGTGATGGATGTGAGGTGAGTGATGGGTGAGATGAGTGATGATGTGAGGTGAGTGATGGGTGAGATGAGTGATGGGTGAGGTGAGAGATGGGTTGACTTTGGTGGTTGCTTAACTTATGGAGAAAGAAAGCATGGTTTGCTCATGTACTTGACATGATGTGATTGATTGATTGATTTGAGTGCTTGATTGATGGGACATGTTGTAGAGATTCTCTTGGGATTGCAAATGCATAGTGTTTTCTTCGAAATAAACTCCAGCTCGCATCTTCTGGTCAGGGTATCGGATCGATGCGTAAGACGCGGCATTGGAACCGCGGCGACGGTGCTATCGCAATGATAAAAGTCTCGAATTAAGATGACTCAAATCTATGGGATATGACTTAGGGTCGATCGTAAACATTGATTATACGTCGCAGGTTGCCGGAATTCGACGGGAAGGATTGCGGGAGTCGACGGAATAGTACGAACTAGGATACGAGTCTTACAGTGTTGATCATCATTAGTATACCATGTGCCCCATAGAATGAAAGTGTACAGTGATACACGTGTTATACTTGCAACTAGTGAAATAATTTTTGGAGTGGTCAAAGCCCATTTGAGGCCCATTGGTGCGGCCCATCATGATGTATTTTTGGCCCATGTACAGGGCCCACCTATTTTGTATTTTGAGGCCCATATGATGGGGCCCACCTGCTTGAATCTAGGGCCCATTGTGATGTATTTGTGGCCTATGAGCAAGGCCCATTGTGATATGTATTAGGCCCATTAGTGTTACCCATTGATGAAGCCCAATTGATGTATATGAAGCCCATTGGTGCGGCCCGTGGATGTAGTCCACTTGATGTATATGAGGCCCATTGGTGCGGCCCATGGACGCGGTCCACTTGATGTATATGAGGCCCCCCTGGTGCAACCCATGTGATATGGCCTACTCGATATATATGAGGCCCATTGGTGCGGCCCGCGGATGCGATCCACTTGATGTATTTGATGGCCCATGGGTTGAGGCTCAATGTGATGAGGGCCATGAGTGAGGCCCAATGAGACATATGTGGGGCCTTTGTATGGCCGAATGTGATGTATGTGAGGCCCATTGCGATATGTGATTACTCCATGATGTATGTAATGATGATTATGTCGTGCCATGCCTTGGGAGCAATGATGGTTAAATGTCCACATTGTGACCTTCCCTTAGGCCTTGTTCGACCGATTATGATGGCCGATTCCGTTTGTCAAGGCCTATTCCGATTATCGAGGCCAATTCCGATTGTTGACGCCGATTTCGATTGTCGATGCCCATTGTTGAGGCCCATGTGATACGGTCCACTTGATGTATAGTGAGGCATATGGGTTACGGCCCATGATGATGTATATTGAGGCCCATGGGTCGCAACCCATTATGATGTATTTGAGGACCATGGGTTGTGGCCTATGGTGTTGTATATTAGGCCCGTATGAGTGGCCCATTGTGATGTATTTCTGGCCCATTTGGTAAGGCTCATTGTGATGTATATTAGGCCCATGTGAGAGGCCCATCGTGATGTGTATTAAGCTCTTAAGTAAGGCCCATGGTGTTGTATATTAGGCCCTTGTGCAAGGCCATGGGTCCACTATATGGTAGGCTCTATGTGGGTTATTCCTTGGCGGCAATGTTGGTTAAAGGTCCACATTGACGAGGCTGATTGTTGATGCCGGTTATTGATACTGATTAAGAGTATGTGACAACATAACATCATGATACATGCCCATACGCATCATCTGCATGTTTATTATGAGATGTGATTGACCCTTGCATATGCCATAGTACAGATGGTTTATGAGACTCCCTGATAGGTGGAGTTATCCCACATGAACGCACAGTATGCACAGGATTGATGCATGATTGGACTACATAACTCAGGCATCTTGCATTGTGTGATTTTGATTACTGTACGCCCTAACGACATTAGGGCTGTGACCTCCACAGGTATATCGTGGATGACCATATGGGACACCAAAAATCTGTTATTAGCATCGGGCTGCCATAGATGGCCCTGAGTGAAAATCCTTAAACCCTCTTGGTACTAGAGGACACCCCAACATCGAGACCGAATGGATATATGAGCGCGCTCGAATGCTGAATACCAGGAGGCTACGTCTCCCACTGTGTCGTAGTCTATTGGGAGGGGGTGTGGCCTTATCCAATTGAGGGAGTAGGCATAGCTAGGCTGAGTTTGACCAGCTCTTAAATGGGTCAACTATCGACGAGCTGGGTAGGCATTGGTATACTGCTGGCAGATGGGTAGTGAGGTCTTTTCCACTCGCTGGGCTACGCGGCCTGCAAGGGCGGTAGCCAGTTTGGAGTATACTATACCCTGGTGATGATCCCAGAGATGTACAATATTAATATGTGGACTTATTGAACAAGAGTTGCATACTCATTCATTCATTCATTCGCTATCCACTCGGGCTGGTGGTACACAACTATTTGTTACGTGTACCTTCGCAATGGTTAGGATTTCGGTTGGGGAGCGTGATTAACCTGAGATCTGGAGTTTACTGCATTGAGTCTGACTATCCAAATTTAGGTATGAGACTGGTTTGGATAGAAGTCCCTTATGGTGGACCCCATAGCCTGCGATACTACGTACTATCATCCCGACTTCACACTCTAGCTTGGTCATTTCATTCGCATCGCATATTACATTATGTCCACAGGCATATGACATTTTGAGTTGCTATGTTTCTGCACTTATATGGCCTAAATAGACTTAGCAGGATTTACATATTGCATTGTATCCTCGACATCTGATATTTGACTCTCTATGACTCCTCATTTGCATAGCTGATTTGTATTGCGTACTCTGATATCATATGATTCATGATCTTGTCAGTAATTCCAATATTGTATGATTAAGGCATTGTATTGAATACTTGACACTTATCTTGTGCACACACTTACACCACCCTCTAAGCTTTCTATAAGTTTATACATAATAGATGCGTGCAGGTGGCATTAGGTTGCAGCAGCGTCGAGCTTGGAGCGTGCAACTGACTTCTGGAGCTTTGATTTTCGATATACGTATTTCCTTTTCAGGGTTGTATTCAAACGTTTATATTAGTAGATATGTGATGATGATGTTGCCTTTGTGATTTGGGTAAACTTGTGGTTATATTTCTTATGAGACAAATGTACGTTGAAAAATCCTTCTTGTAGGATCCCAGGATCGGAACCTGGTGTATGCACGCTAGGAGCCAAGAATGGGGTACCATGAAAGCTATCGGCACCGGATTCGGCGATCAAAAATTTTGTGAGCCCGGTTTTTGAGTTTGGGGCGTGACATAACATACGAAACAACACACACTTGTAAAGACGGTAATATCTCTACTGCCCATACCTATTAGAATGAAATTACACTAGGTTAAAAATCCAAAATTGACTATAGAGGAAAAACATATAGAAAATAAAAGGTGCTCTTACTTGTAGAGGAAGGACGCAACCACATACAGTGTACCAAGAAAAACTTGATACGGCAACGGCAGATTCGATTCCTTGCGACATTCTATAGTATCCCAAACTACCCCAGGGATACATATAGAAATCATCTAACGAGTCCACCAGGTGAATATAATTCATGTTGCACATGGTTTTCGATTCGGTTCCCCTAAGAAAGCACTCCACAACATAGTGTACAAAATTAGACATAATTAAAAACAATGTACCATTTCATTAATTTGAACAAGCTTCATATGAAATAGAAATAGAAATTGAGCGGGAAAATATCGAAAATTGCACGAGACAAACTATCAACATAAGCAAGACAAACTGCTAGACATGTTACTAAGTTCAACGTTAGCCAGATTAGTGAACATTTATATTGGTAGTATCAACAAGAAGATGTTATTTGCAACTAGTTTTGTTGGTTGGTTAATTGGTCACATTTTCTTCATGAAATTGAGGAGGGCAAACTACAAATTCAGCGGGGCAAACTAAAATATCAGCGGGGCAAACCAGAAAGTCAGCGGGGCAAACTAGAAAATCAGCGGGGCAAGCATGAAATTGAGAGGGGCAAATTAGAAAATTGGTGAGGTAAATTGGAAAATCAGTGGGGCAACATGAAATTGAGCGGGGGAAACTAGAAAATCAGCTGGGCAAACTAGAAAATCAGCGGGCCAAACATGAAAATGAGGGGGGCAAACATGAAATTCAGCGGGGCAAACTAGACAATCAACAGGGCAAACTTAACAAATAATTTCATGGCTTGAGCAAAAAAATCTAAATGTAACCAATGTTCCAATGGACCACACCACATCAAATTTTGAAGCATGAAAAAGCATTGTTAAAGGTCTTCCTAAGCGCTTGGAAAAGCTTGACAAGTGTTTGAAAAAGTCTTGTACACGCAAGTAACGGTATGTTGAATCGCCATTAAAGGTAAACCAAAACGCCGTAATGGTCTACTGAAGCACCAATATAGATCACTAGTAAAAATATATATATTTTTATATTTTTTATTTTATTTTTATAATGCATTTGGTTATTCATATTTGATTAAAATTTATATTTTTTCTATATATTTGAAATCTAAAACATATTGCACAACATAGTTAAAAATGAACATTAAAATAATATTAACAGTAATAAGTTGAATGCTTCCAAATACATAAAAAAAATCCATCGATCTAGCTCCCATTCACCCCTGCCTACAACTTGTAAAAAGAAAAAAGAAATTAATTATATCCCAAATAACAACAAAAAAAATAAAAATCTATAGATATTAAATTAACTTATGAAGATAATCATATATACATGTTCTAATCCACCTCACTTCCCAAATCTTAAGTTTTAACAATTTCTATTTGAATGTGAGAGTATAAACAAGATCATTTTAGAGAGAAATTTAATATTTTAATAATATAAGTGTAATATCCCGAAAAATCGAGGGTCGAGAATAAACTCAACTCCCGAGTTCCAGAACATCACTTATGCAACAAAATGAATGATGATTGAATGTTGACTATATTCGTGCATTGAACATGAGTGAGATTAAGCCAAAACAGCATATCATAATCCAGAGACAGTTAAATTTGCAAGCGGAAGACTGTGATAGATAGATAAAATATATATAAACTATGATGAGTCTCCAGAGTGTGATAACATTACCAGGTTAAATAATTACAAGTACAGTTCTAAAATATACCAAATGTGAGGAAGTGTAATGTCTCCTATCCCAAGTACCATAGCCCCGTCAATATAATATCAGGTCTTCATTGACCTGCCAGAGAGATACAGATAGGGGAACTCCTATCATCATAGAAGTAGTCTGGCTCTGCTTCACAAGCATCGCCATCACCTGAAACTCAACAAATCTGGTTGGTGTGTACAACACCATCCCGTAACGTGGGAGTGAGTAGCTAACTCAGTGGAACAATAAAGCATAGGTTAACATGTTATCAATACAGTCAAGTAGTAATGATAAAGCAGTACAATCAAACACTCCTAATTACTCTTATTAATGCAAGTATGAATGACATGATGTATGCCCTCACTGACATACTCCCTCATGCGACACCATCTCACGCTCGCAGCATGCTTTCATCCCTTAGTGCTCCACATCTTCCAGGCACATGCAATGCATGATGAGTATGATTACCGAGTTTTTAATTAGTCCATTTCAAACAGCAGGATTGGGAAACTAAGGTACCTCCCTTGTATCATTCCCAAACATGATCCATTCTAGGGTCGTCAGTCCTAGTTAATATCAGACGATGGTGTATTTTCTAGGTCACTGCAGAGGTTGCCAGGGCTGTTACGCATAAAAGTTACACCACTCCCCCATTACCCCTTAAACGATTCATCACAATACAGAAACAGGCCTAGTTCATACTCTATGTACCGCGGAAAACCCTAAGGCTTACTTCGATTTCAGAGTATGCTCGAGGTCACTACAAAGGGCTGTCAGGGCTGTTACACACAAAGGTTGCACCGCTCCCCCATCACCTTATCAATGTAGGCCGACAACACGAATGTAGTGTCTCATACCACCATAATCGGCTCACGAGTTTGGTTGCTCACTGGTCACTACGGGGAGGCACGTGGCCCCAGCGTAGGCCGACAGCTCAACCACGGTGTCCCATACCACCATGCCCGGCTCATGAGTCTTAGCGGATCAAGGTACCATGATTAAAAGGGATTCCACTGGTAAGTTTGGTACCCTAGGTTCAAGCAGTAGCGTCCAAACATGGTGAACATACATAAGACAGATCAGGTTGCCTGACGAGCTCGGCTAGCTCGAGCGCACAACAAGTTAAACGACATGAAGTGCATAAGCACTTCATGTGGCCAACCACTATCTCCAACCGAAGTACGACTCGAGTTCGTCGAACACATCTCACGTGGCAAATGAATCACAGCCACGAATTCAATTTTGGTACCGATTGTCTGGACTATAATCATAGCCCCAAACACAATCAATTTCAAATATTAAAGCAGTAATGGATCAAGGTTCAAATCATACAATCAAAGTCTGATATTATCCATTTAGGGTTGCCAGGGCTGTTGCACGCATTCGTTGCTCCACTCCCCCATCACCCATGACGGATCATACAACGTAAACATGAATTTAACATATGCATTACATAGATAAAATCATAAAAGCAGTTGAGCATGCTATGAAGCACAACACAAGCATGAGTTTGTACATATTCAATTCCTAATCTCACTGCTATCCAAGGAAATCATACACATAGTTAAAGGAGTTAAGAATCATATCTCAACACCCTTAAACATTACAATTTACTAACTACTACTCATTCAGACATTTCAACAAACACTTTAAAATACATGTATCAACATACATGACATATGTTGATCACATAGGTATAAGGCCAAATCCTTTCACTAGGGAGTTACCCCAATCATAACACGCATACACCCACGACGGATAGTCATGGCAAGCAGGAATCCAAGTTCCATATTCATTCAGTCATTTCCACAAACACTTAGGCCACACATTTAGCATATATAGTGTGTATTGGCCGTGGCGTGATTTAGGGCAAATCCTTTCGTCAAAGGGGTATCGCCAATACAACAATCAATTATCCATGACAATTAGTCATGACGAGCACGAATGAGAATTCTATACTCATTCAGTCATTCTCACAAACACTTAGAATACACTATTACAACATACATGGTGTATGTTAGCAAAACATGTATTAGGGCTATCCTTTAACCAAGCGAGTATTTTATCCATGTATAATATATTCATACAGCAAATAATCATGACAAATACATCTCCAAAATTTATACGTATACGGTATTCTAGAATACATAATTTCAACATACATAGTGTATATAAGCAAAACATGTATTAAGGCGAATCCTTTCGCCAAACAGGTAATTTATCCACATATAATATATTTATACGACAAATAATCATGTCATATACATTTCCAAAATTTGTACGTACGGTACTTTCTTCAAATACCTAGAGTATGTAGAATTCCATATTTCTCATCTTTAATCGAAACGGAAAATAGATAGCACTTTGTACATGTGCAATTGCATGCAGATCATGAATCTATCATTATCTAACATTGAAAGCGTTGAAAACCATAACTTATACACCTAAAGTCCGCACCTTTTGTCGTAGAATCGTAACGGAGTCGATAGGTTTGCTAAGCTTCAGTATTCGGCAGTTTGGCAACCTATAAAACGAAATAGGTTAGCTATTTCATAACCTACAACCACCCAAGCCCCAAATCAGATTAGGGTTAGGGTTTCTTACCTAGAAACGGAGCTGGAATCACCGGGAAAGCGTTCAGAACGGAGCGGTGTAGCTCGTAAAGCGGCAGGGAAGTTCTCCCACTGCTCCCACACTTTCTCTCTCTTTTCTCTCTCTCAATCTCAAATTCGTACGGCTGCCATGAGAGAGGATTTAAGGTCCTTATATAGCCTAAAAATTCACCGAAATAGACTCCAGGTCAAAGTATACTTAGGTTATAACCAAAACGGGACTTTTCCAGCTCAACGGAGGACTTCTGGCAGGCCTCCTTGAGCCAAAGGTCGGAATTAAGCTCACCAACACCGGATCTACATTCTATTAAGTTTTTGTTTCAGTGGAATTTCCAGATCACGCGTGGTGGACCAGTTTCAGTTCAACGGTCAGCGGATCTCAATCGGAGATTCCGAGTACATGTAAATGTGTATGAAATTTTTCCTGATCCGAGCGTGTAATTTGGTCTGATTCTGACGGTCTGGTTGCTTAAAACTGATCCGCAAGCGAGAGGTGCCAGATTACTATTCAAGATATTTTATTTTGACTTAATTTCACATTTCTCACACTCTTCACTCCAAGCTCAGGCGAATAGCGCTGGGACACTATCTGGATTTGATTTCCGAGATGGTTGTCAAGCCCAGCGAGGCGGTCCTAGTTCCTTAACTTCGTGTTAATCGGACTTCCGACGTGCGGTCCAGATCCGATATGGAGTTTTGAGATGCTCCCGAGAGCAGCCGGGTTATGAGATTGATCCTAGATTTTAGGATAACCTAGCATCAATGATTCTACAAGTTTTGGGTCTTGCAAATCATATTTAAAGTGATTGGTGCTAATTTCACAGGCACTCTAGTTTAACACTAGCTAATTCTCGCCTAATTTCTAAAGGATTTAGTCCTGAGTGATTTCGGTCTGAGGTAGTACCTGGGCCTTTGTAGTTTGTATATAAAGTGATCCGAGTTATACTACTTAACTAGTTTAAGTTAGTGTCTAGGATGAAAGTACTTAGAAAGATTGAAGAGCAAGGTGGTGAAGGATGGGATTTGTGAAAGAAATGGGTTCACAAGCGATTTTAGACTGTGGGATTCAGTTCTGACAAGTTAATAAGGTGTTAGGATCGACCCATCGCCTAAGGACGTCTAATCCCAAGTTGGCAAAAATCTAGGATGTTACAATAAGTGTTCGATACTTTGACAACATTTGTACTTTATATTACTTTTACTATAAGTATCTACACCATGTCTTTTAGACTTAGATCAACTCTTTTGGTCTTGAGTCAAGTTACGACAGTGGGCCACATGCATGGATTAGGTACCAAATAGGAAAACTTTCTATTTGTAATAAATAGGAAGCTCGATCTTATGATTCTAATAGAGGTTTGCTCGAACACATCCTGATGTATTGCATTATGATATTCACCGTTCAATTTCGAGGATGATGACTCTAATAGCTTGGTTGCTTCCTGGAAATCAAGAATAGTTGCTATAACTCAATTTGTGAAGATCTATCTAAAGGAAAATATGTTTTTAGAGTATTAAGGAAAGAACCTTACCTTCTTCATTGTGGTCTCTTTCTTCCATGTCTCTATGCCTTTAAAGAATCCCCTTGTTGATGTAACTATATATAGTTGTTAATTACAATGGGTTGGTACATTAGCTTATGATTTGCAAAGTTGTATTGAAGTGTTAATCAAATAATGATGTGGAAGGTGAATGATATAATCTACTGAAATTTTTAGCACCAAATATACTGAAAAAAGTTGAATTTTTGGTGGGGATTAGTTCTCAATTAAAGGAAAGTTTGGTGGAGAAGATGATCCAAGTTTGTTAGAAATCCAAAAAATGTAAACATGCCTCTATTAATGGATTTAAGACTCATATTGAGTTGGTTGCGACTCAAGAAACTGTTGTGGCCAAAGAGTAGGCCTCATGCATATGTGTTACTTTTATGTGTTATAGCTTCTATTCGATTCTCGTCAATTTGGAAGACAATGAATCATAAACAGAGGAAACATGCATTTAGAAAAATCTTTGTAGAATAAACCTGAAAAGAATAACTAAAATTAAAAAATTAAAAAAAAAAATCACTACAATCTACTGGGACAAAAAACCATAGATGTAGAAATAATAAAAACTATCTCTGTCAATCAAACTTCAATCTTGATAAAAGAAACCCAGATGAAAATTTCCATTCATTTCCTCGAAAAATGTCAAACCTTTTTTTTTTTTTTCCAAATTCCACTCAAGTTGGCCCCATTGTGGACGGGACATGTCATAAATATCTCATTGGTAGAGCTGGGCACTGGACGACTCGACTCATCCGAATCATTCTAACCCGACTCGACCCAAACTGAATGGGTGAGTCGGTCCAAACTGAGTAGGCTTCGCCTAATCATAATTCAAATCGACTCACCTGAAACTCGATCCGGTCAAACTTGACTCGATTTGAAACTGACTCGACTCAAATTTGGGTGTGTGTGTGTGTGTGTGTGTGTGTGTGTATAACCCTAATTTTTAAGTATCTTTGACCCTATACGTTGCACTCGATCCCAAACTCTCTCCCCCTCTTCATCCTCCTCCTCTTCCAAGCCCAACAACCACCCACCACCATCACCATCCTCTTCCTCTCTCTCTCTCCTCTCCACTCCCTCCCTCTCTCCTCTTCCAAACCCGGAAGCCACCCACCACCATCACCACTACCCTCCTCCTCCTCCTCCTCCTCTCTCTTTCTCTCCTCTCCACTCCCTACCTCCTCTTCCAAACCAGGCAACCACCCACCACCATCCCCACCCTTTGCTCTCTCCTCTACACTCCTTCCCTCCCTCCGTCATCTATTGATCTGAATCGGTGTTAACTCAAACCGATTCAATACTTTTGACTAGGTCGGAATAGATTCAAGAGGCCCTCTGTCGTGGCAAAGTAGACCTAAGAGTTCCCTAGGCCTTGCCCCCTTGGCCATAAGTCGAACTGCCTGCCTAGGCCCAGGCCGTGAGGGGTTGAGCCTCAGACCCGAGAACTACCCGAACCTCAATAGGTTAGGCTTCAACAACGGGGGCCACCTCCAGAGCAAGCTCAACTGCCTCCGAGACCACCTGTGGGTCTAAAGGGGTGGTAGCAGGAGTGATGGCGGGATCGACAGCTGCACTCGACCGACCTGATGCGGACGAAGGGGTGGTGGTTCCCCTACTCTTTGAAGATTTCTTTTTCTTCTGGGCCACCAGGGCATCAGAAGGAGCATGACCCTTAGAGTGACTCTACTCAGGCATCCCTACACGAAAAGAGAGAATGATCAGCAAACGGACATAAATGAAATAATTTTCGACTATCAACCGCGGTATGCTTGATATGGATGAGGCAAAACCTGATTTAAAAAGTAGCTCGGGCGTGATTAGTTGCCTCCAAGACCTTAGCCGGGCATCCACCAAGCTTGCCTCAGCTATTCGGATGCGCTCCGACTTGCTTACTCCAGCAGGATGCTTGGGTAGAGCTGTCAAAAGAAAGCTACAATAAAAATAAGAAAGGAAAAATAAACTGAGGAAAAAGTTAGTTCGGACATACCGACCTGGTTGAGCAAAACTAGTTGAAACTCGAGGACGTAGTCAAGAAGCTGTTAGAGACTCCCAATCTCCCAATGCCCAAAACCACTTACTTTTCCAGTTCTTGTTCGAAGTTGGGGGGTCCATGATTATAGACTTACCAGTGTTAGGCCAGGCCGAGAAATAATACCAACCCTCATGGTAGGGGTTGGACTTTACCTGGTATAGGTGGAGGAATTCGTTCATGGTCAGCTTGAGTTGTTCGAGCTCGACCCAGAGAATGAATGACCCCACCAACGCCCTCCAGGCATTTGAGATTATCTGCCTAACAGCTAATTTCAGGCATAAGATAACCTCCCTGACCATGCAATGGAGAGGGAGCCTCAAGCTGCACTGGAAGGCGACCAGAAATATGACCACCTCGCCGTCCTAGGGCTCACTTGGAAATTCATCAAGTGCGGGAGCTTAGAGCACCACAGAGTCTGGAATGTGGTACTCCAAACTGATCCGCACCAGGGTGGATTCCGTTAACATTGACCCGATTGGCTTGCTTTCTTCTGATTCCGATGAAGATTGACAGGCCTCCTCCCTAGTCGGGGCAGCCGCCTCAGCGTCCACTTGTTCCTTGACCAAGGACTAGGCAACCACTCTCGACCTATGGGATGCTTGGAAGTCCCTGTCGTTCATCATCACCAAAGGAGATGGCAGATTCTCCAGGAGATCAGAGTCTTTTGGCCCTTCATCATGCTGGGATGACTCCCCCACTGGTTTGACAAACTTGACATTTTTCTTAGTTTTAGCTAGAACGAATGTCGAAAGCCACCCTTCATCTGGCCCTTCATCATGCTGGGATGACTCCCCCACCGGTTTGACAAACTTGACATTTTTCTTAGTTTTAGCTAGAACGAATGTCGAAAGCCGGAAATCCAGAAGAAAAAGAAAATAGGGAGAAAGGGTGGGGGAGATGAAGCTCACTTTGAAGATTGTCGGAAATTGCCTAAGTCTAAGAGGAGTAGAGAGACGATAGAGGAAATGGGCATAACGATGCTAGGGCATCCCCTTTTATAGGGGACTCAGCCATACAACTTTTAATTCTCACACTTATTACGACAGCTAAACCAATTTCTCAACGCCCATGCTTAGACATGTGGAGCTCTCCCACTCGTTGGCCGACCCGATTTTCTAGAAGACGCCATGCATCAATGCCCCATAAATAGAGGACCAAATAGGCACCTTGACAACGCACGTGACCTTGAGTTATGACACGCTACCTCGAGCGTGTTGTGTCATGATTGTAGATACGCCCCAATTCCCATGCACGCTGCCTTATCCAACATTGATGATGTACAAGCTCGACGCCCCAGGTGTAAGAGAGTTTGACTTCACCAATACCGACTAACTTCCCGAGCCTACTGCACGAGCTCGGGAGTATGGGGGCTTCTGTTATGGGTAAAAATGGACTGACCAAAAAGACAAGGTCAGGTCGGACACTTGCATAAAACGTGAGCTTGACCAACACTGATTACAACCAAGGAGCCCTTAAATGGCTAGAAGCAACAACACCCTACTAAGGAAACAGTCATCTTGGATTCTACCTACATTCCGCTGAGGAAAGGAGATCGGCCCTCGTGCTCAAACAAAGGTAGGTCGGCAGGGCGACCATGTGCTTGATACCGAGGGAAAGCCTAACCACGGTTCACAAGAGAATTCAAGTCGGCAAGCCTCTCTTAGAAGCAACCATATAGGTCGCCTTGGACTCTCCACCTCGGTCTCCTGCCACATGCTTCTACTAGTTCTGACCTGGTACCGATCGTCTAGATCTCACCAAACTTACTCATCCGAGATCCCAACCAAGAATCTAGGGGAACGACTGCAACACAAGTCTAAAGATCTCGGAAGACAATTACGATACGCTAAGTATCTGAATCACTCTATAATACTTCCCTGCTAAATAGAGAGATCTCCTTTCACGCCACCACCTTCTCTCAAATATAAAAAGAACATACATAATGGTGAAAGGTACCTACAATTCAACTCAGTAAATACACCCAAAAACCCTACGTTCAATTGGACTTAACTTGTCTCTCTAACTTTGGCATCGGAGGGTCTCCACTGTAGCCAGGGTTTCCATCTTTGTCTTATTTTGCAGGTTTCAAATGGTCTAAGGAGGATGTCCAGATTTCTACATGAACACTCACTATTGTATTTTATATTGGTCTTCTATAATTTATAAATTATATGAATTGAATTTGAATTGAGTTGCATTACTTTTGTTAGAAAGGTGCATGGATATGGACCTTATATAAAGATAACTTTTTTTTTTTTTTTTTTTTTTATAATATTTTGAAGCAGCATCCTGTGTATATTGTTTTTCTTTTTTAAACATTTGTTTTCCAAATACAACTAAACATTATGCCGTACCACATGATATTTTTCATGCCAAACAGATGTCTTTCTATACCTGGAAGTTGTCAAAAATGCATCGGTACCTATGCTCAAAGTACTTGTTCTAAGTAGGCCAGTAGCCCATTCACCCATTCCACACCGGAAACGCATGCAACATTGTTATTATCTGGATGCACGATAGTGAAGTCTTCGATCCATTTGCGGTGGATAAGCTGTCACCGATTTTGCACCAACAGAAAAGACAAGAGGTCTTGTTTTCTATGTGTGGAGGATAAGTTGCCACCATTTTTATACCAACGAAAAGGGGCGATGTCTTTTCCGAAAAGTATCCACCAACGATGCGATTGATTAAGAAGGATATGACACTTGAACAATCAAGACGGAACATATCCAACCAATTAAGATAACATCCATCGGGGAGTAAAATAGGTTCCTATATTGTATCTTGATTAGGGATGTCAGTGAGTGGCCTGGCCACACTGGTTTCCAGCCCTGGCCAACTAGGCTAGGCTTGGGCCGGGTGTAAGGCTAAAATTTTCAGGCCTCCTAATGACCGGCTCAAAGTTTTGTTTAAGAGCTTGTCAGCCCAGTCCATTTAAGATTTCAAGCGAATTTTTGTCAAACATCATGAACGATGAGGCATATTTTAATGAACAGCTGAGATCTTGCGCAAAAGTGGGTCATATCATCACTGGCCAGGTTCGGTCCTGGGTTTTACTATACGGGCTAGGATTGGACAGACCTCAAACCGGAGCAAGCCCAGCGGGTTAACAGCCTTTAGTTCTAATGTGCCATGCGGCACGTAAATTCCATCAGCTAGCAAACCAGACCGTTGATCTGATTGGATCCATCATTAAACGGTGATGCCCCACAACATCTCTTCAGACGGTGGTAAACAAGACTGTTACGAAAGTCTATAGGTCTTTTAAAAAAAAAAAAAAAAAAGAAAGATTGAGAAAGTAAAGGAGAAACATAACTGCTAAGGAACAGATAAGACGTGCATCAATGCCATGGCCCATCAGAATAACGGTCTGGATGAACGAAACAAGAACCTAGTTATTTACATGAATTGGGAGGAACAGGACCTGTGGGAGCAGGGAATAGACCAAAGGGGGCTGCTATTATGCACGGTGGCCCGAAGATGCGCTTCCTTAAGGAGAGCCACTAGCGGGCGTCAGTGGGTCATCCAATTTTTCCTACTCTTTAAATGTTAAATCCGTTTGCAAAACAATAACCCAAACCTCTTTATCCGTCTCACCAAACAGGCCATGGGTTCGACCCACGAAGAAGAAGAAGAATACACGTTAGCCATGCAGCTGGCAACCGCCTCTGTCCTGCCCATGGCCTTGAAGGCGGTCATAGAGCTGGACGTGCTAGAGATCATGGCCAAAGCTGGCCCAGGGGCTCATCTCTCCCCTTCCAAGATAGCGACCCATCTTCCAACCCACCACAACCCAGACGCCACCGCCATGCTCGATCGTATCCTACGCCTCCTCGCCAGCCACTCCATCCTCACGTGCACTCTCGCTGAACGTGAAGATAGCCACGTGGAGAGGCTCTACGGTTTGGCACCGGTGTGCAAATTCCTCGTTCGGAATGAAGATGGTGTATCGATAGCTCCGTTGGTGATCATGAACCAAGACAAGGTCTTCATGGAAAGCTGGTAAGGTTCAAGAAATCATAGATCACTTGGGTTGAACAAGTGGGCTCATATTTCTATTGTCGAAACGGTTGTTGTTGTACATGATCAAGGAGGTATTTTGGTTACCCTGAGTCCATTATATGTTCTGTAAGATCAACCGTTGATTACTAAAACATGGGCGTCATTTGGACTGACAGCGACTTTGTGTAATCAAAGATGCGGGGCCACTGTGGTGAAATCTACTCCGTCCATCAGTTTCACCAATGTTGTTAGGATGAGGACCAAAAGATAGAGATTGTCACACCCTGAAAATCGAATATAGAATGTGTACCTTTAGATCCAAGTTAACTCGTATGCCAAGTGTAGATAATTTCACTTATCCCAAATCAAAAGAAGATATAAATCTTAAGTGGACCACACCAACAGAAACAGTGATGAATAACAATTAAAACTTTGTTGTGGGCTATAAACGTTTTCAATCAATCTGGTATTTCTAATTCCCTTCATCTATATCTTATTGACATCATCAACAGGTTGGATAGTGAATAAACATTACGAAAAAATTAATATGGGCCTTGGAAACTTTAGCAGTGACGTACTCGATCAACACTGTTTCCTGTGGTGTGGCCCGCCTGAGATTTTTATCTCATAAGTTTTGGTAGGACGTCCTAAAATGGTCTGTAGAAACGGATGGACGACGTGGATATGCAACACATCATCAATTTGGGCCCCAAAGTAGGGGCAGCACCTAATTCGCTCCTGGTTCTACCACCCACATCATTAATAGCCTTTCCGGATTTAGATGACATTTATTTCCATTGTGTTTTTTTTTTTTTTTTTTTTCAATAGGCACCACTTGAAAGATGCAGTCCTTAAAGGCGGTGTCCCATTCAACATGGCCCATGGAATGAACGCCTTTGATTATCCTGGGACGGATCAAAGGGTGAACAGGATTTTTAACAAAGGCATGTCAGATCACACCTCTATAAGCATGAAGAATATTCTAGAGACGTACAAGGGGTTTGAAGGATTGAAATGTCTGATCGACGTCGGAGGTGGAGTTGGGGTCACGCTCAACATGATTATTTCGAAGTATCCCCAGATCAAGGGTATTAATTTCGATCTGCTTCATGTGGTCGCAGATGCACCCTCTTACTCAGGTGAGGGGACCATTTTCCCTTTTAACCAGTTGTTGCTCAGCTGGGCCCACCGGGATATTGGACAGCTGGTAATGCAGTGAGTGGTCTAATACCTATGTGGGGACCAATTCTTTTATCCCGAAGATGGCTGGCATATGCTAGTGGAAGCGGATTGTGTACTAAGTAAACTCTGTGGGACCCACCGGGATTTATGTATTTTATCTGCTCTGCCATCGATTTTACCAGATACTTTTAGGGTTTGAGCCTAAAAATGAAGTATATCCATAGTGCACGTGAGCCATAGTGCAAGTGAGCCTCACCACGGGAAGCAGTGTGAATTGAATGTCTACCAATGAAAAATTCTTGTTGGCTACAGAAGGCTTTTTTTTATTATTATCAAGGTGATACTTGTTTTTCCTTTCATCCATCGGTAAGATCTCATGAACAGGTTGATGACAAATAAACATCACTGTTGGCTGTAAGAAGATTTCAACGGTGGAAATCATTATTCCCACTGTTCCCGTGGTGTGGTGTACGTAAGCTTTGGTATGCTTCGATTTTCGGCTCAACTCCAAAAATGTGCTGGAAAAACAGATGGACAGCGTGGATATACTACATTCATTCAGGGTGGCCCAAACAAAGTTTACTCATTAAGTAAAGCTCACTAACTCATTCATTAGGCAATCCGATTTCCGAGCGTGTTGGTTCCGAGGTTTGCTTGGTCCACACGCTTGTTCAAGCGAGCCATCCACACGCCATGCCACGTGCATGAGTGAGAAATGGATTTGAGATCCAAGCCGTCCAACAGGTGGGATCCACTTCGTAGATTCCCCTGCCTAATAAATTCTGGTCAACCCACTCATCAAACAGGCCATTTTGGTAGATACAAAAGACTTGGCTATTTTTTAGCCACTACCTGTTTTTAAAACTGTTGTCCAACTGATCAGTGGACTGTGGACATCCTCCATTTGAGATCTGATCACCCGCGGGCAAGGCAGCACAACTCGTGGCACGGGACCATCCTTTCCGTCTGCATGCCACTTGATTAGGACATCAGTACGATCAGAGCCGTAGGCCCCACCATGAAGATCACCTGGATTGAAAATCAGGCTGGACCCATCATCCTATGGACCACACAGTCGGAATCAACGGATTACCGAGTGAGTGGAGCAGCCTGATTTTTGAGAACGGTAATCTTCGATGGGGCCTATCATTTTCGTAATACTGATTTCTTGAACAGGTGGCACGTTGGCGCGAAAGATGGTACCGTAGCACAAGCTCTGGTACATTTGCCCTTGCTGATCAGTTCTTGCCCGGAAGCGGATTGGCTGGTGTACCACACACCACCAATTTGGCTGAGGCGTTGACGTCACCAAGTTATGTGGGTCCCATCATAAGGCATGTGTTATATCCAAACCGTCCGTCTATTTGGCAAGCTCGTCCTAAGGCTTGAGCCAAAAAAGTAAGATTGATATAACGTTCAACTGGACCACACTGTAAAAAGCAAAGGGGATTGAACGTCTACCATTGAAAACCTTTTGGGGTCAGATAAGGTTTGGATCAATATAATATTTGTTTTACCTCTTCATCCACGTCCGTGTGACCTTATGAACAAATTGGATGGAAAATAAACGTTATGGTGGGCCTTTCAAATGTTTTAATGGTGAGGATCATTGTGCCCACTTCTATTTGTGGTGTGCTTCACTTGAGCTTTGGATATGACTCATTTTTTCGGTTGATGCTCTAAAATGATCTTGAAAAATGGATGAATGGTGTGAATATAATAAATACGTCATTGTGGGGGCCATGTTACTTTGATCTCCTTTGGACCGTTCGTACAAGTAAGGAGCTCGAGCAGAGGTTTACATGAGTTGAACCGAGTTTGGCATAGCTCGACTCAGCTGGGCCACTTGCTGACCCCAGCTGGAACTCGGCTCGGCTCAGTTCTCGAGCCTAACTGGCCAGGAGTCAAGATCGAGCCAAGTTCGCCTTTGCGGCATTTTCACAAACACATGGTCTGCATCTTCAAAATCTCACCGTGTATAAGACAGCAACAATGATTTTACAAGTATTATATCAAACGCCTTATATGCAACATAAAAATCAAGAAAAAAAAAAAATGATACTTATTTCATATACGTACCTTCCTTACCACTAGCCACACTTCATTGGGTCATTTCATCAAACACTCGGTGAGCAACAACAGTAACAAAGTAACCGAGTCACTGAACTGAACTGACCTAAGTTCCATTCGAGTTGGGTTTGATCCGAGTCGCCACATGTACAGAGACTGGGGACTCTGAAGACTCAGGACACTCAACATCCGGGTAAACTATGACCTAAGAATTCCTTGGAAGCATGAAAAGACGGTATAATTTTTGGATGCAGGTGTGGAGCATATGGGTGGAGACATGTTTGTTACTGTTCCAAGTGGGGAAGCCATTTTCATGAAGGTGAGCTTAGTTCACTTTCTTCTTTAATTTGGATTATTAGGCTCAACTACGGCATTAGGTGCATCCACATACAAGAATACCTATGTCTGGTGATTCTAGCCACTAGCATGATGACCTTCAATAGATGGCTAAATGGACCCAACTGGACCTAACCTCATCCAGCTTATTTGGATTCGAACACCCAAGACGGGACCTACAACTAATGGATGAGTCCTGGTGCTCTGAGTTCGGACTCTATTATAGAGTGGGTCATATTATGAAATATCCTTGTCCCATCGGCCCAATTTTTTCCCATGGCAGGCCTGCGGGAGGGCTGAGGCACCAACCTCAAACAGAGTCCTTACACCCCTACTTGGAAAATGAATAGTTCTATGTAGTTATAATATTATATAATTGCTAAAAATAAGATAGCAACTTGTTCTTTGCTACTCAGATATATTCTATTCTCTCGCAATGGTCACACCATGAATCGCTTGCCTCATTCAAAGAAAATTAAATATCTTCCTATCTAGGGACTTGTATAGAGTCAATCTAACCGACTCGGGGTTTAAAGTTAACTTGAGTGAGTTTCAAGTTGAAATATTGGGCCTTAGAATTATGGTATGTTCCAACCAAGTTTACATTTAATGGTTCGGCGTCCATTTGGTAATTTGCCCCTCCGAAACACATGTATGCTTCTCTCTATATTTAATTGGACCAACAAATTGTTGAAAATCTGTGGAAGCAAATTTTGAATTCGAATTACACGAGATTTAGCAAATGAAATCAAGCAATAACAAAAGCACACATGATTTTACATGGAAAAACTCATGTGGAAAAAAACCATGGCACAAATCGACAATAAATTACCATGAAAGCAAAATTAGAAGAGATGAAATCACTTACAATGATTCAAAAACTCTCGTTTTCACGCTTTCAAAAACTTTTATCCCTCCTTATAACAGCTTAGAATTGCCATAATCTCACAATTACACCCATATATACTGTCGCATCTAAAATAGGAAACAATTCCCGCAATTCCATAAAACCACGCACTTCCGTCGATGGGATCGACAACCATCAAAGGTTCTTCAATGGGATCACAACCACATTCGATTAGATTGATTTTGGTCCCAAAAGATGTCTAGTGAGCAATTGTAATAAATTAGGATTTTCTCGATAAGATCGAATGGGATGTCGATGGGATTGACAACTGCTTGATGGAATTAAGTGGTCTGTCGGTGCCTATTATGACAACCTCAAATGCAGGGCTGCGAAGTAGTAATAACTCAGTGAGACTATGATCATATACACAGGGACTTGATATTTTGCGATTTCTGGAATACGTTAGAATTAGAACTAGAATCTAAACTTACTAAAATTTAATTTAAAGAATAATTGTGGAAAAAACTATCAGAAATAAAACATTAAAGTGTCAAGGATCCGCTTATAGCTTCCTTAATATTAATTTAGTTGTTCTGTCTCACCATGGATGGTTTATTATGTGTCAAAATCCACATCGATAGGACAATACTCTAGGTTTCATGGCCTATAATCGAATGTATAAGTACAACAATGGTCTACATTCAACTGGAGGTCTTAATTTTGGTTGCTAGAATATTTGAATATGTGATTTTTTTCGATTTTATATGTTTTCAAATTTAAATGGATTTGCATGATACTTGCAGTTCATACTCCACGATTGGAGCGATGAGCATTGTTTAAAACTCCTGAAGAATTGTTACGAAGCACTTCCAGACTATGGAAAGGTGATTGTCGTGGATTCGATTCTTCCATCAACACCAGAGACTAATCTCCATTCGAAGTGCATCTTCCACGCAGATATGCTCATGCTAGCTTATAATCCAGGAGGAAAAGAGAGAACTGAGAAGGAATTTGAGGCCTTAGCAAAGGGCGCTGGATTTCATGATAGTAAAGCAGTGTGTAGTGTTTATAACTTTTGGGTCATCGAATTTTACAAGTGATTTTCATTGCATTTATAGCCCCTCACATTTCCTTTTCCAGCTGCTATAATGAAATCTGAACAGCACTC
This sequence comes from Magnolia officinalis, assembly GCA_021015155.1. Classification (NCBI taxonomy): domain Eukaryota; kingdom Viridiplantae; phylum Streptophyta; class Magnoliopsida; order Magnoliales; family Magnoliaceae; genus Magnolia; species Magnolia officinalis. The sequence continues at coordinate 40,968,313 of JAJHSJ010000007.1, forward strand.
GAAAAAACTTTTTAGGGTGGGTTTGGACAATACCTGAATTGCAATTTAGATGCAACCGATCTACATACTATTTAACCTAAATACTATGTAACTGAGCTAAGTTACAATCTGATCAGGTCGCCCAACCCATTGCCACCCTCCCTCAAAGCTCTAATTTTCAAATTCTATTCCAAGTGAAAATATCATTACAATTTAAAATGTGGGCTAGATTTTCACATTTTGACCAGTTAGGATCATCAAATCAATGCTGGTTCAAATGACGGAGGGCACAAATCCTACCTTTCCCTATGGCCCAATCACAAATGTTGAGCCTTTTATACATGGCAGAAAAGCTATCTCAATGTGAATGTCCATTTTTTGTTGGTTTTTAGCTATTAATTGATTGGTTTGGATCGTCCAATCAAGTGAATATTGTTGAGAAACAAGGTGAATTATAAGTGGGGCTTACATATAAATGGTCCATATTTATGATCATAACTTTTCTAGCATAAATAATTTAGGCCATCCATTTCAATGATCATTGGTCAGATGGCTAGAATCATCAATCAAAGTGATTCTTGGAGTTTATGTCAATCAATCAAAGTGGGGATTACATGATAGATGGTCCAGATTAATGATCAGAAGAAGCTTTCTTGTATCATCAATCTCAACCATCATTTTTCTTGGTCATTGATCAATTGATTACTGAGAGTTATCCTCAATCAAATGGACCATGATAAATGGTGAAGATCAATCATCATAACTTTTTAACAAAACTAATCTAGACCATCCATTTAGTGGCCATTGATAAAATGGTTATAATCAATTAATCAAACTCATCCTTGACAATATGGTTCATCAAACATGGGGTGTGCTTGATAGAGTGATCACACCTTTTCTAGTAGAGTCAATCTTCATCATCTATTTTCCTGAATATCCAAAGGATGGTTAGAGTCACCCAATCAAGATGGTTCTTAAGAAACGGTCAATAAAATGTGGGGCCCACATAATAGTATGTATTTCTAGATATGAGCTTTCCAATAATTAATTTGGGCAGATTGTTAGAATCATCTGATCAAAGTGAATCTTGATAGGAATAGCCAATTAAGGTGGCAAACGTGTGCCAATCTTATCCTTGTATGCCCACCTTTAATTGGTGACATTCATCCACGAATAAGATTGGTAAGATCGGTACCGTTCATTTGGTAGATCAAGCAGTGCATGGGGGATCGACGAAAGAACCCACGATATGGAAGATCCTAACCTTATGAATCGGAGGAATATAAATGGACATTAAAATACAAAAGTAACCAATGCCTCACATTCATTGAGAAAGATGGATGATTCACTACACCAAAATAGTCTTTTAGGAATGGTTTTAAACCGTTCCTAAATGCTTCAGGAACGGTTTAAAACAGTTCCTAAATGAGGCGTCACAAAACATCAGGAACGGTTCAGAACTGTTTTAGGTACCGTTTCAAATTTTAGATACGAAATTTTAGGAATAGTTTTAAACCGTTCTAGTGCCAACGGTCACAATTTAGGACGGAATTTTAGTAACAATTTAAAACCCTAATAGACACGAAATTTAGGGTCAATGGAAATAAATTAACAGAAGTTTATTGCATTCCATCAAAATAGATATTAATCCAAAGAAAAACATAGAAAATAATGTGCTCGTAGATGTTTCATTGCAAAATCAAATTTACAAAATAAGTTATAGTAAAGGGTAACACTTTAAATTATAGCTTTGCGGAGATGGAAAAAAGTGCTAGCAAATTTATTTGTTAAAGTTTTAGTATTGGCTAATCAAAGGGAACAAAGTGCATTTTATGAATAACACCAGAACAAAATTGAAAAAAGCCTGCTGCCTGGCCCATCTGTTGCATATGAAATCTGATCTCGAGCATAGTATCTCTTGCAACCAGTAATGATTTTATAACTACTTCCTGGCATGGGTTTGCAGCTTGCTCTAGCCACTGTACAGATGTTACAGATCAAACATCAAGTAGAACAATATGAAAAATAGATTCAAAGTTAAGATCGAAGTAAATTAAGAAAAAACTCTAGGAGTGAGGCTTGATCAGTTGGATGCCACTCGCATAAGCTCTTATTAGAAAGTTATGAAAGTCTCTTCTGCTCAATACGGTTGGCATAACATCGGGATTATCAAACCACACACACTCATTTACCTATTTGATGCTTAAACACTAAAGAGATATATGCCAACAGTACTATTATAATTTGGAGACTGCAAAAGGTACCAAATGCATAAAGATTGCATTAACCCCAAGTGCATTCCTCAGAACCAGTTTTGTAGTTTTTCACTTGAGTAGATGCTTCAAATATTATTTCTATAATGCTATTAAAAGAAGAAAAAACTTTTGCTTTATACAATGGAAATAATTGGAAAGACCAAAAAGATTCTAAGGCTTGAAGAGTATTATTACCTGCAAATGATGAGTGTACGCTAGACCTGCATAGGTGCTTAAACTTATGGTCGAAGGGGCAAGTGTCTTCTCATAATATGAGATTGCCTCATTGTACATCCTGACAGACAACAAATTTTTTTCCTTTTCAATTTTTGGCTTCAAGGCTTATGAAATATGAACTTCATTCAAATTCCACAATTAGCCATGTTGCATGGTAACCAATAATTCCTACAAGGAGCATCCATTATATGAATAACACCATAACAAAAATGAAAAAAGCCCCTAGTCAACTTCAACTCATTCTGTAATAATTCAATAGCTTTAACGCAAAGCAGTAGCCACAACTGAGGTTTTTAAGCTGAGAGTCCATAGAAGCAATGTATGATTAACATTAAAAGGACCAAAAGAGTAGGCAATGATGAGACTACGTAGATGTTACTGGGACCAGGTTGTCAGCTGATTCAATATTGATATCGAAAAGCATCTTGGTAAGACTGAAAAGGCCATCCATAACTTTTGGCAATGAGAAAAATGGGCGTAACTCTTCCTGCTGAGTTAAAAACAGAAGAAAAGAAATAAACCATTTGAACAAGACTTTAAGTAGCTTCTTTTACCACAAAGAACCTCATACAACAAATAAATGGGCCCCACCTGAAGATCATGCCTCCCACATGCATGCATGGGTCCACACATGTAACTAATTGAATCTTTAAGATAAAAAGCGGACAAATAAAAGCATGTGAAAGTTACCCAATCATGAGCTCCCCGAGCTTCTTATAGGCCATATGTGATGCCGAAATACAAGCCAATAGCCAGTCTTGCCGAAAGTTACCCAAATAGGAAAATTTTCTATTTATAATAAATAGGAAGCTCAATCTTATGATTCTAATAGAGGTTTGCTCGAACACAACCTGATGTATTGCAGTATGATACTCACCATTCAACTTCGAGGATGACGACTCTAATAGCTTGGTTGTTTCCTGAAATTCAAGGATAGTTGCTATAACTCAATTGGTGAAGATCTATCTAAAGGAAAATATGTTTTTAAAGTATTAAGGAAAGAACCTTACCTTCTTCATTGCGGTCTCTTTCTTCCATGTCTTTGTGCCTTTAAAGAATCCCCTTGTTGATGTAACTATATATAGCTGTTAATTACAATGGGTTGGTACATTAGCTTATAATTTGCAAAGTTGTGTTGAAGTGTTAATCAAATAATGATGTGGAAAGTGAATGATATAATCTACTGAAATTTTTAGCACCAAATATACTGAAAAAAGTTAAATTTTTGTGGGGATTAGTTCTCAATTAAAGGAAAGTTTGGTGGAGAAGATGATCCAAGTTTGTTAGAAATCCAAAAAATGTAAACATGCTTCTATTAATGGATTTAAGACTCATATTGAGTTGGTTGCAACTCAAGAAACTCTTGTGGCCAAAGAGTAGGCCTCATGCACATGTGTTACTTTTATGTGTTGCAGCTTCTATTCGATTTCCGTCAATTTCGAAGACAATGAATCATAAACAGAGGAAACATGCATTTAGAAAAATCAATGTAGAATAAACTTGACAAGAATAACTAAAAATAAAAAATAAAAAAAATCACTACAATCTACTGGGAAAAAAAACATAGATGTTGAAATAATAAAAACTATCTCCATCAATCAAACTTCAATCTTAATAAAAGAAACCCAGATGAAAATTTCCATTCGTTTCCTCAAAAAATGTCAAACTTTTTTTTTTTTTCAAAATTCCACTCAAGTTGGCCCCATTGTGGACGTGACATGTCATAAAGATCCCATTGGTAGAGCTGGGCACGGGACGACTCGACTCGTCCAAATCGTTTTAACTCGACTCGACCCGAACTGAATGGGTGAGTCGGTCCAAACTGAGTAGGCTTCGCCTAATCATAATTCAAACCGAGTTGAGTTAGAGTTACTTAGTAATTCGACCTAACTCGACCCGAAACTCGATCCGGTCAAACTCGACTCGATTTGAAACCGACTCGACTCAAATTTGGGTATATAATAATAATAATAATAATAATAATAATAATAATAATAATAATACCCTAATTTTTAAGTATCTTTGACCCTAAACATTGCACTCGATCCCAAACTCTCTCCCCCTCTTCATCCTCCTCTTCCAAGCCCAACAACCACCCACCACCATCACCACCCTCTTCCTCTCTCTCTCTCTCTCTCTCTCTCTCTCTCTCTCTCTCTCCTCTCCACTCCCTCCCTCTCTACTCTTCTAAACCCGGCAGCCACCCACCACCATCACCACCCTCCTCCTCCTCCTCTCTCTCCTCTCTACTCCCTCTCTCCTCTTCCAAAGCAAGCAGCCACCCACCACCATCACCACCCTCCGCTCTCTCCTCTGCACTCCCTCCCTCCCTCCGTCATCTATTGATCTGAATCAGTGTCAACTCAAACCGATTCAATAGTTTTGACTGGGTCAGAATAGATTCAAGAGGCCCTCTGTCGTGGCAGAGTAGACCTGAGAGTTCCCTGGGCCTCGCCCCCTTGGCCATAAGCCGAACTGCCCGCTTGGGCCCGGGCCGTGAGGGGCTAAGCCTCAAACTTGAGAACCACCCGAACCTCAATAAGTTAGGCTTCAACAACGGGGGCCGCCTCCAGAGCGACCTCAACTGCCTCCGAGACCACCGTGGGTCTAAAGGGGTGATGAGAGTGATGGTGGGGTAGATTGCCTCCTACTCTTTGAAGATTTCTTTTTCTTTTGGGCCACCGCGGCCTCAGAAGGAGCATGACCCTTGGAGTGACTCTACTCCGACATCCCTACATGACAAGAGAGAATGATCAGTAAACGGACATAGATGAAATAATTTTCGACTATCAACTGTGGTATACTTGATATGGATGAGGCAAGACCTGATTTAAAAAGTAGCTTGGGCGTGATCAGTTGCCTCCAAGACCTTAGCCGGGCATCCACCAAGCTTGCCTCAGCTATTCGGATGTGCTCCAACTTGCTCACTCTAGTAGGATGCTTGGGCAGAGCTGTCAAAAGAAAGCTATAATAAAAATAAGAAAAGAAAAATAAATTAAGGAAAAAGCTAGTTCGGACATACCGACTTGGTTGAGCAAAACTAGTCGAAACTCAGGGACGTAGCCGGGAAGTTGTTGGAGCCTCCCAATCTCCCGACGCCCAAAACCATTTACTTTTCTAGTTCTTGTTCGAAGTTGGGGCATCCGTGATTATAGCCTTACCAGTGTTAGGCCAGGCCGAGAAATAATATCAACCCTCATGGTAAGGGTTGGACTTCACCTGGTATAGGTGGAGGAATTCATTCACGGTCAGCTCGAGTTGTTCTAGCTTGACCTAGAGAATGAATGACCCCACCAACGCCCTCCAGGCATTTGGTATTATCTGCCTAGCAGCTAATTCTAGGCATAAGATAACCTCCTTGACCACGCAATGGAGAGGGAGCATCAAGCTGCACTTGAAGGCGACTAAAAATATGGCCACCTTGCCGTCCTAGGGCTCACTTGGAAATTCACCAAGTGCGGGATCTTAGAGCATCACAGAGTCTGGAATGTGGTACTCTAAACTGATCTACACCAGGGTGGATTACGTCAACATTGACCCGATTGGCTTGGTTTCTTCTGATTCCAATGAAGATTGACATGCCTCCTCCCTAGTCGGGGCAGCCCCCTCAGCGCTCACTTGTTCATCGACCGAGGACTAGGCAACCATTCTTGACCCATGGGATGCTTGGAAGTCCCTATCGTTCATCATCACCTAAGGAGATGGCAGATTCTCCAGGAGATCAGAGTCTTCCGGCCCTTCATCACGCTGGGATGAATCCCCCCACCAGTTTGACGAACTTGGCATTTTTCATAGTTTTAGCCAGAACAAATGTTGGAAGCCGGAAACCCAGAAGAAAAAGAAAATAGGGAGAAAGGGTGGGGGAGATGAAGCTGACTGGAGAAGGAGAAGGAGCCCTTTGAAGATTGTCGGAAATCGCCTAAGTCTAAGAGGAGTAGAGAGACGACACAGAAAATGGGCATAACGATGCTAGGGCATCCTCTTTTATAGGGGACTCGGCCGTACAACTTTTAATTCTCACACTTATTACGATAGCCAAAACAATTTCTCGACACCCATGCTCAGACATGTGGAGCTCTCCCACTCGTTGGCCAACCCGATTTTCTAGAAGACGCCATGCATCAGCGCCCCATAAACTGAGGACCGAATAGGCGCCTTGACAACGCACGTGACCTTAAGCCATGACACGCAACCTCGAGCGTGCTGTGCCATGATTGTAGATACGCCCTGATTCCCATGCACGCTGCCTTATCCAACATTGATGATGTGCAAGCTTGACACCCTAGGTGTAAGAGAGTTTGACTTCACCAATACCGACTAACTTCCCGAGCCTACTGCACAAGCTCGGGAGTATGGGAGCTTCTGTTTTGGGTAAAAATGGACTGACCAAATAGACAAGGTCAGGTCGGACACTTGCAAACAACGTGAGCTCGACCAACACTGATTACAACCAAGGAGCCCTTAAATGGCCAGAAGCAACAACACCCTACTAAGGAAGCGATCATCTTGGATTCTGCCTACATTCCGCCTAGGAAAGGAGCTTGGCCCCCGTGCTCAGACAAAGGTAGGTCGGTAGGGCGACCATGTGCTTGATATCGAGGGAAAGCCTGACCACGGTTCACAAGAGAATTCAGGTCGACAAGCCTCTCTCAGAAGCAACCATATGGGTTGCCTTGGACTCTCCACCTCGGTCTCCTGCCATATGCTTCTACTAGTTCCGACCTGGTACCGATCGTCTACATCTAACCAAACTTACTCATCCGAGATCCTAACCAAGAATCTAGGGGAACGACTGCAACACAAGTCTAAAGATCTCAGAAGACAATTCCGATACGCTAAGTATCCAAATCCCTCTATAATATTTTCCTGCTAAATAGAGAGATCTCCTTTCATGCCACCATCTTTTTTCTACTATAAAAAGAACATACATAATGGTGAAAGGTACCTACAATTCAACTCAGAAAATACTCCAAAAAACCCTACGTTCAGCTGGACTTAACTTGCCTCTCTGACTTTGGCATCGGAGGGTCCCCGCTGTAGCCAGGGTTTCCATCTTTGTCTTATTTTGCAGGTTTCAAATGGTCTAAGGAGGACGTCCAGATTTCTACATCAACACTTACCATTGTATTTTATATTGGTCATCTATAATTTATAAATTATATGTATTGAATTTGAATGAAGTTGCATTACTTTTGTTAGAAAGGTGCATGGATTTGGACCTTATATAAAGATAACTTATTAGGTTTTTTTTTTTTTTTTTTTTTTTTTTTTTTTTTTTTTTTTTTTAAATTTTTTTTATTATTTATTTTTAATTTTAATATTTTGAAGCATCATCCTATAAGTGTGTGTATATTGTTTTTCTTTTTTAAACACTTGTTTTCCAAATACAACTAAACATTATGCTGTACCACATGATATTTTTCATGCCAAACAGATGTCTCTCTATACCTGGAAGTTGTCAAAAATGCATCGGTACCTATGCTCAAATTACTTGTTCTAAGTAGGCCAGTTGTCCATTCCACCCCGGAAACGCATGCATCAATGTTATTATCCGGATGCACAATAGTGAAGTCTTCGATCCATTTGTGGTGGATAAGTTGTCACCGATTTTGCACCAACAAAAAAAGGACACGAGGTCTTGTTTTCCATGTGTGGAGGATAAGTTGCCACCATTTTTGTACCAACGAAAAGGGGAACGATTTCTTTTTGAAAAAGTATCCACCAACGATGCGATTGATTAAGAAGAATATGATCACATTTGAACAATCAAGACGGAACACATCCAGCCAATTCGGATAACATCCACTGGGGAGTAGAATAGATTCCTAAATTGAGTCGTGATTAGGGATGTCAGTGAGTGGCCTGGCCACTCTGGTTTCCAGGCCTGGCCAATTAGGCTAGGCTTGGGCCGGGTGTAAGGCTAAAATTTTCAGGCCTCCTAATGACCGGCTCAAAGTTTTGTTTAATTAAGTGCTTGTCAGCCCACAGTCCATTTAGGATTTCAAGCGAATTTTTGTCAAACATCATGAAAGATGTGGCATATTTTAATGAACAGCCGAGTTCTTGCGCAAAAGTGGGTCATATCATCACTGGCCATGTTCAGTCCCGGGTTTTACTATACCGGCTAGGATTCGACAGACCTCAAACCGAAGCAAGCCCAGCGGGTTGACAGCCTTTAGTTCTAATGTGCCATGTGGCACGTAAATTCCATCAGCTAGCAAACCAGACCGTTGATCTGATTGGATCCATCATTAAACGGTGATGCCCCACAACATCTCTTCTGACGGTGGTAAACATGACTGTTACGAAAGTCTATAGGTCTTAAAAAAAAAAAAAAAAAAAAAGGAAAGAGAGAGAGAGTAAAGGAGAAACATGACTGCTAAGGAAAAGATAAGACGTGCATCAATGCCATGGCCCATCAGAATAACGGTATGGATGAACGAAACAAGAACCTATTTACATGAATTGGGAGGAACAGGACCTGTGGGAGCAGGGAATAAACCAAAGGGGGCTGCTATTATGCACGGTGGGCCCGAAGATGCGCTTCCTTAAGGAGAGCCACTAGCGTGAGTTAGTGGGTTATCCTAATTTTCCTACTCTTTAAATGTTAAATCCGTTTGCAAAAACAATAACCCCAACCTCTTTATCCGTCTCACCAAACAAGCCATGGGTTCGACCCACGAAGAAGAAGAAGAATGCATGTTAGCCATGCAGCTGGCAACCGCCTCTGTCCTGCCCATGTCCTTAAAGGCGGTCATAGAGCTGGACGTGCTAGAGATCATGGCCAAAGCTGGCCCAGGGGCCCATCTCTCCCCTTCCCAAATAGCGATCCAACTTCCAACCTACCACAACCCAGATGCCCCCACCATGCTCGATCGTATCCTACGCCTCCTCGCCAGCCACTCCATCCTCACGTGCACTCTCGCTGAACGTGAAGATAGCCACGTGGAGAGGCTCTACGGTTTGGCACCGGTGTGCAAATTCCTTGTTCGGAATGAAGATGGTGTATCGATGGCTCCGTTGGTGATCATGAACCAAGACAAGGTCTTCATGGAAAGCTGGTAAGGTTCAAGAAATCATAGATCACTTGGGTTGAACAAGTGGGCTCATATTTCTATTGTCGAAACCGTTGTTGTTGTGAATGATCCAAGGGGGTATTTTGGTTACCCTGAGTCCATTATATGTTCTGTACGATCAACAGTTGATTACTAAAACATGGGCGTCATTTGGACTGACAGCAACTTTGTGTAATCAAAGATGTGGGGCCCACTGTGGTGAAATCTACTCGGTCCATCAGTTTCACCAATGTTGTTTGGATGAGGACCAAATGATGAGATTGTCACACCCTAAAAATCGAATATAGAATGTGTACCTTTAGACCCAAGTTAACTTGTATACCAAGTGTAGATAATTCCACTTATTATACAACTAATAAGATGCGAATTGTAAAGTATTCTAAGTTCTCACCATCATTTAACATTTAAACATCCATATAAATTATACAAACTCACTCCTTTCCATTATCACAATCATCTCATTTTCAAATCACAATACTAATTCTTACATTCAACTACGTTTACCCATTTAATTTCTATCAGCATTAGGTGCAATCAGATGAAAGTTTCCCATTGACAGTCCACACTGCTACATGTAATGTGGATTATTTTTGTTTTTAAGATTCTACTGCATCATCTCTTGCATTTGTATGCCGTGGAGAGTTGGTACGTAGTAAAGGTGCTGTGCACTCCATTAGAATTGTTAGCTATTTACCATTTTCTTGATTTTCTTGACTTTCCTTTTCCGTCTTTTAAAAACTGGTCCTCGCTTCAAAGGATATGTGTGATTAAACCACATGGAGAGTTGGTATTGAGTAGACTCTTTGAAAGAATGTTACTCTACGTGGGCACACATTTCAACATGATAAGATTAATGCTCACATGATGCCTATCATTGCTTGATTTTTGGGCCATTTAATGTTAAGAGAAAAGTCCGCATATTAAACGGTTTGGATCTTACAAAAATTGCCATGGTCACAGGTGTTCTACACCTGTGAATGGCCCAGTTGCCCAGTTCTGCAAGCACAGGTGAAGCTGAATGTCAGATAGCCCCGTTGAGGCGTACCCAGATTTCCTTGAGAAAAAAAAAAAAAAAAAACTCATTGTGGTCACCATGTCATTTGTGTGACATCCATTCTATCCTTCAGTTGGGCCAGCCACTTTGACCAGGCAGATCCAAAATCCAAGTGGGCCACCCCATAAGGAACATTATGGTGGGAGTGCCAATGATAGATTTGTATGTGGGACCACAATGATATTTATATTCCATCTAACCCGTTCATATGTGTATCTCTCCACGATGAAAAGGAATTCTAAAAATGATCTTGATCCAAAACTGATGAGAGTTACAATGAGCTATTATATAGATAATATCACCAGGACACAACTTGAAACTAACGATTTTCTTATGTTGTGCAAGGTACCATCTGAAAAATGCAGTTATTGAAGGAGTCGTCCCATTTGAAATGGGCCACGGAATGACTGCATTTGAGTTCCCAGCCACGGATCCAAGATTCAACAAGGTTTTCAACAGGGGCATGGTAAATCACACCACCTTAACTATGAAGAGGATTCTCCAGACTTACGAGGGGTTTGAACAAGTAAAGGAGGTGGTCGACGTCGGTGGAGGGACTGGAGCTACACTTAACATGATCATTTCTAAGTATCCACACATTAAAGGAATTAATTATGATTTGCACCATGTAATAGCTGATGCGCCCACTTATCCTGGTAAATATCCATCTACCAGCAGATAATTTATAACTGGTTAAGTTTACGGAACATCCAACCCGTTCAATTGAATGATCCGCTATGAGGAACACTTTGTACAAAAATGAGCCCCAGCCACTGACCAAGTGGACCACACTTGTATTTTCTACACTGATTTTTTAATGTTGTGGCTCACTTGATGATTGGATTGGGCTAATTTTTACACAAGGTAAACCTCATGGTGGGGCCAACCTATTAGGAGGATAGAAATTCAAAGTTACTTAACAGGTTGGAAGTAATACACCGGGAGGACTGTAAACTGTGGTCCAACCTGTTGGATTCGAGACCTTCTCATACCCACACACCCACACACATGCACACGTGTGTGGGTGTGGGCGTGCACACAAGCGTGCGTGTGCGTGTGTTTATCTGCGTGAGAATTCTACTTATTTAAAATGTTTTCAATAAGCTTATACTAAAAAAATTACCTCTTTGGAGGACCTTCTGATTAGATTTTTTAAAATAGAAGTTGGGGTTGGTTGTGCCAGCAAAGGAATCGTTGTAGGCGTAGTTGCGCTCTAATGTGATGTTTATGTGAAATCCACTCTGTCTACTAAAGGTTCTTCACACCATTTTAGGCTTAGGGCCAAGACATCAACCCCATCCGTGGAACAGTTGGAAACAGTGCAGAGGGCAATAGTCATCCTTCAAAGTATTTCCCTTGGAGTGGCCCACCTGAAACATGAATGGGCTTGATTTTGGCCTCGGGCCTAAATTTTGTTGTGACATTTGGAGTGAATTTCATGTGATCATCACAGTGGGCCTTATAAAAAGCAAGGGTGAACGTCTCTCTCGTAATAGTTTTCTTTGGTATGGCTCCCTTGAATCAAACTATTTGGCCATGGGCATGAGCTTGCTCATCTAATGATGGGAGCCAAGCTCATGCATATCATGGTGGGCCCTTAAAAGATTAAGGGTGGTAATTTTGCAAGGCTAACCGTGAAATGTATGTGAGATCTACAACAATAGTTAGAAGTGTAATCCCAATTTAAGCCTAGGACCAGAAAATTAGGTTGACATGTGATCCAGGTTGGTCACACCAAAGGAAACAGCTAAGAGAAAGACAACTTCCCTTGATTTCTATAGGGTCCAATTTAATGATTATATGAAATGACACTAACATTAGATGAGGCATCAAACTCTTAATCCTGCTACTCATTTATGAAACTTAGTCGTTGCCATCAATGATGCCCCCTACCCCTTTCAAAATGCTCGTACAGTTAAAGGCCAGCATGCATTTTAGCTTTTTTAGTCTCGAGTCTTAAAAAAAGGCCCATCCATGATACACGAAGGCCACACCTGTATACTATTTTCAATCATGTGGTTAACTCGAATCACGGATGGGTTGCTTTTTAGTCCCTGGGATGTAATATCGGGTGACACACCTAGGGGTAGGTTGGATTTCAAAAAACGATCACAGTGGGGGCCACCATTGTCCCAAACCCCTTTGGTGGCACGCTGACCTCAACTTCTATTAAGGAAGGTACTACAGTGATAATTAAGTTAAATTAATCGGTTAGCTTATTAACATCCATTTCAAAAAAGGTACCAGAATGTCAATTCTATATTAGGTAGGTAGCATTTTGTAAAATTCCCAAAAAATTCCACATGCGTGCGTGCATTATTTGTTTAGCATAGACACACATGTATGTATGCACGCTATACAGAGCTCTCTCTCTCTCTCTCTCTCTCTCTCTCTCTCTCTCTCTCTCTCTATCTATCTATCTATATATCTATATATATATATATATATATATATAGGCTCACAATTGTTACACTTCTATTCTACATTTGAAGCTCTTGTATAGGTACACGTGTGCATGTTTACCTACCCAAACATTATGATGGATTGATTTTGGCTAACTGTATAGCTTTCTACGCCGTTTGGCTAAGATCAAATATAATCTCTCTCCTAAAATTACGAAGGACTGATTTTGGTTGCAGGTGTGGAGCACGTCGGGGGAGATATGTTCGTCAGTGTCCCCAATGGAGAAACCATTTTCATGAAGGTGAATATATAGTTGCTTACCTTGTCTAGGTAGTGTGACGAAGGGGGATGGCCCATCTCGCCTGGCGCAAGTTTACCTTGCTTCGATTGAGCCCACTCCGTAAGGAGTTTTAGGCCTGACAATTAATTGGGCCTACTATATCTGGCTACAGGCCAATGGTTGAAGAGTATCCAGAGAGTGGGCTGGTCCAGACTGGCCTGAGCCTGATGGCTTAGAACACGTAATGGTATGGGAAGTCCGGGCCATTTGCTAACAGTCTTAGGTTGGGATGCCAATGCTCCGGCTGCTCCATCTGACCTCAGGACCTCATGTAGGACTTGTGATTTATTTTTATAGCAGTTATGCAACTTGACAGAGCTAGCCCAGATAACTAATAATGAAGTTAGTCTGGATCCATGGCCCACTTGTATCAGTCATGTATCAGGTCCGAGTGAAGGCCCACCACTTATAGCTGTCATGGGTTAGGCCCAAAGCAAGGCCCACCACGTATAGCTGTCAATGGTCAGGCCCGGAGCCAAAACCCACTACATGTGGTCTAGCAAGTGGAACATGGTAATGGACATTTCTGATATATGACATTCTCTACATGTGGGCCGAATGTTCCAACACATGCCGATGACCGTAGATTGTATTGACGACCAGTGCTTCTACGGAATATATAGCCATTGGCTGGATGGCAAGACTTCTCCCTTCAGTGGGTGGTCCCACCTTATTAATGTCTTAGATCCTGTCCAAATGTGCCACCTGTAACTTTCATGGAGCCAACCAGTTTTGTGAGATTGGCATGCGTTTGTGAGGAATTTGATTGACGCGTATATGAAAATTTGACAGTGGATACTTCATGATTGGAGCGACGAGTGGTGCCTGAAGGTTTTGAAGAACTGTTACGGTGCACTTCCGGACTTTGGGAAGGTGATCGTCGTGGAGTCGATTCTACCATCAGTTCTTCAGACGAATCTATCCGATAAATGTGTCTTCCAACAAGACATGCTAATGCTGGCATATAATCCAGGAGGAAAGGAGAGAACAAAGGAGGAGTTTGAGTCCCTGGCAAAGAGTGCTGGGTTTGCTGGGATTAGAGTTCTATGTTGTGCTAATCACTCTTGGGTCATGGAATTCTACAAAAAGGAAATGTCACTTACAGCTCGGATAACCTTGGCTGAATGAAGCATTGTACTATGCTCCACCCAGAATATCTACTGGTAACTAGGTTTTTCAGTTTGTGGAAATGGGTTCATGACTTCCCGATCCAAATTATTGATATGAGGGGCCTCATTTTGATTTCCCACTCACATGAAATACGGCGCCGCATGGGTAAATCTCCCCAAAATGGAAAATACAACTGTCCACAATCAAATGGAACTGATAATTTGACGCTCGTGATCTTCCAATATATGAGAATTTTACTGCATGAAACATTATCCTTTGTTGGGCTGATAACATGAATGGTTTGGATCATGGAGCCATGGGACCTACTTGTACGTAAAAGCAATGGGTAAGGTTATGGTTTCGAATTATCTTGTGTCTGTGTGTCTTTAGTTTTATAATTTTATAAGAAAATGTAACTAGAATTTGGAACCCTATAGATAATTTTCTTGAAGTATGAAAGGACCGAGGACCTCAATTGTGATACCTGTTGGAGTCCACATGAACACATGAAATGAACCCCAAAATGTTTACATGAGAAATTCAATAGGTAAGGAAAATGAAGAAAAGTGGGTAGAGATCCGACCTCTAATTGGGCCATTACTAAGAGCAGCTGGTGAAATAGAGCTTCTGGAAAAGGCTGAAATACATAGTGAAAATCATCTGCAACTTAGTCTGACCGTTCACAGTGCTTGAACAGCCGTAATCAGATACACAAGACTAATAAAATTCTACTCCATCTTTGCAAGTAATGGATTCTTACCTTCTTGCGAAATGACACATTTAGGACAAATGCTACTAGCTTAGTACGATAAATAGTAGAAACAGTTGATCTGGCTACAACAGTAGTAGTCGGGATACTCTCAAGCATAACAACCATCATATCAAGAATAGGTCCAACATCCCCTACCTGTTAATTCAAGATGTCAACCTTTTGTCCAGCAAAACTAAGCTCCCTATTTCGATATATATAAGAATCCACATTGAACACCCAAGAGAAGATTTGCTAGGCCCAACACAGTGTTGGGGGTCTTGCACAAAACCTT
Source organism: Magnolia officinalis (assembly GCA_021015155.1). Lineage (NCBI taxonomy): Eukaryota > Viridiplantae > Streptophyta > Magnoliopsida > Magnoliales > Magnoliaceae > Magnolia > Magnolia officinalis. The sequence goes on from JAJHSJ010000007.1 coordinate 40,983,810, forward strand.
AGGATCTAGTCCTCCAGAACAAACCAGAATTATGGATAATAAAGCAATGAAAACAATGAATGCATCAATCACACACTACACAAGAGATTTTTATGTGGAAAACCCTCAAAGAGGTAAAAACCACGGGACCTCGTCCAGATCAACAATCCACTATGAAGTAGAACGTTACAAACTTCTTCACTCACACAGGAGTAGATAAACAGTAAGAGAAATAGAGAAAAGGGAGAGATCTAACCGATTACGAGGACATAGAAGCGTTGAAATATAGATTGCACAGTAGATAACCTCCACAAGCAGAACCACCCTTTTATAAGCTTCCTCTCTCTCTTCCTCTCTCTCTCACACCTTTGATAGTCCTAAACCCTTTAGCAAATCCCTTGTAAAGCTTTAGGAAACCCTCTTGTTGTACCTAGAAAGCCCTAGGAACTCCTATTTAAAGTTTTAGGAAACTCTTTTCCGCATCCCAGTTGCGAAAGGACTTGCGATATGAAATCCGCGCAAAATCGCGGAACGAATCTATGTAACCTCGATTGGTCGAACCGAGTCCACGACCGGTCGTGAGTCACCTTCGACCGGTCAAGCACCTCGGTCGACTGGTCGAGCACCCCGGAGAAAAATAGTCTACAGTCGCTGGACCCACCTTCTTCAAGCCGGCCAGGTTTCTACAAACCTCAAACTTGCCCTTGAGCAAAGCCTTGGTTATCATATCTGACCCATTATCGTCCGTGTGGACCTTCTCAAGCTGTAACATCTTCTGTTCCAAAGTATCCCTGATACAGTGATATCGAATCTCTATGTACTTTGACTTGAAATGCTGACTTGGATTCTTGCTCAAATGTATAGTACTCTGACTATCGCAATAGACCACATGCTCCTCCTCCTTCAAGCTAGTTCCTGTAGGAACTTCTTCATCCAAAACATCTCTTTACATGCCTCTGTTACTGCAATGTACTCGGCCTCTGTCGTCGACAATGCTACGACCTTCTATAGCTTGCTCCGACAGGAGACCGTTCCCCCTGCAAACGTGAACATGAACCCCGATGTAGAGTTCCTGGAGTCTATGTCACCTGTCATATCTGCATCTGTGTAGCCCTCTAACACAGGTTTACCGTCACCATAGCATAGGCTCAACCTGGATGAGCCTCTTAGATACCGTAGTATTCATTTTACCACTGCCCAATGCTCTTTGCCAGGATTGGCAAGATACCGGCTGACAACACCAACCGCATATGCTATGTATGGGCGTGTACATACCATAACATACATCAAACTTCATACTGCTACACGTATGGTATCTTCTGCATCTCTTCCACCTCTGCTTTTGTCTTGGGACACTGCCTGTCGCTCAATCTGAAGTGACCATCTAGTGGAGTACTGACCGGCTTTGCTGCATTCATATTGAACTGCTCTAGGACTTTCTCAATATACCGCTCTTGTGACAGCCAGAGCTTCCTGCTGCTTCTATCACGAGTTATCTCCATTCCTAGGATCTGTCTAGCCGGGTACAAGTTTTTCATCGCAAAAGACTTACTCAACTCCTATTTCAGCCTGTCGATCTTCTTGATGTATTTTCCCATGATGAGCATGTCATCAACGTATAAGAGCAGAACTAAGAAATCACCATCTGAGAACTTGCGCGTGAACACACAGTGGTCCGACTCCGTTCTGTCACACCCATGTTTTAACATAAACGAGTCGAACTTCTTGTACCATTGCCGTGGAGCTTGTTTTAGCCCATACAAGCTCTTCCTCAGCCTCACACCATATGTTCCTTGCCCTCAACTTCGAACCCCTCTGGTTGGTGCATGTAGATCTCTTCTTTCAGGTCACCATAGAGAAATGCAGTTTTAACATCAATTGCTCTATCTCTAGATCCATGCTAGCCGCCAATCCAAGCAATACCCGTATGGATGTTATCTTCACCACTGGTGAGAATATCTCCTCGAAGTCTATGCCTTTCCTCTGACCAAACCCTTTCACCACAAGTCTGCCCTTGAACCTCGTCTGTGAATTCTTCTGCTCAATCTTCTTTCTGAACGCCCACTTGTTGCTCAAGGCTTTTTTGCCCTTAGGCAATTTCACCATATCATAGGTGTGGTTCTTATGCAAGGATTCTATCTCTTCTTGCATAGCTTTTAACCATTCCCCCTTATGCTCGTCAGCTAGAGCCTCAAAATAGTCTTATGGATCTCTCCCATCAGTCAGCATAATGTACTCATGTGGCGAGTACCTCTTGGACGACTGTCTGTCCCTAGATGACCTCCTTACCTGTGGCTTAATAGGTGGATCAAGTGGGGGCTGCTCCCCTGGTCCATCTTCTAAAGGAACTCCCTCGTCCTCTGCACCTTGCTGTACTCCCCCGTCATCAGGCACCACGGGAGGAGTAAATGGATCCATGTCCTCTAGCTCCCCTGAACTCTGCTGATTTTTCTCTGGCTTATTAATGTCTTCTATACACTGATCTTCAAAGAAAACACATCTCTGCTCCTGACGAGCTTCCTTTCGGTCAGATCCCATAACCTGTAACAGAACTTTTCATCACCGTACCCTAAGAACACACACTGCCTGATCTTCATATCGAGTTTGGACCTCTAGTCCTTTGGTACGTGAATGGATGCCTTGCATCCAAACACCCTGAGATGACTGTATGATGGATCATGTCAAGTCCACACTTTCTCAGGTACTTCTCCATTCAATGGGGCTGATGGAGACCTGTTTATCAAATACACTGCCATGTGTATTGCTTCTCCCCAGAACGTCTTGGGCAATTTCGCATGGGATAACATGCATCTGATTCTTTCGACAATGGTGCGATTCATTCGTTCAACTACACCATTATGCTTGGGGAGGTCTTGGGAACCGTCTGGTCATACCGTATACCCAGGGACTTGCAGTACTCATGAAAGTCGTCAATGTATTCACCACCATTGTCAGTGCGGATGTACTTCAATGGTCTACCTGTTTCTCTCTTGACCATAGCATGAAACAATTTAAACACACCAAAGACCTCGTCCTTGGATTTCAAAGCATAAACCCAAACCCTCCTAAATGCATCATCTATAAAAGTAACAAAATACAATGCCCCACCCAAGGTTTTTGTCCTCATAGGACCACAAACATCAGAATAAACCAAATCTAATTCATGCACTTTATTAACATGAGAAGCAGTTTTAACGAATGAAACTCTATGTTGTTTCCCTGATAAACAATCAAGACATGTTTTAAGAGGTGTTCCTGTCACGTCTGGAAGGAACCACTTCTTTGCTACCTGAAGCCCTTTTTCACTCATGTGGCGTAGACGCTTATGCCACATGTCAATAATTGAATCTTCCGCTGCGTTCAACCCGCCCTTGTACATACTGACACTTGCGTTGTACAGGGTGCAACACTTCTTTCCTCTTGCCACGATCAACGATCCCTTAATGAGCTTCCATCGCCCACCAGCAAACCGGCTTCATAGCCATCATCATCCAACCTTCCCGTCGACATCAAGTTGAGACGAAGGTCTAGGATATGCCTCACATCCCTGAAAACCAATGTGCAGCCCACATCGGTCTTGACACAAATATCACCGACTCCTATGATTTTTGATATGCCAGAATTTCCTATCTTCACAGTCCCATAGTCACCTGACTTGTAGCTTGTGAAGAAGTCCCTGTGTAGAGTCGCACGAAAAGAAGCTCCCGAGTCTATCACCCAGTCGGTGTCTTGACTCGTAGTCGTGAGACATACATCATGACCTATAGAAAGAGTAACTACAACGTCCCCATCTGAAGCGACCGCAGTGGAATCTGATTCATCTTCCTTCCCTTTTCCATTCTTGTCGTTCTTCTTACCACGACATTCATGCTTGTAGTGGCCCTTCTTGCCACAATTACAACATTCAACATCTTTTATGTTACTTGACTTGCCTCTTGATTTTTCTCGGACCTTCCCGCCCTTCCTGTTCTTTCCTCTCTTCTGTTCTTGTGTTACAAAGGCCTCTTGCTGAGTAGACCCCTGAGACTTCCTCCTTGTCTCTTGATTGAAGAGACAGCTAATTACCTGTTCCATGGATATCTTTCCGTCTTGCGCGGAGTTACTTAGAGACACCACCAATGTCTCCCAACTGTCAGGCAATGAACTAAGCAAAAGTAAAGCCTGCAATTCATTATCTAGGACCATCTTCATAGAGGTGAGTTGGTTCACTATATTGCAGACCTCATTCATGTGCTTGGCCACAGAACCACCATCCTTGAACTTGAGATTCACAAGTCACCTTATCAGAAAATTTTTATTACCGGCTGTCATCCTCTCATACAGTCCTTATAATTTCATCCATAGGCTAGCGGCTGAGGTTTCCGTAGACACATGGTAGAATACAGAATCATCCAACCATTGTCTAATAAACCCCACCGCCTTTCGGTCCATCTTCTTCCAATCATTATCAATCATATCCTTGGATTTTGCTGATATGCCTAAAATTGGAGAATATAGGTCCTTGCAATAAAGTAACTCCTTCATCTTAGCCTTCCATATGGTCCAGTTAGAACCATTGAGGCTGATCATCCTTGATGAGCCACCTTCCATAATTAAAAACCATTCCAACCCGTTTAATGAACTTAGCTCTGATACCACTTTGTTGGGGGCCTTGCACAAAACCTTAGGATCTAGCCCTCTAGAACAAACCAGAATTATGGATAATAAAGCAATGAAAACAATCAATGCATCAATCACACACCACACCAGAGATTTTTACGTGGAAAACCCTCAAAGAGGTAAAAACCACGAGACCTCGTCCAGATCAACAATCCACTATGAAGTAGAACGTTACAAACTTCTTCACTCACGTAGGAGTGGATAAACAATAAGAGAAATAGAGAAAACAGAGAGATCTAACCGATTACGAGGACATAGAAGCGTTGAGATATAGATTGCACAGTAGATAACCTCCACAAGCAGAACCTCCCTTCTATAAGCTTCCTCTCTCTCTCACCTTTGATAGCCCTAAACCTTTAACAAATCTCTTGTAAAGCTTTAGGAAACCCTCTTGTTGTACCTAGAAAGCCCTAGGAACTCCTATTTAAAGTTTTAGGAAACTCCTTTCCGCATCCCAGTTGCGAAAGGACTTGCGACACGAAATCCACGCAAAATCGCGGAACGAATCTGCGTAACCTCAACTGGTCGAACCGAGTCCACGACCGGTCATGAGTCACCTTCGACCGGTCGAGCACCTCGGTCGACTAGTCAAGCACCCCGGAGAAAAATAGTCCACAGTCGCTGGACTTTGAGTCGTGCCACGACTCGTCTTCCACGACTGGTCGACCACAGCCTTCGACAGGTCGAGCGAGGCTCACGACCGGTCGATGACGGGTCAAAAAACCCATCGCATAGGGGGCTGTAAACAGATCAAATTCAAAGCGGATCTGCACACATGTCAATATGATCCGATCATGAACAATAAAATATAAATGAATTTAATCTGATTCATAACGAAAATTAAGGCATAACTTTGATACCTATGGTTTAACTAAAGGTATGACCCTTGATAGAGTGGAAAGGCAAGCAGGATTCATGTAGCCAACCCCAATTAATAGGGATAAGGCTTGGATGATGATGATGATCTAAATTTGATCCAATATCAGATGGATCATATGAAGCACTATTTGTATTCAATCATTGTTAATGCATTTTGTTTCCTGTTTTATACAATATCCTATTAAAATGAATAATGATTTTTTCCCTTGAACCTGTAAACCTCGCATCAAAACCTAACTACATGTTGCATCACCATTATAAACAGATAGGATTGGACTGGATTGTATCTTTATATATGTGTCAAATCTGGATTAGTAGGATCGAATTCCGATCAGATACGATGCATAAACAGCCTCACCAACACACCTTTATACGGCCCAACATGGCATGTGTGCCATAACTAATAGATCAGATGCATAGTGAATGACCTGACCTAAAAATCAGACTGGTCAACTCATCACATGGGCCACACATACGATAATATTGGATGGTTTTAAAAAAAAATTGCCAATTAGTTGGACCAGCTTGATTTCGGGCCAGATGGTCTACCTAGTCGGACCCCCAGATGGATGCATCAATGAGTCTTCTCTGTCAATAGTTCTTGAAAAGTTAAATAGGCATAAGATACACATTTTATTCCAACTTTGTTTTGAGTTTCCAGCGTTGTCATTATAACAACATCTGATGGCGACATGACAACTAATCTGTGGATAGGGCTAAAGGAGGGTTGATGTCAGGTGGGTAGCCAGTCATTAAACCTTTGCCAAGGAAACGATGAGAAGTCTGGTTCTAAATGATTGCTAAACCAAGATTTATTGGAACCAAGCAGTTGGCAGAAAATGTACACATGACGTATATTAACTCAAGTAAAACCAACTAGATTGTGCATCCCACTGTCACCAAGTCGCAATCCCAAGATTGGATTAGTTGAGCAATCCTAACCTAACATTCGTGGATGCTTGTTTCACTACGTGTATGCTAAGTATGCAATTTTAAAGTGCCAATGTATCATCCATTTCACTCTACCAGAGCATCACATCCTTTCTTTTCTTTTTGGAATTGCGACTAAGGATCCCAAAATGCCCAAAATGCAATATACAGCTTCCTTGGTTCCTAAACACACATAGGAAAGGAGAGAGAGAGAGAGAGAGAGAGAGAGAGAGAGAGAGAGAGAGAGAGAGAGAGAGAGAGAGAGAGCTATTTGAATGACCTGAAACATCTATGGGTTATAAGATTCCAAGATACTCCTTTTAGTTTTGGACAACATAAAAAGGAGATTGCAATATATATTATATATTATATATATATATGTGTGGTGGTGTGTGGTGGTGTGTGTTGTGTGTGTGTGTGTGTGTGTGTGTGTGTGGAGAGTAGAGAGGATTAACACACCTTATTTGCTAACTGTACAAGACACTTCTCTAGAGCATAATACAGAGCAACATTCTGCTCATTTATGGCATCTCCCGATTTTGGTAGTTCAATGGAGCACTGGAAGCATTTGCTCACGTATCTCATTAGGTCATTTATTACACCAACTATAGCTCCAGAAGGCTCCAGCCTTGAGTGCTGAGATAGATCTGTGGTAAATTTGACTATATCGATATGCATGCTGGGCTGTTTATTGACATTTTTGTGATCCAAATGCCTGACCAATATAGATAACATTAGATGACCGTTCTGTCTTGCGGGTTGAACCAAAATCAATGTAAAGTGCCAAACCAAAAAAGTGAGGTATTTTATGATGCTCAATCGAAAAAACAACTAAAGTTTAGAGCTATGCTTCAATAATGTAAGTTGTTTGTTTGGGTAGTCTCATAATGGGGATTTTTCTCCTCATTGTTGGGATCGATGAAATCGAACAGGTTTCGATATCATCGATAATTGCAGGATTTTTCACTGCTGGTTGTTGGACAGTTTTTTGGTCCTGTCGATATCATCGAGAGACTTTCAGATGATATCGAGGCTGTCATCGAGAGTAGCTCGATGACATCGATAATTGTTGGAATTTCCACCCCTGGTCGCTGGACAGGTTTTGTCCCGTCTCGATATCATCGAGAGACCTTCAGATGATATCGAAGCTGTTATCGAGAGACCTTCAATATCATCGACGAGTTTCGCAGATGCGATTGCGGAAATGCAGATTTTGCAGATTTTGTTTCCTATTTGGATTCTGCCTCCTTCTATTCTTATATAAAGGGGTGTATGCGGGATTGGGGTGTATTCCAGGGCATTTTAAGTTTTCAAAAGGTTTTCTAGGAGGGCTTAGGGCTATCAAAAGGTGAGAGAGAGAGTGATAGAGGAAGAGAGAGAGGAAGCTTGTGAAAGGGAGATTCTACTCGTAGAGGTGATTTACTTCGCAGTCCACGTCTCAACGCTTCTACGTCCTCGTGATCGGTGAGATCTCTCCGTTTTCTTTTGTTTCTCTTATTGTTTATCCACTCCTGTGTGATTGAAGAAGGTTTGATCCAAGCGGTGTGTGCTTGTGATCGGTTGTAACGTTCTGCTTTATAGTGGATTGTTGATCTGGACGAGGTCCCGTGGTTTTTACCTCTTTGAGGATTTTCCACGTAAAAATCTCTGGTGTGGTGTGGTTTATGTTTTGATTTAGTTCATTGCATTATTATTCCATAATTTTGGTTCGTTTTGGGAGGCTAAATCCTAAGGTTTTGTGCAAGGCCCCCAACAAAGTGGTATCAAAGCTAAGTTCATTGAACGGGTAGGATCGGTTTTAAATTATGGAAGGTGGCTCATCAAGGATGATTAGTCTCAATGGTTCTAACTGGACCATATGGAAGGCTAAGATGGAGGAGTTGTTTTATTGCAAGGACCTATATTCTCCAATTTTAGGTATATCAGCAAAATCCAAGGATATGACTGATGATGATTGGAAGAAGATGGACCGAAAGACGGTGGGGTTTATTAGACAATAGTTGGATGATTCTGTGTTCCACCATGTGTCTACGGAAACCTCAGCCGCTAGCCTATGGCTGAAATTATAAGGACTGTATGAGAGGATAACAGCCGATAATAAAATTTTCCTGATAAGGCGACTTGTGAATCTCAAGTTCAAGGATGGTGGTTCTGTGGCCAAGCACATGAATGAGGTGAGTAATATAGTGAACCAAATCTCCTCTATGAAGATAGTTCTGGATGATGAATTGCAGGCTTTACTATTGTTTAGTTCATTGCTTGATAGTTGGAAGACATTGGTGGTGTCTCTAAGTAACTCCGCGCCAGATGGAAAGATGTCCATGGAAAAGGTAACCAGTTGTCTCTTCAATGAGGAGACAAGGAGAAAGTCTCAAGGGTCTACTCAGCAAGAGGCCCTTGTAACACAAGAACAGGGGAGAGGAAAGAACAGGAAGGGCGGGAAGGCCCGAGATAAATCAAGAGACAAGTCGAGTAACAAAAAAGATGTTGATTGCTGGAATTGTGGCAAGAAGGGCCAGTACAAGCATGAATGTCGCAGTAAGAAAAACGACAAGAAAGGAAAAGGGAAGGAAGATGAATCAAATTCCACCGCGGTCGCTTCAGATGGTGACGTTGTGGTTATTCTTTCAGCAGATCACGATGTATGTCTCACGGCTACGAGTCAGGACACCGACTGGATGATAGACTCAGGAGCTTCGTTTCATGCGACTCCACGTAGGGACTTCTTCACAAGCTGTAAGTCTGGTGATTATGGGACTGTGAAGATGGGAAATTTTGCTATATCGAAGATTGTGGGAGTCATTGATATTTGTGTGAAGATCGATGTGGGCTGCACATTGGTTCTCAGGGATGTGAGGCATATCCTAGACCTTCGCCTCAACTTGATATCGACGGGAAGGTTAGATGATGATGGCTATGAAAGTCGGTTTGTTAGTGGATGTTGGAAGATCGTCAAGGGTTCGTTGATCAGAGCTAGAGGAAAGAAGTGTTGCACCATTTACAAGGCAAGTGTCAGTATGTGCAAGGGTGGGTTGAACGTAGTAGAAGATTCAACTATTGACATATGACACAGGCTCTTGGCCACATGAGTGAAAAAGGGCTTCATCTACTAGCAAGGAAGTGGCTCCTTCCAGACGTGACAGATACACCACTCAAAACCTGTCTTGATTGTTTGTCAGGGAAACAACATAGAGTTTCATTCGTTAAAACTGTTTCTCATGTTAATAAAGTGCATGCATTATATTTAGTTTATTCTGATGTTTGTGGTCCTATGAGGACAAAAACCTTGGGTATGGAATTATATTTTATTACTTTTATAGATGATGCATCTAGGAGTATTTGAGTTTATGATTTGAAATCCAAGGATGAGGTCTTTGGTGTGTTTACACTGTTTCATGCTATGGTCGAGAGAGAGAGACAGGTAGACCATTGAAGTGCATCCGCACTGACAATGGTGGTGAATACATTGGCGACTTTCATGAGTACTGCAAGTCCTTGGGTATACGACATGAACAGACGGTTCCCAAGACCCCCCAAGCATAATGGTGCAGCTGAGCGAATGAATCACACAATTGTTGAGAGAATCAAATGCATGTTATCCCATGCAAAGTTGCCCAAGACGTTCTGGGGAGAAGCAATGCACACGGCAGTGTATTTGATAAATAGGTCTCCATCAGCCCCATTGAATGGAGAAGTACCTGAGAAGGTGTGGACTGGACAGGATCCATCGTATAGTCATCTCAAGGTGTTTGGATGCAGGGCATCCGTTCATGTACCAAAGGACGAGAGGTCTAAGCTCGATATGAAGATCAGGCAGTGTGTGTTCTTAGGGTACGGTGATGAAAAGTTCAGTTACAGATTGTGGGATCCGACAGAGAGGAAGCTCGTCAGGAGCAGAGATGTGATTTTTTTTCGAAGATCAGTGTATAGAAGACATTGGTAAGCCAAAGAAGAATCAGCCTAGTTCAGGTGAGCTAGAGGATATGGATCCGATTATTCCTCCCGTGTGCCTGATGATGGGGGAGTATAACAAGGTGCAGAGGACGAGGGAGTTCCTTCAGAAGATGGATCAAGAGAGCAGCCCCCACTTGATCCACTTGTTGAGCCACAGGTGAGGAGGTCATTTAGAGATAAACAGTCGTCCAAAAGGTACTCGCCACATGAGTACATTATGTTCACTGATGGGGGAGAGTCGGAAGATTATTCTGAGGCCCTAACCGACAAACATATGGTGGAGTGGTTGAAAGATATGCAAGAGGAGATGGAATCCTTGCATAAGAACCACACCTATGACATGGTGAAATTGCCTAAGGGAAAGAAAGCTCTGAACAACAAGTGGGTGTTTAGAAAGAAGGTTGAGCAGAAGAATTCATAAACGAGGTTCAAGGCCAGACTTGTGGTGAAAGGGTTTGGTCAGAGGAAAGGCATAGACTTCGAAGAGATATTCTCACCAGTGGTGAAGATGACATCTATACGGGTGTTACTTGGGTTGGCGGCTAGCATGGATCTGGAGATAGAGCAGTTAGATGTTAAAACTGTCTTTCTCCATGCTGACCTGGAAGAAGAGATCTACATGCATCAACTGAAGGGGTTCGAAGTCAAGGGCAAAGAGCATATGGTGTGTAGGCTGAGGAAGAGTTTGTATGGGCTGAAACAAGCTCCAAGGTAGTGATACAAGAAGTTTGACTCGTTTATGTTCAAACATGGGTATGACAGAAAGGAGTCGGACCACTGTGTGTTCACGCGCAAGTTCTCAGATGGTGATTTCTTAGTTCTGCTGTTATACGTTGATGACATGCTCTTCATGGGAAAAGACATCAAGAAGATCGACAGGCTGAAATAGGAGTTGAGCAAGTCTTTTGCAATGAAAGACTTGGGCCCAGCTAAACAGATCCTAGGAATGAAGATAACCCATTACAAAAGCAGCAGGAAGCTTTGGCTGTCACAAGAGCGGTATATTGAGAAAGTCTTAGAGCGGTTCAATATGAATGCATCGAAGCAGGTCAGTACTCCACTGGATGGTCACTTCAGATTGAGTGACATGCAGTGTCCCAAGACGAAGACAGAGGTGGATGAAATGCAGAAGATACCCTACGCGTCAGCTGTAAGAAGTTTGATGTATGTTATGGTGTGTACACGCCCAGACATAGCATATGCGGTTGGTGTTGTTAGCCGGTATCTTGCCAATCCTGATAAAGAGCATTGGGCAGCGGTGAAGTGGATACTGCGGTATCTAAGAGGCTCATCCAGGTTGAACCTATGTTATGGTGACGGAAAACCTGTATTAGAGGGCTACACAAATACAGATATGGCAGTCGACATAGACTCCAGGAAGTCTACATCGGGGTTCATGTTCATGTTTGCAGGGGGAGAGGTTTCTTGGCAGAGCAAGCTACAGAAGGTCGTAGCATTATCTACGACAGAGACCGAGTACATTGCAGTCACAAAACATATAAAGAGATTCTTTGGATGAAGAGGTTCCTACAGGAACTTAGCCTGAAGCAGGAGCAGCACGTGGTCTATTGCGATAGTCAAAGTGCTATACACTTGAGCAAAAATCCAAGTCAGCACTCCAAGTCGAAGCACATAGAGGTTCGGTATCACTGGATCAAGGATATTTTGTAACAGAAGGTGTTACAGGTTGAGAAGTTACACACGGACGATAATGGGCCAGACATGATGACCAAGGCTTTGTTCTAGGGCAACTTTGAAGTTTGTAGAAACCAGACTGACTTGAAGAAGTGAACTCCTCCTGAGTCGAAAAGGGAGAGATTTGATGGGGATTTTTCTCCTCATTCACTACCAAAAAAAGGGACAAAGGCTACGGATAAAATCCGTAGCCTTAGACCTATGGCTACGGTTCTAGTCCGTAGCACGTCCGTAGTCGTAGGTGCAGTAACAATAGGTCTGGAACCTATAGCTACGGATTAAATCCGTAGCTATAGGTCACAACAGCTACTGATTGAATCCGTAGCAATTATGTCCGTAGCTATAGGTTTCAACAGCTACGGATATATTCACTACAGCTACGGATTAAATCCGTAGCTATATCTGACAATAACTACGGATATAATCCGTAATAATTATATCCGTAGCTGTAGATTACAACAGCTGCGGATTTAATCACAACAGCTACGGATTGAATCTGTAGCTATATCTGGCAATAGCTACGGATATAATCCGTAGCAATTATATCCGTAGCTGTAGATTACAACAGCTACAGATTTAATGACAACAGCTACGGATTGAATCCGTAGCTATATCTGGCAATCGCTTCGGATATAATCCGTAGCAATGATATCCGTAGCTGTAGATTACAACGGCTACGAATTTAATCACAACAGCTACGGATTGAATCCGTAGCTATAGGTTACAACGCTACGGATTATTTGTTTATTCAATTATCACCTGTATAATCATTCAATTACCACCTGTATAATCATCCTATATAATCATTCAATTACCACCTGTATAATCATCCTGTATAATCATTCAATTACCACATGTATAATCATTCAATTACCACCTGTATAATCATTCATTCATTCCATTACAATCAATTACAATCATTCATTCATTTAATTAATAATTACAATCCTTCATTCAGACAATTACAATCCTTCATTCAATCAATTACAATTACAATCCTTCATTCAATCAATTACAATTACAAATACAATAATGCTGAAAATACAAATCTTTGGCTTCATTAGGGAAATTTGCTCGACTTCACCCTGAAATTTCAAAGATAAAGAATTGAAAGAATGAATATCCTTCATTCAATGAATTACAATTACAATTTACAATTACAATAATGCTGAAAATACAAATCTTTGGTTTAGGTTAAGTTATAGGTTAAGGTTTAGGTTTAGGAAACCGGTTTCAAGTTCGGGATCGGATTTAAGTTTGGGTTTTCAAGTTTAGGTTTAGGTTTAGGTTAGGGAGTTGAGATTCTGATTAGGTGTAGGTTTAGGTTAAGGGATTTGAGAATAGGTTAAGGTGTAGGTTTAAGAAATCGGGTTCGGGTTCGGGATCCGGTTTAAGCTTGGGTTTTCAAGTTTAGGTTTAGGTTTAGGTTAGGTAGTTAGGTTTAGGTTAGGTTGTAGGTTAAGGTTTTGGGAATTGAGAATAGGTTAAGGTTTAGGTTTAGGAAACGGTTCGGGTTCGGGATCGAGTTTATTTTGGGTTTTCAAGTTTAGGTTTAGGTTTAGGTTAGGGAGTTAGGTTTAGGTTACGTTGTAGGTTAAGCTTTAGGGAATTGAGAATAGGTTAAGGTTTAGGTTTAGGAAACCAGGTTCGGGTTCGGGATCGGGTTTAAGTTTGGGTTTTCAAGTTTAGGTTAGGTTTAAGTTAGGGAGTTAGGTTTAGGTTAGGTTGTAGGTTAAGGTTTAGGGAATTGAGAATAGGTTAAGGTTTAGGTTGAGGAAACTGGGTTCGGGTTCGAGACGGGGTTTAAGTTTGGATTTTCAAGTTTAGGTTTAGTTTAGGTTAGGGGAGTTAAGTTTAGGTTAGGTTTTAGGTTAAGCTTTGGGGAATTGAGAATAGGTTAAGGTTTAGGTTGAGGAAATTGGGTTCGGGTTCGGCATCGGGTTTAAGTTTTGGTTTTCAAGTTTAGGTTTATGTTTAGGTTAGGGAGTTAGGTTAAGGTTAGGTTATAGGTTAAGGTTTAAGGAATTGAAAATAGGTTAAGGTTAGGTTGAGGAAACCGGGTTCAGTTCGGGTTCGGGTTTAAGTTTGGGTTTTCAATTTTAGGTTTAGGTTTAGGTTTAGGTTTAAGTTAGGTAGTTAGGTTTAGGTTAGTTTGTAGGTTAAGGTTTAGGTTTAGGAAACCGGTTTGGGGTTCGGGATCGGGTTTAAGTTTGGGTTTTCAAGTTTAGGTTAGGTTTAGGTTAGGTTGTAGGTTAAGGTTTAAGGAATTGAGAATAGGTTAAGGTTAGGTTGAGGAAATTTGGTTCAGGTTCGGCATCGGGTTTAAGTTTAGGTTTTCAAGTTTAGGTTTAGGTTTAGGTTAAGGAGTTGAGATTTAGGATTAGGTGTAGGTTTAGGTTTAGGGATTTGAGAATAGGTTAAGGTTTAGGTTTAGGAAACCGGTTTCGGGTTCGGGATCGGGTTTAAGTTTGGGTTTTCAAGTTTAGGTTTAAATTTAGGTTAGGTAGTTAGGTTTAGGTTAGGTTGTAGGTTAAGGTTTAGGGAATTGAGAATAAGTTAAGGTTTAGGTTAGGAAACCGGGTTCGGGTTCGGGATCGGGTTTAAGTTTGGGTTTCAAGTTTCAGTTTCAGTTTAGGTTTAGGTTAGGGAGTTAGGTTTTAGGTTCGGTTGTAGGTTAAGGTTTAGGGAATTGAGAATAGGTTAAGGTTTAGGTTGAGGAAACTGGGTTCGGGTTCAGGACCGGGTTTAAGTTTGGGTTTTCAAGTTTAGGTTTAGGTTTAGGTTAAGGAGTTAAGTTTAGTTTAGGTTGTAGGTTAAGGTTTAGGGAATTGAGAATAGGTTAAGGTTTAGGTGAGAAAATTGGGTTCGGGTTCGGCATCGGGTTTAAGTTTGGTTTTACAAGTTTAGGTTTAGGTTTAGGTTAGGGAGTTGAGATTTAGGATTAGGTGGTTTAGGTTAAGGATTTGAGAATAGGTTAAGGTTTAGGTTTAAAGAAATCGAGTTCGGGTTCGGTATCATTGTAATGCCCTGAAATTCGGGGGTCGAGTATGAACTCAACTCCCGAGTTCCAACGCATCACTTATGCAACAACACAATGTCGGTTAAATGTTGTCTGAGGTTAGCGCAATAAACATGAATGAGATTAAACCAAAACAGTAATTCATACTCCAGTTCAATTGCATTTAAAAAACAGCGGAAGACTGAAATTTTATATACAAGTATGTAAAGTAACAAAATTTTCTGAACTTCAGAGTATGAGTACTAGCTGAGCACCAATATACATGTAAAGTTTGTAAATTAAAAACCCAAAATACATCCTCAAAAGAGCCCCGAAAGTCCCGCGATGCAGCCGGCCTAGGCGTAGCCGTCAGAATACTGCATGAAAGAGAACTCCTCCTGGTCCTCATCAACGTCGGGCTCTGGCTCCTGAACCAAGGCGCCCTCTAATCCTGCAACAGAGTCTGGTTGGTGTGTACAACACCGTCCCGTAACGTGGGAGTGAGTAGCTAACTCAGTGGAACAATAATGCATAAGTTAACATGTTATCAAATCAACCAAGCAGTAATGATAAGCAGTACAAATCAAGCATTTCTAACTACTCTTGTTAAATGCAAAATGATATGACATGATGCTGTATGCCCTTGCCAAACCACCCTCAAGCGACATCATCTTACGTTCGCGAATGCTTAACTCCCTCAGTGCGCCACATCTACAAAGCACATGCGGTGCGATGATGTTCATGATTACCAAGTTATTATTAGTCCATTTCAATCAGCAGTATTGGGAAACTAAGGTACCTCCCTTGTATCATTCCCAACATGATCCATTCTAGGGTCGTCAATCCTAGTTATTCTCATACGATGTTATGGTTTGAGAAGCTTAGTGATGGCATCGCAACAGGTTCGTCACCCGTCAGCGCGGATACAGATCTCACCGTATGCGGCTCAATTGCTGGCCGTCAGCTCGAGTACAGGTCTCACCGTACTCGGCTCAATCACTAGCCGTCAGCTCAGTACAGGTACAGGTCTCACCGTACTCGGCTCAACTCACACTCTAGTTACTGTGAAAGGCTCGTGGCCAATCACAGATACTTAAAGTACACTCGATGATACCACGGAGGACTCGTCGCCCGTCAGCACGAGCACAGATCTCACCGTACTCGGCTCTCGCCGAAGTATCGACAGCTCGAATACAGTGTCCCATACCACCGTATTCGGCTCACGAGATAGTTGCGCAATGGTCACTACGGGGAGGCACATGGCCCCAGCATAGGCCGACAGCTCGACCACGGTGTCCCATACCACCATGCCCGGCTCATGCGTCTTAGCGGATCTAGGTACCATGGTTAAACAGAAATCACCACTGGTAAGTTTGGTACCCTAGGTTCAAGCAGTAGCGACCAAACAAGGTGAACACACAACTACACTTCGGTTCAAGTGGCGAGCCTGACTAGCTCGAGCGCACCACAAGTTGAGCGATATGGAGCGCAAAAGCACTCCGCGTGGCCAACCACTATCGCCAACCGAAGTACGACTCGGGTTCGCCGGACCCGTCCTTTGTGGCGACATGAATCTCAGCCACAATCACAAGTCTGGTACCGAGTGTTTGGACTATAAACATAGTCCCAAACTCAAACAGTTTTCATCGCTAGCATGTGAAGTAAAGCATGGTAAACAAGCAATACAAGCATGTTAGTCGGCATGTTATAAAGCATAAAGTAAGACATGAAGTAAAGCATGTTACAAAGCATGTTGAGAAGCATGTTTAAAGCATATTGTAATGCATGTATAAAGCACTATCCCCATAGGGATAGAATTGTGTGTGCAATACAATTAAGTGGTTGCGGTGAACCACCGCATGGAGGGGATCCTACATGTCTCTAAGGGAGTTGGAGAACCCATATCAGCGCCTATCTAAGGCACTAGTACATGCACATGTACACCTACATGCACATACACAAACACTTAGAATACACGTTTCCAACATACATGACGTATGTTAGGCAAGTTCGTGATTGGGCTGTCCCTAAGCCCCGGGAGTATTTTTCCCGCGTATATCGTATTCATACAGCAAATAATCATTACAATTACATATCCAAAATCCGCACGTATGCGGGATTTCTAGAATACGCAATTTCAACATACATGGCATTTACACATGAACATGTATTTTCGCGATCTCTTTCGCCAAACTAGTATTTTATCCACACATGATATAATCAAACATTAAATAAACATGTCAAACATTTTCTCAACAAAAATACGTATACGGTATTTCTACGTATATCAGAGTATGTAAAATTCCATAATCTTTATCGCTAATCGAAACAGGAAACGGAAAGCACTTTGTACATGTGCATTTGCATGCAGATCATGAATCTATCATTATCTGACATTGAAAGCGTTGAAAACCGTAACTTATACGCTTAAAGTCCTCACCTCAGCCCTTGGAATTCCAACGAATCAGCAAGAAGGTTGGTGCTTCCGTATACGGGAGTTTCTTAGCCTAAAGATCGCATTCGATTAGTCTTTCCTTAACCTATCACTAATCAGGCTCAAATCAGACCTAGGGTTAGGGTTTCTTACCTTCAAATGGGGTGGAAACCGCCGGGAAATCTCTTGGATAGAGCGGTGTAGGCCGTGGGAGAAGTGGAAGCAGCAGGAGGAAGATCGGCGTCGATCTCCACAAGTTTCTCTCTTTTTCTCTCTCTTTCTCTCTTAGGGTTTGAACCCAAATTCGTATGGCTGTGAGAGGGGCTGTTCTAAGCCCCTTTTATAGCCAAAAACCTCCCAAAACAGACTCAGGTTCAAGGGTGACTGCTTACATAGGCATTTCGCCACTTTCCAAGCTCAAAAGGGGTGTTCTGGTGGCCCTCTTTGAGCCAAACGTCAGACTTAAGCTCACCCACTGCGGATCTACGTGGGATTACGTTTTCGGCTCGATCGGATTCCCAGATCGCACGTGGCGGACCACTTTCAGTTCAACGGTCCGTGGGCCACGATCGGAATTTCTGAGTACATGTAAATGTTCCTGAAATTTTTCTTAATCCGAGGGTGTAATTTGGTCTGATTCCGACGGTCAGGTTGCTTAATACTGACGCGCAACCGAAAGGTGCCAGACCAGATCACTATTCGATATTTTCTCTTGGATGGAAATAGTGTTTTTCACACTCCCTCGCTCCGGAGTGAAAATAATGGCCGTGGGACATCGGAATCACTGATTTTTGAGATGATTGTCAAGCCCAGTGGGGCGGTCCTGGTTCCTTAGCTTCGTGTTAATCGGACTCCCGATGTGCGATCTAGACCTCATACGAAGTTTCGTTTCAGTCCCGAGAGCAGACGGGTAATGAGTTTGGCTCTAGA
Source organism: Magnolia officinalis (assembly GCA_021015155.1). NCBI lineage: Eukaryota > Viridiplantae > Streptophyta > Magnoliopsida > Magnoliales > Magnoliaceae > Magnolia > Magnolia officinalis. Next base: position 41,002,268 of record JAJHSJ010000007.1, read on the forward strand.
CTTTAGGGTAACCTAGAGTCACCAATTCTGCAAGTTTGGGTCTTGCAGATCGTATTTAAAGCGATCCCAACGGATTTCATGATTTACCGAGTTTAGTACTTAGTTAACTTTGTTAAATTTCTAAAGGATTTAATCCTATGTGATTTCTGGTCGAGGTGGTACTCGGCCCAATGTACGGAAATTTTCAGGTCGTTACAATCTACCCCCCTTAAACAAAAAATTTCGTCCTCGAAATTTATACCTTTCGTAGTCCTCGAGAATCTGAGGGTAGTTCTTTCTGACCTCGGCCTCAGTCTCCCAGGTAGCTTCCTCCTCGGAATGATGTGTCCACAGCACCTTCACAAGTGGGATGACCTTGCTACGTAGTACCTGCTCCTCCTTCCTATCAAGGATACGCGTCGGGCGCAGCTCGTACGTAGCATCCTCGCTCAACTGTACCTGCTCCATCTGATGATATGCGTAGGATCAGGAACGTACTTCTTCAGCATAGAGACATGAAATACGTTGTGTACAGAAGCAAGCGGCGTAGGCAAGGCGAGACGATACGCCACATCACCCACTCGATCCAGTATCTGAAATGGACCGATAAATCTCGGTGTGAGCTTCCCTTCTTTCCGAACCGAAGGACTCCCTTCATAGGGGAAACTCGAAGGAAGACATGATCCCCGACATCGAACTCCAGCGGTCGCCGCCTCGTATCGGCGTAACTCTTCTGTCTGCTCTGCGCTGTGCGTAATCGACGCCTGATGATATCAATCTTCTCTGTAGTCGTCTGGACCAACTCTGGGCCAATCAGGCTGCGCTCGCCAACCTCTGCCCAGCAGTGCGGTGCCCTACAAGGTCGACCATATAAAGCCTCATAAGGCGCCATACCAATAGTCGCCTGGAAGCTGTTATTGTAGGCGAACTCTGCGTACGGAAGACAGTCATCCCAGCTGTCCTTGAAGTCCAACACACATGCTCGCAACATATCCTCCAAAATCTGATTTACCCGCTCTGTCTGCCCATCAGTCTGAGGATGAAACGCTGTACTGAACTTCAACTTCACACCCATCGCCTCCTGGATACGAGTCCAGAAGATGGATGTGAATCGCGTGTCTCTGTCCGACACGATCTCTAAGGGAACTCCATGCAGACGAACGATCTCTCTGATGTACAGTCTAGCCAGCTCGTCTGCAGAGTTCGTAACTCTGATAGGGAGAAAATGGGCCGATTTGGTCAACCGGTCCACAATCACCCAAATAGAATCATGTCCCTTCCTCGTCTTCGGCAGCCCTGATATGAAGTCCATGGAGATGAAGTCCCACTTCCACTCCGCTATAGGCATGGGCTGAAGCAGTCCAGGAGGTCGGCGATGTTCTGCCTTGACCTGCTGGCACGTCAGACACCGAGATACATACTCAGCGATGTGGGCCTTCATGTTGTCCCACCAGTAAGTCCGTCTCATGTCCTGGTACATCTTCGTGCTACCAGGATGCATCGCAAGCTTCGAGTTATGGGCAGACTCGAGAAGCTCGCGTCTCAAGTCAGCCACATCAGGAACACATAGGCGGCCACGGAATCGTAAACCCCCATCAGAACCAACTCTCCACTCGGAATCCACGGCGTCGCTAGCCTGCTCTCGAAGCTCAGACAGCCGTATATCGCCCCTTTGGGCCTCAACAATCCTGTCGTCAATAAGTGGCCGCGCCCGAACGTGCGCAACACACTCAAAAGGCTCCTCGACAGTGAGTCTCTGCTCGAAGTCGCGCACAAACTCCATCATGTCCCACTCGGCTATCATCAGCGGTGCCGCAAATGCAATCATCTTCTTGCGGCTCAACGCGTCTGCCACAAGGTTCGCCTTGCCAGGATGGTAGGAAACCTCGAACTTGAAGTCCTTCAAGGTCTCCATCCATCGGCGCTGTCTCATATTCAAGTCTCGCTGCGTGAATATATACTTAAGGCTCTTGTGGTCGCAGAAAAGCTCGAACTCCTCTCCGTAGAGGTAATGTCTCCAGAGCTTCAATGCAAAGATGACTGACTGCTGCCAACTCCAGGTCATGTGTAGGGTAATTCTCCTCGTGCTTCCTTAATTGTCTCGAGGCATACGAAATCACCCTATCCTTCTGCATCAGCACACAACCCAAACCAACGCGAGACGCGTCAGTATATACCGTGTACTTCACCCCTTGCTCTGGCAATACTAGCACAGGGGCGGACGTCAACTTGTCCTTCAGCTCCTTAAAAGCTGCCTCCGCCTTCTCATTCCAGGCGAACTTCAGGTCCTTCCTAGTCAACTGCGACAATGGCCTGGCGATCTTCGAGAAATCCCGAATGAAACGTCTGTAATACCCAGCCAGACCAAGGAAACTCCTCACCTCAGTAACCGACTCAGGCTGCTGCCAATCCTGAACCGCGGCTACCTTAGCAAGGTCCACTGCTATCCCATCCTTGGACACAAATGTCCCAGGAACTTGACTTCCTCCTGCCAGAAGTCGCACTTCTTGTATTGCGCAAACAACTGGTTCCTCTCTAACGTACCCAACACTGCTCGCAGGTGCTCCTCGTGCTCCTCCCGACTCGTGGAGTATATCAAAATATCATCGATAAAAACGATGACGAATCGGTAAAGGAAGGGCCGAAATACCCGGTTCATCAGATCCATGAACACGGCTGGTGCGTTCGTCAGACCGAACGACATCACCAAAAACTCATAGTGCCCGAAGCACGTCCTGAAGGCTGTCTTCTGTATATCTTCCTCTCTCACGCGCAACTGGTGGTACCCTGACTGAAGGTCAATCTTCGAGAAATACTTCGCCCCCCTCAACTGATCAAACAGATCATCTATCCTGGGCAAAGGATACTTGTTCTTCACCGTGACCTGGTTCAACCTACGGTAATCAATACACAACCGTAGCGACCCGTCCTTCTTCTTCACGAACAACACAGGTGCTCCCCAAGGAGACACACTAGGTCGAATAAAGCCTTTCTCTACAAGTTCGTCAATCTGTTTCCTTTCCGCAGTTCCTCCATCTCGCATGGAGGCATACGATAGGTCGGCAACGAGATGGGCATCGCACCAGGCGTAAGGTCAATCGTAAAGTCAATCTCGCGCCGAGGAGGTAAACCAGGGATAGTCTTAAAGACTCCAACAAACTCCCTAACCACTGGCGTACCCTCCAGTGTCGGACCATCAATCGGCACAAGTAATGCAGCATAACAATCAACTCGACAGGGCCAACTGACCTGTACAGAGAACGTGAACGCTGTGCCGTCAGGTCCATAGGCGGTCACGATCCGAGCATCGCAATCTATCTCCGCCCTCATCTTGGCGAGCCAATCCATGCCAAGTATAACGTCGTAGTGCCATAGCGGAGCAACAATAAGGTCGACGTGCTCCGTGCTGCTACCCAAATCTATCGCGCAACTCTCGCATAAACGCGTGACATCCGAGAAGGTCCCGGTGGCCGTAGTGAGTCTCGTTCCCTTAGTGGGAACAGAATGCAAAGTAGGCGTTTCACCGCCCCACATGAAATGATAGAGATAGTGGACCCAGTGTCCACCAGTAGAGAAACGGGAGTACCATGGATATGAGCCGTGCCCTCGAAGGCCGTCGGTGCCGATATCGACGCCTCTGGTGCCTCAGCAACAAGGGTATGCACACGGGCCTGCTGCTGGCGATTCGGCTGAGGAGCCTGGGGTTCGCTGTGGCGGTCTGAAGAACGGCACAGGAGGTCGGAATGAAGGATGTGCAGGAGCGGTCTGTAGCGGCGGAGCTGAAATGGTCTGGGGATAAGAGCGACCCAATCTCTGCGGTGGCGCAAATCCGCTAGCCCTCATGCGCGAGAAGCAGCTCTCGGCAGGATGTCCTGGTTTCCCGCAAAAACGTGCAGGTCACCAACGGGCGTCTCATGGGAAGCACTGGCGCTGCAGCCCGGGGGGGAGAATCGGCTCGAGGCCTCTTGCCTAAAATAGGCCTGCTCTGTGTATCCTGGCGCGGTCTCGATCGCGATCAGCATCATAGCAACGCGCGTGATCGGGCCAGACGGTCCACATCCTGCTCGGCCGTCATAGACATGTGGACCAGTGCTGCATAAGTAGGGATAGTGAGGCAGCAAAGCTTCGACCGTATGTCAGGTCGCAAGCCTCCAGTAAATCGTCGCATCCTCATCTGCTCATTGACGAGGATGGTCGGGACAAAGCGGCCCAACTCGGTAAACGGTGCTCTTACTACTCCGTCACCGACATGCCTCCCTGCCTGAGGCGCAAAAACTCGTCCTCCCGCTCATGTCGATATGTCTGCGGTAATACTTCTCGTGGAACCGAGACTCGAAAGCCTCCCAAGTCCACACGAAGTCCACTGCGACCGTGCGCAGCACACTGTCCCACCATAAACTGGCCTCCCTCTCAAACATAAAGGTAGCCAGCTCAACCTGCTCTGCCTCAGAGCAATGTAACATCCGTAGCATCTTGGAGATGCGGTCCAACCAGAACTCTGCCTCCTCGGGTCTGTGAGAACCCGCAATGAAGGAGGCCTCAAGCGCTGAAATCGCTCGAGTAGCCTCGCGTACCGACATCTCCAGTAGGAGGTGCAACGGGTGCAGGCAGAGGCGCATCCTCACACCGCGCAGGAGGCTCAGAATACTCCTCAGGATGCGCAGACGTAGTAGGTGGAGCCGCACCACCACCGTGGGACAAGGCCTCAGCAATAGTGGCCATCAGATCCTGATGCTGCTGCTGCTGTATCTGCTGCTGCATCTGCTGCTGCTGCTGTATCTGCTCATGCTGCTGCTGCTGCTGCTGTCCTCTCTGCTGCTGCTGCATCTGCTGCTGATGCATCATCATCATCAGCTGCTCAAATCTATCAGGCTGTGGAGCAGCCTGGGAATCATGATGTGCAGCAGATGACGGCCGATACTGCTCTCTGACCGGGGGTGTGTAAGGTGGCTGTCCACCACTAGGACCAGCAGAAGGCTGATCAGATCCCAATCCACGGTCAGTAGGACCGCCACTACCAGAAGGAGTCTGGTCCATAGAGCCGGTCAAACGTAGATGTGCCGTGCTCCGCGTATACTGCCGCGGCATGCCCTATACAACATAGGGTAGATCATTCGTGAGATATAGCACAAAACACATCATGAGGCACTTACGCATTCCACACATCATCAATACAAAGAGGCTACATGCTTTTCATTTACTCAAAATTGTCATAATACATGGACACAGAGTTACATGAATCACGACAGAAAATCACATGATAGCCATTACATTCATTACATGAAAACATACAAAGCATGCTACTACCTACTACATCAACAACATAAAAACATAAACCGCCTATCGCGGTAACCAACATAAGCAACAACACACAACACATGGATGACTAAGCATCCGAAGTAGGCGGTGGAGGAGGAGCATTCTTATCCTGCGCACAGCACAGGATGGCCTTCAACGTACGGGACATCTTCTTGAAGCTTCTCTTTATATAGGCGTCAGTCTCTTCAAGCTTGGCTCGAACTTGACCAATTTCTTGCTGCAGGGCGGCTTGCCCTTCCTCAAGACGGGCAAATCGCGCGTCAAAAGCATCCCGATCAATACCAGGCTCCTGAGCCACAGGAGGTGAACTCTCCTCGGTGTCCTGAGCCTCAGGTTCTTCTTCCTGTATATCATCATCGCCCTCCTCATCACTCTCCTCCTCGCCGGCACTATCCGACTCATCACCAGAGTCGTCGAGTCGGGCTTGCCGCTGTTGAGGGCCGATCTTCATATTCCTGAGTGTCGCTTCACTTATGATTCGGACCGGTGCAAGATCCTCCATGTTCAACCTGTAGCCTACATCACGAGCCATCCTGCAGATCAGACGGCCAAATGGAGCGAAAGATCGTTCCTGGTAGAACGAACGGCATGCACTATCTGAGATAGGATGAACGTGGGTAGGCATATGTCGTCTCCATGTCCCATCTTGTACAAGAAGTCTACCATCACCCGAGTACATTCCGTGCGGTTACCCGTTCGTGGGTACACGTTGTAGGTGAAATATGATGGAGTAAACGGAGGTCTTCCGCCATTTTGTCGACGCAATGCTGTTTCCTCTCCTCCAAGTAACCCGGCGACCACAGAGATATCGCGCGCGGCGATCCCTTTCCCGCGCACTTCTGGAAAAGCTACCACTGGGGTGTACCTGACCACGCGGCAGCTTGGTGATCCGAGCCACTTCATCCACTGTAATCGTGCGTCTAATGCCCCTCACAGAAACAGTAAACTGAAGAGGCTCAACAGATGCGTCCACGATGTGAGCATAGAAGGCGCGGACCGTGTTCTCACATGCAGGCGACTGGCCATCAAATATAGAATTCCAACCGATGTCCACCAGGTGGTCCATCAGTGGGTGTAGCCCGAACATCCTTTCATCTACATGGGCTTCAAACACAACTTTGCGGCCCGCAAAGCGCCCATATTCCATGCCAATCGGGTAAGCATTTCTGGCGGGATGGTCGGGATCCAAGTCTCGCTTTGACCTAAACTCCCGCACGGTGCTTGGGCCGGCCCCGACGTCGGATCTTCTTCGGGAATGGGCTGGCCTACTTGGGCCGGCATCATCAGCCGCGGTTTTCCTCTTTCCCATGAGAGATAGGATGGAGGAAAGAGAGAAAATGGTGGCCACCACACCAAGGAGGGCCATGAAATTTGCCCAAAATGGGGTTTAAGGGCTGATCTCTTTGCTCCACCACAAATAATCAATGCAATGGGTGTGGGAGGAGCCCAAGAGGTAGAAATGAAGAAGAAACAAGAAGGAAGTGGGATGGTTTGTATCTTACCTTACCCGTTTTGAGCTCCAAAGAGGGATATGAGAGCTCCAACTTGAGAAAATGGGGAAAGGGGAAGCTAGGGCTGTTGTGGGAGGTTGGGATGGGTGAGATATGGAAGAAAAATGGAAGATTTGGAGGTTGTAGGGATGGGTTTTTTGAAGAATTCGAAAATGGGGTGGAGGTGCTTGAAAAGAGGGGTGAAATGGAAAGGGGTGCTTCCAACCCTATTTATTCTAACCAAAACCACAAATGGGACGTGCCATGGGTAGGGGGGGTCAAACCGACCCAGCCCCACTTGAACTCTCCGGAAAGTCGACCGGGCCGGCGGCGCCCGCCGACCCGCGGCGGCCGCCGCGGCCGGACTTGGCCGGAGCCGCGCTGCCGCGGCCTGGCCCACCTTGGCACGTGCCCAGGGTGCTGAATGCACCCTGGCTTGGTCAAAATTTTAATAGGCTGACGTGGGGGGCCCACGAACTCCGTTCGGCTCCCAAACGGGTAGTTTCCGGAAATTTCAGAATCAATCTGATTTTTCCTGATTTTAAGGGATTATTTTTGGTGAAGTGTGACCATGACACGTCAATAGACGGTCAAGGGGTGATTTGGAGTCCACGTGTGCGGTCAGTCGAGTACAAACAAACTCGATCAACGCGTCTATTTTCAACGAATTTCACCGAACGGTGAAGTCGGGAGACCTTAGGACTGTTTCTAAACGTTTGCGCACCCTCCTAAGTATAATGCGTCAGCGTACGTAGTGGGGACATAACTCAGGTCCGGTTTTAATCAAAATCATTCTCTGATACCAACTTGTAACGCCCTGAAATTCGGGGGTCGAGTATGAACTCAACTCCCGAGTTCCAACGCATCACTTATGCAACATACACAATGTCGGTTAAATGTTGTCTGAGTTAGCGCAATAAACATGAATGAGATTAAACCAAAACAGTAATTCATACTCCAGTTCAATTGCATTTAAAAACAGCGGAAGACTGAAATTTTATATACAAGTATGTAAAGTAACAAAATTTTTTGAACTTCAGAGTATGAGTACTAGCTGAGCACCAATATACATGTAAGTGTTTGTAAATTAAAACCCAAAATACATCCTCAAAGAGGCCCCGAAAAGTCCCGCGATGCAGCCGGCCTAGGCGTAGCCGTCAGAATACTGCATGAAAGAGAACTCCTCCTGGTCCTCATCAACGTCGGGCTCTGGCTCCTGAACCAAGGCGCCCTCTAATCCTGCAACAGAGTCTGGTTGGTGTGTACAACACCGTCCCGTAACGTGGGAGTGAGTAGCTAACTCAGTGGAACAATAATGCATAAGTTAACATGTTATCAAATCAACCAAGCAGTAATGATAAAGCAGTACAATCAAGCATTTCTAACTACTCTTGTTAAATGCAAAAATGATATGACATGATGCTGTATGCCCTTGCCAAACCACCCTCAAGCGACATCATCTTACGTTCGCGAATGCTTAACTCCCTCAGTGCGCCACATCTACAAAGCACATGCGGTGCGATGATGTTCATGATTACCAAGTTATTATTAGTCCATTTCAACCAGCAGTATTGGGAAACTAAGGTACCTCCCTTGTATCATTCCCAACATGATCCATTCTAGGGTCGTCAATCCTAGTTATTCTCATACGATGTTATGGTTTGAGAAGCTTAGTGATGGCATCGCAACAGGTTCGTCACCCGTCAGCGCGGATACAGATCTCACCGTATGCGGCTCAATTGCTGGCCGTCAGCTCGAGTACAGGTCTCACCGTACTCGGCTCAATCACTAGCCGTCAGCTCAAGTACAGGTCTCACCGTACTCGGCTCAACTCACACTCTAGTTACTGTGAAAGGCTCGTGGCCAATCACATATACT
>JAJHSJ010000007.1:41011033-41098911 GCA_021015155.1 Magnolia officinalis
TTCATGTGGAATGGGAGGCGCCAAATGATCTTGCGACTCTCCATCCCTGATTTTATTTGTATTTAATTTATACTGTCATGTTTGGAAAAGTAGTTAGACATTGGTTTATATAAGTTTTCGGGTAACCGCTGAAATATTTGGTTTTGTATATTTGGACTCCCTCTTATACTTGATTAGCTTCTTTCCCGCAAGTTTATTAACTCTTCAAAAAGAAAAAAAAAAATGTAGGTGAAATTTGGGTGTTTTCAAAGGTTAATGCTCGGGTTTTTGAAACACGAGTAGTGTACTTGGGTTGGGAACTGGGGTGTTACAAGATGGTATCAGAGAGAGTCTAGACCAAACTTGCCTTTGAGGAACAAATTTGTACAAACCTTAAATGTCTCAAGTTGGGGTGTGGAAATTAGATATTGAATCTAGTTAAATCTCCCATAAACTTAGGGAAAGTTCGAGAATGTAGATACCCAAACTTAAGTTTCCCTTTGAAATTAATAGATTAGCCATTTGAATTTATTTTGGAATTCCCTTAGACTTAAGGAGACTTTGGAATTTAGAGACTTACAAAATTTTTAAGTTCTGTCGAAAAGTGTGAATAACCATAGAACCTAGAAACAAACTTAGGTCCCCCCTATAATCTACCATGGTAGTTATTGAACTTAGAAATTAAGCTTTGGTACAATAGGAGGACAAATGCCCACTATTATGTGATTATGACCATCAAGAACATTCTTTGAAAACTTGACCCTAAAGAGCATTTTTTTTTTTAAATCCAGGATTTGAACTTTTCCCATAATTTTCCTTAGATGAAATAACATCGTCACAACACTCGGAGAGTAAAACAAACATATGCATCGTAGGAAAATTCCCTACCCAACGTATTTGTACCTGGTTTAATGATCTGATTAGCCTGTCAGCCAAATCAAAGATCTGGCAGATCCAATTGTCCATATTGAAGATTTGGTGTTAATCAAAGTTCCATCTGTACAGTTTGACAATCTCAACTGTTCAGCTATCCATATTGCTGATGTAAACCACATCAAGTTTCCAAATTGGTTTCATCAGGAATATGAACAGATAAAGAGCCTTAAAGTGTATCTGGGTGTCCTCAATGTTCTGATTGGGATATGGGGTCCATAGTTCCAATCTTTTGAGGTTAAAAGATCTTGGTATCCTTAAGTATTCATATGCATTATGCACAACACTAGGGCACGCTACGCATAGTTGTGTCCAAATCATGAACTGGGGTGTATAAGAAAAGTTTGCAAGATTTGGAGTCTTTTGTCACGGTATCCATCTGCCCATTTTCTTTTGGTTTATACTATATCGTAGTGTAAAAAAAAAAAAAAGTGTCTGTAGAAGTCCTTTAGAAACATGCATATTTACTAGTTGATGAATTGATTAATAGTTTATGTTTTTCACCTTTTGAATCCTGTGTGGGAGAGATCTCCTTTTGGTACTATGGCTTGAGTTTCATTAGTGTGATGCCTTGGTGCTGGTAGAGAGATTTACCCATTTATCTTATAGTTCTAGGTGGTTTTGTTTCAACATCATAGTTAGATACGGTCGTATCACTCTAGGTTGAGATTTGCAGCATAATATGCATCAGAGTAAGTGAAAAGGCCGAGCTAAGAGTCCTAGGGGGGGGGGGGGGGGGGAATAGGATGAATAGGAATGCCAATTAAAATTTAAATTGCGGAATAAGAAAGAAATAAATAAAGTAGAACTTATCAATTCAAATAGCAGAAATGAATAGCAACCTCAAATGCACAAGTATTGAGAGGTTGATACAGATGTTGTTCTAACGACAACCTTACACCAAAAACCAATGGCTTATGGTAGGATAACCTGATTTCTAGAACGGTCTGTGTATCAAAATCCCAAACAAATACAGAGGAATAAAGAATAAAACAAAAATAAATTTCTACTGCTATTACAACATTCATGACATGTGCAGAAAATAAATTACAATCATTCTCCACAAAGGCTAAAGAGAAATTACAACATTCACACAAAGCCATAATCAACCATCCACCACAACACTAGAAATATAGTGGTTCACTTGTGTGTACACCAACTGTTAAAAAAAAAGCCACACAACCACTCCAGTCCCAATGTCCTCACCCACGGGATATTGGCGTTCACTATAAAATAGGTTTTTCACGGTTCACATAAAACCTTCACAATTGTGTCTTTCAAGTGGGCTTACACAATTCAAAAACCGCACACTATGAGATTTTTCTGGAACACCTCAGACAAACCAAAAAGGAAAGAGAGATTTTTGTGGCAGAACCTCAAAAACCAAAAAGAGATTTACAAAAACGTAAATATCCTTATCTGAATATTTCCTTTGATGAAGCCCAGTAGAACCAATTTGGAGTAGATGTTCAATGTCCACACTCACTTACGAAAGGGTTCTAAGTTCTAAATGATTTTTAGATTAAATCACCTTGGGCTAGCTTGATTTGATTTTGATTTCAAGAAAGGGGAAAACTTAAATCCCTTCTTCAATTAAGAATGGAATAGAGAATTCAAAATCAAATGCAAAAAGCTAAATTAAAGAGAATATTAAATGAACACAATATAGCTTAAGAATATCACAAACTTATCTCTTAGAGTGGTGTCTTGATTTTGCTTGAATGACTTACCAAACTTTGAAATTCGTGATCAATTTATAGGCATAATATTGTTCACTCGACTGGCCCAGAGGTTAGTTCGACTAGTCGAAGGACAAACAAAATTTCAAATATTTCAGGCACGATAAGATAAGACCGTTCCTCGACTAGTCGAGTGCCTTGCTCGACTGGTCGAGCCCTGCACTCGACTGGTCAAGTGGGACCAAGAATGGTTGCTGGACTTTGAGTCGAGCCTGTTCGACTGGTCGAGCACTGTTCACTCGACTGGTCGAGCAGTCTCCAGGACTGGTCGAGGGGTCCAACAAAAAATCCTAAAATTAGTAACAAACCTCGGACTGGTCGAGGGAATTCTTGGACTGGTCGAGCTAGTGCTTGGACTAGTTGAACATAGGCATGGACTAGTCAAGTAAAAGCCCATAAAATTATATAATGACCCAATTTAAGTATGCAATCAATATGATTTAACCTATGGTAATGTAGGGTCATTCATTACCTTATCGGTGAAGATTGAACTTTGAAACATTATTCACTTCGGTTGATAGTTTATCTTGAAGTACTTTGAAGCTTGTCATCTTGAAGTACTTTGAAGCTTGTCATCTTGAAGTACTTTGAAGTTGAGCATGTATTCTTAAATAATACACACTGTCTTGACATAGTTAAAGCTTGAAAACTTGAAGCTTGAAAACTTGAAGTAGTACTTGAATCTCTTATTCTTGTACTAAAACTTCTTGAACTTGAATTTAAGATGCTTGATCTTGAATTTGAACTTCTTAAATGTAGGCAAGGATGATATAAAGTTGAGCTACACAAGATACAGATTCCAAGAGGTTTTGGCACTACAAAATTTGACAAATCTAAGATAGCATTTACAATCTCCCCTTTGTCAAATTAGTGACAAAACCAAATAAGTAATATGATGCATAATACACATACTAAAGAATCATATATGCACAATAAAGAATCATGCACCAGTTATAACCTGGTCAAAGAATCATGCACCAGTTACAACCTGGTCAAACCAATACTCCCCTCAATATATTAATCCATAGAAACCAAGAGGAGACACGAGGAGATTAAAAATCACCTAACCACACTTCTCCGATGTCCACATGTCTACAGTTTTAACTCTATAGAATCCAATATCATTATGAAATAGGCATAACAGCACAAATTCTCCCCCTTTTTGTCACAATATGATAAAGGAAAGAACCTATAAATGATGATGGAGACAAAAGAACAATGAGTAATGATAGAAAGAAGTAAGTTCAAATAGCATAAACCATTCAAACATGTTCAAGCAGATAAAGTTAAAAAAATCCAAGTATAAGAGTTATTATAGATCAAAAATTCAAAACTAATCAGAACTAGAGGAAAGAGTAGGTATGGAAGGATCGATTTGATGTAGTCCCTTGTTAATGCGCCTGAGATATGTACGCATGTATTTAAATTGAGATATTTGGGACACATGCAAACCTTCTACCTTTTCCTCAAGAGAACACAAATGTTCATCAAAATCAGACGGTTGAAAATCAGGATCCGCTGCAGAGTCAGATTCAATTTCATCAAAGATGTCATTCATATTGACATTATCTGGAGGCAATGCATCTTCTTCTTCATTTACTTCAACTGCTCCTTCAGCACGCACATCAACTTGGCTTGGGTCCAACTTCAAATTCATCTTGTTAATGTTAGATTTGTTGAAGGGTAGATGGTGAATAAGTGCTTCTCCAATAGGTTTAACCATTAGACTGTGGGTGGCTAAAACAATCATAAGATAAGAAAGGGTATATCACTGTGACCTGGATGGAGACAAAACTGAATCATGATATAATAGATAAGTGAAGGGAGACACACAGAGACTCCAGTAATAATAGAATGAAGAATACGAACCATGAATGTAGTAAGTTCGGTTTTGCTACCAGATCTACGGTAGACATTTGAAATGAAAATCCGATGAAGAACCCTTTATCTGGGGGTAACATAAACTTAGAAGCAAGTGCATTCCCAGTACTTCATTCGCATCCATATTACATAAAACTCTAGTGAGCATTCGCTTCTCAGATTCAGACGGTTTTGCTACAAGAGTATTAATGGGAATACTGTCATCATTAACTGGAAGATCCATTAATCCAAAAATGAGGTGATGGTTCACATCAATTGGACCTTCTCTAGTAGAAATTGTAAACGTAAGATTCTTAGTAGAGAAGTTAGAAATACAAGCATACATGGCTTGTACAATAGAGTGGAATGCTGGACCACCCAATGTAAAATGTTATCCCATCCTACAGATTGAAGAAGTGGAAGGATACCAAAAGGTGCCAAATGATAAACGTTAACTGTCCCATCAATATCACGTTGCGTAAGTGAATATCCCGCAGATACTCGGGATCTTCCTCGAGTGACCGAAAATGCCGCACCGTGATAGGAGCAGAACGAGAAGAAGAGAGACCATGAGATCCTTTCTTCTTGTTTCTACTCTTCATTGCAACAAGGAAATCAAGAAATACAAGGATTGTAAAAGAGGCAAGAAGGGTTTCAAGAAAAATCAGATTTTTAGCTAAAAAAACCCAACAAACAACCATAAACCTTAAAATAAAAAACTCAAACAAGGTAATGGAGGATCAAAGAACTCAAATCGATAAGAAAATTAAAAATGAAGCACTAACCAAAGAGGAATCGAAGATGGGTTCGACCGGTCGTGGTAGGGATTGTTGGAGAAGAAGAACTAAGTGAAGAAAAATGTGGCTTTCCCTAAATAAAAAGCAAAACCCGAGTTCTACGACTGGTCGTGTACATACTCGACCGGTTGAGCCAGGACCGATCGAGTTTGTAGTCGACTGGTCGTGTAGCATTAAAAATTTACAATTTTTTAACTATTTGAAAATTAAAAAATTTCAAGATAATAAATATATACATTATGATACAGAAAGGCACAAATCATCAGTTCATATTGCACATACCAAGATCAAATTTCAATTTTACAAACCTGTTTTTGTCGAGCAATTTTGTGAATATGTTAGCAAGTTGATTCTCGATCGAATATATTCCAATGAAATTATCTTGTCTTCCACCAGTTCACGAATATAATAATACCTAATGTCAATATACATAGTTCGTGAATGATGAATTGAATTTTTAGAAATATTAATTGCGCTTGAATTGTCACAATATAAAACCATTGATTCTTGCACAATTCCGTAATCGCTTAGCATTCTCTTCATCCACATAAGCTGAGTGCATGCATTAGCAGTAGAAATATATTCAGCCTCAGCTGTGGAGAGCGATATGGAACTCTGTTTCTTACTTAGCCAAGAAACCAAACAGTTCCCAACATAGAAACAACCACCACTGGTCGATTTACGATCATCAATGTTACCAGCCCAACCAACATCCATGTAACTAGCTAATACACACCAGTATCATGTGGATACCAGAGACCAAGTTTAGTTGAACTAGCAACATGTCACAAAATACTCTTAACAACAATCAGATGTGACTCTTTAGGGTCAGATTGATATCTAACACAAATTCCTACGTTAAAAGCAACATTAGGTCGGCTCGTAGTTGAATAAAATAAACTACCTATTATACTGCGATACAACTTAGGATCCACACTCTTACCTGTTGAATCCTTAAAGAGTTTTAGAGTAGTACTCATTAGAGTATCAAAATTTTTCCACTCTCAAATCCGAACTTTTTTACTAAGTTCAGAGCATATTTGGTTTGAGAGATAAAGAATCCATCAGGGAGTTGTTTGACTTACAACCTTAGGAAATAGTTTAGTTCTCCAACCATGCTCATTTCAAATTTAGACTTCATGAGATCTGTAAACTCAACAGTCATGTTAGTACAAGTAGATCCATAGATAATGTCATCAACATAGATTTGCACTATAAGAATGTGATCATTATGTTTCTTTACAAACAATGTCTTATCAACACTTCCCATTATAAAGTAATGACTTAGTAGAAACTTAGTCAACTTTTCATACAATGCCCTAGTGCCTTTTTCAGGCGATAGACATGATTAGCATGCTTAGGGTCTTCAAAACCCTTAGTTTGTTCAACGTATACTTCTTCATGCAAATCGCCGTTTAAGAATGCACTCTTTACATCCATTTGGTATATTTTGAATTTTTAAAGCACACAATGAATATAAATAGTCTGATTGATTCAAGACAAGCTACTGGGGCAAAGGTCTCATCATAAGCAATGCTTTCAATTTGAGTGTACCCTTGTACAAACCAACCTAGCCTTGTTTCTAATAATATTACCAAGTTCATAAGACTTATTTTTGAAAATCCATATTGGTCCGATAATGTGTTATCTTTTGGTCTTGGAACTAACTACCAAACATCATTTATAAAAAACTGATTTAGCTCTTCTTACATTGCAACAATCCAGTTTTTGTCAGTAAGAGCTTTTTTATGTTAGCCGGTTCTATCTGAGATGTAAAACATACGTTGTTGCACAAATCTTCAAGTTGTTTATGAGTGCGCATACCAGTGAGTGGGTTTCTAAGAATTTGATCAGATGAATGATCTTTAACTGTTCGCAGTCAGTATTATTTTGACTTGATGAAGAGTCTGGTTTATCAAATAAAAGAACTTCATCATTTTCTGAACTTGAGACAGGTGTATTCAAGTGATCATCTATAACCACATTAATGAACTCTTGAATTACACCGGTCCTCTTGTTAAGAACCCGATACACTCGACTATTCAGAGCATACCCTAAAAATTATCCCTTCATCACTTTGGTGTTAAATTTACCCAGATTTTATCGGTCACGTAAGATGTAACACTTACTGCCTAAAACTCGAAAGTACTTAACAATAGGCTTCTTATCAAGCCACTTTTCATAATCCTTTTTACTATTTTATTTTCTAGTATAAACGCGGTTAATTATATAACAAGCAGTATTTATGGCTTCAGCCCAAAGATTCTTAGAAAGTTTCATACTATTTAACATTACATTCGCCATTTCTTGAAGCACTCTTTTTTCCTTTCCACTACACCATTTGTGTTGTGGTGTTTTGGGCGCAGAATATTCATGTGATATTCCCTGATCACTTCAAAACTTCTCGAAACTGCTATTTTCAAACTCAGAACCATGATCACTATAGTTCTTAGTGACTTTTGATTCTTTTTCAGTTTGGATACGTTTAAGTACCCTTTTTACTTCGTCGAGAGTTTCTGATTTCTCTCTTAAGAAGACTACTCAAGTATACCTGGTAAAGTCATTTACAATCACCAGAATATACTTCTTGCCACCTTGACTCTCCATTCTAGTTGGCCTAATGAGATCCATGTGGAGAAGTTTGAGCGGTTTAGATGTGGCTTTGTAGTTCACCTTTTTATGAGCACTCATGGTTTGTTTACCAATCTAGCACTCGCCACATATTTATCCACTTTCTGTATTTTGGGTAGACCTCTTACCAATTTTCTTTTGCTCAATCTATACAAGTTGTGGTAGTGTACATGTCCTAAGCGCTTATGTCATAATTCGGTTTCATTGGTTTGGACCATGTAACACGATAGCTTAGATGAGCTTGGATCACTAACAATGTATAGTTCTCAGAAGTTCTGCGACCAGTTAATATTTACTGAACCATTCTTATTTAAAATTTCACACCCTTGGTTGGTAAATTTTACACTATGATTATTATCGCATATTTGAGAGATACTTAATAAATTATGTTTTAACCCTTCTGCATATAAAACATTCTCAAATAGAGGGAGGTTAAAGAGTTGAACCGTACCTTGGCCAATAATTCTGCAGTTGCTACCATTACCGAATGTGACCGAACCATCGGTCATGTCTTTAAGACTGGTGAACAGACCTTTGTCACCTATTATATGTCTGGAGCAACCACTGTCTAGGTATCACTTTGAATGGTTTGAAGCTTTGAAAGTGGTGTGGGTAACCAAATAAGTAACCTTAGGGACCCATTTCATTACAATTTTGGGGTTTAAGAGCATAGTTGGTCGTCTTATATTTATAGTTGCTATAAGTCCTAACCACTGAGTTAGATTTTAAGAGCTCCTTAAGTAAATCAACAATTTTTTCAGCTAAAGAATAATGATTTTGATTTTTATAATTGATATGGTTGCTTTTAGGTTTTAAAGTTTGAAGAGTTTTAGTATTTTTACAATTATTTTGATTCTGACTTTTTCCTTTTAAGTTAGAAGACTCCCTTTTAACAAATTTAGGTGGAGTATTCTTATATTGGGAGGAATCCTTTTATCATAGCCCAATCCAGAACGATCGCCACATTTTCTAGATCCGAATAAAAGTTGTTCTAACTTAGGATCACCTTGGGCGTATCTCCATGTGTCCTTCAAACTCAAAAGGGAAGAGACTTCTAGTTTTAGCTTTTCATTTTCAGATTTTAAGTTTTTAACTTGGGATGTTTTGAAATCTAAGTCGCACTTAGTTTTTCAAAGTAATATGAAATGTGTGATTTTCTAAGACTAGATTATCAAAATTTCTTTTAGTTTTGAAAACTTTTCTTTTTGAAGTTTTAACTTAACAACTATTTTGCAACTTTCCCTATATAGGGCATCATAAGCATCTTGAAGGTCTTCTTCATTTTCATGTTCACTATTCAGATTTTCTTCATTGGTTGAATCATCATTATCTAAGAAAGTGAACTTGGCTAGAGTCATTAGGGCTTTAACATCATTAGCCGACTCGGTTTCAGAATCTTCTGACTCAAAAGAGACTTCAGAGTAGGAAGATTCATCCCATGTAGCCAACATACCTTTCTTTTTAGACTTGTCCTTCTTAGAACGTTTGTTTGTTAGATGCTCATATTCATGGCAGTTGTAGCATTGACTGTCTTTTAAAGATTTCTAAGTTTTAGATCTAGGTCTTTTCTTTTCAATAGGTTTTTGCAAATCAACCCTCGTTTTACATTTGAAAATCTTGTAAAACTTTTTAGCTAAAAGCGTCATATCATCTTCAGAAGTTTCTAAATCAGAATTATTAGTATTTTTATGAGAAATAATTTTAGAAGACTTAAGGGCGATGGACTTACCTTTAGGAGCTTTAAAGTTTAACTCGTAGGTTTGTAAAGAACCAACCAGTTCTTCAACCCTCATATTATCTGTATCACGAAGTTCCTGGATCGCGGTTACTTTTGAATTGAACCGTTCAAGCAATGAGCGCAATATCTTTGCACAGACTTTACTTTCCAGGATCCTATGTAACGCCCTGAAATTCGGGGGTCGAGTATGAACTCAACTCCCGATTTCCAACGCATCACTTATGCAACATACACAATGATGGTTAGATGTTGTCTGAGTTAGAGCAATAAACATGAATGAGATTATACAAAACAGTAAATCATACTCCAATTCAATTGTATAGAGGCAAGCGAAAGACTGAAATTTTATATTTTAAAGTATGTAAGGAAACAAAATTTTAATGAACATCAGAGTATAATTGCTAACTGAGTACCCATATACATGTACAGTTTCTAAGTCAAAATTCAAAATACAACTCCATAGATAAGCCCTGGAATCCCCGCGATGCAGTCGACCTAAGCAAAGCCGTCGGAGTACTGCATAAAGGAGAACTCATCCTGATCCTCATCAAAGTCGGGCTCCGGCTCCTGAACCGATGCGCCATCTATACCTGCGACAGAGTCTGGTAGGTGTTGCAAACACCGTCCCGTAACGTGGGAGTGAGTAGCTAACTCAGTGGAACAATAAGCATAGGTTAACATGTTATCAATTCAATCAAGCAGTAATGATAAAGAGTACAAATCAAATAATTCTAACTACTCTTATTAAGTGCGAGAATGAAATGACATGATGCTGTATGCCCTTGCCAAACCACCCTCATGCGACATCATCTTACGTTCGTGAATGCTTAACTCCTCAGTGCGCCACATCTACTAAGCACATGTGGTGCGATAATGATCATGATTATCGAGTTGTTATTAGTCTATTTCAAATAGCAGTATTGGGAAACTAAGGTACCTCCCTTGTATCATTCCCAAACATGATCCATTCTAGGGTCGTCAATCCTAGTTAATCTCATACGATATTATGGTTTGAGAGGCATAGCGAAGGCATCGCAAAGGGCTCGTCACCCGTCAGCACGGATACAGATCTCACCGTATGCGGCTCAATTGCTGGCCGTCAGCTCGAGTACAGGTCTCACCGTACTCGGCTCAATCACTAGCAGTCAGCTCGAGTATGTTCTCACCGTACTCGGCTCAACTCATACTCTAGTTGCTGTGAAAGACTCGTCGCCAATCACAGACCCTTGGAGTATACTTGAAGATACTACGGAGGACTCGTCACCCGTCAGCACGAGCACAGGTCTCACCCTAAGTATCGACAGCTCGAATACAGTGTCCCATACCACCGTATTCGACTCACGAGGTTGGGTTGCTCAATGGTCACTATGGGGAGGCACTTGGCCCCAGCACAGGCCGACAGCTCGGCTACGGTGTCCCATACCACCATGTCCGGCTCATGAGTCTTAGCGGATCGAGGTACCATGGTTAACGGGATCGCCACTGGTAAGTTTGGTACCCTAGGTTCAAACAGTAATGACCAAACATGGTGAACACACATTCAACATATCGGTTTACTTGACGAGTCAGACTAGCTCGAGCGCACGACAAGTTGGGCGATATGGAGAGCAAAAGCACTCCGTGTGGCCAACCACTATCGCCAACCGAAGTACGACTCGGGTTCGTCAGACACATCCCTTGTGGCGACACGAATCTCAGCCACAATCTCAAGTCTGGTACCGAATGTCTGACTATAGACATAGTCCCAAACTCAATCAATTCTCATCAATAGCATGTGGAGTAAAGCATGATAAACAAAGTAATACAAGCATGTTAATAGGCATGTCATAAGGCATGTTATAAAGCATGAAGTAAAGCATTGTGTAAAACATTTGTAGAGTACTATACAAATAGGGATACAATTACATACACATCACAAGTGAGTAGTCATAGCGAACCACCACATGGAGGGGATCCTACATGTCTCTAAGGTAGTCGGAAATTCCATATCAGCACCTATCTAAGGCACTAACACTCAAGCATTTACACTCACAAGCATTTACACAAACACTTAGAGTACGCTATTCCAACATACATGACGTATGTTAGCAAAATACGTATTAGGGCTTTTCTTTCGCTAAGTGAGTATTTTATCCATGTAGATCATAATCATACATCAAATAATCATGACAATGCATTTCCAAAATTTACACATATACGATATTTCTAGAATACACAATTTCAACATACATAGTGTTTACAAGCGGACATGTATTACGGCGATTCCTTTCGCCAAACAAGTATTTTATCCATATGCTATTATATAATCATACAAAAATTAATCATGGCAAACACATTTCCAAAAAGAAATACGTATACGGTATTTCTACATATACCTAGAGTATGTGAAATTCCATATTCTACAACGTTAATTGAAACAGGAAACGGAAAGCACTTTATACATGTGCAATTGCATGCAGATCATGAATCTATCATTATCTGACATTGAAAGCATTGAAAATCATAACCTATACACCTAAAGTCCTCGCCTTTGTCCTTGGAATCTCAACGAATCAGCAAGGGTTGATGAGCTTTCCGTATACGGGCGTTTTCTAGGCTAAAGAGTGAAATCGGTTAGCCTTTCACAACCTATACCCTATATACTTCAAATCAGACCTAGGGTTAGGGTTTCTCACCTTCAAAAGGAGTGGATACCACCGGGAAAGCACCTGGAAAGAGGCGGTGTAGGCCATGCGATAATCGAAAGCAGCAGGAGGAAGTTCCCCCACAAATCCCAAGCTCTTCTCTCTCTTTTCTCTCTCTCTCTAGGGTTTTATCTCAAATTCGTATGGCTATGAGAGGGGCTGTTCTAAGCTCCTTTTATAGCCAAAAACCTCCCCAAAATAGACTCAGGTTTAAGGGTTACTGCTAATATAGGTATTTCGTCACTTTTCCAGCTCAAAAGAGAGGTTCTGGTGGCCCTCCTTGAACCAAACGTCAGACTTAAGCTCACCACACATGGATCTATGTGGGATTACGTTTTCGACTCGATCAGATTCCAGATCGCACGTAGCAGACCACTTTCAGTTCAACGGTTAGTGGGCCACGATCCGAAATTCCAAGTACATGTAAATGTTCCTGAAATTTTTCTTAATCTGAGGGGTAATTTGGTCTGATTCTGATGGTCTGGCTGCTTAATACTGATGCGCAAGCGAATGGTGCCAGATCACTATTCCAGATATTTATTTTGTAAAGGGAATAGTGTTTTTCACACTCCCTCGCTCCGGATCCAAACGAATGGCCGTGGGACATTGCTGGACCTGATTTTGAGATGATTGTCAAGCCCAGTGAGGCGGTCCTAGTTCCTTAATTTCGTGTTAATCGGACTTCTGATGTGCGATCTAGACCTAATACGAAGTTTCATTTCATTCCCGAAAGCAGCCGGGTAATGAGTTTGGCTTTAAACTTTAGAGTAACCTAGAGTCACTGATTTTGCAAGTTTTGGGTCTTGCAGATCATATTTAAAGCGATCCCAATGGATTTCATGGCTAATCGAGTTTTGCACTTAGTTAACTTTGTTAAATTTCTAAAGATTTAATCCTAATTAATTTCTGGTCGAGGTGGTACTCGAGTTAGAGTACGGAAATTTACGGGTCGTTACATCCTATCAATAAGACCTGACATAGAGTTGACAATGTCATTCAATCTTATATAGAAGTTCATGAAAGTTTCACTTTCTTCCATGCATATTTCCTCAAATTTAGTTGTGAGGATTTGAACTTTAGATTTCTTAACATTGTTGTACCCTCATGTGTCATTTCCAAAATATCCCAAGCTTGCTTTGCAGTATCGCAGTATATAATTCTCTTGAATTCATTTGGTGATAGTGCACAAGTAATAACATTTAAAGCCTTCGCATTGGCACTACTCTCACTTTTCTTAAGAGCGGTCTAAGAAAAGTAAGGTGTGGCTTTTACAGTTTTAGATCCATCAGTACCAGTCACTTCAGTGGTAGGAGGGGTCCAATTGGTCACTGTGTCTTGCCACATACTCTCATCCATGGATTTTTTTTAAAAATTCCTCATTCTGGCTTTCCAATAGGCATAATTGGAGCCATCAAATGGTGGAGGCCTAGTGACTGAAAGGCTATCAAAATTTGACATCTTAACAAGCTCAGATCGATTAACTCAGGAAATTAATCCAAATAACAAAAAATAAATCGAGCTATTAGGCTCTGATACTACTTGAAAAGGCTGAGCTAAGAGTCCTCGGGGGGTGAATAGGACTATTCCAAATAAAATTTTAATTGCGGAATAAAAGAAATAAATAAAGAGAGCACTTATCAATTCAAATAGCAGAAATGAATAACAACCTCAAATACACAAGTATTCAGAGGTTGATACATATGTTGTTCTAAGGACAACCTTACACCAAAAACCAATGGCTTATGGTAGGACAACCTGATTTCTAGAACGGTCTGTGTATCAAAATCCCAAACAAATACAGAGGAATAAAGAATAAAACAGAAATAAATTTCTACTGCTATTACAACATTCACCACATGTGCAGAAAATAAATTACAATCATTCTCCACAAAGGCTTAAAGAGAAATCTAGTGGTTCGCTTGTGTGTACACCAACTGTTAAAAAAAAAGCCACAAAACCACTCCAGTCCCAATATTCTCACCCACGGGATATTGGCGTTCACTATAAAATAGGTTTTTCACGGTTCACCTAAAACCTTCACAATTGTGTCTTTCAAGTGGGCTTACACAATTCAAAAACCCCACACTATGAGATTTTCTGGAACACCTTAGACAAACCAAAAAGGAAAGAGAGATTTTTGTGGCACAACCTCAAAAACCAAAAGAGATTTACAAAAACGTAAATATACTTATCTGGATATTCTCCTTTGATGAAGCCCGATAAAACCAATTTGGAGTAGATGTTTAATGTCCACACTCACTAATGAAAGGGTTCTAAGTTCTAAGTGATTTTTAGATTAAATCACCTTGGGCTAGCTTGATTTGATTTTGATCTCAAGAAAGGGGAAAACTTAAATCCCTTCTTCAATTAAGAATGGAATAGAGAATTAAAAATCAAATGCAAAAAGCTAAATTAAAGTGAATAATAAATGAACACAATATAGCTTAAGAATATCACAAACTTATCTCTCATAGCGGTGTCTTAATTTTTCTTAACGACTTACCAAACTCTGAAATTCGTGCTCAATTTATAGGCACAAATACTGTTCACTCGATTGGCCCAAAGGTCATCTCGACTGGTCGAAGGACCAACAAAATTTCAGATATTTCAGGCGCGATAAGATAAGATCGTTCCTCGACTGGTCGAGTGGGACCAAGAATGGTTGTTGGACTTTGAGTCGAGCACTGTTCACCAGCAGTCTCCAGGACTGGTTGAGGGTCCAACAAAAAATCCTGAAAATTAGTAACAAACCTTGGACCGGTTGAGGGAATTCTTGAACTGGTCGAGTCAGTGCTTGGACTAGTCGAACATAGGTATGGACTAGTCGAGTAAAATCATATAAAATTATATAATGACCCAATTTAAATATGTAATCAATATGACCTAACCTATGGTCAATGTAGGGTCATTCATACCTTATCGGTGAAGATTGAACATTGAAACATTGTTCGCTTCGGTTGATAGTTTATCTTGAAGTACTTTAAACTTGTCATCTTGAAGTACTTTGAAGCTTGTCATCTTGAAGTACTTTGAAGTTAAGCATGTATTCTTAAGTAATACACACTGTCTTGACATAGTTGAAGCTTGAAAACTTGAAGTAGTACTTGATGTTGTACTTGAATCTCTTATTCTTGTACTTGAACTTCTTGAACTTAAATTTGAGATGCTTGATCTTGAATTTGAACTTCTTGAATGTAGGCAAGGATGATATAAAGTTAAGCTACACAAGATACAGATTCCAAGAGGTTTTGACACTACAAAATTTGACAAATCCAAGATAACATTTACAGTAAGTTCTAGGTTTGGCCTGGGATTCTTCTGCTGCATTGACACTTCATAACATACATTTTTTCTTTAATTTTTTTTTCAATTTATTGTATATGTTCCTATGAATCATTTAGGTGGCATCCTTACCATGTGAAGATTTGTCCAGATTCATCCTTATTGTTTGAGTTCATCCTTGCCTGCAAGCAGCTTTGAAACTATTCTAGTGACTGAGTGGGCAATGGAACGCTTGTTACTGGTGAATCCCAAAATTTTGGACTCATGATTTTAGGTGACTTTAGGTGATTGTGGGTCGACTCTAGCTTACCTTACTAGCAGTCTCTATGAATGAATTGGAATTTCTCCCAATAAAGGCTGCCAAATTTTCTTGTCTTTGTCATTGAGCGGCTAACTCCTTTAAATCATTAGGATAGTGCCAATTCAACACATAACTAAACATGTGATTCTGCTATTCTTTATAGTTGTAAGGTGATTCTTCCTCAATTCTTTTCTTATAATATTCCAGCATACATCATCTGCACCATCACATCTTATTTCACTTCCACAAAATTCATTTGTAGTTTTATTGGAAATTATCTATGTTACTTTTTGTTGTTTATTATTTATAGATTAATTGTTTTTTTATCATAAACAAGAACCAATATACGAAGTGCCAGAGGAATTCTCTGTTGTTTGTTTGAAAGATGGTAATTTTATTAAGACGGCCAAAAGGAAGCAAAACAGAAAACAAGAACGGACAAAGAAAACAACAAAAAAAAAAAAAAGAAAAAAAGAAAAAAAGGAAAACAAAGGAACCAATCTGAAAAGAAAAGCACCCGTTATATTCTTCACATTTATATTTAACTTTTAATTCTAACATCCATGGTAACAGGGACCTGATCCTCTTCAGTGATTAGTTTTTCCCTATGGAAGAAGCGCCACCTTGTTTTAGAAAGTCAGATATTGACAATGAAACCAATTCCCACAATTATCCCTATCAAAATATGGAGTCTAAAATTGCTACCAAAAATATAAAAATAAAAAAATTCAATCTACAGACATCTGTTTCCTACCTTGGCGCTATTTCATAGAAGTGAAACTTAAGGTCATATATGCCATAGTGATTTAGAATTAAAACTTTTAGTTCAGAGGTGAGTTTTGGCAATTATAGGTACCATGTTAGTCCTACTTAGAAAACTCAAAACTCCATTTTTCTTTAGGCTAGTGTTAAGTTTCGGGGACGAGATTCTTCTTTAAGAGGGGTAGATTGTAACAACCCCAGTTCTGATAGCTAGTAGTATACGTTCATACATACAAACGACCTCATAGGAAAATATCGAATGCTTAGAATCACCGCAAATGATATTGTAATTGTCCCTAATCCTATTAGAAGCACTGAATCTCGAGGAAGAGATTTTCTTTAGGGGGGTTAGATTGTAACACCCCGTAGTTTTCAGTACTTGGGTGTTACTATGGAGACCTAACCTAGTGTAAACATAAATCCAACCTACTTAAACATTCAACTTCATGCTAGCATATCCAACCATCAAGTATACTCGTCATCCATAGATTGGACCATCACACATCATTAGGAAGACTCATTTCTAGGATCTTCTTCTCCTCAATGGGTAGAATGAACCGTCCATTGTTGATATCAAACCCACCATTCATCAGGTTTACAACGTTCCATTATATGGACCATCATTGAAAACACAAATCGGATTATCCGGATTCATATCTAACTCGCATATCATACCTAAACATTATTCAGGATCCCAGGGTTATTGATAATTAAATGCTAGTCAATCCAACCGTTGGATGGTTTGAACGCTTAGTAAACCGAGATTTGGTAATTAGACGTTCATGTGGTGTGACCCACATAATAATTAAAAATTTTTAAGAACTGAGTACATGACTGACAAGGACTGATCTACCATAAGGACAGTTCTAATTAGAAGTAGGCACCGCCGTTTTAAGTTAAGATAATAATGATAAAATTTTATATTATACTAAAGGTATTCATAGTGAAAGCTAATAGAATAAATGTCCTGATCATCCAAACAAATTCCTAAGGCCCTTTTGACCATTAGAGTTCGAATGGAAATCAATCTGACCATTAGACTAATAGAAATCAGAGCTTAATACAAAACCAAGTTTTTATGGACCACTTAAGCATTGGATCAGCCTCATGTTTGTCTAATACCTTATAATGATCTGTTAAAGTAGATAGACAGAGCGGATTTGTTAAATCCATCACAGTGGACCCCACGTTAGTGTGAGTGTGAACCATGGACAGTGCACCCGTGGTGCACTGGACCGTCAACACAGTCAAAGGCGTGTTGACCCGAGATTTTTTTCAAAAAGGAGAAATTCTCCTCTCTTCCCACGTGACTGCAGTACAAACATATGACTGCCATTTGGCTCGATCATGGCCCAACACCATCACTTGATTGGATGATCTAAACCATTCATCACGTCTGTCAGATGGAGCTACTGAAACCCCATGGGTCCCACATGTAGATGCACTGTGTGGAGGTACACGAACTCCATCGCAAAAGGAGTTACGCATGCAACTGGTTTTTGAAAACGAAAAAGATTCCCTCCTTGCATAGCTGGAGACTATTTGAAGGAGTTCTTCTTGCCAATCCTGGCCGTTCAAATTGGAGCATCCTAATGGTTCACAAACTCCACATGGATTAGGGTTACACAATAAGGAGTCGCTCCAGAAAAAATCCCCGCCTTTCCCATTTTGGAAAATCAATGCAACCTCAATCCAGAAACTCTAGAATCAATCCAGGTCACCCAAATCCTCCTCCTTAGCTCTCAAAGCATCCAGGAAACCAATTGCAATAGCAGTTTCTTCCCAACCTTCTCATCATTGATCGATAGCTCCTGAAATCTTATAACGTTGAAACCACCAAGATTTTGGACTCAGAGCTTCTAAACGTCCCTTCTACAAGCTCCCTAGAGTTCATCCAGACATGCCACAAAAGTCAGATCAAAGAAAGAAGCTAGGAGATTGATCCACCATTAATGGTTGAGTCATTTTCTTCGCCGCATCTGCCGAGTTCTGAGTGAGTCGGGACCGAGTTCAGAGTTATTATCTTGTTCAAGCAACTTTAAGATTCGTTGCTGATCCTAAGAACAAAAGGAAAGGAGAAGAAGAAGGAGAGAAAGAACAAGAAGAACAGATGGAATGGGGAAGAGAGAAAGAGCAGGGCGTGCCGCTGCTAAGTCAAGCTGTCTCGACTCGGTTTGAGTTAGGAGTTTGTTCCGAGTCGGGCTTGGGTTGGGTATGAGAGATGTTGAAATCCTTGTGGAAAGAGAAGAGTAGAAAGGATGGAAAAAGAGGTAGATCAGAGAGAAAGGAGAGGAGAGTTGCTATTGAGTTCGCTCAAGCGAGTTGAGATTCCGAGTCTTGGATCTGGTTCAAATTTGGGCCTGGTGTAGGTCATTCAGACAGAGGAGATGTAGAAGATGGATGGAAGAAGAAGTAGTGAAGAAGAAAGAAAATGAGGTGCTGAGTCAGCGACTCATTGACTCAATTCATCTCACCGAATTATTGTCGAGTTGACTCAGTTGTTCCATGGAATTCGGTCTTGATCAGGTCAGGTTGTTGGTTCAGCAACCAGAGCGTGCTTCAGGTCACTCCTCATCCAGCTTCCTAAAGGTAATCATTCTATCATCTTCTTCATTGTTGTAGAAGTCGAGACTGATTATCTAAATCTGAGTCAGCTTCCTAAGTTGTAGTTGGCCTGACTTTCATTGAGTTTGGCATGTCTGAGGTTGTTGTAATAAAAAAAACATTGTGGTTTCAACCACTGAGTCAGTTAAACTCGGTTGAAACCGGGTTGTTGGGAGTTGTTTTGCATCTTAATAATCAATTAGTCACTGAGTCAGTGACTCAGTGCATGGAGGATGTGTTTGGTTAGAAATCAAATTTGGATGAACCTTTTTTAGGTTCAAATTTCGATAGGGGCTTGAAATTGAGCACTGAGTTAGTCTGAGTTAGCAACTAGGTGAGTTTACCTTTCGATTTCATGTTTTTCCCAAATCAGTTAGTATTTGAATTTGGACTTATTCCTAGTTTTGGGGTTGTTTGATTATAGGAATCTATTTTCCCCCAAAGTCGAATTTCCCTCTCCAATTGAACATGGCTGAGTCATGGTGTAGATATTCTTGATTCTAGTGGATTAGAGTCAAGTCGTGTTGGTTGGAATCAGATTATCTTGGATTTCAAGTTTAAACTTGATCTCAAGCTAGTATATGCACTTAAACCATATTTGAAGAGAGCCCACACCTAAGGTGAGGATTACCCTTCAAGCTTTTCTACATCTAGATAATTGACTTGTTTATTTACTTTCGTTCATATATCTTATCGATTGCCTAATATGATTGGTTGCTCATGTTGAATTCGAATGTTATAAATAGTTGATGAATTAAGTTTAATGTTAAAATTTGAATATGTGATGAATTTCAATTATCTCTATCCAGTTTTAAGGTCAATCCTTTAGCTATGCATGTGTTATCAATATTATATATAGCAAAATTTATTATTTATAATTACTTGATGGTGTTGTAAGGAAACCCTCGAACTAGTGGCCACCTGTGTTATGGATTAAATAAATTTATGTTGTGGACTTATCATCTCGTGGATCATTTATGCCTATACGACTTTTGGGGAATAATCTCGTCTTATCGTACCATTAATGGAATATTCGGCCCTTGCGGCTTTTATGGAATAATTGCCCACATAGCTTTATGGATTATTTTATATAGCCTTGCGATGGTATGTTCCACTTGTTGGGCTACGATTGGCCACTAGTTACATAAGTTACCTTTAAACATCCTATTTGTTAGCCTCATGAACCAGGGATGGTAGAATGGGACACTATGCCTGAGCTGTTGGCCTATTCTGTGTGACAAACCCCCCATAGTGTCCTTTGAGCTTCTTTAAGATGATGGTTTGAAATTGGAATAATAATGGTTGGTCTAATCATGCACTTCCATGGCATATGGTCTTTTCCGGGTGGTTATTTCTCCTTGGGTACCTTTGTCTACTTTTTTGGGTGACTGATTCTCCTTGGGCGATCTACATTATTTAGGCTTTTTTGGGTGGCTAGTTCTCTCCTTAGGTGTGCCTTTGTGCACTTTTCTGGGTGACTAGTTCTCCTTGGGCAACCTCGTTGCATAGTATTTTTCGGGTGGTTAGTTATCCTTGGGCGTACCTTTAATTATTTTTCTAGGTGGCTAGTTCTCCTTGGGTGACTTTTTACTAGCTGGAGATGCATCCCCAGGTCTGTGAGCATGTGCATGCATCCATGTATTTAAATAAGATTATCTTATGTGATTAATTTAATGAATGCGTATCTGATGAACCTTATCTGATTTCAATGGTAATCTTTGTGCAATATTTGTTATAACTGCCTATGTTAACTATGCTTAATTATCTTGGTGATACGATAAATCTTGAGGGGTATACCTCACTGCGATAGCCATTGAAGCTATCGAACCGTACTCAGTGTGCAAGAGATGCACATGATGCGTATGCTGGTGTTCATGTGGAATGGAAGGAGCCAGATGATCTTGAGGCTCTCCATCCCTGATTTTATTTGTATTTAATTTATACTGTCATGTTGGAAAAGGTTAAGACATTGATTTGTATAAGTTTTCGGGTAATCGCTTGAATTATTTGGTTTTGTATATTTAGACTCCCTCTTATACTTTATTCGCTTTTGTCTCGCAAGTTTATAAACTCTGATAAAAAGTAAAAAAGTATGTGAAATTTAGGTGTTTTCAAAGGTTAACACTCAGGTTTTTGGAACACGAGTAGTGTACTCGGGTTTCAGGAACTGGGGTGTTACAATTAGTGGGTCCAATCACATATACTACAAACAATGTGGTAATCGAGCACCTAGTCGATACATGATACTGTACATGTGTGTGTGAGAGTATCAACTCCTAGTGTTGATGCTGCAATTTGGTTGTCCCTGTTAGCCCATCACACATCTGTAAAACAGAGAAAAACAAGAGGTCTCGGTTGTAGTCGTGGTCCCTCCGATGC
The DNA here is from genome assembly GCA_021015155.1 of Magnolia officinalis. Classification (NCBI taxonomy): domain Eukaryota; kingdom Viridiplantae; phylum Streptophyta; class Magnoliopsida; order Magnoliales; family Magnoliaceae; genus Magnolia; species Magnolia officinalis. The sequence goes on from JAJHSJ010000007.1 coordinate 41,032,723, forward strand.
CTAAGATAGTGTGGGGTTGTAATGGATGTAGTTGGGCTAGGGTAATTGAGCATACCTCTCCCTGTACGGAGGGTCTCTACTTATAACCCATTAACACTACTTATGTATATGGTAGTGAATCTGCTATGTAGATACGTATCATAAAAGGGGTCTTTCCCCGGATATATTGTACTTATCTTGGTGTGATCCTCGCCGAAGATCTTGCGCGGGGGGGTGGGGGGTAATCCTACCCATATATAGAGGGGATTCTCATTACTGGTTAGTATCTGAGGTCGAGGTCGGTAGCCAAGGCTGACCTCTAAGTCGATGGTTGAGGCCGACCCCTGAGATTGGGACCCTTGGTCAAAACTGGTCCTCGAGGTCTTCTCTAGAGGTCAGCATATAGAGTCGTCCCCTTAGTTGAGACTGTGAGGCATCAACTAGGCAATCGAGGCTGCCATTCGTGGTTGCTACTTGAATTGGTTGTGGAGGTCATGGTCGACATCTGAGGCCGAGCTCATACTTGACCTCTCATCCATGTTGTTTGTCTTTTATTTTTTCATCTTATTTTAATCGTTTGGTCACTCCAGATTTACCTTTAATAGTAGCCCCCCTACTTTTAAGCGTTATCTCCAGGAGCTCGAGAAGTAAGTGGATTTGGATTGACGCTCACGTGGGGGAGGTCGGCTAAATCATTAACGCCTATCATTATTGTGGGAGAGGAAAATGTTGCGCGTGTTGTTATCGAGAAAGATATGGTGATGAAAACGACGAGTCATACGAGGATGTGTGCCTGGAGTGGTGCCTCTTCGTCTTTAGATGAATGGGAGGAGGACATCTGTCTCTACCTCGATAGTGAGGCCTACCCATGAATCCTTAGCCGCCACATGGACAGAGGCATGCGCCGAGGCGTCTCTTCGAATTGCTGCATTGAATGCGCACATTTAATGCTGCAATCTGAAGTCATTATAAATAAGGGAGGGAGGTACCCTTACCCCCTTATTTGCTTCACTCGCATCGCCCCTCTCCTGTTTCGTTCTGTAGTCGAGCGGTTTCCAGTGATTTATCTCTAGCACTTCTCTGACCAGTCTTTTGCATCTTCTCCGAGGCTTCTTGTTTATTTTCCTATCTCTTCTTCCCTTTTTCATTTTCTTTCCTTTTAAATGTCGTCAGAGGGATCCTGAGGGGTCTTTGTGTCGAGAGCTTTTCGAGGAGATTTTATCCTAGGGACGTAGATCTTCGCCTAGGTGCCTCCTTGAGTGTGCCATCTCCGGCGATGGCAGCTCAGGAGGTGAAAGTAACATCTGCTCCGACGAGACCGGTTGCTTCACTTGTTGAAGGGCTAACCTCCAACGTCCTCCCCTTTGGGTCGAGATTGCAGGAAATAGACTTAGCCTCGATCAGGTTGGAGTTCCACATTCCTAATTTTATGGTACTTCGAGCTGCTAAGGTTGGGGAAAATCCCTGCCACCCTCATGCGAGCGAGGTGGCCATATATGTCGTGGCCTTCTAATGCAGTTTATGACTTCCTCTCCATCTTATCATATGGGAGGTCGCCCACCATCTCAAGATCACTCCGGGACAATTCATTCCCAACATCTGGAGGGCCATTTTTGGCACATACATCCTGTGGTATCAGCTTGGATATACCGAGCTGATCGTAGATGAGCTCTTGTACTTGTACAGGCCAAAGACTATCCTAAGTGCTCGGGGCTACTACTACTTTTCTTCCTGGGCGAACCAGGGCTAGACCCTCATTACTGATAACCCATCGTCTAATAAAGGCTGTAAGGACAAGTGGTTCTTCGTGTCATGGGAGTGGGAAGCCCCAGTAGTGGAGGTGGGTAGATTGCACTCTCGGGTTCCCACCGCCTTCGCTTTCCCATGTCGGAGTTTCCGAATTGTAGCCCTTGCATATTATTTTGTGGTCGATCTCTGACTCTAGTCGTGCTTTCTTGCAGCTATTCCCTGGAGGCTGCCTGAGCTCTCTGAGTTGTAGCTACGTCAAGTTACATTGATGAAGGAGCGGAGTGCAGCTAAAAGGAATTGAAGGAGGCTAATCAATCCTTCGTCTTTGCACTAGGACGACCTATCTGTAGTTGAGCTGACAGGTTTGCAATTGGTCAATTTTTTTATTAGGTTATGCTTGAATGTTAGTTTTTTCTTGTCTGACCCTTGTAGTTTTTTTTTGTTGTAAAAATGGTAGACCAACCCCACCCATCGATGAGGATTAAGCTTCCCTCAGCGGTCGAGTTGGAGAAGTTGAGGAGAGCAATCAAAAAGGTTCTTGCCCCTCCTCTAGCTCATCGAGGAGATTCCTCTAAGGTCACTGAGGATAGGCTTGAGCCTACCAATGAGGCACTTGTTGCCGAATAACTGAGGTTGGTTGAGGCAGCTGTGAGTGGGGCAGCTCAGGGGGCTCCTCCTAACGAACTAGCAGGGGAGGTCTTCCCCCTAGAACTGACTACAATGGAAGTTGTCAACATGGAGTCGTCCTCAGCTCTGAATGAGGACTCCCAGGTCGAGGGTGCTGCAGCCATCGGCGACTAGCAGGAGGAGATCGGGGGTACCTCAGGACCTCATACTCCTGAGGCAGCGGTGAGCGGGTCATGCACCCTCCTACCCCTTAGCCGACATATGGCGATTCTCGCTCAGTGAATCAACCACAATGTGGTTAAGGAAGAGGTCACGACGATGCTGGCTCTGCATCCAGAGGACTTCATGAGGTGTTGGCGACTACCTTCATCAAGGTAGGTATATCGAGCTATCCATCCCGGTCTTTCAGGCTTGTTATTATTATTTTTTTTTTTTGTAGATGACTAATGTTTCTTATGTTTTTTCTTCTCAGGGCACTACTGGGGCTATTATTGCCCGTCGGGCCTTTCATGAAATGAGGGGCCGCCTTGAGGCTTTGGGGGCTGATCTTTGGGTTAAGGCTGTAGATCTCGAGGCCTTTATTGCTGCTAAGGACATGAATGTTGCTCATGTTGAGTCCTTGGAGGAGGCTTTGAGGGTTTTCGGGGAGGAGCGAGAGACCCTCAGTGCTATGTTGGCTGAAGTTCTGTGGGAGAAGGCCGAGCTATGGGTTGAGAAATTGGAAACGAAGTCGCACCTATCCATTATTAAGGCCAAGCTAGTAGAAGTAAAATCCAAGTTAGTGGAGGTGGAGACAAAGTTGGTGGAGGCCGAGGCCTCTGTCCCAGTAGTGCAGGTGGTAGCTATGGAGGCATACTAGGCCTCATAGGAGCGGACTGATGAGCTGGAGGAATACTTTAGCCTCGGCTATGAGCAATGCCGGGAGCATGTTAGGCAGAGGTACCTAGAGCTCGACCTACGGTTCTTGACCGGTGAAGTTCCTGAAGATCAAGTCCTCCCAAAGAATAAGCCTAGCCTCGCTCCCCTTCTCCAATACTTGTAAAATTTTGTTTTTGCTTTGTAATGCTTCACCTCTTTTTAGCAATGAAAATACACACACACACACACACACACACACACACACACACACACACACACATATATATATATATATATATATATTGCAATGTGTGATCTTATGAATGGTCTGTCCTAAATGAATGTGCATGGCCTTCTTGAGTTAGTGGAATTAATAGGTCGGACAAAGTAGAACTAGTTGGTCGAGCATAGTAGAGCTAATAGGTCAATCGTGTAGTGGGCCGAATACTCAGAAGAGGGACTTTCTTCCCTTCGACTGAGGGAAGTCCCAGTGGTCGTTGATATAGCTAGAGTAGTCGGGACAATGTTATTAAAAGAAATTCCCTTCCCATGGCTAGGAGCAGTTCTTTTATTGTTGGATTTATAGAACAATATAAAGAAAATAATAGGTGTATCAAGAGCACCTTTTTCTCTTTTAAAAAGGAGGTCGCTCTTAGTCGGTCGAGTAATCGTTGGGTGGATTTAACATGATTGGCATGCTCGTATGCTCGTAGGACTTCTCAAATCCTTTCTGAGTAATAGTAGATCTTCAGATGCTCGCCGTTCCACAGATGAGGCAAAGGTTGGCCATCCATGTCCTCAAGTCGATATGTGCTTGGTCGCATTGTTCCTGGGTAAAAAATGGGAAGAAAGCGGCTCTGTTGATGGCATCGATCATCTCTTCAATTGCCTTGAGAAAATCATATTTCCAACAGAATTGTTGCTGGACAGTTTACACTCTAGTTCCCAATCACATCGAGTGGTCTTCGATGGCATCGAAGGGACCCAAAACTCAGATAAGAGGATAAAAATTACTAGACAGATCTTAGTTATTTACTAGATTCAGTTGAGGGGATCTTCGATGCCATCGAAGACTCCTCAAGGTCTACTCGATGAGATCGACCACCACTCAAAAGTCTGTCATTTTGGGCATATGATTTCACAATAGCTTGACACCTCTTCTAGCCTTACTTATCATGTTCTATTTAAGCTTCTAAGGCTAAGGGATGATCAATAAGGTTTACCAATAAGGTTAATGATTATCTACGGGTTCAAGGGTTGTTTTAACTCAATGGTTAGGCTCACCAGGGCACCTCATCTACCCGTTCTTTAAACCTTGATACTCATGTCATTTTGTGTCTTCAGTCTTCAACTTCTAAGGGCTCAATCGACTATATGACATATGGACTTACGTGATTGAAAATCAAGATGCACAAATAAGTGCACTAGCATACATCTCAAACAATTCGATGAGATTATAACTACTTTATATTATAACGTCTCCCAAGATGTTATCAGACTGAAATCATTTCTATTCTCTCTAAAGGATGGAGCCAAGTCATAACTCCATTTTCTAAGCCCAAGATTAATAGGCACATGGCCTAAGATGACCTAGGAGTTCCAAAAAAAGTTCTTCCCGGTTCCTAAGATCAATTTATTAAGGTGTGTAATATTGAATTTCACCCGAAAAAGAAGATGAAACGTTTTTTCAATGTTTAGAGAGATTCAAGGAACTCTTACTCTCTTGACCACACCATGGCTATGAGATTTGCTCCATAATTTGTTTTTTCTATAATGGATTGAATTCAAATATGTGTCAATTTGTAGAGATGATGTGTAATGGTGATTTTATGACGAAAGATCCCAAAGAGGCATGGGATTACTTTGAAAGCTTGGCTGAAAATGCACAATCTTGGGATACCACTAATAAATCAAGTAATGTGAAGCTTGCACCTAAAGAGAAAGGAGGAATATATGTCCTTAAGGAAGAGGATGATGTGAATACAAAAAATTGTGGGTCTTACAAGAAAAGTTGAGGCCACGAAACTTTAGAAGCTAGAAGTGGTCTAACTAATGAATGTGGTTATTAAAAGTGCTTGTGGCATATGTGAGAGCAATACATAGCTTATAAAGGATTGTCTCACAATCAACTTTTCAAGATGTGTCGCAAGCTCGAGTGAATGCCCTGAACGATTATCAACACCCATTCAGTGTGCCTAATTCCAATAAGTACAATCCAAGTTATTAGAACCATCCCAATTTCAGTTGGAAAAACATGACAACCGTTAATGCTAGCACTCTTCCCCAAATATCTCCTCCTGCGCCACAATGTACACCACAAGTTGCCCCACCAAAGAGGACCCATGAGGACACATTGTAAGCATTTATTCAAGGGAAATGTAATTCAATTAAACTACCATGTAGGCCATAAGTGATCTAAAAATGTAGTTTCTAGGATTGAATCACACTTGACTGCTAGGGAGAAAGGGACCTTTCTAGCTCAACCTCAACCCAACCTGAAAGGATAATATGAGGTAAGCTATTCTAATCCTCTTGACCCACATATGGAACAAGCTAAGTCTATCACCACTCTTAGAAGTGGAAAAGAGATTGACAAGACCATTCCAAAGAGGGCTGACATGCTTAAGGATTTAAATAAATCTAAAGACGATGATAGATCTAGTCCCGCCCCACATGACAAAGAGTCGGTGAATGAGTACAAGCCTATGACCCCATCTCCCCATTGTCTGCTCTCATCAAAGCGCCCATCTGAAAATCGGGATATTATAGAAATTTTCCAACAAGTCAAAATTAACATTCCCTTATTAGATGCGATTAAAGAAATTCCTTCTTATGGAAAATTTCTGAAGAACTTTTGCATTGTAAATTGTAAATTGAATGTGTAGAAGAAGGCCTTTAAAAAAAATAAATAAAAATGAAACAAGTGAATGCTATCATCAAACAAAATGTTTTTTTTTTTTTCAAAATATAAGGATCCAGAAAGCCCTACAATTCCATGTATCATAGCAAATTTTCAAATAGAAAAATCATTGTTATACTTGGGGGCCAGTGTTATCCTCATCCCCTAATCACTTTATGAACAATTGAGACATGGTAAATTAAAACCCACCAAGACAACCCTCCAACTTACTAATTGATCAATTCACACACTGAGAGGGGTAGTCGAGGATGTGTTAGTCCAAGTAGATAAGCTCTATCTTTCGGTAGATTTTATCGTCTTGAATACACAGCCGGTTATGAATGTTTGGACACAAATTTCAGTTATCCTTATACGTTCATTCCTGGCCACCTCAAATGCAATAATAAATTGTCGAAATGGAGTAATGAAGCTTTCCTTTGGGAAAATGATGTTGGAACTAAATTTGTTTAACTTGTGTAAGCAACCAAGGGATGGAGAAGAAATTCATAAGGTAAACATGATTGACACACTCGTGGAAGATGAGCTTATATTGACTACTATCTCCGATTCCTTAGAAGCATGTCTCACTCGCTTCATGGACTCAAATGATCATTAGTTTTTAAAAGTTGTGAGTGCATTGCTAGATTATGCGTCGGTGCTGGAAACTAACTGATAGAACCTGAAATAACACCTAACAGGAAATTTCAGAAGGACGACAACTTGATTCATAACGCTTCTAAAAGATAAAAATTCCCAGCATAAATCAATCAAAGACCGTGATTTTACTACCATTATACAATTCGCAATGTTAGAATAAAAGAAACAAATGGAAATTCAATCTCTATGCAATCTACAAAATATTAAACCTTAATTGTACGAAGCATTTACATGTTGTTCAAAGGTTGATATTGCACGACATAGCTACAAACTTGCAATAACGAAAGCGTCAATTGAAATTTCTAACCTTCTTATCCTTGAATCATGTCCTGATGTTGTCGAGTTCCTTGTCGATGCGAAGCTTCTCCTTCTCCCTGTTCTGCTAGTTGTTGACAACATTGATGAAAACAGAGAGGCCCCTCATTTTAGTCAAGGCCATCTCCTCAGATCTAGCATTAGATCGAAGGTGGACCAATGTGGTTGATGGAGATCCTCAATCAGAGTGGGTTTTTCTTTTTTTCTTTCTCAAATCTGAAAGAGGCAGATTGAGAGATCTTATTATTATTATTTTACAAATCATGAAATGGGTTTATTCCCATAAAAACAAAAGAGAGAATGTACAAAATCCATTACCGAATATGTGTGGGGATTCATGCCTACACATAAATCTATCAAAATAGGGAAATGAAAATCTACAACTTCTCAAAATTTCTCAAGAAATATAAATCCAAACCCCCAAAATGATAAGAGCAGTACCTAACAACGCATGCCAGACATGTTTCTCCTCACCAAGGGCCATGACCGTGATAGTTGTCATGGTGAAAATAGTGGCATTAGTGAACGAAACAATGAGAGATATTAGGGCGTCGCTTAAGATGGAGAAGAAAGCAGCAGAGGCTGAGAGGTTTACAAAGAAAGGGATTGAATACTACCAGACTAGAAGCAGATCCATCCATTTCTTGAGATGCACTAGGGTCCGTTCTTGGAGGAGAGATGGATGACGGGGATTTGATGCGGTGACTGTGTCCGACTTTTAATTATAGAGGAATGCACCCCGATGCATTATAACATCACCCATCTGTGGCTCGATTTCTCTCTTCGACGAGAATGGTGGAGGACTCTCTTCCATCAGAAGAGGAAAATAGATTGCCCTAGAATTTAAAATGGAGAGAGGAGAGAGAAGGGAAAAGAGCCCGCCTGACGGAAATAAACTCACGACATTTTTTCCTTGTTTTTGGGCTTTTAACTACTGTTTAAAGCTATAGTAATATAGCGACCACTTAAACCTGCACATAAAAGCCAACATAGTTTGTAGCCTTTGGTCCATTTTTTAGTAATGAATGTGATGAATGTGTGATATGTTATGTTTTGTCACGAAATTGATATAGGGGGAGCTTGTAAGTGCTAATGTTTTAAGCACACAAGTAGATTGTCAAATTTAGGAGAAAAAATAGATATTGTAAGGAACTTCAGCTTAATTCAACATTTCAAGACTAGAGCATAGCTTAACATCTCAAGATTAGAAGGTTTGGAAGAATTTCAAGAATCAATTGTATGCCACTGAGAAGTAAAAAAAAAAAAAAAAAAAAAAAAAAAAAAAAAAAAAAAAAAAAAAAACCCTTAGGAATGACCCTAGGTTAAAGTACATTTTCGTAGTTTTTCTAAATTGTAACTTATTGTGTTATTACGTTAAATTTAAGGGTAGTTTGGCTAGCCTAATCCTGTCTTCAACCAGTCAAACCATCTCGAGCTAGCCCCAATCTCAGGCCAGCTAAAGGAATTCAGGCTAGCCGAATTCGGTCTCGGGCCAACCTAAGATTGATTCAAATCAGATCCCGTGAAATCTGCTAGCCGTTGAAACGAAATCATGAAATTTTAGCCAACCGAAGGAATTCTTAGGCTGACCGAAGCTCTAATCTTTTTTCTATGAATAGAGCTCATTTCTCACGATTTTACAACAAGAAAAAGAGAGAAAAATGCAGGAAATAAAAGTAAAAAATCTTCTTCTTTTCAAGTTATTTGCATTCTTTCATATATTATATTTTAGCTTATTCAATTGTATTCTCAAGCCTAGTTAAATTAAAATAGAGAATGGCATATACTCAATTAAGAATCAATTTAAGAATAAAGGATTGAACCTGCATCATTTAGGAGTTTTCTCTTTAAAAATTTATCTATCACTAGATCATTCTTGGTTGTGCATGGATTGATTTATCTTCTTATGAGAAAATAAATGATTGTTGCATCTACTGAAGTTTCATCTTCAAAGTCTTTATCGATATCATTGCTTTGACTCACATCTTCAAGAAGATATATTTTCTTCTGATAAATTACTTTTAATTGGGTTGAATGAGATTGCCTGAAAAAATCTCATCGAGTTTAGAAGTGATAAGCTTGTTAAAATCATTTGCGGTTAGTTGTGATAGCCTGTGAAGATAAAAAATTGTAAGAGGTTGTTAAGGTAAGCCTGTGAAAACCTTTTTTATAGTGGAAAGCCAAAATTATGTGGAGAAGTAATTTTGGGAGTGGAGTAGGCTTGTGTTAACACCGAACCACTATAACTATTTTGTCTTGTGGTCATTGATAATCTTTTCCATGTATTTATTATCCTGAAATACTTATATCAAGAAAGTCATGAAATAAGTTTGTCTTACCTAAGAGATTAGGTGAAGGTTGTTCTATGACTCAATTGAAATCTGTCATGCCCTGAACTCAAAAACCGGGCTCACAAAATTTCCGATCGTCGAATCTGGCGCCGACAGCCTCCTTAGTATCCCATTCTCGGCTCCCGGTACCCATACACCAGGTTTCGATCCTGGGATGCTACAAGGAGGATTTCTAATCATCAATTTGATTTGTAATGAGCATAACCATAAGCATAACCGATGAACAATAACCACAAGAACACCATCACAAAATCTACTGTGATAAAAAACTTTGAGTACAAGGTGTATGAAAGGGAAATACAATATAATGAGAGTAACGAAAACTCCAAAAGCTCAGTTATACGCTCCAACCATTGCGAGACTATGACTACGTCCTGGCGTCACCTGCATGCATCAATCGTGCATAAGCTTATAGAAAGCTTAGAAGGTGGTGTAAGTGTGTGCGCAATACGAGCATGCTCAGAATGCAAGGTCAGAGTAATGTGGAATTATGCTGATGAGTACATGAAACTAATCAGCCGTACCAAGGCTATGCGATGTAAGATATAAATGCGATTGGCCATAATAAGACCATGTGATGTGAGATGCAACTCAAGCATGTCAATCCTCATATCAATGCAGCTCATCACTAGAGCATCAAATATCAGTATGGTTCTCATTCTGGATAATCATCGGGGTCTAGTACACTCTACGCCAGCTTGCCGCCCTTGTTTGAATGCACAACTGGGAGAGTGAAAAAAACCTCACTCTCCACCTGCCAATATCAGGCCCGGCTCGTCGATAGCGGACCGATTCCTCAAGCTAGTCAAACTCGACCTAGGAATTTCTCCCTCACTCAGGCGGGTAAGGTCACACCCCTTTCCAACTGACCACGACATAGTGGGAGATGTAGCTTACTGGTATACAGCCTTCACGCGCTCGTGTATCCACTTGGTCTCAACGTTGGAGTTATCCTCTGGTACCATCGGGTTCAGGGATTTTCACCCAGGGACATCTATGACGCCCCGATGCTAGAAACAATATTTTCGGTATCCAATCCGGCCACCCACGATGTGTCTGTGGAGGCTATGGCCTTAATGTCACTAGGGCATATAGTAACCACAATTACACAAATGCAAGTGCATGAATCACACTACCAGTCATGCAACAGTCCTGCGTGTACCACGCGCACATGTAGGGCAACTCTGCCTATTAGGGAGCCCATAAACAATCAGCTCGAGGGCATATGCTATGATCAGTCACTACTCATGTCAAGCATACATATGATGCGTATGATCATGAATCACGGATCTTATACTAAACATGTTATATATTGGACTCCATTCATAACGAAGATGAGCCTAGACAACCTACATGCTACAAGTATGGGTTTATCAATGCACCTTAGGGAGAGTGACAATGCGGACATTTTTCCAGCATCATCCATACAATGTGGACGTCAAACCATCAATGCTCCCAAGGCACTGCCCGTTGTAAACATCATTATATACACCATAGAGGAATCACACATTGCAATGGACTTAAATACATCCCATTGGGCCTTAAGTACATCAAATGGGTCGTATCACATGGGCCTTATGTTCATCAAGTGGGCCTTATCAATGAGTCGCACCAATGGGCCTTATGTACATTGCAATGGGCCATAACCCATGGGCCTTGTATACATCACAATGGGCCTTATACAATTCAAGGTGGGGCTCAACAATGGGCTACAAATACATCAAGATGGGCCTCAACAATGTGCCTTATACAAATCAAGGTGGGCCTCAACTATCGGCCATAAATATGGTAAGTGGGCCACACCACATGGGCCACATGTATATCAAATGGGCCACACCCAATATAAGTGGTGATAATAATTTCCACCATTAAAATTTCTATGGGTTTAATGGTGGATGTTCAAACCTACTATTTTCTATAATGTGGTCCACCTGATCCTAGATCTGTCTTATTTTTAGTCTCAAGCCTTAAAATGATCTTTGAAAATGGTTAGATGGCTTGGATGCAACCCATGCTTCATGGTGGATTCCATAGGGATGGAAAGGATGGACGGCATAAATGAGGTACATACCCCATGGTGGGGCCCACACTAATGGAAGGTGTGGATTGCAATACATACATCAATGGGTCCTCATGGGGCCCACCATAATGTTTATTTTACACCCAGCCTGTTGGTAAGGTCCCACTAACCAGGGGCTACCGTAATGTTTATTTATCATTTAATCTGTTGATGAGGCAACATAGGCATGAGGCCCACAGTAATGTTTATATGCAATCCAAACTGTTGATAAGGTCACAGGACCTGAATGAATAGGAAAAACAAATTTCATATGATCCAAAACTTCTGACCTAAAAAGGGTTTTAATGACAGACGTTCAATCCACTGTTTCCTGTGACATGGGCCACTTGGATCACGTACACGGCTGATTTTTGGGTGACTCAAAGCTAGGAGAGCGGCCCATCAAATGCACGATGATGATGTTCAACTCACATCATGGTGGCGTCCACGGCTGGGACCCATGGTCCCAGTCCAGTTCGTCCGTCCGTCCGTCAGTGCGCAGGCGCTGCCTGCATGCCTTCTAATAACAACAACGTCAGCTGTTGCAAATTTATTATTATTATTATTTAAATTTCCATGGTTTTTCACGTATAGGGCCCTCAACTGAAAAATCCAACCCAGCCATTGAATTCTACGGCCCCTGATCGACCAAATGAGACCAATATGCGACGTATTTTTGACGAATAGAAGAATCAATGTGGGTTTTAACGGTAATACCACTATTTCCTATGGTATGGCCCGCTCGATTATCGGATTGGTCTCATTTTTCGGCTCAACGCCTAAAATGAGCTGAGAAGCGGGATAGACGGCGTGGATTATATACACGCATCAAGGTGGAGCCTACATGGGTGGCCCACCCCAAAGGAATATAATTTTTTTTTAAAGCTCGTTAGTACATACTCATGTCAGTACACGCACTCCATGTTACCACCACTCTCTGTCCAGCATTCTGGACGCTAGACGGCTTGGATAAACACATCATTGTGGTGGGTCCCACATGGACGTGGCCCACACATCAAGGTGGGTCCCACATGAATGTGGCCCACCTAATTGGAACCAATCTAATACTTGCGTTATTCCTTCATCTTGACCATCCAATAGACCCGCTGTTAGGTGGGCCTCACGATCGGGCGGCCTAGATTGTCTTGCACATGGTGGCCACAAGACATCACACTAAAGAGAGAGAGAGAGAGAGAGAGAGAGAGAGAGAGAGAATCGGTGAGATAGAGGGACCCCGCCACTATGGGGCCCCTCACTACATTACATGCATCAAAATGGGTCCCACCAACAAGTGGGCCCTAAAATAAGAATCAACAGTGGATCACCCACCTATAGGCCTTCTCCTTGGTCCCTTAGCCTCCTTAGCTCCTATGCTTAACCTTTGACAGTGGATGATGGAATTTTGATGGTGGGGATAAGAGATGTGAGGGTGGGCCACACTTGTTATTTTTGGGAAAACTTGGGAATGCTTGGCCGTATGGAAATTTTGGGTTGCTTGGAAGTGGAGAGATGGAATGAGAGAGAGAGAAAGAGAGAGAGAGAGAGAGAGAGAGAGAGAGAGAGAGAAGTGATGGGTGAGGTGTGATGGGTGATGGGTGGAGTGATGGGGTTGTAAGAAAGTGATAGGTGGAGAGAGAGAGAGAGAGAGAGAGAGAGAGAGTTGACTTTGGGAATGGGAAGGGATGAGTTGTTGTACTTGGGTATGACTTGTACTTAACATACGTGATTGATTGATTGATGGGACATATTGTAGAAATTTCCTCAAAATTCACAACTCGCGGCATTTTCTTCGAATTGAACGCAGGCCCACATCTTCTGACCTGGATATTGGATCAGTGCGCGAGTCGCAGCGTTGGAACCGCGGCGATAGCATGGTCGCTAAGATACAAGTTTCAGTTCGAGGCGGCTTCGGTATGGAGGACTCGACTTAGGATCGAGCGCAAACATCAGATACGGGTCGAGGGTTGACGGAATTCGACCGGAAGGACCGTGGAAGCCTACAAAATGGTACGGACTAGGATACGGATCTTACAAAATCAATATTTCAATATTAATTGTTGTTCTAAATTTGTTCTCTAAGATTGATTATTAAAAATCGGTTAAGTCCTATTTACCCCCCTTAAGGGTATTGATAGCTCTCCTTATAGAATTATCCTTGGACATGTGATTTCGTCCAATGCAATTGAGGTGGACAAAGCCAAAATAGACTTGATTGCTAATTTTTCAGCTCCTAAAAGCATACATGACATTCGCTCTCTTCTAGGTCATGTAGGATTTTATAAGAGGTTCATTAAGCACTCCAGTCAAATTTTAGATTGTTGAGCAACTTCCTTCAAAAGGATATCCCATTCAAGTGGGCTGACTCATGCTAAGAGGCTTTTACAAAGCTTAAGGGTATGTTAACGAGCACATAAATCATACAGCCACACGATTGGAGCATTCTTTTTAAATCACGTGCAATGCTAGTGACTATACAGTTGGGGCGTGTTGGGCCAAAGGAAGGACTGGAAGCTCTACGCTATCTACTATGCAAGTAGAACACTGAATAATTCCCAAATAAATTATTCCACTAAGGAAAAAGGAACTCTTTGCCTTGGTATTTGCTCTCGACAAATTCAGGTCCTACATGATCGGATCCAAAAGCATAATCTTTACCGATCATGCAGTTCTTAAGTCTCTTCTCTCAAAGAAGGATACTAAACCTCGTCTGCTTAAATGGATCTTCTTACTCTAAGAGTTTGACTTAGAAATACGAGACAATAAAAGAGTGGAGAACGTGGTGGCTAACCACTTGGTTAGACTTGTTCATTTTTATTCCATTGAGACCACACCGATCAACAACACATTTTCGGATGAACACTTTAGTTTTGCTTCCTAAATGGCTTGGTACGCTGACATAGCTAAATATAATGTGATAAGTAAACTTCCCATCCATTAGGCATTCCAACATAGGAAGAAGTTTTAGACCATGGTAGGTAGCTTTTTCTTGGTTGATCCATATTTGCTTAAATATTTCCCTGATCAAATAATTAGGAGATGTTTTCATAATAATGAAAAATCCAGTGTTATATCCTTTTGTCACTCATAAGCTTGTGGAGGTCATTTTTTCGACAAAGAAACCAGCACAAAAATCCTTCAATGTGGTTTCTATTGGCCGATGATGTTCAAATATACCCATGAGTTTTGCAAGGTATGTGAGCAATGTCAGAAAATTGAATGAATGTCTTAAAAAAGATGACACCCAAAATTTTGATTTTAATTATAGATTTTTTTTATTAGGCTATTTATTTTACATGACATTTTCTCCATCTTTTGAACATATTTACATTCTCCTAGCAATGGATTATGTTTCTAAATGGGTAGAGGCGATTCCTTGCAGAATAAATGACCATAAAATAATTCTACGAGTTTTAAAATAAAATATTTTGTCAAGATTTGGAATTCTTAGAACCATAATCAGTGATAGTGGTTCTCGTTTTTGTAATAGAATATTTGAGAAGTTAATGAAAAAATGTAGCATAACTCACAAAATGGCTACACCTTATCAAGCATAGACGAGTGGTCAAGCTGAAGTTTCTAATAGGGAGATCAAATAGATTTTAGTGAAAGCTGTGAATCTGGAACATAGAGATTGATCTTTATGACTAGTTGATGCATAGTGGGCATACATGATTGCATTCAAAACTACTATCAGAATGTCTCCCCACAGACTTGTCTATGGGAAAGTTTCTTAGTTGCCAATAGAATTGGAACCTAAGGCATATTAGGCTATAAAAGAAGTTTAATTTTGATATTGACAAAGCTAGCTCGCTACGCAAACTTTAGCTTGTGGAGTTAGAGGAAATGAGGAAAGATGTTATGAAAATATGAGAATATACAAAAAATGCATGAAGGTGTTCCATGATAAGAACATTTCAAGAAAGATTTTTGCGTCATATTAGAAATTTCTCTTATATAATTCTCGTCTCCATCTCTTTCCTAGCAAATTAAGATCTAGATGGACCAGCCCTTTCATTGTGAAAACTATTTATCCTTATGAGGCTGTGGAAGTTAAGAATCTAGCAACTAGTAATGTATTTAAAGTAAATGGACGAATGTTGAAACCATTTGTTGAGAAGTTTTCTCTTGAGAAAATGTTTATACCTATTTAAGACTATCTATCGAGATTGACCTCCTAGTCTGACAGAGACATTTTCCATTACTTTTGTAGGAATTTGTTTTCTTTACTAGAGTAGAATTGATCGAAGAAATTTGCACTTGCGTAATTTCCATCTCTCAGGTACTTATTTTTCACCCACTCATTTTTCTCTTATTGCTTTCATGTATTTATATTGCATATTTTATGCATTGAGGAAAAGGTAAAATTTAGGTTGGGGGGTGGGGTTTCCTTTGAAACAATTAATCTTCAATTTTTGCTAAATTGTGAACTTTGTATTAAATTTTTGCTAAATTACGAACATTGAACTGAATTTTTAGAATTTTTGAAAAAATTTTAAAATTTTTAGAAGTTTGATTTTTGTAAATTCAGGAGATTTTGAAGGTAATATAATGATTAAAATGATAAGATACCTAGTGTTGAGAATTATTAAAGACTACAATCTAGTTAGTAGATTTCAAGATTGAGTTCGGTTTTATTAATTTTAATCGGAATAGTTTTAAACATTAATTGAGTCATGAAAATTCACATGTCACATCTAACTTATGTTAGTTCATTGATTTGTGCACCTTGTTTGTCAATCGCGTGAGTTTGTTTGTCATGTAGTCGGCTGAGCTCTTGGAAGCTGAAGACCGAAGGCACGAGAGGACATGAAGCATTAAGGAGCAAAGAACAGGTATATGAGATGTATTCGTGACCCTAACCATGACCCAAAAAGACCCTTAACCTCTAAATGATCCTTGCCTTAATAGGAAAAACTTGTTGATTGTCCCTTAGCCTTAGGAGCCTAATCGAAAATGATAAGATAGGCTATAGAGGTCCCAAGTTGGTGGAAACTAAATTACCCAAACCAGCAGATTTATTAGTGTACTTAAGTGATGCTCGGTCGATCAACTGAACTTTATCAAAATGGTTGAGCATGCTTTCTAAAAAAATCTTATGAAGTTCGAGCGCTCGAGGCACAAGCTCGATTGATCGAGGAATCTTTTATTCCTCTCGAGTGATCGAACATGGCCAAAACAGTCAAACAAGTTCATTGGACAATTTTAGCCTAGCTCGATTGGTTGAGTCTTACTATTAGAGATCTTTTGGAGCTTTTTTGTTATATATATTACATTCGGATCTTTGGAAAAATTATGGATTTTGACATTTTAGATACCCTAGTGTATCCCAAGCTTTATCAAACCTACTAGGCTTTATCCTAATGAGAACCATGCTATTTTCTTAGTGATTATTCACTCTAATGAGCATTTTAAGCTCATATACATGAAGATCATGATCTTAGGCATTCTCTAGAATTTAGACACTAATTTTATTAAAAAATTCTATTGTCTATCAACTTCTAGAGCATCCATTGTTGAGTGTCAAATATTGTATATTCTCCCCTATTTATATATTGGTTTTATGAACATGATAATGCTTAAAGGTATATTTTATACATGTTTGTGTTGCAAGGTGAATTTGACAGCCTAGATTGAAAAGAATCCCAAAAGCATGGATTTGAGGCTCAAGAATCACTAAGGCAAAGGATAGATCTTAGGAGACCAAGAATGAAGAATTCACATGCCAAAGATCTAAAGAAACTAAGTACGAATGTTGAAGAAATGACTTGAAAGACTTCAGAATTTGCAGCAGAAAACAGACAGGTTCGGTCCAACTGAACCCATGTTCAGTTTGACCGAACTTGCACAAAACAATCCAGCGACAAATGATGGAATTCAGAAGCTAATTTGGTTCAACCGATGGACAATTCAGTCCGATTGAGACCCAGTTAGGTCCAACCGAAGGTAGGATTCGGTGTGACTGAAAGTGCACAGAAAGCTCCAGCGCTAAAAGGAGTTAATTTAACTCGATTGAAGATTAATTCAGTCCAACCGACAACTTACGTTCGGTCCGACCGAACCCAGCTCGGTCCGACCGAAATCGAGCAACTGCTGAAATAGAATCCTTTCCAAATTCAGATTTGACTTCGGTCTGACCGAATGTGACTTCAGTCCGACTGATGTATAACGCAGTTGCCTAAATTGAGGCAGTTTTGCGATCGGATTGCGAAAATTCCAAGTCGGTGCATAAAGTGGAGCTTCACAAGTATAAATAAGAGTTCTTAGGACGTTCTTAAGCATCTTCAAGGGTTTAAGGAGTGGAGTAAAAGGGTGGAGAGCCGTTGCCAAGTGTCTTTCTTCTTATTCCTTAATTATTTTTATGTTTTATTTAAGAGTTCTTAGTTCAATCATGTCTTTGTTTGGCTAAATCTCTTAGCTAGAGCTAAAAGGTGAAGCTTGTAACGTGTATTTTTTTTCTTTGATTCTTGTTTATGTTAAACTTCATTGATTTTTAGTTGATTTTACGGAATATTTTCAATTTTCAATAGTTTATTGTGACTCAAATTACAGTAGATGTTGTGATAGCTTTGAGTATATTCTTTTCTTATTTAAGATTGTGGGATTGGTAAATCTTATTGCTTGTCATTGTCTACTGGGCACGGTTTGGTGATGGAATCCCTTCTAAATCTTCACAATCCTCTTCCATTGAGGCTAAATCAATGAGAAGTTCAGAGATTTGATCATCTCTCTTTCCAGTTAGATAAAA
Organism: Magnolia officinalis; assembly: GCA_021015155.1. NCBI lineage: Eukaryota > Viridiplantae > Streptophyta > Magnoliopsida > Magnoliales > Magnoliaceae > Magnolia > Magnolia officinalis. The sequence goes on from JAJHSJ010000007.1 coordinate 41,050,962, forward strand.
TAGGACTCTGATTCCAATTAGATCTCTTGAATCAAGTAAGGTAGCATACAAATAGCTACAAGTGGACCATTGGCACCTTAATTCCTACCTTTAAATTCACAAGCTTCAATTACAATATTCATGATTACTCTCTATATTATTTCAAATTTAGATTTAAATCTTCTTCTAGTTCTAGTTCTAATTACTTTCAGAAACGTACAAGATTAGTCCTTGTGGATTCGACCTTGGTATTACTGAGATTATTACTACATCGTAGCCCTGCACTTGGGGTTATGAACATCCATTAAGCAGAATCCCCTAAGAGTTCAGCTTTTCATTAGTTGTAGGATATTATATTAATGCAATGATTTATACACCTTATTTGCTAATCATGTGAGTCCTTGTGTCATGTAATCAATTGAGCCATTGGAAGCTGAAGACTGAAGACACAGGAGGATATAGAACATCATGGAGAAAAGAACAAGTATATGAGATACCTTGGTAACCCTAATCTTGACCTAAAATAACCATTAAACCTCTAGATGATCCTAGCCCTATAGTTAAACCTTGTTAATCATCCCTTAGCCTTAGAAACTTAATTGGAATATGATAATTAGTAAGGCTAGTAGGGGTGTTAAGCTACTATGAAATAATATGCCCAAAATAACAATTTTCATTGGGTTATTGATCGATCGAAGGTGCCAAGAAATATCTAGCAACAAATTGTCTATTTTATAAAATTTCTCAATGCCATCTAACCAACCTTCCATCCCATCGAAGGGGAGTTTGATCGATCGAACTAGCCATTTTCTACCAGTTTTTTTTACCATTGGAACTTGGTTCCTTTATAGGGGGCATACGGACCATGGGCATGGGGATGGGTTCTTAGTGAAATAGATGCTTATGAGATTTCACACTAATATCCCTTATTCTAAGCCTCTAAAATCATGAGATCTAACTGATCTTCCTTGTGATTCATCACCTGGAAAAGGATTCCAACTTCAATGAAGAAAATGAACTTAGTCTCCACCTTGTTCTAAATATTAGACTTAAACTAATAGTCAAATTCTTGTTTAAACCCTCTAGAACATCCATCTAGTTGAATCCACTAGGAATTACAGACTTCCCACCTATTGTAGGAGATTCACCTAACCTCCCATCACATTGGTCACATCAAAGAAACATCGCATGCAAGGTGTTTGATCTTGGAGCTAAAGCATTCACAACACATCACCATCAATGATCAGGGGAGCTGATTGAAGCATGAGAGTGCATCAATCAAGCCACCTGAGACAACGCATCAAAGGGCCTCAATTCGATAGGTAAGTGTCAATTAGTAAGTCCACAATCTTTTTCATTGTGTAGGATTGATGGTAAGAGTTTGTGTCCTAAACTTGATAGGTTCTTATGTAGGACATATCTCTTGTATAGGGCCGAATTCACTTGACACGGGTGTGTACGTGTTAGTTGACCCCTTACTTAAGTAGTACAAGTACAGGCGAGAACGTCAACCCATCGTTCAGTTCTTGAAGCGCCACTTCCGCTTTCTCATTCCAAGCGAACTTGATATCCTTTTGGGTGAGTTAGGATAATGGTCGGGCTAAGAAGTCCTTAATGAACCACCTATAATAGTCTACGTGCCTGAGAATACTTCTCACTTTTGTACTAAAACAGGCTACTCCCAATCTGGCATTGCTACTACCTTGGCGAGGTCTACAACTATGACCTGCTTCGAGACTACATGCACGAGGAACCTCACCTCTTCCTTCCAGACGTCACACTTCTGAAACTAGGCAAACTAGTTATGCCTGAGCTTTTCAAAGACCGCCTGCATATTCTCCTTATTATCTTCTTGGCTCTTCGAATACACCAAGATGTCATCAATGAATACGATGACAAACTGGTGCAGGTACGGTCTAAACATCTTGTTGATGAGGTCCATAAACATCGTTGGGGCGTTTGTGAGACCTAATGGCATTATAAGGAACTCATAGTGGCCGAAACTGGTCATGAAAGTAGTCTTTTGCACCTCTTCCTTCTTGACTTGAAGTTGATGGTACCTGTATTAGAGATCGATCTTGATAAAGTATTGGGCGCCTTTCAATTGATCAAAGATGTTGTCTATTAGAGGCAGTAGATACTTATTCTTTATAGTGTCCTGGTTCAGCCTACGGTAATCGATATATAACAGTAGCGACTCGTCCTTCTTCTTTCAAATTTTAGTGTGGATTTCATCTAATCATGCATCAGGGTCTAATGGACCGGGGATCTGATGACCAGGTTCCCATAGGTGTTATAATATGGTTCGATCTGTTAGGGTACAGAGTTTAATTGAGTTATAGGTTTCTAGATTTAACTTTTAGCTCATAATCCCAAGTCTTCAAGTTTAGATGCATTTAAGCACGTGTGATTGTATATTTTAATCAAGAAATTTTTTAGTAACAGCCGAGGACATCTAATACCCAAATATTGAAGGGTCGGGGTGTTATATCAGCATCTAACTGACTTCCGAATTTTGAGCTAAGTAGCTAGTGGCAACTCCAAGTCGACTATATTCACTACAACAAGAAGGACTTTTAGCAGCATTCAATAGCACCGGTAAAAGCCCCAAAAAGTGCCGGAAGTAATGGGGGTGTCGGTAAAAAATTTTCTAGCGCTAGCTGGCTTTTAACGGCGCTTGTTACCGACAATTGTATTGCTAGTATTTCTGAAGAAGCGCCACCAAAATTCTAACCAAGCGCCTGTAAAAGTATTTCAAAGCAACTCTTTTAATCATGGAAAAGCGCCGATAAAAATCTATACAAGCACCGCTAAAGTCTTCAGAAGGATTGTATAGATCCTAGTGCAGGCTAGTAAATTTTTTTTAATATAATTAAATTGAAATCTATATATTTTTTAATATTTGAAACGTAAAAAATGTTGCAATACAATTAAAACTAAATATTAAACAAATTTTATATTACTTCACAACAAAAAAATATATAATATTTACAACAATAAGTTGCAAAAGGTCTTGAATAAATAAAAAATATATAAATATTAAAAATAAAAAATAAAAAAACAAATCCTCTATGTGGTCTACTTCTAGCACAAGTGGCGTCATAAGGGTGAAGTTCTTGTAGGCCTAAATATAGGCACAATTGATTAAAATCCTGCACACAAGGGGATAAAAAAGAGTCAAAAAGTAGCATTCAATGAAGATAAAATAAATGAATTAAAAAATAAGCCATTAATTACAAGGTTGAAACAATATAACAGAGTTATCAATGGCTAGATGGGCCATTCAACAGACAACATTCAACAATTTAACCAACTAGTTTTTTTTTTTTTTTTTTTTCCATGACAAATTGAACCAACTAGCTTTAATATTATGAAATGTTTTTTTTTTTTTTTTTTTTTTTTTTTTTTTTTTTTTTTTTTTTTTTTTTACAGTTATTGATACACTACGGAACTTAGACAAGGCCATAAATGTCGATGTTAAAAACATACAAGGTATCAAATGATGGTATTTTGGTCGGTTGTCCATGTTTTGGCAATCCTAGACCATTTGATTATCCTTGTAATGTTTACTATCAATGCCATGTTAATGTCCAAGGTCGATGTAACTTACTAGGTTCAGCAGTAGTTTAACTAATCTGTTACTTGAATTCCATTACATTTATTGGCCCCACATTGATGCATAGATACCTAGGTGATACGTGTTTGTTGGGTGCAAGGTGTTTATGTTAGCCTGACCAAGATGATGCTAGCTGGAGTAATATCTTGTTGTACTCCTATTTTAGGTTCTTAATATAAGCTAGTTTATCTTTCCAAAGACAGAAGAAGAAGAAATGTGTAATAAGTTACTGCCTTCCTTTGATGCATGGTGGCCAATTTGCAAGAGTTACACAATGAACAATAACAACCTTTGACATATATAAGAATGTGTAATAAGTTATTGACCGATGATGATAAAGACTGTTGCTGGAGTTGTATAAGTTGTTGCTGCCTGAGCCGAGTCTCAACTTGCTAGGTTTGAGAAATTTGTTGGGTAGACTAAATTTATGTATGTGACTTAGATTGAGGTTGAGGAATTGCAAGTTTCTGTTTGTACAATTTAAAATACATTTCCAATCCATTCATCAGGAAAAAGCTCCATAAAAAAAGAATAAGAAAACCCATGAGCTAAAAAATATCAAAATAGAAACCCAAAGTGCAAATATATTACACAAGAGAAGGACAAAAACATCATAAAGAATTGGGGCTCTTAGCGATTCAACATGGGCTGAGGGTCTATGATGGAAGTTGGGAAGTTTCCTTTCCAATCCAACCTACTAAACAGTCCCTTCCACTGATTGTGCCTATTGGTTGTGTTTGGCAAGCATCAAGGTATCAAATCCACCATTTGTCCAGTAGATAGATTAACCTGCATTTTGTAGACATTGTAAGAGAATACACCACAAACATCTGAGTTTATTTAAAAGTTAGAGGAAAATTGATATAAAATCCAACATGTCAATCAGCACTAACATGACATGAGCTCATTTTTAGCTTTCCGAATTTCTATGGAAATTTTCTTTGATGAATCAGGTGGGGGGCCTCTGACCTAAAAAGCAAGATGATCTGCTCGTCAGGTGGCCAGATGTCTGAATATATTCAATCATCTTGTCATAACTTTCTCATCCATGTGTGGCCACTTGAAGAGTGGACTAGCTTGATTTCTGGGCCGTGGAAATGTTTGCATTGACCCCTACCTGATGAATCACCTAGATATCTCCCATAAATGCCATGAATCACCTCTTCAATCTCTCCTCACATGAATTACCCAACACTTTAAACATTGAAACATAGTACAAGAAGAAGTGGGAACAGAAATTTTCAGTTTTTGCCAACTACCATGAACCAGAGGGGAAATCCTCAACAGTATATAGAAAAAAAAGGGAAGAACAAAGTGACGACAGGATGAGAAACAATAAACTAGAGGATTGAAACACTCTCAATGGGGTAAGTTTTAACTTACACAATAATAATTACAGGATTTACACTTCTGCAACAAACGAGAAGAAATTGCAAAACTTACTCATTAGCAAGCATTAAAAAAAAAAAAATGCGTGGTTCAAAGAAACAAGAAAATAACAGAATCAATTGGATGAAAATGTACAAAAATTATCAAACAAAGTAATTGAGAATCCCTGATGAAAATGGTTTTATGTTGGTATAAATTACTGACCTTCTCTACCCAAGAATCTTTGTACTCTACAATATATGGAGTGCGCACTTTGGAAATAAGCTTCATCTACACAGTCAGAAGAACCATTAGCATCTTAAAGCACTGCATGTGGCATGTAAGATCAAATTCGACCCTCATATTTCCAACAAACAATCGAAGCAAGCAAAATTCAAAAATTCTCTGACGGAAAACCATTCAAGTTGTAGACCAATCACCATTTACCACAAAATGCAATGAGTTTCAAGTCATTTTGTACTTTAGTGATTCAAAGACCCACACCCAAACCCAAACATTTAGCTGTCTAGTTTTTCTACCTACAGAAATTGTCAATGTTCCCAACATACATAGGTAAATGATTCATGCATTCATGTCATAATTTCTCTATAGTTACACTCAAAATCTTGTATTTCTCAATCTATGCACTCATAGGGATCTCACGAATGGGCTACCTTTACCTTAAGGCCGACAACATAATTCCATCAAGGAACTCAACATGGCAAAACATAGAAGGAGCTTATAACAGAATGATTTTTGTGACATTGAATGAAGGGACCATCTCACTCAAAATATAAATGAATGACACCAATAGAAAGAGAACTCACCTCCTGATGAGCAGACCTGCGACACCTATCAGTTTGATGGGCAAGCCGAATCTTCTTCAAGACATACCTTAAAAGAGAAAAAAAAATCAAGAGAAAAACCAGTCAAATCATAACTAAACAAAAGGAAACATTCTCAAGATATCACGACTGGGAGGGTGGGAAGAAAAGATAATGAAAATCAAATGGCTATATTCTCACTTCTTCTTTTCATGCTTATGCCTCACAAGAAGAGCGGAACCGAAAGCTCCTTTCCCAATATGCTCAAGTACTTCGTACTGATCCATTTCTAGTGACTCGCTTCTCCATTTTAACACTTACAATTTGACAAGTGGTTTTAGGGTGTGTTTGGATGCCATGTAAAAGGTCAATGCTTTCTAAGAAGAAATATTGGGAGGTGGATTCTTAAAGCCTTACCATATGAAGAAATACCAAATCAGGACAAAATACAAAGGAGACCCAAACATGCCTTTTAGATGAATAGAAAGGAGGGCACCACGACCTCTAGTTTATGTACCAACTCTTTGGCGTTTGGTGCGAACACAATTATGTGGTGCTGATAGGACTTAATGAATCCATCGTCCACAGCTTTGTTGATGAAAGTAAGAAGGGAGTTGTAGTAACAATCCACATTAAGAAGACCCACCTACACATACATACAAATATCTCATCTTTATGATACAAGTACTTCTATATTGTGTGTATGTGATTTTCTGTTAGTAGAGATTGCTTATAGTTTGAGTCTAAATACATTGAGCATGATGAAAGGAAAAACAAATCTCAGCAGGATAAGTGGTGCTAATTCAAGGTAATTACGAACCATCAACTAAAAGATGAATTTTTTAGAAATTGAAACGGGAACTGAAAAAATGACAAAATGACAAAGAAAGTAAGAAAAGAATTCACATTTAGATACAAATGGAAAAACAAAATACCTTCGACAAAAAAATAAATAAATTATAATATAGATTAATTGATGACAGATTAAACCACAGATAAGTATCTGTTATTAAGCTCTGTTATTCCTCAAAAAAAAAAAAAAGTGACAGTATAAACGGGCTTCTTCCAAGTTCTTTTTTTTTTTTTCCCAAGTTCAACCTTGCAGCAGATGATGAAATCATAGCACTGTCAAGATAGGATTAGGTGCACTAACTGACCTTGAAATGTGGAGGGAAACAGTGCATCGGCTTAACTCGCAGACGTGGTCCAATAATTATTGCCATGATATAATGTTGGATGGTTGAAGTGAAGGTAATCCTAACAGTTCAAGTAGAGAATTAGTACCTCAGTTTTGGAAAATACAATAATCATTACTGGAAACTGTCAATAAATCCATATCAAGTAAATACAAAACATGGAGTAAAAACAATTAAATGACAAATAGAACTGCAAAGTAGCCCATTTCCAAATTTTTTGGTGGCACATTAGAAAACAATGTTACTGCTCTTGTGAAGGCATGCACGCTACATTTGGATGCCCAAGTGATCTGAATTGTGAACAATCAGTTTAATCAAGAGGATATGACGGATGGGATTTGTTGTTTTTTTTAATCTGTTGAACCTGATAGTCATCTTATCCAAATTCAAAAAAAAAAAAAAAAGTCTTTCAATGCCATATATAACCATTAGATTGTAAAAATCATAGAATTCATGTTTACCTCTACTATAAATTCTTTTCAACTACAAAATCAAATTAAAATTCCAGCTCTTCCAGTATGAATCAGAATACAACACTGTCATGAGCTCTAGATTTCCGGTTCTATGCCACACATTACTATATCAGATTTCTAATTTCCTACTCCCTTAATCTCATCTATGTGAAGAACACCCCATGGGATCTTGACCAGTGGCATATGCACCGATAAGTTCATGACACCAGTTTGATGCCTAGTACTTATGTGTATATGTCCATATCAAAAATTCTAATTAAAAAGTAGCCTGGCTTTAGTCATTTGAAAAACACAAAATAACACTGATATTGATAACCACAACAATAATAATAAAAGCCTAATTCTGTACATACGAAAGAAAATGCCACAAATCTTGGTGATTCTGAATTCAGCTCAGTTCCTCGTTTAGTTCAGAAATCTCTACCTGTCAATTAATATAATTATCAATAAACAATTTAGCACCTTCAATCTCCACAACTAAATATGCATAGTCACTGGTGAATGCAGAACATCATTTCCTCTCTGCAAAATCAGAATGTGGTACAAATTGAGTAAGAGAGTGAAGGATTTAAAAGGATACAGACAAGAAAAGACCATTGAAATATCAACTGGTTAAAATTATCCACTAAAAGTTACATACAAGGAAACCTTAATATTCAAATCGTTTCATGAGTAATAGATTCATGTTTCAATACAACAATTTGAAAAAAAGGTAAAAGCAGAAAAAGCAAAAGATCCTTATCTTTGTTCTTTCTTGCCTTTTGGTACTATGGGTTTTGGTCAACACATGCATGTACAAGGTAGCTCATGTACATGTCAGGCATCTGCCAACATGGCAAATTGGTTACTTATGGAGAGTAGCACATGCTTTCTATACACCTCCAAATCTAGATGTAGGTTGACTTCAACAAATACTTTGAGCCAGTTGTGTAATCAAAAGAATCCAACAAGTATCTCTGCTACCAAAAAGAACAAAATAAATAAATAAACATATATTGGAGCAGTAGGAACATTGTATCAAAGAAATTGAATGGTCAAGAGGAAAAAATGATACTATGATTTGGGACATGAAATCTCTTTCCATTGGTTCGGGTGCCTCTGCAACATTCGTAAACCTCGGTCAGAAGAAATTGGTACAGAAAGAGAAAACAAATTACAAGTGTAACCATGAAGGGGACCTTGCAATTACAAACTTGCAGAAACGAATAATACAAGCCAAAAGTTCACCAATTTCAATTGGGTTTTGCTTGTGTTAGAAGCAGTAAAGGAGTTAACCGAATCAACAAAAAGATGATACCAAACAAAATGCCAGCAATTCTCAGAAGAAACTGAAAGTTTCAATTCAGTTTCAACAATCCAGAAACTTGTTGGGTTGAAACTACTAATACTCCAAGTAAATCATCAACTTGGAATGTTTTGCCAGCTTTTTAAATAGGTCAACTCAGCCAAACTCAGGCCACAAGTTTTTTGAACAACATACAAAAGAAAATCTACACAACAATATGAAAGTGCCCTAGCTTGTCAATTAGCGTGAGTGTTGAGTCAGATAGACTGCAGAGCCTTATAGGAAGATCAATTCAAAGCGTCTGCTTCAGCTGGATGTGTGCAAGCTCGCCACAGGTAAATCTAAGCCTCACATCCCTTGTCCAAAATATTAGGTAAATAAAACCCTTAAAACAAGTTAGAATATCATAGGATTTTTTGAGTAAGAAAACTTTTTCAAAAACAGAAAATCTCTAAATTTTCTTACTTTGTCGATTTTATCGAAACACATCTCGATATGATCGAACTTGTGCTCTCGATGTTCTCGATGATAAATCGATTTCATCGGAATGAGGACAAAAGTGTCCAACAACCACATATACATCTGGACGGATTTATCGATGTATCGATATACCTATTGATATCATCGATAATTAAATCTTGAGTTCATCAAAGGTGACTTGATAATATCGACAGATAGATCTTCGGTGCCTCTTTTTTTTCTTAAGAATATCATATGTGCATCGATATATCGAAGCCCCTCGATATCATTGAAATTCAAATCTCGATGATATCGGAAGGCTCTCGATGATATTAGTCATGGGTGCCAAGTTTTCCAACAAAATATTTCAGGATGTTTATCTATGATCGGGGGTCACTTGATAGAATCGATATTCAAATATCGATGATATCGATGCTATAACAATTGCATCGAACAGGGACAAAAACTGTCCATCAAGCTTAATTGAAAATCCTTTGGATTTATCGATGCATCGACACAACTATTGATGTCATCGACATTCAAATTTCGATGATCTTGAAGGTCCCTCGATCATTCTTGTAAACCTGAAATATTTCAAGTCAAGTATCTTTCATTTTCAAATATCGATGAACCGACACTAGTATCGATTGAATCAGAGTTTGAAATCCGATGACATCGACACCTGTTTCGATTCCATCGACCAGCTGACAAGAGGTTTCAAAAGCATATGACATTTGAGTTTGTGTCATCGACCGGACCATCGATGTTATCGAGAGTATATGCTCGATGATATCAAGCCCGCTCGATGATATCGAACTCTATTATAAATGTAACCATTTTATATCTGTTGGAACCTTTTGCTTATAGAAAGAGGACTTGTCTATTGTTGCTAGTAGAGAAAGAAGAGAGTGCTTTGAGTGTTTTACCTTAGATCATATAGCCAAAGCCCTTTCTCTCATGGGAGTTCATCCTCTAATCCACCCTCATCATTAATATTCAAAAGAGTGGATTGGGGAATGAACTTCCGCATTCAAGGATCCTCCAACTACCACCTTAATGGTAAATCATTAAGCTGGGATGCCTTGAATGCATAAGATGATTGGAATCGATCTATCTCCTTTATAGGAAAATATTTAAGAGTAGGATTCCTTCATAACCTAGACCTAACCCGTCGCCATGCATCGATATATCTTTTGAGTTACAGTTTAAGGAAGTAGAAGACTCTTCATCAATGAAGGAGGAGATCTTCATCAACGAGCAAAAAGGGACTCATTCCCTTATCGGTAAGTAAATAGAGTCCAAAGGACACTTGTGATCATTCCTTTTTAGGATTGGGTCTAAGGTGGTTCTCACCCTTATAAGTCCTCGTAGGAGGCATCCGACGGGAGTGTACGTGGTGGGTACGTAGTGTTGACCCTTGCTCTGTGGAGAGCATAAACTTCCGGTTGAAGGTGAACCTGTTTAAAACCTTAGGTTCGAGGTAAACCGTGTGAAACCTCAGTTAGGGTCTTATGAAAGATCCTTAGACAGTATGCATAAAAGTGGGTGCGTTGTGTTGACCCTTGCTCGTGAGTGCATAAACAGTCAACCTCAGTGTAAGTTGTAAAGGTTGAAGGTAAACCTGATTTAAAACCTCATGTTTGAGGTGAACCGCTATGAAACCTCCTTAGTGAAATCCGGTACACTTAAGGGTTAAGTGCGGTTACCGGGAGTGGAGTAGACAAGTAGTCAAACCACTATAAAAATGACTGTGTTTGAGATTGCTATTTTTTTGATTGTGTGATTTACTTTAATATTTTCATATTTGAATATTTGAACTCACACCTCACACACATACACAGTCATATCCATCATAAACTAGTTTGCATATTGTTCACTTCTAAAATAGTTTGTGATTGGATCCTCTGCCGAGCTTAGAAGCTAGTAGAGTTACTTTTTAGTAATCCTAATATGAGCATGTTGTTAGGATTAGTGCAATAGGATTTTAAATAAACCATAAAAACTTTTAAAACTCCTATTCTCCCCGCCTCTAGGACATATTGGCATATTCCTACTTCAACTAAAGCGGTCTTCACCGTTATTTCAATTTGTATCAAAGCGAGTCTTTCTTTAAGGGCTTCACTGCCTAGAGAGTGATCTTGACTGAAGTTGGGAATATGGCCAAAGGAGAGGGCTCATCAGTCACTAGACCTCCAGTATTTGATGGATCAAATTATGCATACTAGAAGGTTAGGATGCACTACTTTCTGAGATCTTTGGATCACGATGTTTGAGATATAGTTGAAAGTGAATATGTGCCACCAACTGAACAAATTGTACTTGACAGTGGCACAACCTCACAAAATCCAAACCCAAAGAAAAGTGGACGACGTTCGATAAAGAAAAACAGACAGCTGAAGCTAAAGCTATGAATGCCATCTACTATGCCGTGTCCCAAGATATTTTCAATCAAATAAGTATGTGTGGGACATCCAAAGAAGCATGAGATCTATTGGAAACAACCCATGAAGGCACAAACACTGTGAAGAGATCTAAACTTCAACTCCTGACTTCACAGTTTGAAAGTCTCGGAATGGAAGAGCGTGAGACCTTTATGGAGTTTTTCACAAAGTTGAATATCATTTGTAACTCCATGGGTGGATTGGGAGAAAAGGTTTCGGTTCCTAAAATCTGTAGAAAAATACTGAGATCACTGTTGGAACAGTTTAATACCAAAGTAACAACTATTGAAGAGTGTAGGAATATTGATGAAATGAAAGTAGAAGAACTAGTAGTTTCCCTACAAACTTTTGAACTACACTTCAAACAAACCCCTAAATCCAAAACAACTATCCTAAAAACTTTAAAGAAAACAACAAACGAAGACAGTGGAAGTGAAAAAGATGATGAAGATGAGGAAGTGGCTATACTAGCACAAAGATTCAAGAATTCTTTCAAAAGAATCGTGGCTGGCCTTTTAGAGGAACATGGGTGGACTACAAACCTTCGACAGGTAAAATTGGTAAAAAGACTAAAGAAACACAATGTTAAGACTGTCAGAAATATGGACATCTGTCTACTGATTACCCAAATAGAAAAACTAAGGGCAAGACAATGGCTGCCACATGGGATGATACAGAAGAGTCAAACTCAGAATCTAGTGACTCAGAGAGCGATGGTGACAAAAAATCCTTGAAAATTCTATGGTTTCCACCACTCCAATCATTCCCATTGAAACTGAAAATGAGAAGGAACCACAAGCCACTGAATCATTTCCGTCTGATAATGAGGAAACTGGAGAAGAAGAGGAAGAAAGGGATAAGCTACAAAATGCTTATAATCAACTCTACATTCATAGCATAAATATCCTTAAAAGACTCAAAATAACGGAAGGTAAAAGTAAATTGCTGCAGAAAGATTTTAATAAAACTAAAACTGGAAATGCAACCCCAACAACTGAAAAATCCGCTGCTTTAGGTAGCAGCATGAGTTCTCCAGTTTGTCATTTATGTGGTGATATGGGTCATTATAAATTTGAATGCTTGACACCTAGAAGGACTTCACATAACTCTGGTCAAAATCACATTAATAAATTTACACTAGCCAGAGAAATACGAAATGACAAAAGTCCACCTAGGAGAAACACTCACCCATCACCACCTGAAATGAAATCATTGGATCAAGTGGGAAAGATAAACATGCAGACTAAAAAGAATTATGTCTCAAAATGGATAGTAAAAGAAAAACTGAATTGTCTGATAACTAACTCTATCCATATATCCTAAAATATCAAAGCATGAAATGAATATGTCCAGTTCTTGTATCCAGATCAGGATAAGTTACTGAAAAGATGCAATTTTGCTGAAGCTTTAAATGATATATCTGAGGACCCTCTCCTCAATTTTTTTTTGTGCATATAAATAGTCTGATGTTTATAATTTTGATGTATACAGTGATTGTACAAAATTTTGTTGTGTATACTGTTGACTAATAGATATACTAAAAGTATACATAAAGGGTTGTCTAAATGGTGAAAATTGAAAACATTCATCCTTGATATATCTATCAATAAGTCATTCTCGATTAATCGATCCAGAGTCGATATCATCGACGTCTCTTCAGAATGAAAAAGTCATATGATTGAGAATGATATCGAAGATGGTCTCAATAACATCGGGGGAGTTACATCGATATCATTGAAACACTTGTCAATGATATCGAAGACTGCCGCCCGATAAAAGACGGTCGAGAGGAAAAATTTTATTTTATTTTCGAAAAAGGGCGTTCAATTTTTTTTTGCTCATCCCCTTAGCTGGTGGTACATCGTGGGTCCTGGAAGCTCCTCGAGAACTCGTATTATCCTTTCATTCCTTCCATTCCAAAGTCTATCTTACGTTTTGGTCGGGTATTGTCAGTTTCCTTAAAAGAGGAATTTTGTTCGTTTTTTCCAAATCTATCGTTATGGGTAAGGACAAAGGCAAGGTATCTGGTCCGGGAGAATCTTTTAGAAGCTCTCGACAAAAGGTGCTTGCTCCAAGAGAAAGAGCAAGGGTCTCGGAACGTGGGATCCCTAAAAGGCAACGCACGAGACATAGTGGGTCCCAGTCTGAAACACCGACACCTCCTTCGGCTGGAGTAACTTCACATCCACCAAAATACACGGGTAAGAAGCTCATCCACGAGAGAAAGGTAGACAGGGATTGTCTAAAACCATACAATCTCGAATCACTGTTTTTTATAATCGATTGGTTGGCTATTCTAGATTTTGGTGGGCCATGCCAACTCGAACATACACGCAACTTCCTTGCCACATGTCACTCTCCCGTGTCTGATCCTCCTTCTATCATGGTCTCTCTGAATGATGATGATGTGCTGATCATACCTGCTATAATGACAAATATCCTTGAACTGACAATGACACCGGAGGGTCTCCCTAAAATGGACCTTAAAAATGTTGAAATTCGGTCCATGGTAACTAAGTATCTCTGTCATGGTAGGGACATCCCTTGGTATCAAGGGAATGCGTTGAAATCTAGGTACATGGAACCAAGATTTTGGGTTTTGCACGGTATCTTCACTACAAACATATACCCCAAAAGTACCAACCGGTCCAATCTCATAGGTTTCATGACCATGCTAGTGTACTTAATCGCCAAAGGGGTAAAGATCTGTCTTCCGACTCTGCTTGTCCATCAGTCGGTATACGCCATTCATACATCCAGGGACCTTCATCTGCCTTATCCCTGGATCATAAACATGGTTTGCAATGCCCTTGGATTCCTAATGACCACTGATCCGGTTCCTCTCCAAAGCTTCAGCAAAAGCAACATTTACAAAATGGACTTGAAGTTCCATAAGTACCCTGAGGTTCCAGAGGAAGGTATTCAAGTAGAAGAAGAAGGAGGTGCAGGTGTCGCTCCCATTGAAGGGACTGAAATAGCCGGAGATGAACCCCTGGACCTGATCCAATAGCATCAACGTCAACGTCCGAGTATGCCAAATGCTTCAAGCTGGACAGGATTGGGGAAATTCAAAGGGACGTCCACTCGGTGCACGAAAGGCTTACCGTCCTGTAATGGCTAGTCCAAGGAGTGCAGCAGACGGTCCAACAATTGGTAGATCTGATGACTTGCCGACGGGACGATACGACGCCATCCTACTCTGCCCCATAGTGATGTTCCTTGAATGCTGTCACACACACCTCTCTTATTTCTGCATTTGAACATTAGTATCATTTTGAATGTTCTACGCTCTCATGGGTGTATGTGACAGCTCTCTAACTTGCAAAGGTTGACGTTTTGTTTTCTGTTTTTGGTTGTATATGCCCACGGTTGGGCTAAATACTGATAGTTATTTCTGGGTTCTCTTAAATGGGCTTGCTGATTTTTTATTGGGATAACTGTTAATCTGCTGCTGTCTGTGGCAGTATGTGTTTTGGATATTTGGATATTTTTGTATATGGCTGAATGTAATTCTCATATTTACTGCCATAATTAGGTTCTCAGATCCCCTGGTTTATCTAGTTTATGATACGTGGAATACATGTGATTTTTCGTAATGATTATCCTATCTGCTATATCACTGTTCTATCTAATCTACTATGCATACATACCTACTGTAAATAATGTTTGTTAATCAACTGTTTAAACATTTTACATCTATCTGTTATATGCATATTCCTTTGAATGACGGTTCTTCCATGTTACTTTAAGTTTAGTCAATATTAACTGTTATATCTCTGTCAATGACTGATAAAAAGGGGGAGAACAGTTCAAACACCTCGAACGGAAAATTGTATATCTGCTTGAATGGTGTTGCAGGTGTTAGGGGGATCAACTGCACCAAGATAAGGGGAGTTTGCAGTCAGGGGGAGCATATACTAGGTTATGTACATGGTTTCCTAGAAATTGTAAAATTGTGTAAAATGCATGTACATACAATTTAGGATGTGTTTGTCTAGATATTATTTTAGAGTGTTTTGGTATTTTGTCACGTAATTGACAAAGGGGGAGATTGAAAGTGCCCTGGTTTGTCAATTAGCGTGAGTGTTGAGTCAGATAGACTGCAGAGCTTTATAGGAAGATCAATTTAAAGTGTCTGCCTCAATCAGATGTGTGCGAGCTCGCCACAGTTAAATGTAAGCCTCGCATCCCTTGTCCCAAAACACCAGGTAAATAAAACCCTTAAAACAAGTTAGAATATCATAGGGTTTTTTGAGTAAGAAAACTTTTTCAAAAACAGAAAATCTCTAAGTTTTCTTTCTTTGTCGATTTTATCGAAACACATCTTGATATGATCAACCTGCGCTGTCGATGTCCTCGATAATAAATCGATTCCATCAGAATGAGGACAAAAGTGTCTAATAACCACATGTACATCTGGACAGATTTAACGATGTATCGATATACCTATCTATATGATCGATATTTGAATCTCGAGTCTATCGAAGGTGACTCGATAATATCAACAGGCAGATCTCTGGTGCCCCTGTTTTTTCTTAAGAATATCATATGCGCATCGATATATCGAAGCCCCCTCGATATCATCAAAATTCAAATCTCGATGATATCGGTCATGGGCGCCAAGTTTTCCAGCAAAATATTTAAGGATTGTTTATCTATGATCGAGGATCACTCGATAGAATCGATATTCAAATATCGATGATATCAATGCTATATCGATTGCAACGAACAGGGACAGAAACTGTCTAACAAGCTTAATGGAAAATCCTTTGGATTTATCAATGCATCGACACAACTATCGATATCATCAACATTTAAATTCTGATGATCTCGAAGGTCCCTCGATCATTCTTGTAAACCTGAAATATTTCAAGTCAAGTCTCTCTCATTTTCAAATGTCGATGAATCGACACAGTATCGATTGAATCGGAGTTCGAAATATGATGACATCGACACCCGTTTCGATTCCATCGACCAGCTGGCAAGAGGTTTCAAAAGCATATGACATTTGAGTTTGTGTCATCAAGCGGACCATCGATGCTATTGAGAGTATACGCTCAATGATATTGAACTCTGTCATAAATGTGATCGTTTTATATCCGTTGGAACTTTTTGCCTATATAAAGAGGACTTGTCTATTGTTGCTGGTAGAGAAAGAAGAGAGCGCTTTGAGTGTTTTACCTTAGATCATATAGCCAAAGCCCTTTCTCTCATGGGAGTTCATCCTCCAATCCACCCTCATCATTGATATTCAATAGAGTGGATTGGGGAATGAACTTCCGCATTCAAGGATCCTCCACCTACCACCTTAATGGCAAATCATTAAGCTGGGATGCCTTGAATGCATAAGATGATTGGAATCGCTCTATCTCCTTTATAGGAAAATATTTAAGAGTAGGATTCCATCATAACCTTGACCCAACACGTCGCCATGCATCGGTATATCTTTTGAGTTGCGGTTCAAGGAAGTAGAACACTCTTCATCAACAAAGGAGGAGATCTTCGTCAACAAGCAAAAAGGGACTCATCCACTTATTTGTAAGTAACTAGAGTCCAGAGGACACTTGTGATCATTCCTTTCTAGGATTGGGTCTAAGGTGGTTCTCACCCTTGCAAGTCCTCGTAGGAGTCGTCTAGTGGGAGTGTACGTGGTGGGTACATAATGTTGACCCTTACTCTATGTAGAGCATAAACTTCCAGTTGAAGGTGAACCTGTCTAAAACCTTAGGTTCGAGGTGAACCGTGTGAAACCTCAGTTAGGGTCTTATGAAAGATCCTTAGCCAGTATGCCTAAAAGTGGGTGCGTTGTATTGACCCTTGCTCGTGAGAGTATAAACAGTCAGCCTCAGTGTAGGTTGTAAAGGTTGAAGGTGAACCTGATTTCAAACCTTAGGTTTAAGGTGAACCGTTGTTAAACATCCTTAGTGAAATCCGGTACACTCAAGGGTTGAGTGCGGTTACCGAGAGTGGAGTAGACAAGTAGTCGAACCACTATAAAAATGATTATGTTTGATATTGCTATTCTTCTGATTGTGTGATTTACTTTAATATTTTCATATCTGAATATCTAAACTCACACCTCACACGCATACATAGTCATATCCATCATAAAGTAGTTTGCATATTGTTCACTTCTTAAATAGTTTGTGATTGGATCCTCTGTTGGGCTTGGAAGCCAGTAGAGTTACTTTTTAGTTATCCTAATATGAGCATGTTATTAGGATTAGTGCAATAGGATTTTAAATAAACCATAAAAAATTTAAAAAGTCTTATTCACTTACCCTCTAGGACATATTGTCATATTCCTACTTCAACTAAAGCGGTCTTCACCGCTATTTCACAATATGCCAAGACTACAACACTTCTTGTTTGAATATCATACCTTTTAAATTTTCTATTGAACAACTTGTCAGTGGTGTGACAATGCTTATATCCTTCCAGCCCATCTGTCTCTACTAATTCTGAATTATCTCTCTTTGTTCACAAAAAGGGTAGGCTGTTATTACAAAAAAATATGGCTCAGCTGGATGCAATGTTAGTGATGATATACATGGAGCAAGAAGGAAAACTTGCACATACATATCTTATCAAATTCTGTGAAGGATCGTCCCTGAAACAGTCGTTGTTCCTCTTGCCATTAATGATCTCCAGCAGTAAGACCCCAAAGAGAAAGACATCTGATTTCACTGAGAAAAGCCCATCCATTGCATACTCTGGAGACATATAACCACTGCATTCCATTTTCCTACATTAGGTTTCATTGTGATGAAAGAAATTTGAAGATACACAATGCATGATCAGAGTACATTTAGTCTTCTTGGGTTCTCAATATGGTGCCCAAAGAGATGATGGGCCCCACAGTGAACGGCTCATGGCCTAAAAAATTCCCAAGTAGGAAAATTCTAACCTTTCAACTAGTGACCAGAAAGAAAATTCTTAAACCACTGTCCCTAATCCAATAAAACCCTCCTCGTGTAATCTGCACTAGATTTCCCCAATCCAATCAAGAAAGAGTGTGATGTGATGTAAAACATTGACATAGATCATCCCCAAAAAATTTAAAATTTTATTTTCTCCAATTGATTGTGAGTTGTGACATATCCTTCCATCTAATCATACAACTACCAGGAATAAAATAAGAGAACTAAGGAAAAAAAAAAAACTCAAAAGCAAGCTTAGAATGAATTATGTATAAAAATGCAAAAAACCCTTATTTTCTTAGACTGCTAACAATTCTAAAAACAGATGCATTGAATCAGCAAAATAATTTCACAAAAAATATAAATATGAATTTTCGTATGATCTAAAATCTAGGGGCATAGGACCACTGGCCCATTTTATTTTTATGTATATATAGAGAAAATTTCAAATCCACCTGAAGCAATTAAAAAATACATTAAGATTGTACTGCTTCCAAGCCATAGAGAAATATTGGATAGGAAAAGAGAATTTTACCCAAATACCATAAAGGAAGCAGAACTCTAGAAATCTGAACTCAGTTCAAAGGCCCACTTAAAAATGTATCCGGGATGGGTTGATTTTTGGAGAATGGATCCATTTGTGTCACGCACCAGACCCAGTAACCGAACTCACAACGAACCTGATGGCCGTTTCTGGCCGTAACAGCCTCCGTAGTACCCCATTCTCGGCTCCTGAAGCAGGTTCCGATCTTGGGATCCTACAAGGAGGAATTCCATAACAGTATAAGCATTCCAATATGAGCATACCCAAGATTACAACAAGTACATCTAGAAATAGAAAATGATACACATCACAAAATCCACTAAGAATTTAAACTTTTACAAGCTTACATCAGGTCCAAAAGGACATACATAAGATAATAGAAGAAAGAAAGGAAGAACAAGTAAGAAATGGAAGAAATCTAAATTTTTGCAATTACATGCACACCCACCTTAAGATCTCTATCAAAACTCCACTCCAAGCTTCTAACTGTCCAAGGAAGCAAGATGAAGGGTTGAGATGGGTTTTCAATGGAGGGATTGAGGGGAAAAATGAGGAAAAGGGGCTAGAAAAGCGGGAAAATGGGGTTGGATTTATTTTTTTTGCAAGAGAGAAAGAAGGAGAGAAGAGATTAGAGAGAAATGAGAGGGAGAGTATGGAAATTTGCTAGAAGAGAGAGAGAGAGGGGGGGAGAGAGAGAGAGAGAGAGAGAGAGAGAGAGAGAGAGAGAGAGAGAGAGATAATCATGAGCTCTCTCACCTTGGATAGGGAAACCCATCATGAAAAGTAGGGTGATATAAACAAAGTTCATAGACTTATAGGTTTGGGGTAGGGATGGGTAGTGTGTGGGTAGTGGGTGGTGTAGAGGAAGGGGTTTAGGTAGTGTGTGGGTGGTGTGTGTTGGAAATAGTTCCAAGAGATGGAACCTACCTAGAAATCCATGCACACCACCCTTAGGTGGGCCACATTATCATGATCAAGTGCTTAGAAAAAGAAATCACACAACTTATGATCCACACGTCGATGGACGCATAAGATGCGACGTCGGAACCGCAACGACGAAACGGTCACAATGGCATAGGTCTCAACTCGATCCAAGTCGGGTCTTCATGACGGGACTCACGGATGACTGCAAACACTATCCAAGGGTGAAGGGTCACCAGGATTCGACCGATAAGACCACGAGACCAAGATGGATAGAATGCATACTTACACACACATGCACACATTCGAACTAGGGTCAAGTTTCACAATCCTCCCCACCAACAAAGAATTTCATCCTCGAAATTGACAAATCCGGGCAACAAGAATGCGTAAACATCAGATATATATATATATATATATATATATATATATATATATATATATATATATATATATCTCATCATCATCAATCACAAGAGAAATTAATACAAGTAATCAATCATCAAACAATTGGGGATAACGCTCTCTAATCTCATTTTCGCGTTCCCAAGACGCTTCGACCTCCGAATGATGACCCCATTGCACCTTCACCAAAGGAATGACGTAAATCTAGAGTCTCGGTCTGAAATGATCGAAACTGAGACGCCATGCAGTCTCACTATCTCCTCAATGAACACCTCCACAAGCCAGTCCATCGACCAGGAAACACGTACTAGAATGAAATGAGTCGACTTCCTCAGACAATCGATGATAACCCAAATGGTATCGTGACCGTGCTGAGTCCTTGGCAAACCTGCGATGAGATCCATCGATACGTGCTCCCACTTCCACTCTAGAACGCTCAACGACTGCAAGGTGAAAGTGCACCTGCTAGTGCCTTGGTTTGTCAACTTACGTGTGTGGTGAGTCAGACTGGCTGCAAAACTCGATAGGTAGATTATCTCAAGCATCTGCCTCAACTGGATGTGTGGAAGCTCGCAATAGGTAAATCATAGCCTCACATCCCGTGTCCCAAAACACTAGGTGATTAAAACCCTTAAAACAAGATAGACATCTTAGGGTTTTTAAGGTGAGAAAATTTTTTGCAAAATAGGAAAATCTCTAAGTTTTTCTCGCCCTGTCAATTTTATCGAAGCACCCTCGATATGATCGACCTGCACTGTCGATGTCCTCGATACCTTAATGATATTATCGATAAGAGGACCCAACTGTCCAGCAACTAAATATTCTTCTGGACGTATTTATCGATATATCGATACACCTATCGATATCATCGATAAAAGTACTAAATATGTCCAGCAACTTCACAATATATCTGGACGAATTATCGATGTATCGATACACATATCGATATCATCGATATTCAAATCTCGAGACCATCGAGAGTGGCTCGATAAGATCGACAGGCAGATTTCCAGAGCCCCTGTTTTTCAATGAAAATCTCAAAATTCTTTTATATATCGATGACCGTCTGATATGATCTAAATTCAAATATCGATAAGATCGGATATCCGTCGATGATATCGACAGTGGGCGTGCATTTCTTACAGCAGTTATTTCAGATTGTTTTTTTTTTAACTATGATCGGGGGCCCTTCGATTTAATCATATTCAAATATAGATGATATCGACACCAGATCGATTGCATCGAACAAAGTCATAATCTGTCCAGCAAGTTCAAAGATAAATCAGCTGGATTTATCGATGCCTCGACTCTGATCTCGATATCATTGACATTCAAATTCCGATGACCTCGACGGTTCCCCCGATCATTCATGAAAAACTGAAATATCTCAAAGTCAAGTCTCTCTCATTTTTCAAGTGTCGATGGATCGAACCTGTCATCGATGGAATCAGAGTTCGAAATCCGATGACATCGACAATAACTTCAATTCATCGACCAATTGGCAAAGAGTTTCAAAAGCGTCTGACATCGAGTCCGAGTCATCGAGCGGACCATCGATGCTATCGAGAGTATACACTCGATGATATCGAACTTGCTCGATGATATCAAACTCTGTCATAAATGTGACCGTTTTATATTTGTTGGAGCATTTTGCCTATATATGGAGGACTTGTCTTTTGTTGCGGTAAGAGAGAAAAGAGAGAGCTTTTGTGTGTTTCAACTTACATCTTATACTCTAAGCCCTTTCTCTTGAGGGAGTTCATCCTCCAATCCACCCTCACCATTGATATTCAATAGAGTGGATTGGAGAATGAACTTCCGCATTCAAGGATCCTCCACCTACTACCTTAATGGCAAATCATTATGCTGGGATGCCTTGAATGCATAAGAGTGGAACTACTCTACCTTCCTTATAGAAAAACCTTTAGAAAGTAGGATTCCATCTCTACCTTGACCGAACCTCAAGCCTAGTCTTGGTATATCTTTTGTGTTGTGGATCAAGGGAGCAGAAGACTCTTCATCAACAAGGAGGAGGAGATCTTCGGCATTGTGCTTAACGAGACTCATCAACTTATCAATAAGTATTTAGATTCCAGGATGACACTTGCGATCATTCCTTTCTAAGATTGGGTTTTAAGTGGTTCTCACCCTTTGAAGTCCTCAAGGAGGCCTCCGGCGGGAGTGTACGCTGTGGGTGCATTGTGTGGACCCTTGCTCTGTGGAGAGCATAAACATTTGGTTAGGAGTGAACCAGTGAAACTCTAGGGTTAGAGGTGAACCGAGTAGAAACCTCTGGGTGAGTTGTGTGGACCCTTGCTCTATGGAGAGCATAAACATCTGGTTAGAAGTGAATCAGTGAAACTCCAGGGTTAGAGGTGAACCGAGTAGAAACCTCCATGTAAAGGTTGAAGGTGAACCTGATTTAAAACCTTAGGTTTGAGGTGAACCCTGGGAAACCTCCTTAGTGAAATCTGGTACACTCAAAGGTTGAGTACGATAGTCGGGAGTGGAGTAGACTTATCGTCGAACCACTATAAAATGACTATGTTTGTGATTGCTTTGTCTATGTGTGATTCATGACAATCTATTTATATATCTGATCACATCTCTCTCACACACACACACACACACACACAGTCACATCCAAGATAGACTAAGTTGCATATTGCTATATCTTGATTAGTTTGTGATTGGATCCTCTACTTGGCTTAGAAGCCGGTAGAGTTACATTTGAGTAATCCTGAAAATTGTATACATGATAGGATTAGAGTGATAGGATTTTTAAATAATTTATAAATCTTTAAAAAGTCCTATTCACCCCCTCTGGGACATATTGGCATATTCTGACTCAACCCAAGCGGTCTTCACCGCTATTTCACAAGGGACTAGGGGGTCTCTGATGATCGGCCTTGACATGCTGACATGTGTCACACTCGGCAACAAAACTTGTAATCTGGCCTACCATTCCTAACCAGAAATACTGCCTTGACAACAAAACAAGCCAACAAGCTCGACATTGGCAATAGAAAACTATTCAGCGGGCAAGAAAATCTCACCAACCAAAACGAAACATGATAATATCATCGACCTAACACAGCGATCTTCCCAAAAATGTCGATACTGACAATCCTTAACGGCAGATTTTAATAGAAATCTGAGTGAACAAAAGCCCTTGGATACAAAAAGGATGCGATGCACCAAAACACAAGACTTGATACGAAGACAAGGAGAATACCCAAAACGACTCCCCTAATAACTAAGGGTCTTGCTGAGTCGCGCAAAATCAAGCCTGAGGTGGATGGGGAGATGTCTGTCTCCTCTGCATTTACGATCTCTGCTATTGTCGGGGTCTCGGTGGCGGGAGCCATTGTTGCTGATGCAAGGGGAGAGGGCCCTCAGGCCTCCGATGCCCGGCCTGTCCACAACCGAAGTAAACTCCAGAAAAGGGGCCGGAAGATGAAGCGGTCGACGATGCTGATGATAATGAAGAAGCTACTGCATGTGATGTTGATGCTTTGACGGCTCGATAGGCTACGCGCCTCTGCCGCTGTCGATGCTGTTGTGAACTACTAGAGGGGGCCTACTTCTTCTGGCCTCTCCTTTGATCACGATCCCTCTGCGAACTGGTCCACTCAGCCTCGCCCTTAAGTAGAAATACCGCCAACAGAGCTCATTGTAGAGTCAAATCTCACAAAAGGGGACTCGTACACTCCTGTTCTGCCTGTCCAGGCACCTCAGTAATGGGCTGACGGGTCTAAAGAACATCAGTGATGACCTGCATCAACTGCTGGAGATGCTCAGCTCTTACAGGGATCGTTAGATAAGCGGGGGTAGCATTAGCCTCTAACGGAGGCACAGGTACGGCTGGAGCCTAAGGAACAGGTACGACAGGCTCTAGAAGAGAAATAAGAATCTCAGATGGCGGAGCAAAAGTCACTCGAATCGTTGGAGCGGAATGAGAACCATGTCCATGGGCACCTTGATTGTGACGGCATGGTCTACAGAAAGAACAAAGGTGATGGACTCCTGTCACACCCCAAACTCGGTAACCGAACTCACAAGGAACCCGATGGCCGGTTCTGGCCGCAACAACCTCCGTAGTACCCCATTCTCGGCTCCTTAGCCAGGTTCCGATCCTGGAATCCTACAAGGAGGATTTCCATAATAGTATAATCATTCCAATACGAGCATACCTAAGATCACAACAAGTACATCTAGAAATAACAAAGGATACACATCACAAAATCCACTAAGAATTTAAACTTTTACAAGCTTACATCAGGTCCAAAAGGACATACATAAGATAATAGAAGAAAGAAAGGAACAACAAGTAAGAAATGGAAGAAATCTGAATTTTTGCAATTACATGCACACCCACCTTAAGATCTCTATCAAAACTCTACTCCAAGCTTCTAACTGTCCAAGGAAGTAAGATGAATGGTTGAGATGGGTTTTCAATGGAGGGATTGAGGGGAAAAATGATGAGAAGGGGCTGGAAAAAAGGGAAAATGGGGCCGAAATTATTTTTTTTGTAAGAGAGAAAGAAGGAGAGGAGAGTAGAGAGAAATGAGGGGGAGAGTATGGAAATTTGCTAGAAGAGAGAGAGAGAGAGAGAGAGAGAGAGGAGAGAGAGAGAGAGAGAGAGAGAGAGAGAGAGAGACGAAAAGTAATCATGAGCTCTCTCACCTTGGATAGGGAAACCCATCATGAAAAGTAGGGTGATATAAACAAAGTTCATAGACTTATAGGTTTGGGGCAGGGATGGGTAGTGTGTGGGTAGTGGGTGGTGTAGAGGATGGGGTTTAGGTAGTGGGTGGGTGGTGTGTGTTGGAAATAGTTCCAAGAGATGGGACTTACAGAGAAATCTGTGCACACCACTCCTAGGTGGGCCACATGATCATGATCAAGGGCTTAGAAAATGAAATACACACAACTTATGATCCACACGCCGGATGGACGCACAAGACGCGGCGTCGGAACCGCAACGACGAAGGGGTTGCAATAGCATAGGTCTTAACTCGATCCAAGTCGGGTCTTCATGACGGGACTCACGGATGACCGCAAACACTATCCAAGGGTCACGGGTCACCGGGATTTGACCGGTAGGACTGCGGGACCAAGGTGGACGGAATGCATACTTACACACACATGCACACATACGAACCAGGGTCGAGTCTCACAATTTGCAACCATATAAAATGGCCAGATTCTTGAATCATCAATGTCCAATGCTACCTTAGGTTCATTTCTAGGCAAATCGACATGAAAAATCAAACATGTTATGACCATGTTACTCCATTTGGGAACAGTAAAATAACACATGACCCCACTATTATGTCAAGCAACATACTAGCATATTACTCCAATATGATTAGGTCTTGCTTGAATACCACTATTAAGAACTCACTCCTACGATTGGACCTAAAAGGTTGTAAATGCATTGTTTCAGTTGAAACAAAGGTTGCAGACTCATAAATAACAAGATTTGCTTCTTTTTTTTTTTTTTTTTTTTTTTTTGCCCTTTTTACATCCACAATCAGTACAAGAAGGAAAGAAGGGAAAATAACTTTAAACATTTTCAGTTTTACAGTTATCATAGGCATGTCTCTGTCCTACCTGCTTACAATGCACTTAAAACTGGTCACACACACACACACACACATGGCAGCCACTTGGCAACTACAATGTATATCGAATTCAATCAAACAAAAAGGCAAGAAGAGAAGAAAAAGATGAATGACTCACCGGGAAGTCCAACTATTTAGGAAGCACTACAAAGTTTGCTCTTACTACTACGAGTTCAGAATATGAGTAGAGCTTCGCTTAAGGAAAAGTAAATAAATGACCTTTACTGACGATGTATGCTGGATGCAAATAAAAACCCACTGGCAACATCCATCTTTCTTGTAGTGATTTAAACATGAGAAACGAACTTGTGAAATTCAAAGTGTTATAGATTCGAGTACAATTTTTCATGTTTAGTTATGCAAAGTAGCTTGAACCATTCACTTTGCTGTGATGGTTTTAACAATTTTCATCATTATGAAGTTTTTAATTCAAAGTTCTGAGATTTCGAAATGATTGAGTCGCACTAATCATTGCACTCCAGGTGATAAAATTCCTCTCAGGAATTTCATCAAACACCCCACGTGCATACCCAATCTCTTCAGATTTCGCATAGAAATTCAACAACCTGGTCTGCAGGCTTGAGTCAAGCCCGTTGAGGAAAACATGCAAATGGATTTGTAGGCCTTCTTCGAGTTTTTTTGAAGGCTCATGTTATGTGCCTAATCTAGTTTCTTAGTTTAGAAAAAAGAAAAAGAAAAAGGGAGATGCCTAAATACTCCATAGAAACCACCACTGGAAATGTGAAATATCCATAGAAACCTCCTCCAAAAGTAGAAAACATGAAACCTAAGCAAAAAATATAAACAACACACCCAAATCTACTGATTTGAAAAGAACCTCCAATAAATACCCTTAGAAATCCCAACCAATAAATTAAATCGTTAGAAAATAAACAAAACACTTGTTAGATTTCCCAAAACAGAATGAAATCCTCTCCTAAAATCATCACAAACAGAGATCGAAGAAATTAGGGCCGAAAAAGATAAAATAACGAAAGAGAAAGTGAAAGTTACTTTTCGAGATCTGCAGATATATATATATATATATAAATGAGAGAGAGAGAGAGAGAGAGAGAGAGAGAGAGAGAGAGAGAGAGAGAGAGAGAGAGAGAGAGTCAGGACGGAGAGAGGGTTAGAGAGAGCATCGGGGGCAGTGAGAGGGAGAGAGTCGAGAGAGGGGAGCAAAAGAAGGTTAGGGCTTTTTGGTACGGTATTTATACCCGATCGCTAACCGACGCCCCATTTTAATTAACGCCGCTAATTAGCCAAATACATTGTCGGCTAATCCTGCTTTTGTTGTAGTGATTATATACACAGGTTAGCCCAGACACATAAAGAAAACACGTGGGCACAGAAAACCGGTGTTCATACTAACCTCTAATTTGGAACACTCATTTGTTGAAATATAGGACCAATGGATAATTTTTATGTTTTGATCATCCAATAAATGTCCACCAATCCCACACTCAGGTAATCAAATTGACGGTTTTTTGGATAATGATAGATCTAAACAAAGATCCCTAATTTGGATAGTTTAATTGATTTACTTGAATCTATGTATGGAATTTGTAAGTTATTTCTAAGTGCTCATGTATTATCCACCACCCTCTGCCAAGGAATCAAACTTTTCCTCAATGGTTTTTCAGTGACAAGTCGAACAAGCCCTTACGTTCTTGGTCTCCCTTTAAGAATTACGTAAGCAAGAAAACCATACAAATGTCATGAGAGTTCCAGAGCAATAAAAGAGTACCTATGCAGTAAAAATTACATCACTTTGTAAAATTCCATGACACAGATGTCATAAGCACTGCACAACACTCGAATTCCAGAAAATCCGGCTCCCTTTGCCAATGCTTCAAACTCCTTCTCATTCCTCTCTTTTCCTCCTGGGTTAAAAGCCAGCATAAGCATATCAAACTGGAAAGTGCACTGTGCGGCTATATTGGTATCCGGGGCCGATGGAAGAATATAATCGGCGACAATCACCTTGCCATGGTCCGGAAGTGCATTGTAGCAGTTCTTCAAAAGTTTCAAGCAATGTTCGTCGCTCCAATCGTGCAGTATCCACTGCAAGTTCCATAAATTGTAATCATGTTGTAAGCTACCAACATAAGTAAATCTATTATAGCAGATTATGACCATGGACTATAATGATATTTTAATACAATGACTTGGTGTCACTGTAGTGGTTGGGATCATCTGGCCTAGAAAGTAACTGGTTCACATGGCAAAATAATTATGAAATCTGCAGCTCATGATTAGAAGAATGCATGGTGAATGTCTGTAACTTAATCACTTACTTCAGCCACTCATCTAGGGGGTCATGCATGCGTTAAAAAAAAATGAACGGTTAGCAAAAGGACAAACTAATTTCGCCATTAAAAATGTATGGCCTGCTTAGTTATTGGGCCCACCTAAAGTTTTATGCTTTGTTGAGGGGTTACAAGCATAAGACTTAAGAAAAAAATTCTATTTGAGGCCTATCTTCACCGTTCTAAGCTCACCTTCATGAAAATGGCATCCCCGCTAGGGACGCTTGCAAACATATCCCCACCAATATGTTCCACACCTGCAACCAAATCACTTCTAATTTCATGCTTAAATTCCAAAATAAATAAATAGAAATATGAGATAAAATTAAATAAAATAAATAGACGTACCAAAATAAGCAGGTGCATTGACAACAACATGCGGCAAATCGAAATTTATTCCCTTTATTTGGGGATACTTGGAAATTATCATATTAAGCGTGACTCCAATTCCACCTCCGACGTCAACAACCGAATTTAGTCCTTCAAAACCTTTGTATGTTTCCAAAATCTTCTTCACGATTAGCATGGAATGATTCAGCATGCCTGTGTTGAAGACTTTATTAAATCTGGCATCTGTCCCGGGGTACTCAAACGCATTCATTCCAAATGCCCTGTCGAACGGGACTCCGCCTTGCATAACTGCGTCTTTCAAGTGGTGCCTACCCGAATAAAATTGATAGAAAACAATGTCTTCAATAATATATTGTTTAACAATTACATGTAAGATTTTTTATTTGAAAAATCCTCAAAATTTCTGAATTTTTCAATAAAAATAAAAAGAACCTGACCTTTTTTTTTTTCTTCATGAATCCATATAATTTGACATTTTGAGATTAGGAAGAACAAGATTCAAGTAGCATCCATTCTGTTGAATTGAGGTTTCAATGATGATTATTGTTGGGGAACAAAATGGACAAGTCGATAAGTCGGCTTATGGAATGGACCAACTCTGTTGAAATGGCATAAGCCGATCAAGTGGCAGAAGCCGATCGAGCACCGAGTTAGACGAAGCTTTCGTATCCGAAGTGTGCGGCCTCCAAGGTGGATGATGCAACTATAAGGACACACAAAGAGCCCTCCCTTTGGAATAGCCACGTACGACCAACCTAGCCCATAGGTTGGCAATAGGTCGGTCATAAGTCGATTATGGATCAACCATATCTCAGCTGACAGTCGATTACAGATCGCCCATAAATCAATCATATCATCAGACATCTCTACATCAAAGCATGAAGAAACACGACATTACGTCAGAAGCATTTTCTCAACTAAGATTTGGAGTCCGAAGGCTCAGCTGAAGTTCTTACCAAAAGTCATACCTATCAGAGCTATGTCCAAGCCTAACTGGAGGAGTTGCTCTGGTTAGAGAAGCACTTTCCAAGATCTCCTCTCTCAACTCAAGGCTCGCATCCTTGATTCAAGCTACCGAGCCACTGTCGAGCAACGACGGATGTTTAGGAATGATTGGGAGAAGGACAAGCAAATAGAGTTAGAAGATGTAAAAGATAACCAATCAATGGTAACAAGAATCACCACTACACTCACCTAGCTCGGAAAAGGCTCGGGGAATGAGAAATTGAATCGGTCCTGGGTCGGTCATCTCCTAGCGACCGTAAGCCCAGAACCACTTGTCCCTCCAATGCTTGTTGGAGGAAGGGGGATTGGTTATCAAAGCCCCACCGGTATTTCGCCACACACAGAAATAATACCCACCAGGCTGAAGGGGGTTCAGCCTTACTTGATACAAGTGGAGGAACTCATTCACTAATAGCTCAGGCTGCTCATGCTAAGCCCATAAGACCGCGCATCCGAACAAGTTCCTCCACCCATTCGACATCAATTGTTTAGGGGCCAAGCCGATGTTAGACAAGAGACGCCGAGCAATCCCTTGGAGTGGGAGTCACAGGCGGCATTGCAGGGTGACTTGAAAAATCAAAACTGCTCCAGTGGGAGGTTGATCCGGCAGTTCGTCTGCCGAAGGAAGCAGTAAGATTATTGATTCAGGAATGTGATACCCGAACCTGATCCGGACAAGCTCCTCCTTGGATAAGGTTAAGGGCACTGGCCCTCTCGTATCCTCCTCACCCTCGGCTTCCCCTTTTCCATCCTCAGCAGGAGGATCACACGCTTCTGCGATTTGTTTAGTTACTGGGGCATGTTCATTCCCCATGGTCTGGGCACCGTTTCCCGCCTAAGAGACAGGTTAAATGCCCTAGTTGTGGGCGCCAACCTTTGTGCCGGAGACCTCTCCAGTGCTCTCCTCGACGACGAACACCGAAAAGTGACATCTGCCATCACCGCCAGTGGCAAAGATGAGTTTGACATAACCCTAAGGCGACTACTCGCCCCACTTTTTCTACCGAAAACCCCTTCCCGCGACCTCATGGAGCCAGACATGAATTGAAAAATGAAAGGAGGAGGGGGAAGGGAGCTCACCAGACTTGAGGCTGGCGGAGTTTCAATCGAGTTGCGACAAGAATAGTTATGCCCAGAAGAACAGAGAGGTAGAAAGAGGAAGAAAATGAGACGCGAATAGAAATAACCCAAGGGTTAGGACTTCCTTTATATAGCTACACACATGCCACTCGTTTAAAGGGATCATTGATGGCGCGTCGTACAGATACCTCTTTGGCTTCTATGGAACAACACGTGGCATAGCCCCATGCACCATTCGAGTTCGACATTAAGTACGGTGCCACTCATCATTCCTTCATTGCTTTGCCGTTGAAACGACGGCTTAATAGCCACGTGACATCGGGTACTGAACCGACACATCATAAAACAAGCTGGCACGCTTCGACATTCGCGCTAGCCGCCATATCTGGCATTAATGACTTCACAACTCGGCCTAGTCCATACATAACCCAGCCTAGTTCCAATTTACTTCTCGACCTTCATAGGTCGGCATGAGAAGTAAGGGGGCTCACAGTTGGGGGAAAAAAATGGACAAGTCGATAAGTTGGCTTATGGAATGGACCAACTTTGCTGAAATATCATAAGCCGATCAAGTGACATAAGCCGATCGAGCACCGAGTTAGGCGAAGCTTTCGTATCCAGAGTGTGCGGCTTCCAATGAGGATGATGCAACTATAAGGACACACAAAGAGCCAGCCCTTTGGAATAGCCATGTACTACCGACCTAGCCCATATGTCGGCAATAGATCGATTATGGATCGGCCATATCTCAGCCGACAATCGATTACGGATCGCCCATAGCTCGGTCATAAGTCAATTATGGATCGACTACAAGTCGAGAGCTGCACTACCATAGATCAACAATGCTCTCAATTGGCTCACTGATAGCGAGGGTTGATTCGTGAGTAGAGTCGGGGCCCACTCTGGTCCCGACCCAAGGCCGACCTAAGAGAATTTGCATAAACTCCTAACGTCCCAAGGGATCTTTCGAGATCTCTAGGAGATAATATTGGATCCTGATAATCTTAGGAATCCCTCATCTTATGGAAATCCTAGATTAAAGCCACGTAATCAGAAGAGAATCCAATCGAAATGATATTCGGAGTCTCCTATAAATAAAGGTATTGTCCACCATTCAAGGTACATGAAATATAGAGAAAAATCAAATATTCAACTGTTATCTCTTTTTGGAAGATTTTTACTCTATTCTCAAAGACCTTTGTGACGCCGTCACATGTGGGCGGGCACACGTGGGCGGATGCTGATGTGGGCGGGGCTTAAAGGACCTGGGCGAGCTACTAGTGGTTGACAGGCTACTGTGCTGGCAGAATACTGTACCCACAGTGAAGGCGGAACCTTGTCCCACATCGGAAGAGTTGTCTAGAGTTGTGGTAGTTATATGTTGGGTTCCTCCCTTAAAAGACATGATGAGTTTTAAAGCCGTGAGCTTCGGCAAAGCGGACAATATCATGTGCAGTGGGGGTGGACCTTACAAATGGTATCAGAGCCGAGGATGGCTCTGCCCTTGGTGGGGGATATTGTGACGCCCCGTCACTGTGTGGTCACATGTGCACGGGCACACGTGGGCGGACGCTGATGTGGGTGGGGCCTAAAGGGCTTGGGCGAGCTACAAGTGGTTAGCAGGCTACTGTGCTGGCAGGCTATTGTACCCACAGTGAACGCGGAACCTTAATTGTCCCACATCGGAAGAGTTGTCTGTAGTTGTGGTGGTTATATGTTGGGTTCCTTCCTTAACAGACATGACGCGTTTTAAAGCCGTGAGCTTCGGCGAAGCGAACAATATCATTTGCTATGGGGGTGGACCTTATAACCTCAATCCTGACTTAGGCATCAGAGAGTCCCTTGCAATCACCAGGGCCTCCTTTATCCCTCTTTTGTACTTCTACAGGTCCAGGGAAGGCCCATACATCAGATCTACTGGAAAACTGCATTAACAATTATGATAAAGACAGATAATGAAATAATAGTATTTGTTCAATTGTGGAAAGAGTACTCGGTTACTTCTAGTTATCAAATGGATTTAACATCATCCTCATGTAAATCTCATTCCAATTAATTGGGTGAACTCCAACTGGATTTATGCATATGAAAATGAGGTTTTTCCATATAACCACCCGTCTTTAGGGCCATCGACTTATGATTGCCCGATTTTAAAAATTTTGAATTAGGGCCCATTTGAATACAATCAATAAGTAGCTTTTTTTTTTTTTTTTTTTATTTAATAACTTTTGTAAGTTAATAACTTACTTTTCTTAAGTAAGTTAGCTTGGTTATTAAACTTAAATAAGTAGTTTTTTTTAAAAGAAAAAGTAACTTATTTTTATCCCTTATTTTTTTTTTTTTTACCGTTTTTCAACTTTTAAAAGTTTAACTTATTTCCTTCATTTTCATTAGTGATACGACAACTTAAGAAATTATTTAAGGGAATATGATCTCCATGTCCATGAACCCTTTATAAATTCATGAGATTAAAAAATCATCCAATGAATGGGTAGATGATCTAGTAGCCCCAAATGATGATGACCCATATCGAGGTGGCCCCACATGATGAATGATCCACATTAAAGGTCTTCCCCTAATAATGAATGGTCCACATCGAAGGTGAGCCGGAAATGATCGGCAACCCACATTGAAGGTGGGGCCCACATGTTGAGCAACCCACATCAAAGGTAGGCTCCACGTGATGGGCAATTAATAATGGTGGGCTCCACATGATGAATGATCCACATCAACGTTGGCCCTACATGATGGACAATCCACATCAAAGATTGGACTAATGATGAGTGGCCCACATCCAAGGTTGGTCCCACATGATGATAGTCCACATCGGAGGTGGGCCCACATGATGTACGGTCTACATCAAATGTATTAGTGAATTTATTTGTGCACTTTATTTGTCAACCACGTGCATCTGTATATCAAGGAATCAATTGAGCCCTTAGAAGCTGAAGAACGAAGACATGAAGACTAGAGCATTAAAGAGCAAAAAATAAGTATATGATGTACCTTAGTGACCCTAATCTTTTACCCAAAACAACCGTTTGGCTCTATATAATCATAACATTTATAGGTGAAGCTTGTTTGATCATCTTATAGCCTTAGGAGAAAAAATTGGAATATGATAAGGATAAAAGAGGTGCGGTCTGTGAAACAACAACCGTCGAGTGATATCATCGATCGGGATCGAGCGATCAAATATGTCCAAAACTGTCCAGTAACATTTTTGTCCAAATTTGAATTATGTTTGATCAATCGACAGCTTAGTTGATCGATCGATATGAACCATTTCTTCCCTTTATATATAAAAAAAAGGACTATGTATTTTTATTTTATTTTTTACTCAAACCACACATCCTATACTTTTGATCCCCTAAGTTTCAAGTCATCTTTTTTGAAATTTTAACTCTACTTGAAGTGGGATGCTCGAAAGCTTAAACTCGAATTCGGCTTGAGCTAGCCCCAACCGCTAACAGAACGGAGCTGAGCTGTGCTCAATGACCAAGCTAAGCCGAACTCCAGCAAAGGTAGGCTGCTTGTCAAACTGAACCAAGCTGTCCACTGGATTTGGCTTGGTGAGGAACCCGTGTTTCTTGACAGTACTTTATCAAAGGAAGTATTACAATACCGTCTTTTTTATTTTTATATTTATTTTTATATTTTTTATTTTTTTTGCCTTTTTCTTCTTGTTTGTCTTCTTGACAAAGTGGAGAATCTAGAATTGTGGGCCTTATAGTATGTGTTTTGACATCCCACCCATTCAACAGGTGCACACTAAAATAATTAAAAATCATTAGGGCAGCAATCACATGGTGGGCCAATCCATAAAATTAATATATGCCACTCAAAACATCTAAATTCAAGTGTTACCCATCCAATGATTTGAGTGGCTAGATTTTTTATTTGTACAATCATCATGGTCCGGTGAATGCATTGGATGGATTGGATGATACACATAACATGAGGGCCCATGATTCTTGAATTTTACTAATTTTTAAAGAAAAAGTTGGATGAGAGCAAATTTCAATTTCGTGCTTCGAAAAGCACCAACGAACAATTTACAACTGTCCAGGAGTTATTGGGTAAAATGTTGATAATTTTGCGGTAAAAATCCCTAAAATCTATAATTTCTATTTTTTTTATAAAAAAAAAAAAAAAAGAAAAAAAGAAAAAAGAAGAACATTGATGAGAAGCCTACCAAGATTCCATGAAAACCTTGTCCTGGATCATAACTGCAAGGGGGGCCATGGAAACACCATCTTCATTCCGAACGAGGAACTTACACACAGGTGCCAAACCATAGAGTCTCTCAGAGTAGCCCTCCTCGTGTGTTTGAAGAGTGCATGTCAGTACTGAATAGCTAGCCAGAAGGCGTAGGATGCGATCGACCATTGTGGGGGCCTCTGAATTCTTTGTGGGCAGATGAGCGGCAATCTGGGAAGGGGAGAGGTGGGCCCCTGGGCCAGCTTTCGCTATAATCTCTAGTAGGTCGAGCTCAATTGCTGCTTTCAAGACCATCGGGAGGGCGGAGATGCGGGCCAATTTCATGGCCAAAATACATTCTTCTTCTTCGTTGGAGATCTTGAGCTGCTTGATGATGGAAGCCATGTTATGAGGTTGGTTTCTACGCAGTGGTTCGGTGGTGCATGCACAGGTATATATGTATGCTAGTGGGTACAAGTCGGGAAAAAGAACGGTGTTTAAAATATTCGACGGCGTGCAGATACCCAATGGATGGGTTGAATGTCACGCGTACATAACCGTGGCCCCGGAAATGTGTTTTGTTGTACGATCTCCTCCCATGGCTGCAGGTCAGATGCGAAGAGGAATCTTGTAGCTGTCTACTGCATGGAATAAATGAAAAGATGAAACTTTCATTGGATGAAGGGCTAAGAGTGTTGGAATTTATTATTATTATTTTCTCTCTTTTTAAAGTGTTTTCGCCCCCGTCAGATAAGCATCTGATAGGAAGAGGGATGGGATAGCGTTTGTATTCAAAGTAAAGAAAATTCTTTGCGAGCATGTGGCTTGTGACCTGTCTCGAGCTATGTTAGTGTTTGATACGCATGCACCGCGTGTCCAGTCTGGGGGCTGCCTCTTTGGTATCCTCTTCATTGTCCATTCTTTTATTATTCTACTTCTATTTCGTCTGTGTGGGCAAATCATACAATCAACTTTAGCTTTAATTGGCCATTATCATGATTGTTGATGCAAAACTTTACACGTCCTCCTTAGATCACTTGAGACTTGCAAAAGAAGATAAAGATGGAAACCTCGATTGCAGGAGGGGACTCTCTGGTGCCCAAATCAAACATGAAAGGTAGGTCTAGTAGAACGTAAGGTTTTTTGGAGTATTTTCTGGGTTAGACCGTGCATACCTTTTATCATTAGGGATGCTCTTATTTACAAGTGAAAGATGCCGGTGGCGTAGGGGATGATCTCACTATTTAGCAGGAGCGTATTGCAAAAGGATTCAGATCCCAAGCACATCACAATGATCTTCCGAGATTTTCGGCGAAGATCTCGGACAAACCCTTGTTGTAGATATTTTCTGAGATCTTCGCCTGAGATCTAGAACGAGTAGTTTTGGTAATATCTGGATAGTCGGTACCAGATCAAAACTAGTGGAAGCGCACGGTAGGAGGCCGAGGTGACTTATACGGTTGCTTCTGAGAGCGGTTTGCTAACCTGAATTCTCTAATGAATCGTGGTCGGGTTTTCCCTCGGTATTAAGCAGATGGTTGACTTGCCGACCTGCCTTTGTCCAAGCACAGAAGCGAAGGTCATTTCCTTAGTGAAATGTGAACGGAATCGAGATGACCGTCCTTTTTCATCTTATCACGCGAACAAGAGTTGTTCTCAAGAAATGACCTGAGGGGCAACTCGAAAATGTATAGGACCGTGGAAGAGCTCGATGTCTAATGGAAGTGGGTCCTTCATCTTCTGCCAGTTGAGCTCGTGATCCGCACAAATGTCTAACATAAACTTATCTTATTAGTCAATCCATATTTACGCATAACAGTGGTCCCCCTGCTTCCAAGCTCGCGCAGCGGGCTTTGGAAGTAAGTTGGTATGGGTGAGGTCGGATATTCTTGCACATGGGGCGTCGGGCCTATTTTGTCATTAATGCGAGATAAGGAAGCATGCATGGGAATCAGGGCATATCTGTAACCATGATATGACACACTCGAGGTGGCATGCCTTAGCTCGAGGTCACGTGCGTTGTCAGGGCGTCCGTTCGGTCCTCATCATATGGGGCGCTGGCACATGACGTATTCTAGAGAGTCGAGTCGACCAACGAGTGGAAGAGATCCACATGTCCAAGCGTGAGCGTTGAGGAGCCGTTTTGGCTCTCACATTAAGTGCGAGCATTAAATGCTCGTATGGATGGGTTTCCTATAAAGAGGGAGGGGGGGAGGGGGGGGGGGGGGTTATTTGTCCCACAACTTCTCTCTGACTTAGGCGATTTCTATGTGATTTTTGGCTATCCTCAAAGAAGTTCTTCGGTGAGCTTCATCTCTCCCGTCTTCCCTCCCTTTTTCTTTTCTTTTTTTCTTTTTTTTTCTTCTGGGCCCCTGATTTTCGATCATAATCTTGGCCAATAATGTTGAATCCATCGAATCAGTGGGAGGAATTAGGGACGTTCCAACATGGTGGGGAACCAAAGGATTGAGACTTGTTAGAAAATCCACCATCTCCACTCGTGATGATGAGTGATAAGGATTTCCGGGGCATCTCACGGGTCGAATGGCTGCTCAGTCCTCAGCCGAGCAACCAATGGACGTTGAGGGGTCTACCCTAGCCAGAGAGGAGGCCGGTCAGTCTTCGGCAAAATC
Source organism: Magnolia officinalis (assembly GCA_021015155.1). Classification (NCBI taxonomy): domain Eukaryota; kingdom Viridiplantae; phylum Streptophyta; class Magnoliopsida; order Magnoliales; family Magnoliaceae; genus Magnolia; species Magnolia officinalis. Next base: position 41,088,601 of record JAJHSJ010000007.1, read on the forward strand.
AGAAGAAACTGGACTGATCGAGTCAACGCTTACAGAATCTGACCTGGTGAGGATCAGGTTGGAGTACCACATTCAAGACTCAGTGGTGCCTCGAGCTCCCATACTTGGTGAAATTCCAAGCGAGCCCGAAGACAATGAGGTGGTCATATTCCTGGTCGCCCTCCAGTGCGGCTTAAGGCTCCCTCTCCATCGCATAGTCAGATAGGTCCTCTTGCACTTGGAGTTAGCTTTAAGGAAAATAATCTCGAATACCTGGAGGGCCTTGGTGGGGGTGGTTCATTCTTTGGACCGAACTCGAACAACTTGAGCTGATCATGAGTGAATTCATCCACCTATACCAGATGAAGTCCAACCCATACCACGAGTGTTGGTATTACTTTTCAGCCTGGCTGCACATGGGTACGGCCCTTATCACGAACGCCCCGACCTAAAAAAAAAAACTGGAAAAGTAAATGGTTTTGGGTGCCAGGTGATTGGGAGGCTCTAGCAGCTTCCGGGCTACGTCCTTGGGTTTCAACCCATTTTGCTCAACCAGGTCGGTATATTCGAACTGACCTTTTCCTTAGTTTATTTTTTCCTTTTTTAATTATTTTTTATTTTTTTACTGTAGCTTTCTTTCACAGCTTCACCCAAGTATCCCGTTGGAGTGAGTGAGTCACAGTGTAACCGAATAGATGAGGCAAGGTTAGTGGACGCCAAGTTAAGGTCTCGAAGCAATTGATCACACCAAAACTACTCTATAAATTAGGTCTGACCTCGTCCATATCAGGTATACCCTGCTTGATAGTAAAAAATTATTTCATCTCCGTCCGTTTGTTGATCATTCCCTTTTGTCATGTAAGGATGCCTAAGCAAACTCACTCCAAGCATCGTGCTCCTTCTGAATCCGAAGTGGCCTAAAAAACAGAAGCCATTTTCAAATAGGAGAGGAACCACCGCCCCCTCATCCATGGTAGGTCGGTCGAGCGCGGCTTCCGACCTTGCCGCCACTCCTGTCACCACCTCTTCAGACCCGCCAGTGGTCTCGGAGGTTGTCGAGGTCACCCCGCTAAGGGAGGCGGCCCCTGTTGTCAAAGCCTAACTTTTTGAGGTCCTGACAGTTCCTATTTCTGAGGTTTAGGCCCTTGTAGCTTGGGCTCAGGTGGCGAGTTCGACTGATTGCCAAAGGGGCGAGGCTCGGGGGGCCCTCAAGTCCGCTTCCACCACCATGACAGATGCCTCTTCTCATGGATAGCTCGGCATGTTCCTGATGTCATCTCCCCCAAGGTGATGGAGACCTCATTAATTGCTATAGGCTAGGTGGCCACACTTTTTTATAAGGTAGGACACTTTTCTTGTAGTAGTCGTCATTTTGTACTTAGAGAAATTTTTTTTTTTTTTTCATTTTTGATGTGGATCCATTTTTCAGTTTAGCCCCGCTATTTTGTTTGTTCATTGTGAGATGTTGCGCATCGAGGAGTGTTGGGAAGCAGAGGCAGGTCTTGTGAGGAAGACGGTCGAGTCTGAGTAGCTCTGATCTGAGGTCGACGCCTTGAAGATCCAGATGGAAGCCCAGGCAAAAGAGTCTCCGAAGGAGTCCTAAGTGAAGAGCGACCTAGAAGTGATGGGTTTGCTTCTGAAGGAGGCCCAGGAGAAGGGTGCCAGACAGAAGGCTGAGCTGGCTGAGGTGAAGGTCAGTTTGGGATCCAAACTAAAGGAAGCCAAGACAACTATTCCGGAGGCTTGGGCGGCAGCTGTGAAGGAATTCAAGTCCTCCAAGGAGTGAGAGGAGGAGAGGGACCTGCTCTATAATCTCGAGTACGACAAGTGCCTTAATGATCTTAAGGGGTTATACCCCGATCTTGACCTGACCCCTCTTAAGGACAGCCCTGCCGAAGAGTCGAGCCCACCGAAAGTGGAGCAACCTACCTCAGCGGGACTCTGATCAAATTTTTCAACCACTTTTTATATTCTCCCCATATGTACACTATTTTTATCATTAATGAAAAGGAAACTTTTTGCGATAATTTGTTGTGTACGAGATTCTAAGTAGATTTATTAGGTCAATTTTACCTACATCGGCCATACTGATGGACCGAGAATATTAGTTGGGTAGCAACGTTGGGGCAAGCTCTTGAGCCCTTCCTTTTATTAAGGGAATTTTCCCTTTGCGGAATAGATGGACAAAGTGCAATGTTCCCTTTATAGAGGACCGAGCAGTTTGCTTAGGAGAAGTGTTTACCCTCGTACTAAGGGGTCCTCATTGTATATTGCGCAATTCGAGTAGCATTACTAATTAGTGGTCTGACATCTTCTTTAAGGGTCGGGAGACTAGTCGAGGATTGTTCTTCCCTTGTACTAAGGAAAGTCCTTAATAGACCATGTAATAGATTTGATTAACGGTCCAACCTCTACTCCAAGGGCCAGACGGTTGGTGAGGGTTTTTCCCTTGCACTAAGGAAAGCCCTTAGTGGATTCATATGGACAACGAGTAGAATATAAAATTTTTCGACCTCTAGATTTTTATTGTAGATTATGAATAAGACATGTAGATCTCGACTTAGTAGGTCATTTTTACTGGTAGTAGATCTTCAAATGTTCAGCATTGCATGGATGTGGTAGAGGTCGTCCCTCTATGTGTTCAAGTCGATAGGTTCTTGGTCGGGTAGTGCCCGTTATCTTATAGGGTCCTTCCCGGTTCGGCCCCAGAGTCCCTGAACCATGCTCCTCGGTGTTTTTGAGGGTTCAGTGGAGGACCAAATCTCCAACTTAGAACCTTCTCATCCTTACTTTGGAATTTTTGAATCGAGTGACCTGCTGTTGTCGAATTTCAACCTTGAGTTTTGCTTGCACCCTTTTTTCTTCGAGTAGATCGAGGTCCAGTGCCATATGCTCGACATTTTGATTTTCATCGTAAGAACGGATCCAATCAGAAGGGAGCCCAATCTCGACTGGGACAACAGCCTCAACCCCGAAGGCAAGGGAGAAAGGAGTTTTTCTTGTGGCTGTTCGGGTAATGGTCCGATACACCTAGAGGGCAGGGGAACTCCTTGACCTAGGCCCCCTTAGCTATCTCGAGCTTGGTTCGGAGGTTGTTTTTGATGATCTTGTTGACTGTCTTGATCTGACCGTTAGCTTGGGGGTGTGGAGGTGATGAGTAGGCGTTTCGAACTGTAAGGTTCCCACACATGCATCGGAACCGATCGTTGTCGAATTGGTTCCCGTTGTCCAAAACAATCATATATGAGATTCCATACCGACATATGATGTTTTTTCAGACGAAGTTAGTAACTTTCCAGCCAGTGATATTGGCTAACGGTTCGACATCGTCCCATTTGGTGAAGTAGTCGACTGCAACGACCACGAACTTGGTCTGACCTTTACCAGTCGATAGTGGATCGATAATGTCTATTTCACATTGGACGAATGACCATGGCCTGGTCATGGGATTCAGCTGTTCGGGTGGCTGATGAGTATTATTTTGAATCTTTGGCATATATCGCACCTCTAGGTGTATTGTTTCGCAACTTTTTGTATGGTCAGCTAAAAGTATCTTTGTTAGATTACTTTGTGGGCAAGGGTACGACTGCCGAAGTGGGCAAGGGTATTTCTCTCAGGACATACTCGGCCTCTTCAAGTCAAAGATACATGAGATAGGGTAGAGAGAACCCCTTTTTGTATAAGGTGTCTATAACGCCCCGGTTTTCATAACCCGAGTACACGACTCACATCCCAAAAACTTAGGAGTTAACTGAATAAATAATGGAAATCAATATCAAAGTGCATATAGCAGAATGAAACATAGCATAGATATTACCCAAAATGTGAAAAATATCCTGGCCCGCTTAGCTAGGGGCCAATTACAAAAATTCAAATATCTAAATGTCCTAAAATAATCATAAAGGGCTAATCTATTAGTTTAGCCCAAAATAATCGGTTGCCTCCTGTTGTGGCTCCTCGTCATAGAGCTCCTCCTCAACCGCCATCGCCTCTAAGTCTGTTGTGTATTCATCGGCTCCTGTACCTGCATCCTCTGTATGGTTGAACATCGATGAATGAGTGGCCAGCTCAGTGTGATTTTCCCTCAAGATTACACACCGCCGCCCTAGACAAAATGTAGCATAAAACAACGTAGTAGATAAAACATAACAATATGCAAATCTTGATTAGTGCATGGATGAATGAGTGCACATCAACTGGGGATGTTCATCTAGTTGACTTTTAGACAAAACCCATGCAATGTGGTTGGTCACCAATGAAAGTACATAGTAGATACATAATGCTAAACTCACCGAAGGTGGGTCAATAGTCGATGGTCTAGGAGCTAGTGAAACGATACTGTTGAGGCATGAAAATAATGAAGAAAGATTAAAAAGGAGAAGATCAAAAGGGAGTTGAAGGAATGAGGAAGAAAGAAGAAAATTAAGTATCATGTATAGTAGTTGCACGGGTCGCGCAACTAGTAATTGGTTACATGGACCGTGCAAACAACTTCATTCATTAAACGGGTAGCGTAATGGATTTCCTCCATTGCGCGGACCGCGCAATTGACTTCCTTGTTGCAGGGATCACGCAACCAAGATCAGAGGTAGATTGTAATGGACGGTCAGATCTGATGCAAGGTGGGCCCCATGACACAAAGATCGAGGGTTCACACGTGTGGAGGCCTATAAATACCCCACTCCCCCTCCCATTTGAGAGAGAAGAATTTTGGAAGAGGAGTAGAGCTCTGAAGGAAGACTGAAGGTGAGAAGGGGAAGCAGTTATTGGTTGAACGGGCCACGTAACCAACAAATTGGTTACGCGGGCCGCGCAATCAACAACTTGTTGCGCGGGTCACACAACTAGGTCATTATATGGTTAGTTACAAAAAGGGACAAAGTGCTGCTGAAATCGTCCAGTTCGACCTTCGTCGCTCCAAGCTCTCTTTTTACACAGGGGAGAAGCTCAAAAGGAGAAAAAATAGAATGATTAAATCAACAAAACATTCCTCGTAAGGAGATGACCGAAGCACAAGTCGACATGCTGCCGAATTCGAGATTCGACATTCGAACTTTATCAATTTCAATTCATGCATTTCAAATGATCTATCTTAGAATCAAGGGATATTAAAGGATGTAAATGAATTCAACACTATTAATACAATGATTATTTTCTATATTCTTTCTTTGTTATGTTCTAATAAGATAATTCTCCCCAAATTGAATGCATTTGTTTCTTATTCGAAATAAAATGGCGACTCTACTAGGGACTTTATTTATCTTATTCGATATTAACATTGAGAGTATTATAGAACTTCCATTGTAGTTTGGCGTCTTTCGACGCCAAAATGGTGACTCTTAGTGGGAGCATCCTCCCATTCATCTCTAAGATAGATTATTTGATTCTTCAAGTACTAACTATAATTTTATTCTATGTTTTATATTTGAAGGGACCAAACTGTAAATTACGACCAATGGAAATTTCTATAAGGAAGCTGAACTTCTATTTCACTGTGACCGGATTTGTGGTGAGGTATGGGCCGAACTAACCTCCGAAACATAAGGCCCAGCCTCTTACAAGCAAAAACAACTCAACTCGTGCAATAGCTGGAGTTGTATCTGCTTCGCCTCGAGCACAAGAAGGTGACGAAGACTAGACTATTGTGATGTCTCGTAGGACGAGAGCACTGAATACAAGAAGCCTTAGAATGAATCCGCCTTCACCAAGAGTTAAAGGACCGATAACACGTAATGCTGCTAGGTGGAATCCTGAACTCGCCCCTCTTGTGATATATCACGGGAGAACAATTTCGCAGTTAATGTCGCGCGACTTCCCATCTTTAGTTACCCCAAGAGTCAGATGGACAAAAGAGCAAAGAGGTAAGGTATTACTAATAAGTTGACTATTGTTTATATCGTCCCAATCAATCAATGGTAATGGGAGCACAGAGAAGTTGAATGAAACTCCATCTTCCCCACTCTTCGTAAGTCCTATTACGTCGATGTATTCCCATTCCACTCCGACTATAGCTTCATCAAAGAGCGGAGAAGGCACAGTACTTATGGCCGAAACGAACCAGGAGAATATGCCAACTACGAAGGACCGTATGAATGAAATGGTGGAAGTGCAGAGAGCACTAATGGAAGAGTGCAGAAATCTCAGAGAAGCCTTAACAACTCTCGCACACAATGTAGCCTAGATAGTGGCTCCCTCGATGATGGGCACAATGAATGGGCAAGAAAACCAACCCGAAAGCTTTCAACCACCGAGGGCAGGATCACTGGGGTCTATCCCAGCAACAAGAACCATGATACAAAACTAGGTGAGACAAGTCATCGAGGAAGCTATTAGAGTAGAGAGGGAGCGTGAGAATACTGGCCGTTTCAGATACCGAACACAATATCCAAGAGAGGTAGAAGACATCTTGTTCCCAGCTAACTTCAAACATCCAGATTTCTCAGAAGTTTAATGGAGACGGGTCGTCGGAGGAGCATTTAATGCACTTTATTAGTAGTATGGGGAATTTTTCTACAATACCGCAGTATTTATTGCGATTGTTTGGATCATCTCTGACAAACAAAAACATTCCGATAGTATTCTAGCCTGGCCCCACGGTCGATACGCACTTGGGAACAAATATAGGATGCCTTCATGTCAAACTTCTTCTCTTCAGAGCGTGATGTCAGTATTACGGAATTAGCTTCTGTGCGACAAAGAGAGGGGGAATCGGTAGAGAAGTTTATAGATAGATGGAAGACATTAGCAGCCTCGTGTAGGCAGCTGCCGGAAGAAAAGGAACATGTCAAAATGTGTCTGAACTCCATGGAAACGGGATTCATGTTCGGACTCACTAGTGCTGATATCAGGACTTTCCATGACCTAGCCACTAAGGCTCATGCTTTAGAGCTAACGACTCGAAAGATGCCAGCGTTTCACTATGAGACAGCCAGGAGAGGACCCAGTAGGATGGCCACAAATATCGTCGATCGTGAAAAGAGAAGCCAAGATGTAAGAGACTTGAGAGATAAAAGGTCAGAACAAAAAGAAGAATTGAACTAGCCAAGGAATAGATACAGTAGAAAAAGGCCCAGAGCGCTCAATTCTCATGAAGGGTTTGCGTTCGATAGGGAAGACGTTGTCCCTATGATGAACCAATTGCTAAAAGTCGGTACGATAGAATTACCAGCACCCAAGAGACCGAAGATATGACAAGAACAAGAGAGAGCTTTTTACCGCTATCATCGCCTAGTGGGACATCCGACAAAAAATTATTATACGTTGAAATGTATAATACAACGGATGATAGACAGAGGTGAAATAGTAATCGTAAAAGAAAAAGAAATGGATACAACGACAACAGTGAATATACTGATAATCCGAAAAAAGACCCAAGAAAAGAAAGAGAAAGAAGACCATAAGATGACAGAAAAGGTAACAGTGATTACGCTACGATCAGGAAAGAAGATAACAAGCCCTACAAAGCAGAGAACAGGAATTATAAGAAAGAAAGTTGTTGAAAGGCAGAACGATAATGACAAGAAAGAAGAGAAGAACGAGACAACAAAAGTGACTTACGATGTGGTAAGTCATTTGAAGGGCATACCGACTTGATTAAGTGTCTACGATGCGCTTAAGTTGTCAGAGGAATTTCAAAAGAGCTTGGTTCATGCGTTGTCCAATCATGATGTCAGAGAAACCTTGCTGGCAGAGATGGAACACAAAGAATATAAAGAGTAAGAAGATTGCCTGCCAGTCGTTTCCTTCTCCGATGATGATTTGATCTGCGATGCAGGGCCTAACAGGCCGCTAATGATAGAAGACCATATCCGTGGCAAAAAGGTTAAACAGATTATGCTTGATAATGGGTCTGCGGTAAACCTCTTACCACTCTCAATGTTGAGTAAACTCGGTTATCGTCGTTCCAATCTACGCCCTACTGGAATGATGATACAGGGCTTCAATCAAGATGGGCAACGTGCACTCGGTAAAATTACAGTGACATTGGAGATATGAGAGCTAACTACTAATGTCGTGTGGTACATTATAAATGCAGTGACGGCATACAATCTTCTCCAAGGAAGGCCATGGATACATCAGTATCGCATTGTACCATTTACTCTGCATCAATACTTCAAATACTGTAAAGATGGAGTACAGTATAAGGTAATGGTTGATGTGAAGCCCTATATAGAAGTTGAGGCCTTCTTTGTAGACATCAGTTATTATAAGGAGTTCGCTAAAGAAGAAAGAAAGAGTGACGAAAATAAAGTCCTGAAGGACATTCAAGTAAAGGTGATAAAAAAAGAAACAGAAAAGGCGAAATCATCCAGAACTATAGAAATAAAGAAAAAAATTCTATTTTGTGCCAAAACATCTGAGACAGCCAGGGCAGCCGTCGTTAACTCTGTTATCACCTGAAGAGTTGAAAATTTTGTAGTCCAATTATACAATGCCATTGCCATATGCTAAAAAAAAAGCCATTTTCAGCTATTCCGGGAAGGTTTCAGGTCAGGGCCAGCGCAAAGTACCCGGAAGCAATAGAATTCTATGCCCCAACAGAAGCAAAGATAGGGGAAGAGGCCAAGAACAATGTGTATTAAGGTAAGCTGACACCATAATATTTTAAAAACTATAGCCTGACAAGCAAGAAAAATCATGAAAAACATGGGTTTTGATTATAACTAACCCACCGGTCTAAATCATGGGAAAGGAATTCAGATTCTTATTGGGGTGGTAAGAAAAATGAGGAAAATTTCAGGATTGGGGGCTGAATCATCAGTGGACATGGTCACAACTGAGCAGTTACAAAAAAAGAAGATCCTAAAACAATCAAGTATCCTGAAATGACCCCAAAGAAAATGGGAAAACGAGGTGCAGCCAACGACAAACAGTTTGCGAGAAGTAAACTTGGGTACAGAAGAAGAGCCATGGAACACATTCATCAGTACCAGTCTTTCTGACCAAGAGGCCGAGAAATATGTTCAACTTCTTAAGAAAAATAGAGACGTCTTTGCTTGGACAAATGCAGAGATGCCGGGGCTGGAGCCGTCAGTAGCAATGCACCGGTTGAATATTTCTAAGGAGAAAAGGCCGGTTAAACAGGCGCAAAGGCAATTTCAACCGGACTTGGTTCCCCTGATAGAAGAAGAAGTGAACAAGCTGATAAAAGTTGGGTTTATCAGGGAGGTCAAATATTCCAAGTGGATATCGAACATTGTCCCAGTGGAAAAAAAAAACGGACAAGTCAGAGTGTGCGTTGACTTTAAGGATTTGAATGAAGCTTATCCGAAAGATGATTTTCCTCTCTCGATAACCGAATTGCTGATTGACAGTACGACTCAGTATGCTGTCGTGTCCTTCATGGATGGATACGTGGGTTATAATTAAACTAGAATGGCCCTGAAGATGAAAGAACCAACAGTTTAGAACTTCGCTTGGGATTTATTGTTATAAAGTTATACATTTGGTCTAAAAAATGCTAGGGCGACTTATCAGAGGGCAATGCAGAATATCTTCCAAGACATGATGCACAAACCTGTTGAGTGTTATGTTGATACTTAGTGGTCAAGTCAGGTAATCATAAGGAGCATCATGAACACTTGGCATTGGTCTTCCGTCGACTAAAAAAGAAACAGCTGAAAATGAATCCAACTAAATGCGCATTTGGGGTGTCTTCAGGAAAATTCCTTGGTTTTGTTATCAGGCACAGGGGCACTGAGATCGATCCAGGGAAAGTTAAAGCCATTCAAAATATGTCGTCACAGAAGACATTAAAAGAATTGAAAAGTTTGCAAGGAAAGTTGGCATACATTCGCTGTTTCATTTTCAATCTGGCAGGGAGATGTCAGCCATTTTCTCATTTGATGAAGAAAGGCATAGAGTTTGTATGGGACCAAGCTGTCAGAATGTGTTCAATTTGATAAAGAATTGCTGAAACACTGCGGTATTGACAACTCTAATAAAAGGGAAGCCGCTTATTTTGTACATATCTGTAGCCGAGAATTCTTTAGGAGCTTTGTTGGCACAGGTGAATGAATTTGGAAAAGAGACCGCTCTTTATTATTTAAGCAGAACTCTGATGGGCACAAAATGCAACTATTCTCCAATTGAGAAAGAATGCCTAGAGCTGATATTTGCTGTGTAGAAATGGGACATTATTGTCTCTCCCATGACATAACTTTGATCTCAAGGGCAGACCCGATAAAGTTTTGATGACAAGATCGATGTTATCTGGGAGATTGGTGAAATGGATGTTGTTACTTTTGGAATATCCTATTATGTATGAGCCAGCAAAAGTGGTAAAGGGGTAAGCAGTGACAGACTTTCTTGCAACACACGCTGTAGCAGAGT